>CM062812.1:324287652-324941827 GCA_031772625.1 Pinus tabuliformis
GTGGGGATTAAGGAATCTCAATTCTCTGGGACAAAATTTAACGACAAGCACTTACCTCAGAGAGAATTTGTTTGCTATCCTCATTGAAAATATTGGTTTTTTATTATTTGCACATCTAATTGGGAACATACACACCTATTTTCGATCTCCAACAATTAGGCTTGAAGATTGGAGAGTTAAGAGAAAGGGATACATAAAAATGCATGAAACACTGCCAACTTCCATATCATCTACAATAAAAATGGATTTCCACATGTGAAGTTGATGAAAAGGAACTTTTGTGAAGCTTACCTATAGACCTCTATTGTGATATACAATGAGACTTATGTTTGAACTTTTTTGCATTTATCACTGGAGGAACATATATTTTTTGGGAAGGGGATCCAATGACTGAAATGCTCTTCATCATTCGTGGGTATCTAGAGAATACAACCACCAATGGGGATAGAACTAGATTTTTCATTTCAATTACACCAGGTCCTAGTGAGTTTTGTGGTGAAAAATGACTCACTTGAGTTTTGGATCCAAAATCTAATTAAAAATTTAGTGGAAGTGGATTCATTTGCATTGAGGGTAGAATATTAGAAGTTTGTTGCAAATCAATTTAGGCATTTGCACAATAAGAAGATTCAGCATACATTCTAATTCTATCATCACTAATGGAGGACATGGTCAACCTATTTTATATAAGCATGTTGGTGGCAATATAAAAGAAGAAATGTGGCAACAAATCCATATTTAGAATTGTGCAGGGAAAAGAAGAATCCTACTTGTCTCTTAAGGAAACACATATTTAAAGTAGATGCATGTCCATGCGCTGGAACACATATGTATAGGAATTGCTAGGCTCAGAGAAATACCTCCAAGACTGCATGGGTTGGAGATGCATACAACCTACTACTCTACATGATATCCAACCATGTTTTAGGTGCCTCATGGTATTTACTATCTATTGAAAGTCAAAATACATGTCGGTAGACAAAATGTAGAAAGCAAGGTGGAACCTTAAACCTACATAACCACAATATTAACTATTTAGATTTTTGCAGTTTGAATGATAATCTTAAACCTCTTCATGAACAGTGGAATGAAATACTACGGTATGGGAAAATTTTAATGCAAGTGATAACAACATCATATTTCAATTTGACCTTTTTGGAGATGCTATAGAAAGTGGGATCTTCTCTTCAAAATTTATGGAAAAAATTTCTACATCTTATGGTGGGTGTTGTTGATCATTTTCTCGCATTCAAACAAATTGCCCTAAACCTAGATCTATCATCATCTATTTATACCTTGCAATCATGCCCACAAACCCAAAAGCATTCTATCTCCAAAAGTTATAAGAATCATGGATTACATTGGTTGAAAATCATAATTTAAGACCTCATTGTACTTACTCTCTCGAAAAAATGCAATGGCACAAGCTGCACACATGGAACTTGTGTTGGTCAGCATAGCTTTCTCTTACAAAAAGTGTGATGACACCTAGAAATGAGTAAAAATAAGAAACAATTTCGAGGTTTCTCTCTCTAGAAGGTTCATGAGTGGATTAACCATTTATTGGGTGATCTAATCTTGAACTCCTAATAATGATGTCTTATCTCTTATCTCATAGAACTTACCTCCTTCTAAAGTGGATCTAAGTCCTAGTATGGTAAATTTAAAACTACCTTGTTTACCCTATAAATGAAACACCTTCCTTAGAGTCTGGGTTGCATTTTGGAGACTCTAATTATGCCTTTATGTTGTCCATTTGTGTCTAGAGGTCCATGATCCATCCATGTGATTTAGGTGTGATTGAAAGCTTACCATTGTGGAAAAGGAAGGAAAATATTGTTGGGAGAGATTAAAAAAGTCAAGGCCTACAAGGGTTTTAATATTTTCTCGCCATTATTATTACAAAAGTGCATTGTTTCTCCTATACATTATGTCTTGATTATGCATATGTAGAGCATGAATCCTTGACTTCTTGTTTATATTTGTTTGTATATGTTATCTTGTATATTTTGTTCTCTTTCTTTTTTTGTATGATTTTTAGGTTCCACTTTTATAAATTGGAGTTGAAGTTGGAGCTAATAATTAAGGAGAAGGAAGCTTGAATTGGATTCCAAGTAGGTTTCCTTTCATATTCCAAACATCTCTAAGTAAAAACATTGTAGTTTTGTCTCGGTCGTTTCTAGGCTAAGCCAATACATCTAAGGAGATTACTTCTGTCCATAGAAGGAATTTATCCACAAAACAATGGGGCTTAAGGAATCTCAGTTCCCTGTGACAAAATTTAATAACAAGAACTTACATCATAGAGACTTTGTTTGCTATCCTCGTTGCAAATCTTGGTTTGGTATTATTTTCACATCTGATTGGGAACATGTAGACCTATTTGTGATCTCTAATAATTAGGCTTGAAGCGTGAAGAGTTAAGAGAAGGGATATGGAAGAATGGATGAAACACCACCAACTTCCATATGATTTACAGTACAAATGGATGGCCACACGTGGAGTTGATGAAGAGGCACTTTTTTGGATATTACCTACAAACCTCTGTCATGATATACAATGACACTTATGTTTGAAATTTTATGCACTTAGCACTGAAGGAACATATATTATTAGGGAAAGGGATCCAATGACTGAAATAATCTTCATCATTCATGGGTATTTAGAGAATACAACCACCAATGGGGGAAGAAGTGACTTTTTTAATTCAATTACACCGGGTCATGGTGAGTTCTATGGTGAAGAACTTCTCACTTGAGCTTTGGATCCAAAATATAGTTAAAAATTTAGTGGAAGTGGATTCATTTGCACTGAGGGTAGAAGATTTGAAGTTCATTGCAAATCAATTTAGGTGTTTTCACAACAAGAAGCTTTAACATACATTCCATTTATATTCTCACCAATGGAGGACATGGTCAACCTATTTTATATAAGAAACTTGGTGGTAGTAGAAAATAATAAATACGGCAGTATATCTTCAAAAGAAGGAGAATGGTTTCCTCTTGAATTTCCTGAAAATATTTGTAGCTCATAGTGGGTTCCTTAGTGTTTGACAACACAATTGTCTTATGGAGGTGTTTAGCAAAAGGATCTACAAGGGAGTATGCACCCTTTGGTTGTATCTCTCAATTTTGATCTATTTCCATGTCATTAATCACATGTGCAACCCAATAAGCATGCCCAGAAAGTGTGACTATGCGAACTCTCTCCAGATTGCACGATCGCATTATAAAGCCTCAGACAAACCACCATGATGTGACCTTCATTGGACCATGACTATGTGACCTCCACAAGTTGTAGTTCCTCAATGCCACTGGTTGCAGGGTCGCAATATTGAAATTGAGGAAGCCAATGGTCCATGTGACCGCCACTTATTTGTGACCATATGACCTCCACCAATCACAGTTTTGAAACACAACCTACTCTAGAAAATGAAATTTGGCATAAGCCATGGAATGCGACCAAATCACAAGTCACATCCACAAGCCTCTCTGATGAGTGGCTATATATTTGATTTGTGCTAATGCTCAAAATTATGACCTTCTTTGCTTTCTCAAAGTGTGACTTTCACAAAATATGGAAAATGTGATTTCCCAAAATCCATAGGTTTTCCTCTGGCCATAAATTAGGGAATTCCATTGGTGATTATTTTTTCAACACAAGTCCCTTCACTAAAACATGTATGGATGTTTTTATCTTTTCCCCTTGTTGTCAATTCGAGTTGTGGGTTGATTAGATTTCTATTTCAATGTCATAAAAACGATACTTTGGAGATGGAAGTGAGAAAAATTTGTTATAATATCCATAGTTTCTCATCATTTGGGCATGAAAAGTAATTGAATCAGACAAACAAGGTTTCAAGATTGTAGATATTTTGATTCCCCAAAGAGAACTTCCACACATAGATATGGATGTGACATTATTTGCAAGTATTAGCATTCCTAATTTTTTGGTCTGTTCCACAAGTCAAACAACAAATAATACTAGATACATCTATGAATATCCTATTGGCTTAAAACTTCGTGGAGCCTAATATTGTATGAGAACTACTAAAGGGATTATCCTCAAGTTGGCCTCCACCTAAAATAATATGTGAAATGACCAACTCCCTGGAGAAAACTCACATTGCTATCCATATAACTATCTCCTTAGTATAAATTCATGTCATCCAATTTCCTTATGAAACACATAGGTTTGAGGCACTTTCTAGTGAGTAAGGCCTATGATATGGATTATCGAGGAAGAGGGTAATTACTTTAGAAGCATATCCTAAGGTTTTAGCTTACATAAATCCTAAAAGGAGTTTTACTAAGGTACACAAGAACATTAGTCCTCTTGGGAGAGCCATAAATCTCACAAAACTTGAAGACCATACAAAATTGGTTCATAAGCTTGGGGTGATGTTCAATTTTGAAGGACAACTGCAAGACGTAAAAAAAATTTGGCATGCTGACAATGACATGATTGTTAACTAGATATATCTTTTGAAACATGCTTAAGGAAGATATTGAAAAAGCTATACAAACCCTAAAGAGACCACATGCATTGACAACACTATGGCACATAAAGGGACCGTACAGGGGTCCAAATCATTATCTTTCTTTTAGTGAATATCATTTTTTTTGTAATATTCTCTTACTGTAAAATTGTATTACCAATATAATTTGCTTGCACGTAGAAGAGAGAGAAGAGCATGTTGGCCCATGAGGAAAGAAGCTAGGGTTTCCTACATAGGTTGTGAAACTAGGGTTTTGGATAAAAGGAAATTCTAGCTCCATGTAGTAGCCCAAGGCACTATTTCAACCTTTATGAAAGGTGTAGTAGTGAGAAAATGGTTGTTCAACTCAGAAAGTGAAGAACACAACCTTGTTTCATGACCTAGTAGTAGCATATGGACAACAAGAATTCTATGGTTTCCCAAAAGCCTCTCTATTCTCTTCACGACATCTTTTCTATCAATATGTAAAAACTTTTCATCATGATGGTAGCAACTATACTAAGATCGATCTAAACTTGTAATAGTCATTAGGCATGAGAGAACCATGAGGAAGTTCAAAAGTCATGGAGGTAGGTTAGAGGTCACAGTAGGTGAAGAGTAACCTCACCTCTGTAAATATGCCATCATGCCTCATTTAAAAGGACTTTTAGCACCTTAGCTAGGACTAGTAGTAGAGAGTGGATCTGTGCTTGAAGAGCTAGGGACACTCAACTCTTGGCAGCTAGTAGGATGAGTTGTAGCGAGGCTAGGGTTTTGCATTGGATAATGGTATGAGAAGCCCATGTTCCACTATTAGGATTTGATGGCTTGCATGACTTGTACTTGTGTTTGCAACAACAATAATGAGAAGTTATTTTTTTCAGTATGAATTCCCATTCATCTTTGTGATGGTGGTACTAGCTTTCTTGTATTTCCATCATGTTTGTATGTGTGATTTGATGTGGCATATTTTAATGAACTCATTCTTAACTTATATCTTTCATGTCCACTTTGAATCTATGCTTAATTATTTAACGCCATGTTGGTGATCTATTATGAACTAATTTTCAATTAACCTCTAGCATGTTCATGTTCAAGTATGTTAGAGACAGTTTCAACTCACTAATCCTTCTTGTGGCATGCTTCTCCTTGTTATTTTTGTTGCATCTTTGTATCTTGTTCTGTAGGTGGTTAATCATGGGTTGAACTCATTCCCATAATACATGCATTTCTTTCTTTCTCTTGCTTTAACAACTCCATATTCAATAGCTAGGAGTGAAACCAATATGATGGAAGTCATGCCTATATACCGGATGGGGCTTTTATTCCAATCACTGTGAGGTCTAATTGGGACTTCACACTAGGGAGATCCCCTAGCTATTGGTAGGAAATCTAGCACAATCAACAGATTTTTTAACACTAGAAGGAGGGGCAGATGAAAAGTTGAGCCCTTGGAGCCTTTATCTTAGCATCATATCTTTAAATGGTTCCATGCAAAATCTCTATCATAGGGATTTTTTCCAAAAACATAAATATTTCAGTGCCTGCAGAAATAATTTATCATTTGTCGTAGTGGAAGTTTGATGGTGAGGGTCGAAGAATGGTATTTGGACACATGTGTTAAGTTATTTGTTTCTGTCACTCTAACAAAATTGGTTGCAAAGATGTTATTGGCAAATTGTTCACCCTCACACTCAAAGGTTGCATCAATAATTGGTGCCACATGTTGTTAACCACTTCTATCCATTCATTCAAGCAATTCATCAGTAAGATCCACCAAGCCTTTTACAAGAACGATTTTCAAGATGTTCTTAAAATGATAAATCAACTTAGAATTAAACCCGAAGAATCATTGGAAGATTTTTTTGGTAGGTTTTCTCATTTATGTTGTTAGTTTCCTGAAAAAGACATGGAATGGATGTATTTGAGTCAGAGTTTATGACATTTGGTTTATGTTTCTCTGCAACATTTTCAATCTAAAAAGAATCCTCATTTTGATGATCATCATGATAATATGCAAGTTGTTAATTGGCTAGATATTATCCCTAATCTTATCTTGCCTATTTTTGTGAGTCAGAAAAATCCTTAAGCTTATAGGGAGAAAATTTATGCATCTCAAAATCTAAATCCCTCTTCATCTTCATTACCTAATTAAGTTTATGTCATTGATAATTGAAGTGATGAAGAGTGTTTGCAGGATGAAGAACCAACTTGTATTTCTTCTAAAGCTCTCATACATCCTATTGAATTTGAACTTGAAGATCAAGTTGATGTAACATCTCTCCCTATTGATGAGACCCAACTTGAGCCCGTTAAGCATCTTGCCTAAAACTATTACTAAATTTCATTCACCTATTGGCACTGACTTAGGTCTTGTTTCAGATAAATCCCTATGGTTGATTCTTCATCTTCAATCCTTATATATTCTCATGTGTAAGATTCCCGATCTGATAAAATCAGTGACTTTGATGACTTTCACCCAGTCAATAATGTCCTCACTGAAACTACTGATGATAGTTTTCCATATTCACTTTTTGACCTCACTAAACCACCTAGATTTTATGATAAACCTTTTGAGAGTTCAAGGCCTCGTTAGGAAGTTGAGACACTTTAGCTTCCACTGATGGTTATGTCAGGTTCTCATGATCCTGACGAGATCCATGAACTAGGTCAAATTAGGGTTTCCTCGCATGATTCCCATCTTAGCACCATATCATTTGATGAAAGATCATTTTCGAAATATTTTGATGTGCAATCCTCCTTGTACTTTAACTTGTTTGAAAAAGAAAATACACCATCTATTGTTTCAAACCTTTGTGATTTTTGCCCAGCTAGTGCAGATTGTGATCAGGTACAAGCTGGTGTTGTCTTACAATCCACTGTATGCAAGGGAACTAATCACCTGATTCCTCTCTTTCATGAGGCTCATCTTCTTAATTCACCTTCATCTTGGAAGTCAGGAGAATATGATATTTTGAACTTTCAATCTGTCAATATTGAAACATCTGATCAAACTAGTTGTTACAGGTCATTTTGTCACATTCACTCAAAAGGCATAAAAACTTAGATTAATCAATATCCTTGACACTTTGGCATTATCCATTTGCAAATCCCTAAGCATCACCTCTGAAAAAATTCCAAGGTTGTGGGTCAATCAACTCAAAAACTATGTTTTTAGCCTCAATGCACCATGCACTTCAATCCACCTGCAATGGTTGTAAGTTTCATAAATGATCACCTACATTGACCAATGCAAGTCTCTCTATTTTGCAGGTGTGATGGCTCTAGAATTTCAGGAAAAATAAAAATATTTTCGAAACTTCTCCTTCTAGAAGCTTTTAAGGTGGTTTTAACCATTTACCATGGATATAGATATTGAATTCCTACTCTAGAGGTATTATCTCTTATCCTTAGAGTTTATCCTCCTTACTGTGCGGATATCAAGATTAGATTGGTAAATCCTAAACTACCACTTTTACACTCTAACTTCACTACCTCACATAGAGTTTGGGTTGGCTTTTGGAGATTACTAGTTCCCTCATGCTACTACTTTGAGCTTAAGGAATCATTCTCCATTAATGCATTAGGGTAGAGTATGAAGGTTTTATTTGTGGAAAGGAAGGACAAGACAATTGGGGAGACATCTACAAAGTCAAGCATCTATAAATGGTTGTACCTCTCTCCTTCATTTATTAATAGAAAAAACACTTTTTTTTCCTATAGTTGTGTCATGTTGATGCATATGTATTTCAATGCCATTTGACTCATTGATTAGAGACATTAGTTTATGCTATGTGGATATTGTAGTTCTCTTGCTTGTTTTAGTCATTGTTGTAGGTTCCATTTACAACACTTGGAGCTAGAGTTGGAGCTTATAATCAAGGAGAAGAGGATGGATTACTACAAATTCCATATAGTTATTTCTTTCATATTTTGATTTCTCTAAGGAAAACATAGATATTTTTTCCCTTGTTATTTCTATATTATGCCACTAGATCTAGTGAGTTCCCTTTTATCTTTGGAAGAGAATTTTCCACATAGAAACTTGGCGACCATACTAGGGAACGTGATTTCCCTTTAGTGTTTTCCTTGGCCTAGTCATCTTTGACCTTTCAAAGCGACCTGAATTGAATTGTTCATACAATAATTGGTCTTAGGAAAATATAATTTTGAGTTTGGTAGGTTGTTTGTGTCATCTTTTGAGAAAATAGCCCCAACACACCTTTTTTTTAAGATAGAGTGACCCAACACAGTCTCTCTTCTCTGTAGCTACGATGATTCACACTTGTGTTGGTACTTCACCTGCGATGATCCTTTAGGATGCAAAAATTTGCATTTATATGCTTTGATCTGAGTTCTTATTTGATCTAGAAGGTTTTCTTAAGTCTTTGAACTTATTTGTGTCTTTGTAAAGCCATCATTGTGTTTACATTTGGATTTGTTTTCTTTTGATGAGAGTTTGTTTAATTTTTCTTTCTTCTTGTCATTAGGGTTGTAAACACTTGAGCTTGATTGTTGATTTGATAAAAATAATTTTCATATTACAATTGTAGTCCATGTGAATTTCTTTGGTCAATGATCTAGCTTCATTTTAATTTTCATTGCATTTGAAATTGAAAAGGAAAAGAAAAGAAAAGAATTAGTTTCTTAACAGTTTTTTAGTATGTTTTCTTTCATTTTTCTGTATGCGATGGTCCTGTAGGAGGCAAAAAAATTGCATTTATATGTCTTTCTATGAGTTATTATTTGATCCATAAGGTTTTCTTGAGTCTCTGAACTTGTTTGTGTCTTTGTAAATCCATCATTGTGTTTCCAATTGAGTTTGATTTCCTTTGATGAGAGTTTGTTTGATTTTTTATTTCCTCTTATCAATTAGGTTTCGTGAACACTTGGCTTGATTTTTGATTGGATAAAATAATTTTTCATATTACAGTTCCAGTCTATGTGGGTTCTTTTGTAAAATAATCTAGCTTCATTTTCATTGTCATTGCATTTGAAAATTGAAAGGAAAAGAAAAGGAAAAAATCCATTTCTTAACAATTTTTTGAGTGTTTTTTTATTTTATTTTTGTTGAATTTTGTATGAGTGTTAATCACCTCTGAGTGTCATCTCTTTTGACCTTTGGAATTTTCATCAAATTTTAGTTTGATTCCTCTGTTAAAAAAATTTTAGATTACATTTTATTTCATTGGGAATTTCCTTTACTTACACTTGATTGGTTCTTTCATTGCATTAGTGAAGGAAGGGATTGTTGTTCATAATTAGTCTTGTTATATTATTATTTCACTAATTTGGAATCATATTGTGTTTGTTTTGAAGAATTCTCTTGCATAGATTATATTTTCATAGTTAGAATTCTCATTTTCACAAAAGGAAAGGAAATTGTGCATAGATTACATTTGCATAATTTTTAGGAAAATTGTGCATAGATTACATTACATGGTTTGGCATCATTTAGGGCTTTGAATTGAATTGGAATAGTGAAATTGAAAGATCAAGTTAGGAAGTTCTTGTTTTTTTCTTCTTTTATTGTTGCACCATTGTTTGTTTCTTCCTTCCCATAGATAGATCTTGATCGAAATTAAAGAGTTATTTTCATAATCTTAGTTTCACCATAGGAAGTTCCAGTGAACTCATACCATGAGCATTGAAACTGAGACATAATTAGCGATAAACTTTAAAATTCACTCAATTAACCTAAGGAGAATTTGGAACATTAACGACGCACATAGAGGTTTGGGATAGAGATGTGTTCCAACGTCTTTAAATGTAGGAGTTGTCGTTTCTTGTTTTCATTACATTATGGGGGTAGTTGGTATTCCATGTATGTAAGTATATCATATTGTTCTCCACATACCTTTGGGCATATCAGATGTCGCTCCACACATGAAAAGTATATCAAAATACTTCCCATCATACTGGACACATTAGACATCACTACTATAGACTGCGCTTCCACGTACCTCCAGATATATTTTGGAAGTCCCCTATAGGTTGTTATCCTGCCATAGTTAACCGAGTCAACCACCTTGTTATCTGTGATACACTGAACATAGAATTTGGGGATATTTCTTGCACGTATTGGAAATGGTATATTGTATTTCACGGTTACTTGGTAAACCCTTTTTTCTAGTTACCCCTTTTATTTTTTTATTTTGTGTCTTTAATTAACAATATAAACTTTGAAATGAGAACTGATACTGTTACCCGTTTCATAGAGATAGCAAAAAAGTGACCCGATTTTGAAAAGGGGTGATGCAGAACACGCATGTTTTTTTTAGAGCATAGTTTTTGGAACTTAAATTTTTTTTATGTACATTACGTTTTAGAATGGTAGTGATTTTCATGCTGATTTAAAAAAGTGGTAATTCTGCATCAGGCCCTTTTTTTAAAAGACCTATTTTTTTATTTTAATTTTTCTAATATATGAAATTTAAATAATTATTTTCTAAATTTAATAATTTTTGAAGTGGTCTTCTTCTTCATATTTTCTTGCTTTTATTTTTATTTTATTTTTTACTTTATTTTATATTATTTTTTTTTGTAGTGAGGTTTCTATTGTTTTGCATATTTAAAGAAGGTCGATCTTTTGAATTTTTGATATTCTACATATTTATACATCGTTAATTAATTTTTCAATCTACATGAAATAATTGTCTCTAAAAAACAATAATTTTTAACAGTTGACATAAAAATAACTATTTTTAGCATAAATATAACTAAAAAACTACACGTTTTGATAATTTTTTGTAATTTTTTGCTAGAAATGACATGTCAAAATCACAATTTTTATAGGAAAATTTTAACTAAAAATGGTTAAATAATAGTTTTTTTTTTATGAATTTCATGTCAAAAAAATAATAATAATCACTGTTTTTTTCAAAAAATAATGATTAACATAAAAATTAATGTGGAAATCACATAATACAAATATTGAATGCATAACAACCTTAATTGAGTGCTTATTCTTCTCATAAAATGTCAAAGTCAAAACATTACAAGTATAACTAGTTAATAGTTACAAAAAGTGAGTTTGATTTCCAATCATAACTTAAATTTAATCAGCAATGTCACGTAATCCAAACTCTTCGTCCTCTAGAGTTTCATAATTGTCTTCTTCCACAATATTTTCTGCTTCATTTTGCCCATTTTCCTCTTCTAATGGATCTTTGATGTCTGCGAATCTCCCAATGTATGCCTTTCCAATCATTCAGTGTAATGGTGGTTGGGGTTTCTTTGCTTTTTTTGCCACATGTGATTCACTAAAGTCCCCTTTCTTCAACCCAATTTCTTGTATTGCATCTGGAAGAAATTGAAGAGCATTAATTCTTTGCTGAATAAAATTGCATTGTATTGGATCTTTCTCAATGGCAATGCAATTTCTTCCTTTTTGAAGGCAACATGCTACTATTGTACCTAATTATCAAACACAAAAGAAATAATAAAGTAAATAATTACAATGACATATAAATTAAGAAATAACATATTGAAATTCAATTCCATATAATAAAACTTATCGGAGCCAGAAAATAAATCTAGAACCCAATCTCCTTCATTTGAACATATGTTTATAAGATAGTTAATCAATAACTGTGATTTTTGATAAATGTTAACTATCTCTCCTTTTGCTTCTTTGTCTTCATATGTTAGTTTTCTCACAACAACATCATAAGTCAGTTTTTGGCTATGACTCTTTCCATCTACCCAATTAAAAATCATAGACATATAGCTATCATCTTTTGCCAAACTATCAATATGGATGAACTCACAATCATTTATAAATGGTTGATCTTCACGGTTAAGAAGATTTGACTTTTGCTTGTAACATGAAATAGTAAAAGTTCAATTAACTTGTACATAAATGAATTTTTTTAACATTAATCAAATATACATTTTAAATGCCTTACCATGTAAGCTGCATCCTTAAATTTGTTTTCCCCTTGAAGCTTGACAATAACATTGCCAATTGTGTGTTTGAATGAAGTGTCAGAAATCTCCATAATGGTGATGACATGACTTTTAGAAATCCCACAACCACTTTACTAAGAGCTTGATAAGTATAAGGGTCACTATCATAGTCAATGTTTGGAATATTGAGACCATGGGGAATATCTGCAATAACTAGGGCATAATCCCTTTTAGGTATGATTTTAACAATGTCTTCATAATTGCCTTCTATTACTGGGTATTGCATAGTGTCAAGCCCATTCCAAATGAAATGAGTAAGAGTTGGATCAAGTTCAACGTTTTTAAGACATTGCTTCTTCAATCTTTCGATCTTAATTTTTTCAATAAAGGTTCTGAAACTATCTGGTGTTCCATTTGCATCCTTCTTCATCTTTTATAAAATAAACAAATATATGTGTAAGTTATAAATTATAAATAGTATATAGATGAATAAAAATGAATGTATAAATCAACATACCTTTTTAAATGCAAGATAATTTTTTTTTTTAATGTTGATGTAGAACTTGAATCTGGATAGTTGCATACAACATCATCCCAATTATCTTCATTCAACAATTTAACCATTTTTTCTTGAATTTTCATGTAAACTTTGTGACTGCATAGACAAAGTAAAAAAAGGTTAATATAATGATATGTATAACAAAACTAAAGAGATCTATCCTCATTATATATGTAAGAAAACATCCATCTAGTCAGCAAGCGATAAAAAGCATAACAAATACTACCAAGAACAATATGTTATATTTAAAAGAAAATTATAATCTAGAAATAAATAAAAATAATTCAACAAACTTACTTTTGAAATTCCTCAAACATTTCCTCCAATGATAATTCCCCTGACCTCACACGATATAATATTTCTTTGATAAGATTTTCATTCTTCACTCCTTGCAATGCTCTCCAAGGTGTGATAGTCATATCTTCTGGAAGCTGCTTCATTTCAGGACCTGATTTACTGTTGTTACATATCAATGGTTTAGACCTTCTAGTTTTTAATGCCAATGTTCTCCCACATGCTAAAAATATCATTAATCAACTCCCATATCTCTCCAATTCTAAATGCCAACTGGGAAATGTTATCAACACCTCTAAATAAATCACTAACTTTGTCGCCTTTTCTTCCTTTTGAATTGATTTTTTCTTCAATTTGATAGTCTATTTCCATACAACATTCCTTTCAGAAATCTATAGTAACATTTATCCTATCCCCACCACATTTTTCTTCAAATTCACTATGAATAAATCTAACCCTTTAGATGAAAGTCATAGACATCCTATATTCATTATTTGAATTATGATCCCATGCCACTAACTTTGCTTTTGTATCTAATAAACCAGCATAAATGATACATTTCATTGTTTCAAAACGTGGGTTATTGGAATATTTCTCCATCAATTGTCTTTGAGCTTCTTCAGAATGGTTCCCCCCAAGCACATAATAATTGTATTCAAAACATTTTGACTTATTGAATGCTTCTTTGTTGGGAACTTGAACTGGATCAACAAAAAGCACATAATTAACCACATGAGCATATGGATTGTACCTCATCAATGTCTTCGAGTTGTGAACATGCAGATGGTGTGGCTTTCTGATTTGATATTTACATTGTCCTTCACTTGCCTTATAGATTTGTCTAACATTAAGATGAAATGTACGATTACCCTCAATTAAGTTTCTCTTTGTCAAGTTATTTCGAATGGAATTTTGTTTTGTTTTGAATGCCATCCTCTAAATCAGCTCCTGGTGTAATGATTTCTCTGCTTTCTTTTGAATTTTCACTAGGTTCTTGACTGTTGGTAATGACTACTTCAAAATGTTCAACTTTACTTTTCTTCCTCATAACATTCTCATCATTAACTGGAACAAATTTATTCTTAGACATTGTTACTTTTGGTATTTTACGGCTCTTCTCAGTTCCAATGTCATCCTTAGTAACGACAACATATTCTTGACTGCCAATTTCAACTTCCTCGTCTTCAAAAGTAACTTGTCTACTTTTGCTAGATTTATCCACTAGAGGTTTTTTTCTGATCCCTTGGATGTAGTTTTGTAGCATCATGAATTACTACATTTTGCTTGTTTGTCATATCTTCTTCTGACACCGAGTAGAAACTACTGACAACTTTCATAATATCATGCTCTATGAAATGAATGCCTCCCAACCTAATTGAACAACCTTCAATAAAATTTTGCCAAACAAAATATCATATGTCAATAAAAGCAAAGTTATAAAAATATAGTGAGAGTTACAAGAACGCAAAACACAAATATAAATAACAATACTTACGATATTTTGTGTCATCTCATTTACGATTTGTTTACACAACTTTGTAGATGACTTTTCCCGTCACCTCATAAATTCCATTATCATTAGGTATATCAACACATATATATATCTGCACATTTTGGCCTTCTCTTTCTTTCACATACCAGACATTTGATGGAAGTTTCACTTCTTTTGATTTCTTCCAGTATGAAATCATCTTCTTATTATGTGAGGCACTTGAAAGATTTGTAACCATCAACTCAGGTGGGGTTTGTTCACCAATTTTTTTTGAAGATCCACCTTTAAGAGTCTTTGGCCCCGAACCCCAGCCCCACCCCACCCCGGCGGCCCAACGGCTCGCGCAGTGGCAAGGGCCCCTCGCCCCACCCCGCCAGCCCAACAGCCCATGGGGTGGCGAGGCGATTCGCAACCCCACCCCACCCTGGCGGCACAACGCTTTGCGTTGTGGCGAGGGCCCCCCGCCCCATCCCGGCAGCCCAACGACCCTCATGGTGGTGGGAAGATTCCTAGAATCGCCTCGCCACCGCGACGGCCGGACAACCCCTGCCCCACCCTGGTGGTCCAAAGGCCCGCGGGGTGGCAGAGCGATTCCAAGAATCGCCCCACCACCCTGTAGGCCGTTGGGCCGCTGGGGTGGGGCGGGGTGTCAGGTAGCCAGCTCCACCGCCCCTAACCTATGGGCTCGTTTGGTCGTCGTGAGCATTACAGGGCCAACCATGCCCACTGCCGATGTAGTGGGTAAATTTGGCCCACAAAAAGTTTTAATTAAAAAAAAAATTAAACTTAATTAAAATTATTTAATTTTAAAATTTGAAAAGTAGAAAAATTAACTAACCTTTCAAATGTGAGAATCCTCCGTTGAATATGTTGTTGATAGCAATGTAGCTGCTCCACAAATTCGTTCCAAGTCTTTTAACAAACCTCAGAAAACCTTGATGTGATGTGAGTAATAGTGATAATGAAATTTACGATATAGGTGAAATTACGGAAATGTTTTACCATACAGTTAATGTGGGATTAATTTGCTTTTAAAAAAATTTAACATGTTAATTTTGTTATGGCGATATAGGAAACTATGATAAAACGAATATTATGGAATTGTTTTACAACACGGTGAATGTGGGATTAATTTGTTTTAGAAGGTATTATAAAAATAAAATAAAAAACATTCAATTATCTAGTAAATATTATATAGTTTAACTATTAAATAATTTAAGTAAAAGTTTTAGTTTACAATTTTAAATTTAAAGATTTATTTCATAAAAAAAAATTAGTTCAAATTTTTCAACAAATTGTAGAATAAAATAATGGAGGGAAATACATGAAACAAAATTCTTGGAGGGAAAATTTCATTCTTTAAGCTATATAATATCATTAGGAGATTTTGCATTTGTATCATTCAACCTCTTCTATTTGAAAGGGATGGATTTTTATAATAATGAAGTTTCACTTTGTGAAGCATCAACATCTTCGTCGCGTAACAACTCTATTCATATTGATGAATATAACGTAAATTCTCCACTATGAATAGAAAGTCAATTCTTCCACTTAGTCCTAATCCTAAGGACTCTGAGAGCAGCACTGATGAAAGAGGTGATGAAGAATTTCAAATAAATAAAGAGTCACATTTCCACTTAGTCCTAATCCTAAGGATTATGAGAGCAACAGTGATGAGGAGCATGATGAAGAATTTAAAAAGAATGGAGTGTCATGATGTCTACTTAGTCTTAATACTATGGACTATGAGAGCAGTAGTGATGAAGAGCATGATGACAAATTTCAAAAGAATGGAGTGTCACAGAGTCCACTTAGTCCTAATCCTATGGACTATGAGAGCAACAGTGATGAAAAGCATGATGACAAATTTCAAAAGAATGGAGTGTCATGGTGTCCACTTAGTCCTAATCTTAAGGACTATGAGACTAGTAGTGATGAAGAGCATGATGAAAAATTTCAAAAGAATGGAGTGTCATGGTGTCCTTTTAGTCCTAATCCTATGGACTATGAGAGCAGCAGTGATGAAGAGCATGATGATGAATTTCAAAAGAATGGAGTGTAATGGTGTCCACTTAGTCCTAATCCTATGGACTATGAGAGCAGCAGTGATGAAGAGCATGATGAAAAATTTCAAAAGAATGGAGTGTCACAATGTCCTCTTAGTCCTAATCCTATGGACTATGAGAGCAACAGTGATGAAGAATTTCAACTGAATAGAGTGTCACAGTGTCCACTTAGTCCTAATCCTATGGACTATGAAAGTAGCAGTGATGAAGAACATGATGAATAATTTCAAAAGAATGAAGTGTCACGGTGTCCACTTAGTCCTAATCCTATGGACTATGAGAGCAGTAGTGATGAAGAGCATGATGAAAAATTTCAAAAGAATGGAGTGTCATGGTGTCCTCTTAGTCCTAATCCAATGGACTATGAGAGCAGCAGTGATGAAGAGCATGATGATGAATTTCAAAAGAATGGAGTGTCACGGTGTCCACTTAGTCCTAATCCTATGGACTATGAGAGCAATAGTGATGAAGAGCATGATGAAAAATTTCATAAGAATGGAGTGTCACAATGTCCTCTTAGTCCTAATCCTATGGACTATGAGAGCAGTAGTGATGAAGGACAGGATGAAGCACTTAGTCCTAATTCTAAAGACTATGAGAGTAGCAGTGACAAAGAACAGGATGTAGCATTTTCAGTAAGTAAATAGTCACATTTTCGACGTAGTCCTAATTCTATGGACTATGAGAGTAGCACTATCAATGCACATGAGGAAGAATATCCAATAAACATTGAGCCAAATTTTCCATTTAGTCCCAATTCTAAGGACTATGATAGTAGCTCTAAAGAAGGGGAAGATGAAGAATATCCTCCAAGTCAATCTTTGAAAAGCACAACTAATCATAGTGTGGATAACATTCCTCAAAATGATGATGAAAATGCTTATAAAAATGTTGATCCAATGATGGAGATGTTGCCAAGAAATATTTATCGAGGAGTAGGAGAAGACCTTTTCGTATCAATGCAAGATGTTCTAGTTATACAAGGGGTAGAGTAGAATATCTGATGAGAAGAAGTTCTATCAGCGCTCTCATTTCAAGTGAATGTTGTCAAAAAGATTGCTTGAAACATATGGATTTCAAATTTGCATTAGAGAAAAGGAAGAGATATTTATCAATGAATAAAAGCATGCAAAATTCATATTTAGTTGGGTGCATGAAATCTACATTGTTAGGTTATGATTATCATATTGGGTCTTTATTTATCTATAGAAAGGCTTTCAAAATGTTTCATTCGATGGGTAATTTTCGTCTCTCGAGAATCCAAGAAAATTTGGAAAAGGATCCCACATTTTATTCAGAAGTACGTCATAAACGATAGTTTGGGCCATTATCAAATACTGCAATGTCATGGATGAAATATTTATTTTCAAAGCATGGAGAGTGTATGCCAAATGGAGGGACAATACATATTCTAGATAATTTTTCAAGATGAGAAATCTACAACTTATACAAAGAAAATGCAAAAGGTGTTGAGGGACATGGTCGGTTGATTACATATCAATATTTTGTGAAAGCATGGAAGAAAGAATTCAACAATATCTCTATTCCTAAGAATACAAGGATGGGGATTTTTAGTACATGTGCTTCTCTTAAATAAAAAAGGGACAAATGTGAAGGGTCAGAAAGAGGTAAGCATTCATAACTTTAACTTTTAAAATTGTATAGTCATCAACTATGAAAACATATTTCTTAATGGCTTTCTTTTATGTTGTGTAGATTCAATTGTCAAAGAACTTCAAGAGCATCGCGAACAACAAACAAGTGAAAGGAAAAAGTTGTACAAGCATAGAAATAAGTTTTATGATAATCCAAATAAATATTTGGGTTTGATAATTAATGGTATGGACCAGAAGAAAACACTTTTACCACATTTTGTTAGCACACCCAAAAATTTACAGGAGGAAAATTTTATTCAGTATCACTTGGTCAGTTATATGGTCTTCAATGGGAAAATGTTGCCAAGGTGTACTTCACAGCTCCAAATATTCATAATGATGCAAATTTGACAATAATCATAATTCATGATGTGCTTTCTCATTGGTATGGTAATCTTCCTGAATTTTTGTGTCGACAATTGGACAACACTTGCCGTGAAAACACAATCAGGTTGTTTTTGGATATCTAAACATGCTTGTTGAATTGAGAAATTCTCAGAAGGTAAAGGTTGGTTTCCTTCTTGTTAGGCACACTCATGACCATATTGATCAGATGTTCAGTTGTTTTTCAGTCACATTGAGGAGGAAGGAAGTTGGGAGCTTGCCATCATTAATTGAATTTATTAAGAAATCATACATGCCAGAGCCTACTTTTGATGTCTTGGAAGAAATTGTTGACATGCGAAGGTTTATTCTGGGATCGCATGGTGAGGAGAAATGCATTGAACAACTTAATGACATTAGCTTCCAACATCAATTTAGTATCAAGAAAATTTATGGGAAAACACTAATATGGGGCAAGAAGTATTCAACTACTACAGAATGGGCACCGTCATCAGGTTTGGAATTTTTGAAGTTCATTCCAGATCATCCAATATTTGCATCAAAAATATTATTATTACAACTAGTTGGTGAAATTCATAATGCATGCAGATAGAATAGAGATATAAATTATTCTGATTACCTAGAAGAAATTAAAAAATGTATTAGATATACATATGAGTACTTTGACATTGCTGATTCAGTTTGGTGGGAGTCATTTTTCAATAATCAAAGTGATATCATTTCAACAACAACAAATGAAGATATACCTTTGAAAAATCCATTTATTTGGCCACAAATGTGTCAAATGAACATGAGGAAATAAAAATTGTTGAACAACAACAATCTCAAGGCATTGTTAATTCTTCACATGCAGAGGAAAGAGAGATGTATATTGGTTCCAGAAGGTCTCGTGCAAAATGTGAAGCCATGGAAGACCTTTACAGGGGTTCAATACAAGATATTAAGGAGGGTTGCATGATTGCAGTCCTAGCAGATGGAGTTCCCAATGACTATCCATTATGGGGTGCTAAGGTTATAAAGGTCTTTGCAGAAAATGAGGATGTTACAGGTGTTGAAGTACATTGGTATGCCACAAATACACACCCATTCAATGGTGTGTATAAGCCAGAGATGGTAGTTGATAAATAAAATGGCGGAAAGAGAAAAAGAAAGGGTACAAATATAAATCGCCGCTGCACAGACCTCTTAAAATTGGAGGATGTTGACATACTTGTTTATGACTTCAATTTAACAAAGAGAGGAACTCTTTGCTTCAAGACAATAGAGATTCTAAAAAGGTTGTTACCAAAAGGAAGAATGTTGAGATGGGAGTCTGCTAAAACTAGTTGTAGATCCAGAAGAATTTTGAGACCTGAAATGGTGGGCATGCATGTGGACTTATATGGGACACTAGTTGATGAAAGAGAAGAATATAGAACATCTTCGTCTACATCCAATCATTCATCTGAAGATGTGAATTCTGATGATGTGCAAGAAAATATGAGTGATTTTGAATAATCTTCTAAGATATTTTATATAACTAATGTTTGCATCATATCTTGAAATAAAAATTTTGATTTCCATATGGTGTTAAATAAGAAGTTATGAGTCATTTTTATGTTGTTGGATTATATGTCTTAATTATGATGATTTTTATTGTTTAGAATATCTACAATGCAACATTAAATTAGAGATATAATGTATGTTTCATTCAATATACAAATAATGACATTTTGATTAATTTAGTCATGTAATTTGTTCATAATGTCATGGTTTTTTAATTTTATGGTTGAAAAAATTCCAATTTTTTTTTGTATCTTTAATGTTATGGTTGAAAACAATTAGAATTTTAGCAATCTTTAGTGTGATGTTATTATATGTTTAACAACATGGATGAAAACTAATAGAATTTTAATGTATTTCAGATCCCATTATTTTATCTTTATGGTCATTACTAAAACATGTTGAATTTATACTTAGGAAAAAAAATGTTATTCTACCAAAAACATTGGTGTGTTTTTTTCCTCATAAACAATGGTTTTTTTGCACATAAAAATTCGATTTTATTAGCATTTTTTTAAAATGTTGAAAATTGACCCTAAAAAAAAACCATCGTTCCAGTATCAAAACTTTTCGTTTCAGGGTGTTTTTTGCACAAAAAATTCGTTTTCACTGCCACTTTTAAAACATGTTTGAAATTGACCCTTAAAAAAAAACCATCGTTCTAGTATACATACTTTTCATTTTTAGCACTGTTTTTGATGTTTTTTTGGGGTTTTTGGCCAAAGTTCCCATTTTGAGTTTATAGTTCCTGTTTCAAAGTTTACATTGTTAATTTCTAAAATCAATTAATTGAACGCAAAACAACATCCTAACCATGGAACAACTCCTTAGTAGATCTTAGGTTGAGACTAATGGAAACAGCTCTTGAGTCCACCAGTCAAGGAAACCCCTCTTATAGGAATCCTGGTCCTTTTCCTTCTTTAGGAAATATTGATGCTCCTTATATGGAAATGATTTCCCTTCCTGGATTTATCATTTGTATACCAGTTTGGTTATTTTCGACAACCTTGGTTATGAATGTCCAAAATTCTTCTCAACCAAGTAGTCCTCCACCTGAATGACATCAACCACAAGTTGATCCTAAAGTTGACCCTTTTCCTTCTTCACCTATTATTTCTTCATCCCTTTCTTCCTCCTCACCTCATGAAATTCATGACTCTAGTAATGAGGAAGCTAAGAAGAAGAAGAAAGGGAAGAAGAAGCAGAAGCGAAATAAGTAAGGGGGAAACCAAGAAAACATTCTTATCAATGAAAATAATGTTGAGAAACCTTCAAACAAGCCTCGTAAAGTGAAATTCCCTTGCAATATTTATAAGGGTGACCACCTCCTTAGATATTATCCTAGTATTCTCAAGGTATTAGAAGTGTTGTCCATAGGATCACATCAAACAGCCTCTGGAGATCACATTGGTGATAAATAATCAACTAGTGATAGTAAGGTCAATGGGAGAAAGGGTAAATTTAAGTTTCCCTGTAGGTTTTGTGAGTGGAATCATCCTATTCACCTTTGTCCTTATATGGATGAAGCATCCAAAGTGTTGGAGAACCTTATAGCTTCTCAACCACGAATTTTGGTTGGTTACCGAAAGCTTTCTCCCAATACTCCACTATTTGATGAAGTGACTGATCCAAATCCATCTTCATTCAATCCCACTGTATTTGAACATAAATCCCATGAGTCCATTCCCAACCAACCATTGGTTGAGAAAATGGTTGACTTGCTTTAGTTTATCGCACTTTTCGCATAGAGCATAAGATTCATACCACTCAGGTTCTTCTTGTTTCTTCAGATCCTGTCAAACAAGGGGACATTTCTCCTATTGTTACATAACCCCCTCCAAGTAATGACTCACTTGGTTAGACTATTCAACAGGTACAAGTAAGTCAACCCATTTATAGCATGCCACAAGTGCCAATTAGTCAGCCTGTTCCAGGAATAACGTAAATTCTGTTAGGGAAATTGTTACAAGGAATATCCCAAGCTCCTGTTGCTCAAACAAAAATCTTGCAGCAACCTTATTAAGACCCATATTTCCAAGGTTAACCCTTTCTACAATATCAAGGCTTTCCTAGGACTAGACAACCTGGTATGGGTTATCCTAATTATCAAAACAATTTGTATCAAGGTGGGATGCAAATGTCTGTAGCCCAACCCATCCCATCCTATCCAAGATATCCCTTACTCGTAGTTAACCTTCCCCCAAAAGGTTACTAAGCTACCTAATTTCTCAGAGCAGAGTTATTTTTCTTGTGTCAAGCTTGTTAAAAAATGAAACAAGATCTTAGAGCATAGTTCCTTATCATGCCATGAAGCTTGTTAAAATATGAAACAAGGTCCCTAGAGTAGAGTTCATTTTCTTGTGTCAAGATCATTAAAAAATGAAACAAGGTCCCAAAGTAGAGTTCCTTTTCCTATGTCAATCTCGTTAAAAAATGAAACTAGGTTCTATCATCATAATTCTTTTAGTGTGTCAATCTCATTAAAAAATGAAACAGATCCCCCTCCAAGTTGAGTCTTTGATCAGATCTCATAAATGTCAAATTGGGTCTTCCACTTGATCTCGTAAATGAAACTTCATTCCATCGTCCTATTAGTAACCCATAGTCTACTTAGGTGAATGAAATGAAGCTTGCGGGGCATGTGCTTATAATCATGTTATTATGCTAGGGGCATGAAAACTAATCTCAAGCATAATTTTTCCCATGTTTCAAGCTTATGTAAAAATGAAACCAATCAATCTCAAGCATTGATTTCCTTTGGTTCAAGCTTTCGTAAAAATGAAACCAATATCAAGCATAGTTTTCCTTTGTTTCAATCTTATGTAAAAATGAAACCATTCACCTTTTATCCCGCGCGATTTCCATTTTTATCAGCCTATTTTCACCATATGAGGCTAGGTTTTCTCACTCCATCATCACCATCTGCTTGGCTGATCATACGCTTTCACTTGGATTTTTACTCTTTCCCAAGGAGCTGTTGCGATGAGTGATATTATTAGCCTACCTCTTAACCTCTATATGTTTTGAGTAGTTCCATCATGATTGGAACCAGTTGCTACCCTTTCTGTCACTCATTCCTCCAGGAAAAGTTTTCTTTTAGCTATTTTTAGACTCCAAAAATATGAAAAGATTGTCGAGCACATGTCTTCTCAAACTCGTTAAAGTAAATGAAAATATGTCTCCCCAATATAAGTTTTACCCTTTTCTAAAATGGGATGGACTATTTATGAAAAATGAATACTTTAGTCGAACATGGCTAAAAGGTTCTCCTGAGTATTGTTTTATTCCTTTTTGGACTCAAGAGACTAACTTTATGAAAAGGAAACTTTGGAGTTTTCTTTTTCGCCTATTTTTCAAACTCTCTAAACATGAAAAAGAAGTCGAGTTACATCTTCCATGGACTCGTAAAATCATCAAACAACATTGGACACACTGAACATGACGGGATGAAACCACTTCTTCTCAGATTTTATTAAAATACTCAGAAGGATTCATCCGAAGGATGAAATTATAGATAAATCATATGTTATCCTCTTCAAGCTTGTCAAAAATAAAGGGGTACTAGCCAAAAATAGTTGGGAAATTGGGAAAACATAGTATTTTACCTATTAATGGCAACGAGTCACTCTTGAACATGACTCTCTTTCACTTCATCTCCATGACTGTTGGGTTGGTAAATCTTCTTGCCTCTTTGGTTAATCACACCATATCAAAAGCCTTCGTAATCAATTTCGAATCAAATGTTACGAACTCCATAAATTGTTATCGGTATTCTCAAGAGAAGTCCTTCAGTTGACATCTGCTATGATACTCTTAAGCCTTCTTTCATGTCTATTGTTCTTGAACTAGCTTTGCATAAATAAAATTCTGGCTCAAATCATGTACCTGTTTCATGTCATTGATGAGGGATACATCAAGGCCCTCCTACGACTGGTCACTTCATGTCGACATCAACTCAATATATGGGAAGTTGACTTAGAAACTCCTTTCAGTACATTGGATCTTGCTTACCTCAATGGTAAGTTTCCTCACCCTCGGTGATAGGTTCTCATCATTAGCCTTCGACCAAAAGATTCTATGTGGTGTTCGACTTTAGCTCGTTCATTCACACCACAAATATTGTATTATAGTACCTTGAGAGCCATTATCATTATCAGTGGTTTCACTTGCATCTGTTAACAACTTAAATCATTGGCCAGTAATCAGATGATGTTTACCATGTTCGATTCCATCTCATTTATTTGCATGGTTACACTCATGCTATCGAGTGACAATGTAGAAGACCTTGGATCTAGTTCCATCTATTTGCACTGCGATTTTAGGATTCATACAAGATTATAATGTGTGATGGATATGATCATTCATACATTCATCCAAGCATGGGTCCACACTCTGTCATCAATAGAAGAGACTTCTTGATTATTGTACATGTATAATGGCTTATATGTTGAGTATGGGTATGCCTCCCTCAGTAATGATATCATGATGATAATATGAATTGTAACAGATGATTATCTCGACCACTATATTCTTAATTCGGACTTGTCACAAGGTAAATCATTTCAATCCTCGGCCACTTCTTTTAACCTTATACTTTAGGGGTCAATCTATTACAGGTCGTTTTGTTGCATTCACTCAAAAGGCTTGAAAACCTGGATCAATCAATATCCTTGACACTTTGGCATTATCCCTTTGCAAAGCCCTAAGCATCACCCCTCTAAGAATTCTGAGTTTCTGGGTCAATCAACTAAAAAACTTTGATTTTATCCCCAATGCACCCTACACTTTAGTCCACCTGAAATGGTTGTATGTTGCATAACAAAGCACCTGCACTGACCAGTGTAGGATTATCTACTTTGTAGCTGCGATGGTTCTAGAATTTCAAGAAAAATAAAAAAATATTTTTGAAACTTCTCATTCTAGAAGCTTATAAGGTGTTTTTAACCATTTACGATGGATAGACATCTCAAATTCTTCTGTCATATGCGAATCTCTCACCAGGCATGGCGAATATTTTACTCAATTATAAAATCTTGTAAGATCTTGGTATTACCATGGGTCAATACCATGGGTTATCATAAACCTGGATCTTAAAAATTACTATTAGTAATTTATAAAAAATAATAAAAATAATATTTGATTTTTATTTTATTTTTTGTTTTAACCAAGCTAAAATGTTTAACATACATTAAATTACAACATCCATTTTTACTCTTGATCCACTCCGAGAGGGATCAAATATTTTTCACTCTATGCTAGTTTTCATATCACGATATTTGATACCTCTCGGGGGTTAGTAGATCTAGAGTAAAGATGGATCTATGTTGGTTTAATTCCGCCATTTAAATAGGCTACATTCCAGGTGAATACCATGTGTCAATACCATGTGCCATTTTGGTGAATACCATGGGTCAATACCATGTGCTATTTTTATTTTTATTAATACTAATATTAGGGTTAATAATGTTTTTTTGCATGGTATTAATAACAATCTAGTCCATGGTATTTGTCCCATAGTATTTTGCCCATAGGTTTCACCTAAATATAACACATTTTTTTGAGTGTTCATAAATATAAGGTGACTTATGGAGTAAATATAAAAAATGTTTTATTTGTTTACCATACCTCTCGTTTATTTATATTTTTATTAATTTACCATACCTCTTTTACAAATATGGTATTTGGCCCATAGGATTCACTTAAATAAAACCTCTTTCTTGAGCCTTCATAAATAGAATGAGGGTTATGGACTAAATATAAAAAGAGGTTTTATTTATTTACCATACTTCTAGTTTATTTATATTTTTATTTATTTACCATACATTTTGAGTAAGTATAAAAAGACGTTTCATTTATTTACCATATCTCCACTTTACTTATATTTTTATTTGTTTACACCCTTGCATGTATATAAGGTGACTTATGGAGTAAATATAAAAAATGTTTTATTTATTTACCATATCTCTCATTTATTTATATTTTTATTAATTTACGATACCTCTCTTATAAATATGGTATTTGGCCCATAGGCGTCACTTAAATAAAACCTATTCTTGAAAATGAGCGAATGGATTCACTTAAATAAAATCTATTCTTGAAAATGGGCGAATGGAAGGTTTTAACTCCTAATTTCAAGGGCTAAAATTACCTTTTTTACCCTCTCCCTTAAAATAAGGTGGGCTATTTGAGGTGATTTGTAAAAATGTACTATGATACAAAATATTCGCCCACTAAAAATTTAGAACCCCTTAATTTCGCCAAAGGGCGAACATTCGCCCTTAAAATTTTCTATGCTACCAGTTGAGAGTTTAGAGGTTTTTCAGGATGGCGAGGCACTTTGACTTTCTCCAATGATTATGTAAAGTCCTCATGTCCTTGACAAAATCCATGAATAAACTCAAATTAGGGTTTCTGAAATTAGAGTTTTCATACTAGAATCCTCCAGTATTTCAGTTTGCACCTTATGGATGTCCATGTTCGGAAAATTGTGAGGGTCATCAAGTTGATCCTGAATATCATGATGGGATTGTTGATTGTTTTGAAGAATCTTATCTGGTGAATTCATCTACGAGAAAGCGAAATCTTGCCTCACTTGTGTTGAATTTAGGGTTAGACATGAATGAATGCATATCATGGATAAATGATCACAATTTTCAAGTTTATCATTTGCTTTATTAGCATAGAGTTGCAGCTTGGATGGAAGAGTCTTTTCTGGCATGTTTTCTTATTAGCAGACTGACCTTCTTGTTGTTGTGCATGTTTCACAAGTAAGAATTGTTGTTTTTTCACAATTTCTTATACTGGTTCTAATTGATGACATCTTTTTTTTTCCAAGTCGGGGAATTGTTGAGGTGGTTGCATTGTAAGTTTTATTTCACATGATAAACCTCCTCTATGGGTAAATTAGGGTTTTAGGTTTAGACTAGTTTATATTTTTCTAATTCGGTTTTATTTGTCATAGTTTGCTAATTAGGCTTTAGCTTATTGGTTTAGGGTTTATGCTTTTGTTGTATGTTTCTTATTGCAGCTAGTCTAGTACTTCATGACATTAGGCATTTATCATGCACTCATCATTTTGTATTGCATTGTCTGCATAAGAATTACATCATCCTTTTAGTCGTTGTTAGTTGATTTCTTCCTTGAATTTACATATCATTGCATTGCATTGTATCTCTAATTTTTGCATTACATTGTGCATTCATCTCCTTACAAATCATACACTATAGGTTGACCTAGCATTACACTTTCTCTCTTTGCTACACCCCACTACATGAGCCTTCATAAGCCTAGATCCCTTCAAATCTTTGGTGTTGTGACTAGATTTCTTATGCCTATTTGAACATGCTCAAACCCTAAAAGAACTTCTTTAGCCTCTTTGCACATGATGAAACCCTAGAAAATATTTCTGAACACTTTTCCCTAATACTAAAACCCTAAGACCAGTGGTTTCATGTGGTTGTAGTGGTTGCTCCAAATGGTAGCCTCTCATAGGTCTAATCATCAAAGCTACGTCTTGAGAAAATTCATATCATTCCATGATCTCATTAACAAAGAAAATATGAATAGGTGCTCATGGGGAACCCTAATTAATGAATTTGACCTATACCTTGTAAGCATAAACTTGTGTCTAACATGGTTCTATATATTTAATGGTATGTATTCATTGTTCACCAGTTAGTCAAAGATATGATGTGGAAGCATGACATGAGAGAAAATTCTAAAATCATAAAATATTTCAGTTTCTATCAAATAAGGAGCAACCTCTCTTTCCCGTAAAATAAGTCAGGATACTTCATCCACCCTAGCACAATAAAGACCCAATAAATAATTCCAATGTGCACACAAAAGAAAATCAATTAAAAAAATGGTAAGGGTTGAGAAAGGATTCCTGTATAGGGAGGTGATGCTGATGACTCTGTTGGGGTAATGAATAGGCCTTCTAGTAGTATAGCAATGATTGTGGTTTCTTGAAGTGATTCCGTTAGAGTATTGAATAAGCCTGTTGGTAATGGAGAAAAGCCATAAACTTGCTTCAAATTTTTGTGTACAATAATCCCTCTTCCTTGTTATCTACATCATCATTAACTATTAGCATGTGTTAACTTCTGATGTGATGCTTAATGACTAACATGACCTAGCTGAGACACGAGGGAAGGGAATATCCATAAAATTTCAAGTAACCCTAGGAGTATCCATAATGCTTATTTAATGCTTTCTTGCAATATTATCCAGTCTCAATCTATTGTAGGGACGTAGCCAAAGATGTTGGATTCTACCAGTGGATCACCAATTGTTGTATCCACTACAACAACACCCAAAATTTTGGGCATATCTCAAAATTTCAGGTCCCCCTCTACTTTCCTAGGTTCATAAAGGTTATGGTCATGTTTTCAATTGGTCAATATCCCCTTGATCTATTCCTATCAAACCTTATCGATGCTCACACTTACATGGTACATGTTATCTTTATTCTTCTTGAGTTACCTCAGAACATGAACACACCAATGCATTATGGTTTTAGGGTTTATTGCTCTAATAATGTCTTAAGAGTCTCATGCAACCTCATGCCTTTATCTTTCTGTGATGTGCATTGCAATGGAGTAATGGTATCTTGTGTCAATAGTCATCCTTCCACCCTAATTACATTAATGTTTGTGAAGCGCTACTTTATTCATGTGTTTTGAAACCCTAGATCATTATGATTATGAATATGACCCATGGTCATAACTGTCACCTGATCATCATACTCTTTAGTGCATCTTTCAGTTTAGTTTTGTCGACACATTTTAAAATTGTCAAGAGAATTACCAAGATTAAGACATTGCATATTTTTTAATGACATGTAAGTTATCAAGTTGACCCATGTGCTCAGATGTTAAATTGGGAGAAGGAAAATTTCACCAATGCTTTCAAGTTTGATTATTCAATCTCTATAAATTGCACTACTTGCTATAAAAAAACCCTGCATGGTGCCCTTATCATATTACAAGCTGGGAAAGTGCTCACATTATATTCGGCCAAAATTAACTAATTCATTTTTTGTAATTTCTTATTTGTAAACTTTTAATACCTTAATTTTTTAGTTTGTAAAGTCTACATTTTATTACAAAATCATACTAACATTTATTATGTTTTGCAGGGTAAAGTGAAAGAAAAACATTCAAATGTCTCACTTGTGTGCAATAAAAAAGGGTCCTATCTTTAATATGTGTGAAAGCCATGTTTAAAATATAAAAGGGTCCTTTTAACAATCAATTTTTATGGAATCCCATTATAAAATGTAATGGGGACAACGAACCAAAATTTGCATGGAGTGATTTGTTCTTCTAATATATATTTGGGTGGATACCAAAAAAATGCTAGGGATATTCATAATGAGTCGAATGCTTTGATAATGTTTCTACATATATCTTATGTTAAAATCCAATGCCAAGAAAATGCATGGATAGTGACAGCAAAACATTACGTGGACTAAGTGAGCTAAGATTTCAAAGATACAACATTTAATGTGTCATTAGGATGGTGATTGGAGCCCGACAACAAGAGGTCTATCAAAATGATTCATATTGAGACTAACACGCTCCTTAGTGATTCATCATCAACACACTCTTAATTAAAGTATTTAAAAGAAGCGGCATGGGATACATTTTAATGACATTTCAATTAAATATGAAGCGTGCATGCCTTTTAAGGAGAGACATATTTAGAGTAGACACATGTCCATGCACTCGAACACATAGATAGGAATTACCAAGCTCAAACAAATACCACCAATACTACATGGGTTGGAGCTGCATACAGACTCCTACTCTACATGATAGCCAACCATGTTTTATATGCTTCATGGTATTTACTATCCATTTAAAGTAAAAATATATTTTGGTGATTAGAATGTAGAAAGAAACATGGAATTTTAAACCTACAAAGCTACAATATTGACTACTTAGATTGTCATAGTTTGAATGATAATATCATGCCTTTTTGTGAAACTGGAATGACAATGCTATTGTATGGGAAAATTGTAATGCAAGTGATAACAACATCAATTTTCAATTTGGCATTTTTGGAGATGCTATGGAAAGTGGGATCATCTCTTCAAAATTTATAGAAAAATATTTCTACTACTTATGGTGGGGCTTAAAGAATCTCAATTCCCTTGGACAAATTTTAATGACAGGAACTTACATCAGAGAGACTTTGTTTGTTATCCTCATTGGAAATATTGGTTGTGTATTATTTTCACATATTATTAGGAACATGTAAACCTATCTGTGATCTATAACAATTAGGCTTGAAGAGATGAGAGTTAAGAGAAGGGATACAAAAGAATGGATGAAACACCGCCAACTTCCATATGATCTATAGTACAAATGATCTGAACTTAAACATGAACGCAAAAAATTACAGATATAACCATAAATACAGAGATGCACCAAAAATAACACGTCATTTCATTAATATCAAAATATTGAAATATGCTTACAAACATAATGGAAATAAACTAGCTTGGGCGATGGTAGCTTATCTTTGAGAAGAGATGTGGTGGCTACATGCCTCTAAAATTTGTTACAATGAGGCTCAAGGACCTATTTATATTGAACAAAAAGATAAAACCATAAACAACCAAAACCATAACCCCAAGAATTGTAATGTCGAGAGTTTGTGGGCCTCGTTGGGGTTAGTTGGGCACCAAATTTACCGGGTTTGTAACTTGGCATTTTATCTCTGTTTGGCACATACAATACCTTGTTGGAAAGGTCTCTCCAATTACTACAGAATTTGTTTCAAGCCCCTTCTTATTGTCATGGGCTTGCAGCAGACCTCAAAAACATCTCGTTTAGCGGGTCAAAACTGTTCCGAAAGTTTAGGACCCGAAAAACTACTAAAAATAGCAAATGCTGAAATAAATAAGGAAATAGATGAAACCAATTGGAGGTTTGGGTGGAATAGGGAGGTGGCCAATAATATTCACCTGGATCATTCCTCCCCTTAGGAATCAATGTTCCCCATTGCATGCAGAGCCTCCATGAGGTGAGGAAATTTCTGTTGAACCTGGTCCCTGTTGAACCAATTTCCCTGGTGAAGGAGTTGATCGGCTTTGACAACTCGATATAGTTGGATCCTCTATTGGTGAGTGTTATTGATTTGCATTTCCATGAGTTGATCATTTGCGGCTTGTTCCATGTGTCTGGGTTGATCTCTGTTGGTGTGAGTTGTTCTGCAATGTTAGATGTGTCCAACAATGGTGGAAAGTATGGCCGAAGGTGGTCTACATTGAACACTAAGTGTAGACCATGGAACGGTGGGATGTTGGGCTCAAAGGCATTGTCACTGACAACCTTGGTGATGGTGTATGGCCCATATTGGAGTAGGTGAAGCTTGTTGTGGGGTCTAGCGAGGCTCTCCTTCTGCAAATGTAGCCAAACTTTTTCGCCCACTTGGAACTTGTGCAGCACTCGATGCTGATCATGGCACTTCTTGTACTTAGCATTAGCTTTGTCTAATACATCATGAACCTTCTAGAAGATGTGTTGAATATTCTCAATGAAGGTGTTAGCCTTGTCCATTTCAAACTGGACGTGAATTGAATTTTACTGAGTGGATGCAAATGGTATGGCCACATCAATGGGACAAAATGGTTGAAATACCATCCCTACCTAAAGGGGAGTGTGGCTTATTGAGCTATGGAGAACTCTAGTGTTGTTGTTTTGGACATAGGGGAGACATTCAACCCATGTGCATGGATGCTTCGAGTTGTACATGTGTAGAATGTGTATGATCATCTTGTTGACAACCTTTGATTTTCCATCAGTTTGGGGATGGAAAACCATGGACTTCGTAAGTTTTTTATCCAACAACGACCAGAGACTTGACCAAAATGCACTTAGGAATCTGTTGTCTGGATCTGAGACAATGGACTGTGGGATCCCAAAGTGTACCCACACTTGCTCAAAGAAGAGATTAGCAGTGGCCTAGATGTTATGATACTCTTCTTGAAGGTCGCCTTGATTCCCATTTTTGAGAATCTATCGACGACCATGAAAATGCAGTCATTATCGTGCTTAGTAGAAGAAATACCTGACATGTAATTCATGGATATAGATTCCCAAGGTCAACTAGGAGTATGTAAAGGAGTATATAGGCCTTGCTTCTTGATGGTTGGTTTGGAATGGCGCAAGTAGTGCAGGATCTAATGTACTTCCCAACATCCTGACAAAGTTTTTGGCCATTAAAAATGCTTCTACAATACTGCCATTGTTTTCTCTACTCCAAAATGTCCAATGACCCAAATGTAATGCGCCTCCAAAATCATCTTAACATGCTCGTTTGAAGGAACACAGATGTGTCCCATGCTACCTAATTTTGGATCGCTCTGGTAAAGATGCAGCCACCCCGAAGTCTTGTGCCCATAGGATTTGAGCACAGTGATCAGTGCCATGACTGGTGGTTGGATGAGGTAGTCTGAAAAATTATTGATGCTAATCTTCTTGTACTTAATGTTCAAATGGGACTGTTGTACATAGGTGGACCATTTCTGATGGAAATCATTCTGCAACTTCCCTTGTATCTATATGAACTGCATGGGTTGGTGGTCTGTGTGGATGATCGTTTCCTTCCAAACTCTGGCTAAATATCACGATGTAATCTAAATACACCACCACAAATTCATTGGTGAAGGGTCGCAAGATGTTGTCCGTCAATCTCATGAAGGTTGCGGGGCATTCGTCAACACAAAAGGCATTACCAACCTTTCAAAAAGGCCCTCCTTAGATTAGAAGGTAGTCTCCACACATCAGAGGGTTTGATAGGCACTTGGTGATAACCATAATTCAAGTAAATCTTGCAAAAATATTTGGCCCCCTTGAGTTGTTCCATAAGGTCATTATCTGTGGGATTGGGTACCTATTCTAGACAGTGATTTGTTCAGTGCTTGATAGTGAATACAAAGTCTCCAGGTACCATCCTTCTTCTGTACCAATATAATCGGGCTCCCATAAGGTGATGAGCTTGGCCTGATGTTCCCTTTTTGCAACACCTCCTAAATCTACCTCTTTCTCTCATCGTTCTTTAGTATAGAGCGTCAATAGATCGGGCCATTGGGTAGTTGCATGCCCGGGGTCAGATCAATGGAGTGCTTGACTTGACAGTGTAGAGGTACCCTTGTAGGTGAGGTAAAAATGTCCCTGTACTCCTCCATGACCTTGTCCATTTGCTGTTGTTGTGCGGAGGATCCCTGTCTAGAAGTTGTGGCCACAACCTTCTTCTTGTGCTAAGCACGAATCATATGGAAAAAAATTCCTAGCCTGGGAAATGATCTTACTGCATTGCTTTGTAGTGATCAAAGAGATGGTCGTAGGCGAGGCTACCTCCAGTAGCCTGTACAACTTATTTCCAAAACTAATAATCATAGAGCAACGTCTAGACTCATATACAACATGTCACTTCCACAAGTGTGGTTGTCCTAATAATACATCACAAACGTCAAGAGGAGAAACATCACATAATACCTCATTCATGAAGGGCTTGATGTTGAAGGGAAGGCGACAATGCTTGCTGACGTGGAGATCTCGTCCTTGGTGAAGCCACCCAATGGTGTACGGTTGTGGATGTGTTGTCATCAGTAAGACTAGCTGCTTCACAAACGTTGCTGAAATGAGGTTCTTTCGGCTCCTGTTGTTGACAATGAACCGTAACGGAGAACCCTTCATGCACATATGTTAGTGGAAGAGGCGTTCCCCCTCCTCTAGATCCCCAGGCTCATTCTTCTTGATATTGGCGGTGGTCATGGTGGCACTGAGATTCACGTCAATGATCAGCTTCCCTTTGTCATTCCCCTTGTCAGGTTCTGACTCAGAGTCCGAACATGGGTCTGTATCGGAAACCTTCAACTTAGCTACCAGTGACTGCTTGGCTCGACACTCACTTGTGTTGTGAGTGGAGCTCTTATGGAAGTCGCACCATTTTCCTGTGTCCTTCTTTATCTTCATGGTGTTTTTATTTTCTTGCATCTTCAGTGGGTTGTCCTGGGTCACCCTACCTTGGCTTTGGCCTTTGCTCTGTGGTTTGGGGGTGCCTTTTCCTTGCTTTAGATTCACGGATCCAAACACTTTCTTCTTCTGTTCAAATTTCTACTCAATCTTGATAGCATATCGGTATGTTGTGCCAAGCGAGGAGATGTCTAGGAACTCCATCTCATCCTGGATGTACTTTTGTAGATAGTCGCAGTACTTGAGTACCAGATGCCGCTCGGAATCCTTAATACCCAACTTTGTGTGGAGGGCATGGAAAACATTTGTGAACTCTGGCACATCTTGGTCCCTTCCTTGTCAAAGTGTGGTCCAATTTATGTATTTATCTTCATATATCCAACCACGGTAATATTGTTCCTTGATGGCATCTCAGAAAGAATCCTAATTGGGTGCAGCTGAAAACAGTGAGGATTCCCTCTCGTACTTTTTTCACAGTAGGTGTCCCACCAGTCCTTGAAGTGTGGGGCAAATTTGAGAAGAGGAAAAAAAAAAATTCCTATTTGGAAAAGTCATGAACTGAAAAATATCCTTCCAATAGATTCAACTATTTATCTACGATGTATGCATCTATTTGGCCCTCAAATATGGGAATATGTCAAAGTTAACTTGTACCTTAAAAGGAGTGGTGCATCCAGAGTAGCTGCTGGATGAATATGTGTCGCAAGTGGGTAGCCGTCAGAGGATCTGGGAAAATTGATCCATCATAGTGTTCCTTTGTCGCTTGAGAGCTTCCTCAAGAAATATTTTGAAAGGATCTCTTGCCCCCTTGTCTTTCTTTTCCTCTAACATGGGAGGCAGTTGGGGTTTATGAGGCTGGTCTTGGAAAGTTTCAACCAGTTCGAGCCCTAACTCATTATACCCTGACCTTGTTGGGGACATGCAAAGAAAAACAGAGAAAGAGTAGACCACTCTGATACCACTAATCTGAATGTAAAAAGGAATGAAACAAATTGCAGATATAACCATAAATACAACGATGCAGTAGAAATAACACTTCATTTCATTAATATCAAGATATTGAAATATACTTACAAATAAAATGGAAATAAGCTAGCTCAGGTGATGGTAGCTTATCTCTGAGAAGAGATGTGGTGGCTACATGCCTCTGAACTGTGTTACAATGAGTCTCGAGGGCCTATTTATTATTGAACAACAAGATAAAACCCTAAACATCCAAAACTCTAACACCAAGAGATGTAATGCCAAGAGTTTGTGGACCCCATTTGGGTTAGTTGGGCACCCAACTTCCCGGGGTCGTAACTTGGTCATATTATCTCTATTTGGTGCGTACGATACCTTGTTGGAAAGGTCTCTCCGAGTACTACAGGATTTATAGTAAGCCCTTTCCAATGGCTATGGGCTTGCAGTGAACCTCAAGCAGACCTCAAAAAAATGTCATTTAGGGGGTCAAAACTATTCCAGAAGTTCAGGACCCAAAAAATGCTAAAAATAGTAAATGTTGAAATAAATAATGAAACAGATGAAACCAACTGGAGGTTTAGGTGTAATAGGTGAGTGGCCACTAATATCCACCTAGATCATTCTTCCCCCCTTAGGAAGAAATGGTCCCCATTGCGTATAGAGTGTCCATGAGGTGAGGAAATTTCTGTTGAACTTGGTCCCTCGTGAACCACTTGCCCTAATGAAGGAGTTGGCCTTCTTTGAAAACTCGATATAGCTAGATCCTCTGTTGGTGATTGTTCTTGATCTACATGTCCCTGAGTTGATCCATTGTGGCCTATTCCATGTAGTCTAGTTGAGCTCTATTGATGTGAGTTGTTCTAAAATGTCAGATGTGTCCAACAATGGTGGAAAGTATGGTCGAAGGTAGTCTACATTGAACACTGGGTGCAAACTAAGGAATGGTGGGATGCTGAGCTCGAAGGTATTTTCACTGATAGCCTTGGTGATGGTGTATGGCCCATATCAGAGAGGGAAAAGCTTTTGGTGGGGTCCAGTGAGGTGATTATTCTGCAAATGTAGTCTAACTTTGTCACCCACCTAGAACTTGTGCTGCATTCAATGTAGATCATGGCGTTGCTTCTACTTAGCATTGGCTATGTCAAATATATCATGGACCTGGTGGTGAATGTGTTGATGTGCTCAATGAAGTTGTTATCCCTGTTGACTTCAGGCTAGACGTGATCTGAATTTGCCTGAGTGGTTGCAAATGGTATGGCCACATCAATGGGATATAATGACTTAAATCCCAACCCTATCTAAAAGGGGTTGTGTCTCATTGAGTTGTGGAGAGCTCTGTTGTAGTTTTTTTGGACATAGGGGAGAGTTTCATCCCATGTGTGTGGATGCTTCGAGGTGTACATGTGCGGAATGTGTACGATCATCCTATTGACAACATCTGTTTGGCCATCAATTTAGGGATGGAAAGTCATGGACTTAGTAAGTTTGTATCTAGCATCAACCAAAGACTTGACCAAAATTCACACAATAATATGTTGTCCCAATATGAGACAATGGACTATGGGATCCCAAAATGTACCTACACTCACTCAAAGAAGAGATTAGCAATGGCCTCTGCTATGATACTCTTCTTGCATTCCACCATGATGGTCATCTTACAGAATCTGTCAATGACCATGAAAATACAGTTGTTTTCATGCTTAGTAGAAGGAATATCTGACATGTAATCCATGGAGATTTCCCAAGCTCAACTAGGAGGAGGTAGAGGAGTGTATAGGGCTTAATTATTTATTGTCTTTTTGGAAATGGCATAGGCAATGCAGGATATAATGTACTTCCCAACATCCTAACGAAGTTTTCGGCCAATAAAAATACTTATGTAATACAGCCATTGTTTTCTCTACTCTAGAATGTCCAACGACCCAACTACAGTGCGCCTTTGAAATCATCTTGGCACACTTGCTTGAAGGAACATAGATGTGTCCCAGGTGGCACAACAGTGCATCCTGAAGGTGAAAATTTGGAACTTTCTTCCTTTCTAGGAGTGTCTGGTATGTGCTACCGAATTCTAGATTGCTCTGGTAAAGATGTGGCCACCAAGAAGGCTCGTGCCCAAAGGAGTCGTGTATAGTGATCAGCGCCATGACTGGTGGTTAGCTGAGGTAGTCTGCAACATTATTGGTGTTTCACTTCTTGTACTTAATGTTCAAATGGAACTGTTGCAGGTAGGTGGACCATTTCTGATGGCGATCATTCTGCAACTTCCCTTGTATCTGTATGAACTACATGGGTCGGTGGTCTGTCTAGATGATCATTTCCTTCCCCATAATGTATTTCTTCCATTGATGGCAGGATTTCACAATGAAATACATTTCTTTGACATAAGTAGCATACTTTCAGACTGTGTTTGAAATTTTCTCACTATGGTAATCCATTGTACGCCCTTGTTGAGTAAGAACTGCACCAATATCATAGTCAGAGGCATTTGTTTCAATCTCAAATGGTTGTTTCAGGTCTTGTAATGTAAACACTAGTGTAGAGAAGAGGTGATGCTTCCTTGGAAAATGCATTCTGTTAGGTTTCAGACCAAAAAAAATTTATTTCGCTCCACCCTTGGTGACTTGACTTAAAGGCCAAGTGATATGAGAGAACCCTAACATGAACCTATGGTAGAAATTGGCAAGACCCAGAAAGTTGTGGAGCTCTATTAGAGTGGTTGGCGCTGGCCAATCCCGAATGACTTGTATCTTGTTTAGGTCCACATGCACATCCTTCTCATCAATGATGTACCCTAAATCTGAGTCATGCCAAAAGTACATTTCTCCAAATTGGCACACAAATTGTGTTGTCGCAGGGTTTGAAGGACCTCCTAAATATGGTGGAGGTGCTCTTCTCGACTATGGTTGAAGATTAGGATGAAATCTAAATACACCACCATGAATGCATTGGTGAAGGGTCATAGGGTGTCATCCATCAATCTCAAGAGGGTTGCAGGGCATTCATTAACCCAAAACGCATGACCAACCATTCGAAAAGGCCCTCTGATTTGAAGGTAGTCTTGGAGGGTTTGATAGGAACTTGGTCATAACTGGACTTCAAGTCAATCTAGGTGAAATATTTGGCCCCCTTGATATGGTCCAAAAGGCCATTAATCCGTGGGATTGGGTACCTATTCCACAAAGTGATTTTTTTCAGCGCCCAATAGTCAATACAGAGTCTCCAGGTCATGTCCTTCTTATGTACCAATAAAATCGAGCTCCCACAGGGTGATTATCTTGGCCTTATGTGCCCTTTCTATAAAAACTCCTAGATTTTCCTCTTGATCTCATCATTCTCCAGAAGAAAGCATCGATAGATCGGTCCATTTGGTAGTGGCACTCCCGGGGTCATATCAATGGAGTGCTTGACCTGCCAGTGCAGAGGTACCCCTGTAGGTGAGGCGAAAATGTCCCTGTACTCCTCCATGACCTTGTCCATCTACTACTATTATGTGGAAGAGCCCTATCTGGAAGCCATAGCCACAACCTTCTTCTTACCTTGAGGGCGAATCATAAGGAAAAAAAATCCTCAATATCGGAAATGATCTTACTGCATTGTTTTGCGGTGAGGAAAGAGATGGCGGTAGGCGGGGCTACCTCTGGTATCTTGTACAACTTATTTCCGAAAGTAATAATCATAGAGCGAGGTCTAGACTCATATAAAACATGTCGCTTCCACAAGTATGGTTGTCCTAATAATAAATAACAAAGTTCAAGAGGAGAAACATGACACAGTACCTCATCCATGAAGGGCTTGATGTTGTAGGAAAGGCGGCACTGTTGGATGATGCAGAGATCTCATCCTTGGTGAAAGCACCCGATGGTGTATGGCTATAGATGTCTTATCATCGGTAGGCCCTGTTGCTTCACAACCTCTACTAAAATGAGGTTCTTTTTGCTCCCGTTGTCGACAATGAACTACAGTGAAGAACCCTTCACCCATATCTGTGAGTGGAAGAGGCGTTCCGCCTCCTCTAGATCTTCAAGCTCATTCTTCTAGATCTTGGTGGTGGCCACCATGGAACTGGGCTTCGCGTCAATGATCTACTTCCCTTTGTCATTCCCCTTCTCAGGTTCAGACTCAAAGTTAGAACATACATCTGAATCAGAGGCCTTCAGCTCAGCCACTAGCGATTACTTGGCTCAACAATCACTTGTGTTGTGAGTGGAGCTCTTATGGAACTCACACCATTTTCCCATGTTCTTCTTTGTCTTCATGGTGTTGTTCTTTTCTTGCAACTTTGGCAAGTATTTTTGGGTGGCCTAGCCTTGTCTTTGGTCTTTTCTCTATGGTTTGGGGCAACTTTTCCTTGCTTCAGATTCACAGATCCAAAGTATCGCTTCTTTTGTTTATACTTCTACTCAATCTTGATAGTGTATCGGTATGTCATGTTAAGCGAGGAAATGTCTAAGAACTCCATCTCATCCTGGATGTACTTTTGTAGACATCCACCATACTTGAGTACGAAATGTTGTTCAGAATCCTTGATACCCAACTTTGTGTAGAGGGTATGGAAAACATTTGTGAACATTGACACATCTTGGTCCCTTACCTAACATAGTGTGGTCCACTTTATATATTGATCTTCATAGCTCTCGATAAGGTAATATTGTTCCTTGATGGCATCTCGGAAATAATCCCAAGTGGGTGCAACTGAAAACAATGAGGATTTCCTCCCATCCTTTTGTTCACAATAGGTTTCCCACTAGTTCTTTACATGTGTTGCGGCTTTGAGAAGTGAAAAAGTAATCATTTCCTGATTGGAAAGGTCATGAACTGGAAAATATCCTTCCAACATATTCAACCATTTATCTATGATGTTTGCGTCTATATGGCCCTCAAATATGGGAATATCAAAGTTAAGTTGTACCTTAAAAAGAGTGGCTTTTGGATGGATATGCATCACCTATGGGTAGGCATTGGAGGATCTGGGCAAAGTTATCCATCATCGCATCCCTCTATCGCTGGAGAGCTTCCTTAAGCAATATTTTGAAAGGATCTCCTGCTCCCTCATCTTTCTTTTCTTCCACCATGGGAGGTCGTCAAGGTTTACGAGGTTGGTTTTGCAAAGGTTCAGCCAGTTCAAGGGCCAACTCCTTATACCCTAACCTCGTTGGGGACATGCAAAGAAAAATAGAGAAAGAGTAGACCGCTCTGATACTACTGATAAGAACTTAAACGAGATGGCAAAAAAATATAGATATAACCCTAAATACAGAGATGCAGCAGAAATAACACTTCATTTCATTAATATCAAAATACTAAAATATGCTTACAAACAGAATGGAAATAAACTAGCTCAAGCGATGGTAGCTTATCTTTGAGAAGATATGTGGCGGCTACATGTCTCTGAGCTGTGTTATAGTGAGGCTCAAGGGCCTATTTATTATTGAACAACAAGATAAGATCGTAAACAACCAAAACCATAACCCCAGGAGATGTAACGCCAAGCATTTGTGGGCCTTGTGGGGTTATTTGGGCACCCAACTTCTTGGGGTCATAACTTGATCATATTATCTCTGTTTGGCACGTACAATACCTTTTTGGATAGGTATTTTTGATTTCTACAAGATTTGTAGTAGGTGATGGTTGTGGGCTTGTAACGGACCTCAAAAAGCATCATTTAGGGGGTCAAAACTGCTCCAAAAGTTTAGGACCTGAAAAACTGCTAAAAATAGTAAATGATGAAATAAATAAGGAAACAGATGAAACTAAATGGAGGTTTAGGTGGAATAGGTGGGTGGCCACCAATATCCACCTATATCAACAAATGTATTGCCACACATAGAGTTGATGAAAAGGAAGTTTTGCAGAGCTTACCTGTAGACCTCCATCGTGATATACAATGACACTTATGTTTGAATTTTTTTGCACTTAGCACTGAATGAACATATATTGTTTGGGAAGGGGATCTAATGATTCAAATTATCTTCATCATTCATGGGTATATAGAGAGTAAAACCACAAATGGGGGTAGAAGTGGCTTTTTCAATTCAATTACACTTGGTCCTAGTTGAGTCTTTTGGTGAAGAACTGCTCACTTGTGCTTTGGATCCAATATCTAGTTAAAAATTAGTGGAAGTGGATTCATTTGCATTGAGTGTAGAAGATTTGGATTTTTTGCAAATCAATTTAGAAATTTTCAAAGTAAGAAGCTTCAACATACATTTTGTTTCTATTCTCACCAATGTAGGAAATGGTCAGCCTATTTTATATAAGCAGCTTGGTGGTGGTAGAAAAGAAGAAAGATGGCAGCAGATCTTCGAAAGAAGGAGAATAGATTCCTCTCGAACTTCCTAAGAAAATTTGTAGCTCACAGTGGGCTTCTACGCAGTTGACAGCAAAATTTTCTTATGGAGGTATTTAGCAAAAGGATCTAGAAGGGAGTGTGCACCCCTCTGGTTGTATCTCTCATTTGCAATCTATTTCCAAGTCTTTAATCATACCTGCACTCCAAAAAGCATTCTCTAGAAAGTGCAACTATGTAATCTCTCTCCAAATTTCATGATCACATTATAAATCCTCAGACAAGCCACCATGATGTGACCTTCATTGGACCTTGACTACGTGACCTCCACAAGTCATAGTTCCTTAATGTGACTAGTCGCAATGTCACAAGATCACAATTGAGGAAGCTAGTGGTCCATGTGAACTACACTACTTTGCAACCATGCGACCTACACCAATCGAAATTCTAAAACATGACCTACTCCAGAAAATGTGATCTAGCATAAGCCGTGGAATGTGACCAAATCACAAGTTGCATTCATAAGCATCTCCAATGAATGACTGTAGATGTTATTTGTGCTAATTCTCAAAATTACGACCTGCTTTACTTTCTCAAAGTGCAACTTCCACAAAATCTAGAAAATGTGATTTTCCAAAATCCCTAGGTTTTCTTCTTGCCATAAATTGGGGAAGTCCATAGCTGATTACTTCATCAACGCAAGTCCCAGTAATAAAACATGTATGTATGTTTTGACTATGTCCCCTTGTTATCAATTCGATGAGTTGTGGGTTAATTATATTTGTATTTCAATGTCATAACAACGATACTCTGAAGATGGAAGTGAGCAATTTTTTTTATAATATCCATAGTTTCTCCTCATTTGGGCATGAAAAGTAATTGAGTCAAACAACCAAGGTTTCAATATTGTAGATATTTTGATTCCCTTGAGAGAAATTCCACATGCAGATATTGATATTGACATATTTTTTGTAGGAATTAGTGTTCCCAATTGTTTGGTCTATTCTGCAAACCAAACAACAAATAACGCTAGATACATCTATGAATATCCTACTAGCTTAAAACTTTTTTGAGTTGTTGCTACAACACCCTCCAAAAATTTCACTACATTCAAATCTTGGAGCCTACCTCATTGTCACATCAAGTGTTTCCTTGGTCATCAAGTCTCTTTTCAAGTCATTTTACATGTTTCAAGTGTTCTTAATCATTATTATGTGTTGTCGCATTGATTAGAATATCTATAGTGCATTTCATGGTCATAACATCTTTGTTTGTTGTAAAATGACACTTTTTGGTCGCAATCATACACACTTTATTTGTCGTACTTGGGGAGTGTATGTAAAGTGGCGTTTTGATGTCAATTTATCATTGTTAAATATTTTCTGAGTTAAATTAATGAGTTGGTATGTGTCGCACATGATTTCATGTCTAAAATCATTGTGTTCACCCCTTGTTATATCCTCCAGACTTAGACAAATTTTGATTGTTCAAGTGAACCCATTAAGGCAAGAAGCATAAAAGCACACTCTTAAGCCTTAAGCGGGAATCCTTCATTGTTCGGAGGTGCACCCTACACCCTCCAAGAGTGCATAGTGCACTCCTAAGCATCTTTCCCCTTCCTTGTTCCGAACTGCACCCTAAAGAACCAAGTCTTCCTTTGAGTGCACTCCTTCGACTCGAAGCACTGCACCTTCCTTGAGTGCATGGGCACACCCCAAAGAACTGAAGCCTAACCCCTTAAGCCCTCGAAAATGTGCCATGCACCATTTTTGGCCTTCTTGAGCACATGAGCAGGCACTGAAGCCTTGAAGCCTCGTCCTTCATCCTTCTATAGTGTGCCCTACGCCCTCCTTTGCCTTCTTGGGTGCATGAGCACACCTTGAAACTCCAAATCCTTTCCCTTCGGCCTTCATCTCTGTGTGTCGCACCCTCCTTGTCTCCCTTGAGTGTAAAACAAACTTGGGAAGCCTAAAACCTCATTCTGTGTCCTTCAAACATGCGCCCTGTGACCTCCCTTGAGTTTCTCTCTTCTCCTAAGCACATGAGTGCCTCCCAAAGCCCTGAGTCCTCCTCTCTTCAACCCCTCAACCTTTTGAAGTGTGCCCTTGTGGATATAAATTCTCCTTGCTCCTACCAAGCACACTGACAATTTATGAACAAAAAATATGCGTGAAACATGTTAGAATAAGATATTTTCTAGTCTAATGTTTACTCGCCATGAGTAATTGCAGTTACAGGTATTTCGAAAACAACATAGAAAGGTTGTGTGAATAAAATCGAGAAAATAAGGCAGGCAAAGGAAGCATTCAGGAACACAAAACACATTGAAGTATTTAAGATCAAAGTACCCTTAAGACTTCACAAGATCAAAACCATTTGGAGGGTGAATACATCAATGATGAGAATCTTCATATAAGAAGTGAAGACACGAGTGGCAGCAATGTCACATGTTGAAGAAATTCCATGGCATCAGTCACTACAAGTCCAAGTCATCATGATGTAATCATGTAATTATTGTAAAGACAAAGAAGTGGATGTCCAAGATTCATGTATGGACAATAGAGCCATGTATAGAAGTCCAAAAGACATAATTCCAAGAGTCGTATGTAATTCCAAAATTCATTTGGAAGTTCAAAGGTTCTAGAAGTCTAAAGGTAATTAGAAGTTGGAAGATCAAGACTCATGAGGATATGAAAGGTCATGCCTCAAGTTATAAAAGGTTCCTCACTACTCAAGAAAAGGACTTATAACCTTGGCTACTCCCATAAGCATTAGAGAGATAGAGATATTACTTTTGGGGAGAAAGTAGTGACCCTAATGCTCCACTATTGGAGATAGTGTAGTTCATTGTGCTTATGTATATTGGAACTTTTGCTTCATACTTGAAGCCTTTCGGCCAACACATTTTCATTTATGAATCGTAGATGTTTTGAGACTATTATTCTAATGTTTTCAGATTATGTTTCCTTTTATATGTACTAAAGTAATTGAACTATTTTAATGTATTTGGTGCTTAATTTGTTAGAAATGTGTTGTAATGATTTAGTAATTGTGGCATATATGTGAACTATTTCACTTGATTTCTAATGATTCTTTCCCATTTATGTGCGTGTGTCTCCATTACATTAGTACTATTACTTATCTTTTAGAGGCTCACTTTCTCTCCCTCACAATGAAAGAACCTTAATACATCTACAATTGAACATTCCACAAGGCACACTCTCATTCTTATTTAAAATCACATGCGTTCTTCTCTTTCATGCCAATTGCTTAAGCCAAGGCAAATATTTAAGTAAATGGTAGCCATGTTGTATTCCAGATGGGACTCCTAGACCAAACAGTGTGAGGTCTAATTGGGACCTCATATTGGGAAGATCCCCTATATGTTGATGGTATTTCTTAGGTCCCTATAATACTAGTGTAACCCCCTTATTGTTATTGTTAGTGTAGCCCCATTATTTTTATTCTTGTGTCCATGTATCCCCCATATTGTTATTGTTGTTCCCTTATAGTATTATTGTTAGCTCTAATTTTATTGTGACCCTTTAGAATCCTATATATACAAAGGGGTTTTGTCATTTGTATCATCCAAGAATTTTTCATTTATGTAATGTAAAGGATTTTTCCCCCTTGAAGAGGATAATTTTTAAGTCACTGATCTATATTTTCTTCTATTTTGTGAGTTGGTTGCATAACATTTGGTATTAGAGCTTTGGATTCTAGGGTTTCGCTACTTCAAACAGGTTAATGTGGAATTTTCGCTATACTTCTTTTTCTACGAAGCTTCAGAAGCTGAAATTGTGACAATGTAGAGCTGAAATCTTCATAAACTTCGTGTTGTAATTTCAGATCTTGGTTTGCTATATTTTATGAGATATGGTCCGAAGAAGTTAGGGTTTTTCATGCTCCAAAATTCAGTCTCAAACAAGTGACCAAGTGAAAAATGTCATAACTTTATCTTCGAGCATCAGATTTGAATTTTGTAAAAAGTGACCAAAAATACATGGACTTTATAGTTCGTGTATCATTTTTAGGGCTGAAATGTTGAAACAATGACATATAGTACTCCATACAAGTTCAGTCTACTGAATGAGTCCGTAATCAGGTCATCGTGGGATATTGGGCATAAATTTATCTTGAAGTATCCAAATTTTGTATAACTTGTGAAATTGGAAATATGACTTAGAGGGCTACCCCAAGGCCTAATTTTATATCTTGGAGAGCCTAAATTATAGAGATACAACAATTCCTATATCTAGCTCCAAAAAAAAAAGGAAAAAAGGTGTGTATATTTTTCTAATTTGTATAACTTTTGCTTGAGGAATTAGTTTGAAGTGATTGAAAGGGAATTGAGAAGCATATATATCATTATTTCATTCCAAATGCCTCAAAACAAAAAAATGGATGCACCCATTAAGCAACCAGAAATCTCTCATATGACGCATGAAGAAGAGGAAGAAATACAACATGATATATCAAAGTTACATGACCAAGTGCAACAAATTTAAAGAGCAACCAAAAATGAATTGGGAGTGATGAATGTTAAGATGAAAATTTTAGAGAAAAAAATAAAATGAGACATGGATGGTTTAAAAGAGGATATGGAAGGTTTAAAATCAAACATGGAAGGTTTGACAAAGTTGCTGCAAGAAAAGCTTCCTAGTGGTGACAAGGTAATCCATGAAAATCATGATGAGGATAAAAGAAATATGAATTATTATTTTAGAGAATCTAATGTTCAAATTAAGAACCACCACATTCCAAAGATAGATATGAGGAAGTTTGATGGCAAGGATTTGGTAACATGGATACTACAGATGGAGGAATATTTTGATCTACAGGATGTGCAACCATTACAAAAGGTACATATTGCATCTTTATATTTAAAACCCAGTAAGTTTGTATGGTATAGATTCCTTTGTTCTCGTAAACCACTTGTCACCTAATTAATTTTTACGAAGGAAATGATAACACATTATGAAAATAAAAACAACAACACATTCTTTAGCCAATTGATAAATCTCAAACAAAAGGGTTCAATGGTGGAGCACATTGAAGAATTCCAAAAATAGAATATTAGGGTAATCAATATTCCAAATGAGCATAGGATTGATGTCCTCATAGGGAATTTAAAATATAACATCCAACATGAGGTTCACCTTTGGGAACCTAATTCATTGGAGAAGGCATTCAAAGTGGCAATAAAAGTTGAAAGAAAAATTATGGCAACAAGGAAGTCTATCACTCACAACTATAAACATGGAATGTTGTTGCTCCTAGTCTTCCACAACCTACAAGGTTGACACCACAAAATTGGAGGAAAAAAGAGCAAAAGGGATTTTTTACAGTTGTGATAGAAAATACATTAAAGTTCATAAGTATGCTGAGAATAAACTATTCTAGATAGATTGTGAAGAGGAGGAAAAAAAGGAACAAAAAACATCAAAAGAGGAGGATCTACAGCAGGAAGCAACCCCGAAGAAAGAAGAAATGAATTTGACCATATCTTGTAATGCATTGGAAGGAATTACCACTCCTCAAACTCTCAAGATAGAAGGATATATCAAGAAGAAAAAGGTAATGGTGTTGATTGATTTGGGTAGTACCCATAATTTTATTCATTGTAAGATAGCCAAGGTATTGAATTTCTTCCTATATCTGGCACCAGAATGTCAAGTGATGGTTGCAAATGGAGGAACTATAAATTTATTGGGAAAGTGCCATTATATCAAGCTAACCATGGGGGAATATGTATTGAATAGTCTAATGATTTCCATTCCAATGGGTGGTGTTGATGTTGTACTAGCAGTCCAATGGTTAAAATATTTGGGGATGATAGCTATCATTTTCGAGAACTTTTCTTGAATTTTTTTTGGGAAGGAAAGGAAGTTGAATTAAGGGGTATCGTAGAGAATCTAGGAAATATAATCAGTTTTAATGGTATGACAAATATTCTGAAGAAATAAAAACAGGGTGCAATTTCACAAGTATGTTCACTAGAGGTTCGAACATCGAAATCATCTATTTCTCCATATCTCCAAAAAGTCTTGGACAATCATTCCAAGGTGTTTGAGACTCCCAAAGGCCTCCCACCTATTCGTGATCATGATCATGTTATTCATTTGATTTTGATAATTTTTCCTCCAAACATTAGGCCTTACAGATATCCTTATGCCCAAAATAGTGAAATTGAATGTATGGTTGCATAAATGTTAGAGGCTGATATGTGTCTGAATTATATATAGATCAACAACCTCACTATTAAAGATAAAATTCCCATTCATGTCATTGATGAATTATTGGATGAATTACATGGAGAAATTTACTTCACCAAGTTGGATCTTCGTGTGAGATATCATCGAACTATAATCAAGACTGAAGACATTCTGAAAACAACATTCAGAATTCATGAGGGACATTGTGAATTTTTGTTCATGCATTTTGCCCTTACTAATGCACCTTCCGTGTTTCAAGATTTGATTAATTCCATTTTCAAACCCTTCCTTATAAAATGTGTTTTAGTATTTTTTGATGATATACTAATCTACAACAAGTCTTGGAAGGATCATGTTCAACATGTTGATAGGGTGCTCAGACTATTGGAGGAGAAATAATTATATGCAAAAACCTCCAAATGTTTCTTTGGAGTATAGGAGGTGGAATATTTGGGTCATATTGTATTTCATGAGGGTGTTAAGGTATACCCTAATAAAATTAAAGCCATCAAGGAATGGAAAATCCCCACAACCATAAATCATATTCGAGGATTTCTCAGGTTGACATGGTATTATTGCAAGTTTGTTAAGAATTATGGGAGAATAGTGGCACCTCTAACATCATTACTGAAGAAAGATGCATATCCTTGGACTCCATAAACAACTAAGGCCTTTGAACATCTTAAAGAGGCAATGTGCGAAGCACTGGCCTTAGTTACACCTTCACCAGGAGCCGCTTCCACCAATTCACAAAGAGCACGAGGAAGATATTGTTCTTTCTGACAAAGAGCAGTTGACATTTGAGCTATAATTTAACAACAATTTAAATGGTGAAGGAGAAGGCTCATCAAAATTGGAAAGGGAGGAGGAAATAAGAGATAATACATGGCTGATTCGGACTTGAATTGGATGTACGAAGGGCCACTTGCTCTTCTGGATAACCTTCATAGAATGCCCAGACAGCTGGAGAAGCTACTATCAAAGTTTGATCTAGACAAGAAAACTAAGGAAGAAGATCATATCGATGATTTCTACATGCATATATGAATATTAAAGGTATGGTATGATGATGTTGCTTGTAGGATTTTTCCTTTCACTTTAGAAGGTAGAGAAGAAAAATGGTACCATAGTCTTCCTGTCAATTCAGTCCATGGTTGGAGGCAGTTTAAGAAACTATTTTTGGAGAAATTCACTGATGACAAGACTCCCACCATGTTATTAAAAGAGATCGTAAATATTAATATGGGGGTAAAGGAGAAAGTCTAAGACTTCAATCAAATTTTTAACATATTAATATGGGGGTAAAGGAGAAATTCAAAGAATTCAATCAAATGTTTAACAACATATTGAACAAGTTTCCCCTAGAAACAAAGCTAAATGATTCAATTACTATTGATTACTATACAACTGCCTTGCCCACAAACATTTCCTCTTTTATTAAAAGAGTTGCAAAGGAGACATTGGCTCTAAACTTTGCAGAAGCAATCACTGTGGAGAAATACTTGCATGCAATTGTAGTTACTACAGATGATGATGAATCTAAAGACTCCAAGGAGACTAGCAAGAAGTCTCAACATTCTTCAAGTAAGGCTAAAGAAAAGGATTATGTGGATATCAACAACCTGACCAGATCTTTAAAGGAAATCACCAACAAAGTTTCAGAATTAAAGAGAATGTCAAGCGAGGCTTCTACTAGCAGCAAGCCTCCCATTTTTTTCCCATTCAAAAGGAATAATAACAACAATCAACTGGCTAAATCTACCCAAAGTCTGAATGTTGTTTTGGATATTGAAATTATAGGCATGGATAACTATTATTCCTTCCATAAGGAATGACATTCATAGAAAACACGCCCACATGAAACCCATGTGGAACAACAAAAAGAATGTGTTGGCCACACACATTGTTGATACTTTACTAGAAGATGTTGGGCAACGGAGGCCCCGCGTAAGGGTTTTGGGGCTTCGAACCCGTAATTTAGGGTAATGATATTGTAAAAGTTCCGTGAAGTACGCGAGATGCGAAATGTAATAAATCGAGTTAAAGGGTTGTCCTCCCAAAAATAATATAAAATAATAGGAAGTGAGTCGACCTGCCCATGGTCCGTGAACCATGGGAATGTATAAATTGAGCGAGGCTCTACAAGTAGAAGTAGATTTTTGAAAAGATTTGATGTTATGGGTTCGTGAAAGGAATAGTTGTTTTGCATCTGTAAGTTTGAGTCAAGGGTGTTAGCGGTTAGATAGAGGCTTCGTAGCTGTGTGCGCGGACCCCTGCAGCTGTGTGCGTAGGGCAGAAAAATATTGTACTGAAACGAAGATATTAATAAAGATAAGTTGGTTCTGAAACATTGTGTTGATTCTGAGTTATTACGGATCTAGTTATATTCTAGTTTATGCGTCTGTTATATGAGTTTAAGCCTGTATTTATGAATGATAATGATGCACACTGGGTAATATTGTTAAATGTTTGCTTAAAGACCATAAGAAGTAGAGTAAATCTATAATAAACTCATTAACAACAAGGCAGATCGGCATGGATCTACGTGGAAGCCTGATAATAGTACAGAGTAACGCGAAGCTGCAGAACAGTTTGCGACCCCTCCAGACCACATCAAGACATCCCAAGGGTGTGGAAACTTGGTTCCAGCACCCTCCCCTACTACCTCGGTGAGACCTCAGTCCGCGCTCCACAGACTATTGCCGAAAGGGCCGGTAGCTACGGGATTTGTTTGGCTAATAACTCTTCTGAACCTGGGTCAAGGCCCAATAAGCCAACAAATGGTTCCATTGCTGGGACCGGGATCTGCCTAAGGGATGTTTGATGTCGAAATTTTGAAACCCTATGAAGAAAGAGATTGAAGATCGATTGGATCAGAAGCAGTACAAGTTCGTAGTTGGCCTTAGCACACCCGCATAAACCAGAAGTTGAACATGGCAAGCACGATCAAGTTGCCTGTATTCAAAGGAGTAGGAAGCGAAGATCCAGAACAGTTTTGGTTCATAGTAAGGGCAGTGTGGGAAGCGCATGGAGTTACAGACGATAATATTAAAAAGGCTACCTTGGTGAGTGCGCTATAGGACCGCGCGCTAACTTGGTATATCAAGCATTCTAGTGATCATCCAAATGCTGGGATAGCAGAGATCCGGGATGCATTGAACAAAGAGTTTAGCCGGCTGAAATCAGAGATGCAGTCGATCATCGGGTTCAAGGAGATCATGATGCTGCCAGGAGAAACCCCTTGGGATCTGGATCAGAGACTGAAGAGTACGATCTGAGAGGCTAACATGACACTAACGGATGCGCAACACCACGCATGGTTTGTGGCATCTTTAATGCCACACCTGAGGACAGCGCTGTCATAGCAGAAGATCTCGACCCAGGCTGAAGCATTAGAAATAGCAATGAGGTTGCATGAGACTCCAATACAGGATCCTGGGTTGGGAGTTCAACAGATCCACGTGCAAATACAAAATCTATGCTTGGAAATGTAGAGTTTGAAATAGGAGAAGGCGCCCAGGCCAGAAGTGCACGAGGAGGTGTGGTGCGTAAAATGTAAAGGCCAGGGCCACGATAAGGATCATTGTCTGATATTCACAAACTATTTGGCAGCGGGGGGACTAATGCCATTGCGACCAGAGGCACAGGCGGGGCCAAGCGTGACACCCTCGCTCTGGTGTGCAATCTGTCAGGTGGGAGGAAAGCACAACACGAACAATTGTCACCTACTACAAAAGTTTACCCAGACCCCCCAGCAACTATTTTTCAATTTTTGTAGATCGGTGGGCCACGATGAACGAGACTGCCGTATTTATGAATTAATGATGGATCAAATACCTACCTATAGGATGTAGACTGAGGCACGAGGTCAGGATCCAACTACGGTGATAGCATGCGGTGGGTTCCAGGGGCGAGGACGAGGATGGGGAGGAATGGGGCTAGGAAGGGGCCGCGGTCAGCTAATTTGTTACAACTGCGGAGGACCAGGGCACTACGCGCGTGATTGTACCAACCTGACCAGAATATCGTGCCCCTATTGTGAGAAGTTCGATCATGAAATGATAGACTGCCCCACACTTATAGCACAGATACGTGAGAAAAGGGCAGCACAACCTACGGTGACACAGAATGTCCAAATGATGAGGTTTGAACTGCACGAGGAAGACCCCAATGTAAACATGATGCTCAGAAGTGGCGCGGCCACAGGGGAGGATAAGGGGAAACTAACTAAGGAAGATGTAGGGGTTCACGAGGAGACATGTCTGGAAGCCTAGAAGAGCTTCGCAGAGGTCTCTACCACAGGTAGTAAGGATCAACTCGAGCCGGGAAGGGATCCCTTGATTCTAACTAAATTTTTAGAGACAGGCATGAAATTTCTTCACGAAAATAAGGCGGTTAAAGGATTACAAGAGCTGATAACTATGTGCGCAGGGTCAGGTGAACTTCGCGTGGTCCAAAAATTGGGAAAACATGCTTCGCGTATTGGATGGGAAATGCAATTAATGGTGTTGATTGGCGACTATGAGATGGATCAAATCATTCTAGACTTAGGCTCGGATGCAAATGTGCTACCTAAACAGACTTGGGAGTGCATGGGCAAGCCCACACTGCAATGGTCTCCTATTCAATTGCAGATGGTGAACTAACAAAAGATCTTGCCCATGGGGAGACTGCAAGGAATCACAGTAGATATAGAAGGTGCAAGCACACAAATGGACTTTGAGGTAATAGAAATCATGGATGACAGTAGCCCTTACCCTGCATTGTTAGGGATAGATTGGGCCACAAATATGAATGGGGTCATTAATTTAAAGAAGCGGACAATCATAGTTGAGAAGAAGTCACCCCGCGTAGTCATTCCACTAGACCCGGCTGAAGGAGCGCGCTACACTGAACCCATGCATGACGAAGGAAGTGATGATGAACTAGATTGTATCTACAAGATCACTGCATGAAATCAAGATTGGGTCAATCCGACTGCAGAAGGAAGAATATAGTGGGAGTGTGCAGAGTCCTGCACTGCATATTCAGATGAGGAAGACAAGTGGTGACATAATCTGTTGAACGGAGTAACAACGTTAAACTACAACATGATGACTAGGTCGCTGTATTATGTAAAAGATCATAATCTAGAACTGCTGATGTATGATGGGTTGACAACGGTAGATGAATTCCTGACTAAGTTTGAAAGCACAGTACCAGAGCACCAACGATTCAATGCATTAAAATGGGCATTGCACGTGACACCTGCGCGTTGGTGGGGAACACATGAAGGAACCTTTGAAGACTGGTGCGGCTGCAGGCGGATGATGCAGATAAGGTTTGGGAAGCTAGAACTACGAATAACTGAGAAATATGATGGATGTGATGACCCACACATGCACCTCACCAGATGGACCCAGGCCTATGGAGAAGAGCCCTAGCCGGAGTGGGTACACTTATTTTATCATACCCTGGATGTCATCCCAAGGAACTGGTATACTGAAACAGAACTCCGACATGGTACAGGCGAATGGGATATCTTGTGCGAAGGGTTTTTATTGACATTCCTATTTGAGGACCAATGGATGGATACTGTCAATGATGCATTGCAAGTTGTGAAGGTTGCCATTTTCAAAATACCACCAGAACCAGAAGAAATAGTGCAGCCAAATTGGTCACATCCACTGAGCCAAGCACTAGAATGTTACAATGTGCAGATAGAAGATGATGAGGAAGACCCCAGAAACATCAATATTTAGGAAATAGAGGGGAGTCGCGAGGTTCGCAGACTAGTGATCGAGGACCCCAACATCACCGCGCTACTGAAAATGAACAAGTGAACATTAGTACGGAGGAGGAACCGAAGTATGCAATGCTTGAGGATTGTTGGGACGATGCCACGGTGGATAAGGTTGTCGAGTTACTTTGTGAATATCAGGATTTATTCCCAACCAAAATCACGGAGTTAAAAGGAATCCTCGGTGACCTAGGAATGCTTAAGATAAATCTGAAGCTGGATGCCAAGCCAGTCAAGCAGCGGCCTTATCGGTTAAATCCAAACTATAAAGCAAAGGTCCGTGAAGAATTGGATAAAATTCTTGCAGTAGGAATAATTGAACCAGTGGAGGAATTCGACTGGGTAAGTCCTATGGTTGTATAGGAGAAAAAATATAAGAGAGAAATTCGCATCTATGTGGATCTCAGGAAGCTCAACGATGCATGTGTTAATGATCCATTCCCAACGCCATTTACAGATGAAGTACTCAAAATTGTTGGGGGAAAACAAGCCTACTCCTTTACGGATGATTTCTCGGGGTACCACCAGATCAAGATTACGCTGAAGGATAGGAGTAAAACAACTTTCGCTACCGAATGGGGTTGTTTTCAGTACACGGTGATGCCCTTTGGACTAAAGAACACGCCGGTGATATTCTCGCGTGTTGTGGTAGCTGCATTCAAGGAATTTATACATAAGTTTTTAGAGGTATATCTTGATGATTGGACTGTATTTGGGCTAGTTAAGAAACATACCGCGAGCTTACGATTAATGTTGGATACTTGCCGACGACACCAGATTGCACTAAATCTAAAGAAGTGTACTTTCCTCATCCCCTTCGGGAACTTGCTCGGCCATGTGGTCTGCAAGCAAGGCCTGATGGTAGACCCGGTGAAGATTGCTATCATACTCAATCTGCAAGCACCGTGAAGTGTCAAACAACTGCGTGCCACGCTGGGACACACTGGTTACTATCAAAAGTTCATCAAGAGCTATGCGCAGATCATGGAACCGATGGAACAGTTGTTGAAAAAGGACACTACTTATTGTTGGAATGAGGAATGTAACAAAATTCTGGAAACTCTCAAGGAAAAGATGGCATCAGCTCCCATTTTGATCTTTCCAAAATGGGACATCGAATTTCACGTGCATGTTGACGCATCGTGTATCGCACTGGGCACGGTACTCACACAGGAAGGAGCAGAAGGAATTGATCACCCGATCGTGTTTGCAAGTCAACGATTGTCCAAAGCTGAAAAGAACTACTCCACTACTGAGTGTGAGGGGTTGGCGATGGTATACACGCTCCAAAAATACCGCCACTATCTACTCGGGGGACACTTTAAGATGTATACTGATCATTCCGCGTTAAAATACTTAGTGAATAAGCCTGTGTTGGGGGGCGCATTTGTAGATGGTTGTTATTGTTTCAGGAATATGATTTTGAAGTCATCGTAAAGCCAAGGTGTCTAAACGTAGGCCCAGATCACCTGTCCCGAATTGAGAATGGTGAAGAACCCACAAACCTAGAGGAGGGACTACCTGATGCACAGCTCTATGCAGTGCGCGTCACGGATGGCCACTTTGAGGATATAATCCACTTCTTAACCACAGGAACCACACCACAGGGGTATTCTGTTCAGCAGAAGAAAGAACTGGTGATACGCACAACAGACTTTACTATTATTGCAGGGCACCTCTACAAAATGGGCAACGATGAAATATTACATAGATATGTAATATTAATTAAAATAAATAAATAATCATAATAAATACAATTAATACAATTATAATTAATTAAAATCCTATAATAATTAATAATTAATAGTTAATAATTAATAATTAATAATTAAAATAGTTACAATAACTAAAATTAAAAGCAATTAAAATAAATAACAATTAATATTAAGATTATTAGTAAAAAGAATTAAGAATTAATAATTAAAATAGTTATAATAACTGAAATTAAAATCAATTAAAATAAATAACAATTAATATTAAGATTATTAATTAAAAGAATTATAATTAAAACAAAAAATAATTATAATTAAAATAAGGAATAATTAAAATTTAATTACAATTAATAATTACAAATAATTATAATTAAAATAAGAAATAGTTAAAATTAATATAAAGAATAATTATAATTAAAATAAAGAATAATTAAAATTAAATTTCAATTAATAATAATAATTAAAACTTAAAATTACAATTAATAAATAAACTAGAACCAATATGATTATAACAATTAACAATTAAAAATTAATAATTAATGAGAATAATAATTAAAATAAATAAATAATCATAATAAATACAATCAATACAATTATAATTAATTAAAATAGCAATTAAAATAAACAAATAATTAAAATTTGCATAAAACAATTATGAAATCTATATAATTATAACAATTAAAAATTAATAACTAAAATAATTATATAATCAAAATTACAATTAATAATTATAATAAATAAAAAATTAAAAAAAAAAATTGAAAACAAATATAATGAAGAAAAATTAATTAAATAGATTAAATAGATAAATAATTATTATTATTATTAAATTAATCATATTTGTTGGCTAAGCATCTCTATATATATAGAAAAAAAAATAAGACCAATCTTTCAATAATTTCAAAATAAGACCAGTCTTTCAATAATTTCTCACATCCTGAAGATGAACCATCGTTGCTGGTTCGAAACGTCGATGGAAAAGAATCCTTATGCGATGGATCCGGAAGAGAATCTAAACAATGATGTAACTCGCAGAAACCTCAAAGACAAGATAATTACCCAATACGGAAGGGAGATTATGAAAGAAGTTCGCAGATTTGAACGAAACAGATGGCTCTTAATGAAAAAGAAGACTGACCTTACATTTCTGAAGAGATGCAGAGATTCATCAATCATTCCTACCTTTGCCAAAATCAATCATTCTCTGAGAAGCCAGCGCAATAATCAAATATTCATCAAAGCCAGCATTGCTCTCATTCGAAGTGAAATTAAGAAAACCAGGTATGAACTCAACACTTTATCCCAGAATACTTATAATCTTCATAAAAATTTAGCTAATTCAATCAAAAAAGAATTATGGGTGCTAATTGACTCGGCTTCTGCATTAAAAGCTAGTAGACTAGAGCAATTCACAATCACAAAACAAACTCAAAAATTCTCTAAACTCTTGAACAAAAAAGCAGCTCTCTACAATGTTGCAGACTTCAGCTCTCACTCTAAAATCAATGCCTCACAAATTTCCTCTTTAAAATCCCTTATCAATCATAATCTTTTGGTCAATAACAATGATAACACTGGAAACCTAGAACCAACAGCAAACCCAACACACAACAATTTACCTTCTACCTCGGTTCAGAACACACCCGGCAACAATACCACCGTTCCACAGCAAATAACCCAACCCAAGCTTCTAGGCTCACCCACGCCGCCCAGGCTGTCCCAACCTGCAGAAAGTCATAAATGTGAACAATACAATAATGGAAAACATATATCACACACTAATAACAATAACAACAATAAACCCAATAATAAAATGGACAATTTGGTCATAAATTTATCAAACATAGAACTAGATGAACATACCTTAAATTTATTAAGAAAAGGACTAAATTTCTCCATCACACCAAGAAAAATCCATGTTGAAGACATTCTGTGCAATATTGAATATGGCATCAAAAACCTTCCTGACAACATAAAGGAACAAATCAGACAAGACTGTTCAATCACCCTTAGAAAAGCAAAACCCCCCAAAAGCAATGTCAGCAAACAAGAGTATCTAGCTCTCAAAACCTTGAACTCCAACCCTGATATTGTAGTGTTGAAAGCAGACAAAGGAGGAGCCACGGTTATCATGAACAAAAGTGACTACAAAACAAAAATGCTAGATCATCTAAACAACAGTGGCTGTTACAGAAAACTTAACAAAAACCCTTTAAACAATATCTCAAAAAAAGTAGGCTACCTAATCAAAAGTAGTAAGATACAAGACAACAAGAATCTCATAGTAAGCAATCCATACACACCGAGAATCTATGGAGCTCCAAAGATTCACAAGGAAAACATCCCTCTGAGACCTATAGTTAACACAATTAATGGACCTACATACCATCTAGCAAAACACCTAGCCAAAAAACTAAAACCTCTAGTGGGAAACACAGACTCTTTTGTCAAAGACTCAACCCATTTCATTGAAGAAATCAAGAACATCAAACTTGATAAAGATGACATTTTAGTTAGTTTTGATGTCACCTCGCTATATACCAATATCCCCATTAATGATGCCATGGAGGTTATCTGTAAACTGACAGACCCTGACACATCCAAGCTCATAGAAATCTGCCTGAGATCAACCTTTTTCAGCTTTATGGAAGATATTTATGAACAAACCTGTGGAGTCGCCATGGGGTCACCCCTGTCCCCCATTATTGCCAATTTATTTATGGAGGACTTTGAAGACAAAGCCCTTAAAACAGCACCCCTAAAACCTAAATTATGGAAAAGATATGTGGATGACACATTCATCATATGGCCTCATGGGAGAGAAACCCTAGAAACCTTCAAACAACACCTAAACAGTTTATCCCCTTCCATAAAATTCACTATGGAAGTGGAGGTCAACAAAAGCCTCCCTTTCTTGGATATCCTCATCACCAGGAATGAGGATGGCTCTATATCTCACCAGGTATATAGGAAAAAGACTCACACCGAACAATATTTACATGCCTCCTCACATCATCACCCGACCCACAAACTAGGAGTCCTCAACACCTTAGCAACCAGAGCACTTAGAATCTCTGATAAAGAACACCTAGAAAAAGAAATAGAACACCTTATTAAAGTTTTCCTAAGAAATGGATACAATAAACATCAAGCTATCACAGCCATAAATAAAGCAAAAACACGACCTAACAAAAATAAAAACTTTGACAATATAAAAGGTAAAGTCAACCTCCCTTATATACAAGGGTCTACAGACAAAATCTCCCGCATTTTGAAAAACAATGGAATTCTAACCACTTTCAAACCCTTAAACACAATCCGCAATTGCCTTAATCCTGTAAAAGACAAAATTGACCCTAAATGCCATAAAGGTGTCTACTTAATTCCCTGCTCATGCGGCAAACCCTATGTAGGAGAGACAGGAAGATCATTTAACACAAGGATCCAAGAACACTCAGCAGACATTAAACACAACCGATCCAAATCCTCAGCCCTAGCTGAACATTCTAATAAAACTAAGCACCAAATATGTATAGAGGACACCCGAATCTTAGCCAGGAGCGATCACTACTTCATAAGGAAATTCAGGGAAGCCATAGAAATTAGCAAACACCCCAATAACCTTAACAGAGACGATGGATGGACCATAAGCAAAAATTGGGTTCCAATCCTATCATCCAAATCTACCCCTAACCAGAATCCTCCAGATCAGAATGAATAATAATAATAATTAAAACCAAAATTACAATTAATAAATAAACTATAGCCTATATAATTATAACAAAAAATAAAATAAAAAATTAATAATTAATTAGAATAATAATTAAAATAAATAAATAATCAATGTAAATATAATCAATACAATTACTATTAATTAAAATAACAATTAAAATAAACATATAATTAAAAATATTTTGCATAAAACAATTATGAAATCAATATAATTATAAACCATTAAAAATTAATAACTAAAAAAAATTATAATAATTAATAATTAAAATAGTTATAATAACTGAAATTAAAATCAATTAAAATAAATAACAATTAATATTAAGATTATTAATTAAAAGAACTATGATTAAAATAAGAAATAATTACAATTAAAATAAGGAATAATTAAAATTTAATTACAATTAATAATTAAAAATAATTAAAATAAGAAATAGTTAATATTAATATAAGGAATAATTATAATTAAAATAAAGAATAATTAAAATTAAATTTCAATTAATGATAATAATTAAAATTAAAATTACAATTAATAAATAAACTAGAACCAATATAATTATAACAATTAAAAATTAAAAATTAAAAATTAATGAGAATAATTAATTAAAATAAATAAATAATCATAATAAATACAATTAATACAATTATAATTAATTAAAATCCTATAATAATTAATAATTAATAGTTAATAATTACTAATTAATAATTAAAATAGTTATAATAACTAAAATTAAAAGCAATTAAAATAAATAACAATTAATATTAAGATTATTAATTAAAAGAATTAATAAATAATAAATAATAAATAATAATTAATAATTAATAATTAATAATTAAGAATTATTATTCTCATTAATTATTATTTATTAATTAATAATTAATAATTAATAATTAAAATAGTTATAATAACTGAAATTAAAATCAATTAAAATAAATAACAATTAATATTAAGATTATTAATTAAAAGAATTATAATTAAAACAAAAAATAATTATAACTAAAATAAGGAATAATTAAAATTTAATTACAATTAATAATTAAAAATAATTATAATTAAAATAAGAAATAGTTAAAATTAATATAAAGAATAATTATAATTAAAATAAAGAATAATTAAAATTAAATTTCAATTAATAATAATAATTAAAACTAAAAATTACAATTAATAAATAAACTAGAACCAATATGATTATAACAATTAACAATTAAAAATTAAAAATTAATAATTAATGAGAATAATAATCAAAATAAATAAATAATCATAATAAATACAATCAATACAATTATAATTAATTAAAATAGCAATTAAAATAAACAAATAATTAAAATTTGCATAAAACAATTATGAAATCTATATAATTATAACAATTAAAAATTAATAACTAAAATAATTATATAATCAAAATTACAATTAATAATTATAATAAAAAAAAATAAAAAATAAAAATTGAAAACAAATATAATGAAGAAAAATTAATTAAATAGATTAAATAGATAAATAATAATAATTATTATTAAATTAATCATATTTGTCGCTAAGCATCTCTATATATATAGAAAAAAAAAAAAAATAAGACCAGTCTTTCAATAATTTCTCACATCCTGAAGATTAACCATCGTTGCTGGTTCGAAACGTCGATGGAAAATAATCCTTATGCGATGGATCCAGAAGAGAATCTAAACAATGATGTAACTCGCAGAAACCTCAAAGACACGATACATAGATATGTACCGGAATTTGAGCGGGGACAAATCCTTGTCAAAGCACATGGGGGGGTTGCAGGAGGACATTATGCAGGACACGCCACAGCACAAAAGATTCTTTGTGTAGGACTATGGTGGCCAACTCTACATCAAGACTCAAAAGCGTATTGTCGGGCCTGTGACGTATGTCAATGGACTGGGTAACCATCACGGAGGGATGAAATCATGCTCAAGCCACATATGACACTGCAACCATTCAAAAAATGGGCGATCGACTTTATGGGGCCTATCACACCTCCAAGAAAGATGGGTGCGCACTATATCATCACAGCGATAGAATACTTGACCCGATGGGCGGAAGCACAACCAGTTAAGGACCGCACGGCCGCTACAGCTGAAATTTTTTTGCTTGAGAATGTGTTAACATGGTTTGGATGTCCAAAAATTCCGATGAGCGACCGCGGAATGCACTTCCTGAATGAGACTATCAGCGCGCTCACTGAGGAGTTCCAGATATATCACCAACAAAGTACATTGTACCATCCACAAGAAAATGGAACTGTTGAAGATTTTAATGAGATTTTGGCGACTGCATTGACAAAGGTATGTAATGCGCAACGAAACGATTGGGATTTCTACATACCTACTATGCTATGGGCATACTGAACAACATGCAAGAAGTTGATGGGCCAGACACCTTTCCAGCTAGTCTATGGCAAGGAAGACGTCCTGCCAATGGAATACATTGTACCTAGTTTGTGGATAGCAGTGACGACAGGCATGGCCGACCACGGGGCTTTGGAAGAAAGGATCGCGCAACTGGAAGAACTTGAGGAGGAATGGTTTTTGGCAGGATTCCATCAGCAGGTACAAAAGTAGTGGGAAAAAGCTTGGCATGATCACCATATCAAGATGCGTACGTTCAAAGAAAATGATTTAGTATTACTATACGACAGCAAGTTCGAGAAATTCCCTAGCAAGTTTCGAATGTATTGGTTGGGACCCTATGTAGTCAAAGAAGTCACAGATGGAGGCATGGTCCAGCTTGCCAAGCTGAATGGAGAGCCTTTCCCAGGTAGAGTAAATGGCAGCTGCTTGAAGCTCTACATGGGTGGGCCGACCGCCTGACTAACCGACTGACGGACAGCCTCACCACTCCAACCAATTGAAAGAGAGCGCGGGACAATAAAGCAGTCTGGGGAGGAGGTACGCAACAACAAGGGTACGCGTAGAATTGATAGGTCACAAGGATCGTGGTTGCAAGGAAGGAGCTGTGCTACTGCGTGGACAAGCCGAAACGTGACTGTTGGTGTCACTGTTCATGGCAAGATGTCTGAGTTATGGTGAAAAGGAGTGGGCAGTGGGCAATTAAGAGACAAGGTAAAGCCAGATCTAGAACCATCTGCTGCAGGCTTAACGTTATAGCGCCAGAAAAGGAGGCAACCACTGAATTTGAATTTCATAACGCTTATAAATAATAAGGGGGCATCATCCGAACAATCTGTGGTTCCGAGAGAAGTAAACTATTGTGCCTTTCCATCGGTATGGAACTGTTCATCAGTGACGCTAAAGGAGTCAGCCCGAGGGTTGTAATCTGGCCAATGGAGTTTCATGAATTTCTGGATAGTGTGGTGTCGATGGCCATAGGTGTCGTGCAGAGTTCAACACCAACAGTAGGGGATGTACTAGAAATTTTTAGACACGAAGCCGAACTAGTCTGGATGCCACTGCCTAACCCATCGACTACCCGGCGACCCATAAAAGATAGAGGAAACACTATGAATATGGAGACAAATGATGGAATTACAGTTAACAGTTCGTCTCTGATGCACCTTGAAGATTGGGATCTCGCAGACAACAACAATTTTCTTGCAAAATTGCAACACAAGTTGCAGTAGACAGTGCATATAGTAGACCAAAAATTGGAAATTTGCTGCTTTGGCATGAAGAGTTCTTGTATGCAGCACCCCAGCTTGAGCTAAAATCCTATGAGGGGGTGTTCTGTGTTAATCGAGTAGAGCAGAATGAGCATCATCGGTTGTATGAATTAGTAGAGGCAATGGAGCATGAACTTGAAGAAGTGTTGCAGGAGAGAAAGAGGGAGAAATAGAACGAAGTGGGTCACTCATAGGGATGGTGGACCGCGAAGCCTTGGCAGTGCGTATTGCCGTACCACCGAGTGACTCAGGATGAGTCACAATGATTGTGTTGGGGGCCTATTGGGTAGCGAAGGCGTAAGGGTTTTGGGGCTTTGAACCTATAATTTAGGGTAATTATATTGTAAAAGTTCTGCGAAGTGCGCGAGACGCAAAATGTAATAAATCGAGTCAAAGGGTTGTCTGCCCAAAAATAATATAAAATAATAGGAAGTGAGTCGGCCTGCCCATGGTTCGTGGACCATGGGAATGTATAAATAGAGCAAGGCTCTATGGGTAGAAGTAGCTTTTTGAAAAGATCTGATGTTATGGGTTTGTGAAAGGAATAGTTGTTCTGCATCTGTAAGTTCTATTCAAGGGTGTTAGTGGTTAGATAGAGGCTCCGTAGATGTGTGTGCGGAGGCCTAAGAGAGTCTGCGGCTGTGTGCGCATACCCCTGTAGTTGTGTGCGCAGGGCAGAAAGAAGATTGTACTAAAACGAAGATATTAATAAAGATAAGTTGGTTCTGAACATTATGTTGATTCTGAGTTATTAGGGATCTGGTTATATTCTAGTTTATGCATCTGTTATATGAGTTTAAGCCTGTATTTATGAAAGATAATGATGCGCACTGGGTAATATTGTTAAATTTTTGCTTAAATACCATAAGAAGTAGAGTAAATCTATAATAAACTCGTTAACAACAAGGCACATAGGCACGGATCTACGTAGAAGCCTGATAACAGTACAGAGTAACGCGAAGCCGCAAAATGGTTCACAACCCCTCCAAGCCACATCAAGACATCCCAAGAGTGCAGAAACCTGGTTCCGGCACCCTCCCCTGCTACCTCGGGTGAGACCTCAGTCCGCGCTCCGCAGACTATTACCGAAAGGGCCGGTAGCTGCGGGATTTGTTTGGCTAATAACTCTTCTGAACCTAGGTCAGGGCCCAATAAGCCAACAGAAGATGAGAAGTCTGAGTAGATGGAAGAAACCAATGAACCTGCAGTAGGTGAGGAAAGTACAGGTGTTGGTCATGCAGTTAATGCTTTTGATTGTATTCTCAATACTAACAAGAAGAGTGTTGAAGCACCACTACAAAGTGAATCCCCTCCCCAGAAACAAAATGGTCGATACATTTGAGGAGAAAAGGGCCCATTTATGAATAGGAGGTGATGAGACAGAGACTGAAGGAGAAAATTTTAAAAAGGATCTCACCACCATCCAATCTTGGTCAGAATGCACAAGGTAAGTCTTGAAATGCTGCTATTTCTAATAACACTTCCACCAGCAACAAAAATGAGTCCATCACTCTGGAAGTGTCAAATTAAGATACTCCTCTAGACACTACCACATTTCCTGCTAAAAGTGAAATGATTGATTATAACATTATTGAAGATCTGAAGAGAGCCATCACCAACATTTCCATATTTGAGCTCGTGAAGATAGCAGGCTAGCGCGAACTACTTGTCCAAGCCTTTTCACAACCTTCATTAGGTGACAAAGCTTCTACTTCTCAAAATATGTCTAGTAATTTTTGTAGTTCCCTTGAATCTGTAGTTAATGTAGTAACTTTAGATGCTAATAATCTTTGCCCCCCATTTTTTCTTACCTTCAAAATTTTTAATTATAATGTCCATACGTGTTTAGTCGATTCATATGCATCTGTGAATGTAATGCCATTATATGTTGCAAATAAAATATATGCTAAATGGGATAAAATTGATGCACAAATCATTTAGATGGATATATCCCTTGTCCAAGCTATTGTTGAACTCAAGAATGTTATTATCCGATTATCATCTGATCACCGAGTACACCAATGTATCAACATTGTAATTGTGGACATTCCTGAAGCCTATGGGGTACTCTTTTGTCGAGACTGGTCTAGTAAGTTACAAGGGTATTTTGCTACAAAATGGTCACACTTATGACTTCCATATAAGGACAAAAACAGTCAGATTTGAGTGGAGAGTGCACCGTGCATAATATATATTGTGACACCACTTAAGGGTCATAATGAGCTTGTTTCCTTTGTTGATTTAATATTTTGAAATTGTTTTTTGGAAACTGATCACGAGTGTTATCAAGCACATCCATCCCCCATCCCACCTGATACACAATTGGATCTCATTCCTTGTGCTCCAATTGGTGTTGATGAATCTTGTAATATAGATGTACATAATAGTAATAATAGTATAGGAACCAGTTTAGTGGCTAACAATATTTGGACTTTATACTTTGATGTTTCAAGAAGGTAGGATGGCTCTGGAGATGGTTACGTACTCATAGACCCATGCAATAAGAAGTACATCCTATCATGTTGTTTGGAGTTCGAGTGTACAAATAATATTGTCGAATATGAAGCACATGTACTTGTATTAAAGAAAGCTATTGATCTAAATGTAGAGCTACTCAAGGTAATCGGTGACTCACAAGTGGTCACTAATCAAGTACAGGATACTATCCATTGTGTTTCACCAAATCTTAAAAACTACCAATAGGATGTATGTCGATTGATTAATTATTTTAAAGCTTTTAATATTAGTTATGTTCCTGGACTTAGAAATGATGTAGAAGATGCATTAGCTAATGGATCTACTAGAATGTCATCGTTGAGAAATGGTTTTTCTATAGAAATTACATATAAACATTTTGTGCCTGATAATGTCACTAATTTCCATGTTTTCACTGACGACCAACAAATACTACATTTTATGGCTAATGTGGATGTGTTTAAAGATGCTTTCATTGAAGAGGATGAGCACAAAAATGCTTTACAGGAGGCATCTAATGCAATGAAAGGAAATATTATGCCTAAAGGCGTAGTGTCCCTAGAAAAATTATATGACCTGCAAAACTGGTTCAAAGGACCAATCAATACTAAGACTCAGAGCTTGAAGTTGTCATTTGAACAAGTCAATTTGAGAACTCAAGAAGATTTGAAATATGTAAACCTTGGTACATGTTGTTCTCCACAAGAACGACAAGCTTTCATTCGTGTGTTCAAATAGTATTATGATGTGTTTGCATGGACCTACAATGATTTCAAGATATATTATACTTGTATTATCCAACATGTCATTCCAATTAAAGAAGGGGTAAAACCTTTTCAACAGAAGCTAAGGAAATTTAATCCAACACTAGAACCCCTTATTCAAAAGGAATTGAGGAATTTGTTGGATGCTTAGATCATTTCCAAGGTTAGACATTCTACTTGGGTTTCGAATTTGGTCCCAAATAGAAAGAAATCTGGTGAGATAAGGTTATGTGTATAATTTCACAACCTCAACTGGGCATCAAATAAAGATAATTACTCGGTGCCATCCATGGAATAGATCCTCCAAACAGTATTTGGGTTTGATATGTTCTCACTATTATATGGTTTTTCTAGTTACAATCAATTGCTAGTGGTAGAATCGGATCAACTCAAAACTACCTTCAGGACCAAGTGGGGAACATTTCCTTTCAAGTGTATGTCATTCATGCTTATCAATGTTGGTGCTACATTTCAAAGAGAAATGGACATCATTTTCCATGGCCTGATTGGCCAAAGTGTAGTTGTTTATTTAGATGATGTTATTGTGTTTTCCAAAAGAAGATCATATCATGTATGTCATTTAAAGCAAATATTTGAGTGACGTCAAATATAGGGGATTTCTACCAGTCCCAAGAAAAGAATATTTGATGAGTTAGAAGGCACTCTCTTAGGGCACATCATTTCAAAGTGTGGAATCAAAGTTGATCTCAAAATGGTCAAAGATATAATTCAGATCCCTTTCCTCATGAATAAGAAAGCTATGCAATATTTCTTAAGAAAGATTAATTTCCTGCGAAAGTGCATCTCTAGTTATTCTCAAATAGTGAAAACTCTACAGGAAATGATTAAGAAAGATGTGATTTATAAATGGGACAAAAAGGAAAAGGATGCTTTCGCTCAAGTTAAAAAAACTATTGCTTATGCGCCTGCATTATTTAGTCTTGATTATGGAAAAGATTTCTTGCTTTACACTTCTGCTTTAGATTCATTTATTGTCATCGTACTGACTCAGAAGGATGTTGAAGGTAGTGAAAGGCTTATTTCTTTCATGAGTCCTAGATTACAAGGTTAGAGTTGAACTATCTTGCCATCGATAAACAAGCTTATGTTGTGTATAAGGCAGTAAAATATTTCAGGCCCTATCTCCTTAAATCTCACGCAATCATTTTTGTGCCTCATTCAATGGTTGGGACACTCTTCATGCAACAAGAGTTGGGTGAGAAGAGGGAAAATTGGATGACCTTCTTACAAGAATATGATCTAGAGTTTAAACTAGTTCATGCCATTAAGGGTCATGGTCTTTGTCAACTTGCATCTGAAGCGAGAGATGCTCCCAAGCAAGATATTTTAGGTTGGAAGCAAGAAATAGAAATGTATAATGTTGAACAAGTTCCCCAAACCAAATCAACAATGTCATGGTATTTAGATATATGGAAATTCTTGGAGCATGACACCTTGCCCACACAATTATCAAATAAACAAGAGAGTTATCTTCCTTAAAGATCTATCCTATCAGCTAGTTCATGGAGTGCTTTTTAGAAAGCACCATAATGGTGTCTTTATAAGATTCCTTGAGCCTTAAGACACAGAGAAAGTACTTAGAGATCTACAGGATGGACCAGTAGGTGGTCATTATGCAGATGATACAACTATGCATAAAGTTATGAGGGTTGGTTATTATTGGCCCACCTTATTCAAATAAGCTCATGCTTATGCTCACAAGTTCCTAGCTTGTCAAAGGTGTGTCGGTCGAGATCAAAAGTCAGCCACCCCATTGCTACCAATAACAGTCAAGGAACCGTTCCAACAATGGGGACTAGATGTTATTGGACAAATATTTCCACATTCTTTGAAGAAATGCCGATACATTCTAACAACAACAAATTAATTTACTCAGTGGACAGAGGCAGTTTCTTTAAGACAAGTTAATGACCAGGAAGCCATCCACTTCTTGAAGCATAATATTATAACCAGGCTTCGTGTTCCAACGTCTCTTGTATTTGATAATGCAACCTATTTTTATTCGTTGAAACCTTATGAATTCACATTAGAAAATGATATTTTATTAAAGCATGCATCTAACTATTACCCACATGGAAATGGTTTAGTTGGATCAACAAATAAAAATATTATCCGCATAATAAAGAAAACCATTTTCTTTGAGAAAAGGAACTAGAAAAATTCTTTAACAAATGCATTATGGGTTGACCATGTGACTCCTAAGCCTTCCATCAAAACCTCACTATACTTTCTGGTTTATGGTAAAGAAGTTATCTTGCCTCTAAACCTGTATCTCCTGGCCTTGAAACTCTCCCAAGAGTTACAATGTAGACCTTACCTACTGGTTCAAGGCAGGATAGATACCTTACTCAAACTTGAGGAATAAAGCCTCAAAGCGAAAGAAATATTTGTCTTCAATCAAAATTGTTTTAAGTGTTGGTTCGATAAGAAATCTGCAAGGAAAAAGAGTTTTGATGTGGGTGACCTAGTATTGAAGTGGAACAAATCCAAGGAAGAGAAAGGAAAACACATGAAGTTCCAACCTCTTTGGATCGGCCCATTTACCATCGAATATAAACTTGATAATAATAATTTCAAGCTGAAATACTTAGATGGGAGGACTAACCCTCTTCCTATAAATGATCGAGATTTGAAACATTATTTCCAATAACATCTCTAAGTTGTGTTTCTTTTTTTTTCCCTAGGAAAAATTGTAATTTTCTATTATAAATTGAAAATTACATGTTGTAGATGTTGGTGGCATATGTTGTATATGTGACCGTAGCCATCAAAATATATAGATCTATACATAAGTACCCACTAAGGGTATACCTTCAAAGTTCAGTAAATATTTATACAAAATTTCAAAATTGCTTTGCAAAATTTTCTGGTATATTAAGGATCATATAATCTGTGCAATTAGGGCCTGTTAGCCCTCTCCTGTATCCTGTCTATATATGGCCTGTGGTAAATTGGAAGATCTCTTCCTCCCTCTATTCCTGGATTAGCCATTCACCCCTAGGTTGATGCACCGCCTCCTTTGAAAGTTGATTGGCAATCTGGTTGCGCTCCCTATAAATGTGGAGACATGTAATCTTTTCAAATTGTGATTTTAAAAATCTAAGTTGTGTTTCTTGTAAAATATTTCTTTTTGTTTATTTTATTTTTCATCTATGTGTGTCATTTCATATAGGGTCTTGTCTTATTTTGTGTCTTAGTCATTGTGCATAAATAAAGCCTTGTGTGAAAAGTGCATGGCTCAGAAATACTTCGTGATGAAATAAAAGAGAAAATTTGACAACCACAACGCTTGGTTATATGTTTGTTCTTCTTATTTTTTTGGGAAGAATCCATAGGTTGAGCTAAGTCTGGATGGAAAATATGATGCATCCAAAAAGAAAACCTTGAGTGAAATTATTAGATTTTCACCTATTCTAGTATCCAAATTCCTCAACTTGGTGTAAATCTACCTGGTGTGTTACATGATTATCCAGTCTAGTAGAGAAAGGATAAGGATAAAATATAAAGTGAGAAAACCAATATCAGAGGCTATATAAATGGTTCTTTGAAGGGTAAACCTCCTCTACTATCAATAAGTTTGGATCCCTCTTCCACTCATTGAAAATAATAAGTGTCGAAGCACAGTCCTATCAAATAAAAAAAGGGAGAAAGAAGAGAAAGGCTTCCTGCATAGGGAGTTGAAGCAAGCAAATTTGTCGAGGTACTGTCTAGGCTTGCTAGCAGTGAAGCTTTGTGCTCTTGTAGTGAATTTTCCGTGGTACTATCCAGGTCTACTAGAAATGGATCAAGAATAGAGATGAAACTCATACTCTAATATCCTAAACTCGTCACTCACATAACCCTTTCCAAGATTGAAACAATTGTGGTATGGCATATTTTCTGTGTGCTTGAACCAAGTGGAAGGAAGGGATGTACTATGTATATAACCAGGCTGAAAGGGGGAATTCAATGCACTCTAATTGGTGAATCAATACTTCATGAAGGGATGACCCTTTAACTAAATGTTATTCCTAAGCAGAGAAGTTGAATTCCACCCAGTGTGTCACATAGTGTTGTCGTTGCTACAACACCCTCAAAAAATTTCATTACATTCAAATTTTAGAGCCTATCTCACTATCATATCAAGTCATTTTACATGTTTCAAGTGTTCTTGATCATTCTTATGTGTCGTCGCATTGATTAGAATATCTCTAGTGCATTTCATGGTCATAACATCTTTGTTTGTTGCAAAATGACACTTTTTGGTCATAATTGCACATACTTTGTTTGTCATCGTTGGGGAGTGTATGTAAAGTGGAATTTTGATGTCTATTTATCAAGATTTTCTAAGTTTTATTGATGAGTTGGTATGTTTCATGCATGATTTCATGTATAAACACATTATGTTCGCCCCTTGTTCTATCCTCTAGAGTTAGACAAATTTTGATTGTTCAACTGAACCCATTAAGGCAAGAAGCGCAAAATAACACTCTTAAGCCTTGAGTGAGAATCCTTCATTGTTTGGAAGTGCACCCTATTCCCTCCAAGATCACATAGCGTACTCCTAAGCATATTACCCCTTCCTTGTTCTGAACTATGTCCTTAAGAACCAAGTCTTCCTTTTAGCGCACTCCTTCGACTCGAAGGACTTTGCACTCCTTGAGTGCATGAGCACAACCTAAAGACCTAAATCCCGACCCCTTCAGCCTTCAAAAATGCACCCTACACCCTCCTTAGCCTCCTTTAGCGCATGAACCCACTCAAAAGCCCTGAAGACTCATCCTTCATCCTTTGACAGTGTGCTCTGCACCCTCCTTTGCCTTCTTGAGCGCATGAGTGCACCTTGAAATTCTGAACCCTTTCCCTTTAGCCTTCGTCTCTACAACCTACACCCTCCTTATCTCCCTTGAGAAAAAAACAGACTTGGGAAGCCTAAATCCTCATCCTTCATCCTTTAGACATGCACCCTATGCCCTCCCTTGAGTTTCTCTCTTCTCTTGAGTGTGTGAACGCATCTTGAAGCTTCCTCTCTTTAGCGCTTTATCCTTTCGAAGTGTGCCTTGGCACCCATAAGTTCTCCTTGCTCCTCCCAAGCACAATGTAAAGTAATGAACATGAAATATACATGAAACATGTTAGAATAAGAGATTTTTCAGGATGATGTTTGCTTTCCATGAGTAATTGCAGTGATAGGTATTTCAAAAACAACATGGCAAGGTTGCGTGAAGAAGATCGAGCAATGAAGACAAACAAAGGAAGAATTCAAGAACAAAGAACACATTGAAGTCTTGATGATAAATCACTTTGAATACTCCATAAGATCAAAGACCGTTTGGAGGGTGAAGACATCAATGATTAGAAGATGCATGCAAGAAGTGAAGACACAAGTGGCAGACCTGTCACCCATTGAAGAAAAGCCATGTCATAAATCACTACGAGTCCAAGTCATCAATGATAGTGACTTGTCATGTCCTTACCACATGATGATGTGGAAGTTATGATGTAATCATGTAATTATTGTAAAGACAAAGAAGTGAAATTCCAAGAGTCATGTATGGACAAAAGATCCATCTATAAAAGTCCAAAAGACATGTAATTCCAAGAGTCATATGTAGTTCCAAAAGTCATTTGGAAGTTCAAAGGTTCTAGAAGTCCAAAGGTCATTAGAATTTGGAAGTTCAAGAGTCATGATGATATGAAATGTCACGCCTCAAGTTATAAAAGGATCCTAATTACTCAAGCAAAGGACTTTTGACCTTAGATCCTCCCATAGGCATTAGAGAGATAGATATAGTACTTTTGGGGAGCGAGTAGTGGCTCTAACACTCCACTATCGGAGCTAGTGGTATTCATTTTACTTATGTATCGTGGAACTTTTTCTTAATACTTGAAGCCTTTTAGCCAACAATTCTTCATGCATGAATCGTAGATGTCTTGCGACTATTCTTCTAATGTTTATAGTTTATGCTAGCTTTTATATGCATTAAAGTAATTGAACTATTTTGATGAATTTGGTGCTTAACTTGTTGGAAATGTGTTATAATGTTTTAATGATTGTGGCATCTATGTGAAGTGTTTCACTTGATGTCTAACGATTCTTTCTTGTTTATGTTCATGTGTCTCCATTAGATTAGTACTATTTCTTATCTTTTAGAGGCTCACTTTCTCTCCTTCACAGTGAAACAACTTTGATACATCTACAATTGAACATTCCATAAGGCACACTCTCTTTCTCATTCAAAACCACATGTTCATTCTCTCTCTTGCTAACTGTTAATCCAAGGTAAATCTTTAAGTAAACGGTAGTCAAGTCATACTCCGGATGGGACTCATACACCAAACAATGTGAGGTCTAATTGGGACATCATATTGGGGAGATCCCCTATATGTTGGTGGTATCTAGCACCATCAACATGAGCCTAATCTTGTACTAGCACTACTAGAGGGATTGTCCCCAACTTGGCCTCCACCTAAAACAATATGTGAAATGACCAACACCTTGGAGAAAACTCACAATTGAAGCCATATAGTTATATCCTTAGTATAAATTCATGTCATACAATTTCCTTATGAAACACATAGGTCTGAGGAACTTTCTAGTGAGTAAGACCTATGCTATGGATTATAGAGGAAGATGGTAATTACTTTAGAAGCACAACATAGGGTTTTAGCTTAAATAAATCGTACAAGGAGTTCTACTAAGGTACACAAGAAAAGTTGTCCTCTTGGGAGAGCTGCATATTTCACAAAACTTGAGGACCATACAAATCTTGTTCATGAGCTTGGGGTGATGTTCAATTTGAAGGGCAATTGCAAGACGCAAACAAATTTTGGTAGGTGGAAAAAATATATGATTTTTAATAGGAGATATATTTTGAAACATTCTCAAGGAAGATCTTGCACAGATTATGCAAACCCTTAAGAGACCACATGCATTGACAACACTATGGCACATAAAGGGACCATATAGGGTCCAAGTCATTGTCTTGCTTTTAGTGAATTTCATGTTTTATTAATATTCCCTAACTGTAAAATTGTATGACCAATATAATTTTCTTGTAAGTAGAAGAGAGAGAATGAGCTTGTTGGCCCCTAAGGAAAGAAGATAGGGTTTCCTACAGAGGTTTTGAAACTAGATTTATGGAAAAAAGGGTGAACTGGCTCCATGTAGTAGCCCAAGCCACTATTTCAACCTGGATGGCAGGTGCAGTAGTGAGAAAATGGCCATTCAACTCAGCAAGTGAACAATGAAATCATGTTTCATGACCTGGTATCAGCATATGGACAATAAGCATTCTAGGGTTTCCCAAAAGCCTCTATATTCTCCTCACGACATCTTTTCTACCAATATGTAAATGTTTCTCATCCTAATGGTAGAAACTATACTAAGATCAATATGAACTTGTAATTGTCATTAGGCACAAGAGAACCATGAGGAAGTTTAAAAGTCATGGGGGTAGGTTAGAGGCCACGGTAGTTAAATAGTCACCTCACCTCTATAAATATGCCCTCGTGCCTCATTTAAAAGTACTCTTAGCACTTGAGCTAGGACCAATGGTAGATAATGCATCTATTCTTAAAGAGAAAGAGGCACTCAACTCTTAGTAGCTAATAGGGTGAACTATAGAGAGGCTAGGGTTTTGCATTGGGTAATGGTATGAGCATCCCACATTCCATTGTTTTGATTTGATGGTTTGCATGAATTGTACTTGTGTTTACAGTAGCACTAATGATAATTTATTTGCTTTCAATATGGATTCCCATGCATCTTTGTGATGGTGGTACTAGATTCCTTTTATTTCCATCATGTTTGTATTAGGGTTTCCATGTGGCATATGTTAATGAAATCATTCTTAAATTATAGCTTTTATGCTCACTTTGAATCTATGATTACTTATTCCAAGCCATGTTGGTGACCTATTGTGAAATAATTTACAATTAACCTCTAGCATGTTCCTGTTCAAGTATGTCAAAGGCAATTTCATCTTACTAATCCTTCTTGTGTCATGCTTCTCCTTGTCATTGTTGTTGCATCCTTGAATCTTGTTCAACGGGTTTTTAATCATAGGTTGACCTCATTCCCATAATCTGGGCATTTCTTTCTTTCTCTTTCCCTAATGGCTTTGTTAGTGTCAGTCTTTGTAGCTTTCCTCCAGTGATCAAAAATGCTCTTACAAAGTGATTTTAAGGTGTCAAGGTCAAATTTTGTCATCTCAGTGAGTCTTCAAGCAAAATTTGGTCAGTAGCTATTAGGTCTAGGGTTTGTTTTCACTCCTTTCAAAGTTGTCCAAATGTCAGTCCATGTCACCATTTAGCTGAGTGTACTATAATTCAGAGGGTTTTCATCATCATGTCAAGTTCCAATGGGTCATTTTACACCTTTTTCATGCTTCAGTTGTGCCTAGGTAAGGTTCATTTCCCTCTCTTAGGGTTTTGAAGGCAATTTCTCTTAGATGGTCAAATCATCAGCAAAACTTGTATCTTGATGTTCATACACCTTCCCCTATCCTTAATTCATCTTGTTAAACATTTTCTATCACTTATATCCCTCAAATTCCTCATTTTCGCACAAACCCTAGTTTCTTGCTACAACTTGACAATGTTCGAGGCTAGGCTTGTGTTTTTCCCTTTTGGACCTCTTGCCCTCACTCAATCTCTAAAATTCCACTTTCCCCTACTTCCTAACATCCCTCCCTACTTCCAAAAATTTTCTCAAGAATTTAGAAGCCCCTTATCCCCTTCATTTCGCTTCATTTCGACAAATCCCCTGTTTCACACATCGGGATAGGTTTTACTTCAATGATGTTTCTGAGCATGAAAAGATGAATTTTGGAAAAATGAAAGATGTTTTTTTCCAAACCATTCTAGGGAAGAAAAACATCCTTCTCTTTTTACACAGGCATCATGGTTTTAGAGAAATGTCAAAAATACAGTTGCCTCAGGAGAATTGATGCACCTCTGAAGTGACCTTGGGAAAATCAAGATTTCTTATAGATTGGTTGGCCAAATGACTTTCCTAATGAGTCAAATGATAACTAGATACAAAGATATTTCCAATGAGCTATCATGAGCTCAATTTGGAGGTGAGGAAGACCTTCAAACATTGACCGCAACATCACTCTACCTTGAAGCAGTGTCATTATGCACATTTTGACTATTCTTCGGAGATTTGACTTTTGACAGAGAAAATGAACTCCAAATTGAAAAATTCAAGTTTTGTTGGAAAGCAGACTCAATAATATTTCCAACAAGCTATCCTGCGCCCAATTTGGATACAGGGAAGGCCTCAAAAAGTCTCCTATAAAAAGGCGCAGCGCACCTGGGTAGTGGTGCGGCGCACTCAGTGGTCTGCAACTTTAACAAAGAAAATGTGTGGTCAGGTACACTGGAGACATGACCAATCGCTGCAGGACCACAGGTAATACTAAGAGAAAGTGCGGAACTAGAAATTTTTGAGCAAAAAACAGGCTTTTCTGCCTAATGCACCGTGCCACCTGGCGCTTGCTTTTGATGGAAGCCTCCAAATGACAAAAACTCAGCATCTTTGGATTTTTCTTAGAAACATATGCTTGCCTACCAATGGCCAAGAAATTTGGATAGGTTTTTATCCCTCAAAAAGGTCAAAACACTCAAAAAATGACCTTACTACCCCTATTTTGACACATAGGAAGCAGTGTTTGGAGAACTGAATTTTGGAGGGGCAAATGGAGGCCAAATTGAAAAATTCCACTTGAGTTGGAAAGTAGACAGGTAGACCTTTCCAACAAGTACACTTGGAGTAAATTTGGACATCGGGAAGGCCTCCAAAAGTGGCTCCAAACAGGCACTACGCATAGAGAATCAGGCGCGGCGCATAGAGGAAATTTGGCCCAGTTTGACCAGGAATGCTCTGTTTTTCGCCTAGCTTTTGCCAATTTGACTCTTTCTCCTTCTTAATGTAAAATTTGTGATGTAATTTGATGTAAATGGATGGATCATGATGTAAATATGTTAAATTTTCACCCATGGAGGTAGATTCATCTATTAAAAGGTTGTTTGAAATTGAATGAATCAATTTCCTTGTTTCTAGAGGCATGTTGTTCCATTGCCTAATTTCTAGTTCTCAATTTAGAATTAGTTGGAACAGCTCCTATACATGTGAGCTCGACCCCTAGAGGCTAGGATGAGTTATGGTTTGTCTATATCTTGTAATGTTTCAGTCAATAGCATGGTTGGACTTTTGAGAAAGCCTTGAGCTTCATTGTACACTCATATCAGCGTTTTGGCTAAGGAATTGAGACCAGGATTTGTAGCACTCTTTGGGATGCCTGTGGCATTTTGTTTTGGTACAGTGATTTTCTCTGTAATTGTGAATTTACTTATGTGTTATGTATGACATTATCTATCTTGTTTCTTCCTAACTAAATCAAACAAGAGTGTAAGTAGAATCCATTGAAATTGCAGTGCTCTACTTGAGGTCTGCTTTAGTTTCTTGATGTTTCCAGTTGTTTGGAGAGGATCCATGGTTTCTCTTTCCCTCTTCAACTCCTCACGTGTCTAATCCTTCCACCTCATTCGATTTTAAGTGCCAAAATCAGTTTCCTACCTTGCCCCATTGAGATCTCTGCAAAGCTGAGCCTCATTCCCCGCACCCAAAATCTGCTTTCCCATTTGAGCTAGCATAAACATCATTTTATTCAATCAAACTCTCTTGTACACATACCTAGCCTAATATTAGTAGTTATATCAGTCATATCAAGCCTTTAGTGATCATATTTTGCTAAGATTGACCGAGAGAGAGCCCTCTCCCGACCTGGTAGGGATAGCTACCAGGTTAAGCGTGGTTTGATGTTGGCCCTGGATCCTACCTTTCTCAGCCTGAGGTAAATATAGGCATTAACAGGCTCCATATTCAATAGCCCGGAGTGAAACTAATATGATGGAAACTAGGCCTAGATATTGGGGGCCTCTTATCCCAAACGGCGTGAGGTCTAATTGGGACTTCACACCAGGGAGACCCCCTAGTCATTGGAGAGACATCTAACACCGTCAATAGACACTAATTTCCTTGGTCCATATCTATAAAAATATAGCGAACCAAGGTCTGAAATTTTAACCATATGTTCATCAATATTTTTACTCTAGGTTTTAACAATTTCACGATCTAAATCTTCACAAAAAAAAATAATAAATAAATTAAAAATTAAAAATTAAAAATTAATAATAATAATAATAATAATAATAATAATTAATTAAAAATAAAATTATATATATACATATATATACATATATATATATATATATATATATATATATATATATATATATATATATATATATATACATATACATTATAGCGAAAATACCATGATGACCTGTTTAAAGAAACAAAACCCTAGGATAAAGATTTGTAATACCAAATGTTATGCATCCATATCAAAATAACACAAAATCATAAGAAAATATAGATCAATGACTTGGTAATAAACCACTATGAGGGGGAAACCTCCTTTTACACCATATAAATGAATAATTCTTGGATTATTCACATGATAATTCTTCCTTAGTATATATAGGAGTCTAAAGTGTCAAAACATACTTAGGGAATGTAAGCGCACAACAAGAACAATAGTGGGCTTCTATGAGGCACAAAAATAACAATATAGGAGCTACACAAGTATTATAGGGACCTAACAGTTTCAAACAATGAAACTTGGACCACATTTAGGAAAATACTGGTAAACATCCAGTTCAAACTTTAGATCTTGGTTTGCTATAATTTTGGATATATGCTATAAGGAATTCTAGGTTGTTGAATGATCTTGAAATCAATTTCAAAGAAGTGAGAATGGAATTTTTGCAGTAATTTTTTTCTTTGATGTTTTAGATAGCGAAACTTGGAATATATTAGGGAGAAATATCAGGCAACCTATCTAGTTCATACTTTAGAATTTGGTTCACTATACTTTCAAATTTATACCCTATCGAATTTAGGATTTGTGAACAATTCAAAAATAGTTTTTAAACAAGTCATCTTGGTATTGTTGATACATCTTCTTTTCTCGGCCTTTTCAGAATGTGAAATCCTCTGTAATTTCAAGAGAAATTTAGAAGTACATCAAATAAAAATTTTATAATTATATTTGAATAATTTGACACATGGAACACTATACATATTTTCTCGTGGAAAGAGGCCACAAATCAACAAGTTTTGGGAAAGTTCCCATAGTTTTCATGTAGAGCATCAAATTTTGTTCACACCTATAGCATTGCATGAAATACATATCAAAGTATTATAGACTAAATGTTTAGATCCAGAAGCATTCAAATTTAAAATATAAATCAAGAAAAAAAAATTATTCATTCAAATATTCTCCAAATTAAGGTAACTTACAAGTGGCCTAACTGTTGATTAGAAGATCCCATTTTTTTGTGATTGAAAATTATGATAAAGAGGAGTATTATTATTATTTTCCAAAATGATTCCAAATAAAGCTAATACACCAATTAAATCTAATTAAGGCTTATCCTTTACTCATGAAGAAATTGACGACTTAGAATTTATATTATCTCAACTAGAGATGAAAGTTAATGAAATGGATGGTAGCATGTTGTTGGATTTAGCAAGTTCTCAAGAAAAACTTAAAAGAGAAATGGAAAGGAATATGAATGAAAATAAGGAAGGAATAAAAAATAAAATGAATGAAAATAAGAAGGAAATAGAAAACAAGATGAATAGAAATAAGGAAGAAATACAAAAATCCATGAATGCCATGGAAAATATTCTCTTGGAGAGACTTCCCAAAAGGATTATTGAGATCCAAGGAAATAACGAAAACATTATATTAAGTTCTCTCCATAAAAGGGGTGTTAAGAACTAGGGAAATCACGAACTTAAGGAGAAGCATAGTGTTGAGAATCAATCTCATATGGGGAGTATGTTGTCACAGGTGGAGAGTAAAAATATTGAATCATAGAACCATAATCATGAATTTTCAATCCAAGATCCACATCATGAGGGCTTCAAGTCAACACCAAGGAACTAGTACATTAAGAAGATTGATATGAGGAAATTTAATGGTAATTATCCTATAACATGGATATTTCATATGGAACAATACTTTGTTCTACACCAAGTGGCATCCATACAAAAGGTAAATATTTCATCCATGTTCTTAAAACAAGGCCAACATTTATGTTATCAATGGTTTTGTGAATGGAAAATGGATTACGTTATATGTTGGTCCATTTTACATAGGAATTGATAGCACATTATGGGGGTATTAACAGTAATACTTCATTCAATTAATACATCTTTCAAAAAAAGGTCTAGTTACATAACACATTCAATAATTCCCAAAGCTAAGTCTTAGAGTGAAGAATATTATAGAGGATAATTTGATAGACCTATTTATGGTAACTTTAAAGGAAATAATCAAACATGAGGTGAATCTCTTTAAACTTAAATCTCTGGAGCATGCTTTCAGTCTAGCAAGGAAATTTGAAAGTAAAAATATGGCTACTAGTAAATTGGTTGCTAATAAATATAGCGAAAATTGTGCTCCCTCTCCTAAACCAACAAGGTAGACTCCTAAAATGGATGAAAGAAGATAAAATGGACTATGTTTAAACTATGACAAAAAATGTAGTAATGGGCGTAAATGCAGGGAGAATAAATTATTCTACATAGACTATGAAGATCAAGAAGATCAAGAAGTGGAACCTTCACAAAATCTAGAGTAAGAAAAGACTATTACAACAATCTCTTGTCATGCACATTGGTACTCCACAAACCCTCCAAATAGAATTATATATCAAAAAGAAAAAAAGGTAACAATATTGATTGATTGAAGTAGTAACCATAACTTCATCAATTATAAATTAGGAAAGAAATTAATTGATTTACATATCCAAAACTAGAATTTCAACTAATGATTGCAGATGGAGGTACCACAAATTTTTCAAGGAAGTTCCATAATATTGAGGTAATATGGGGGAGTACTTGTTCGTTAGTCCCATGATTAGCATCCAAATGGGTGGTGTTGATGTTGTATTATGGACCTACTGGTTACAATCATTGGGAACAATGGCTCTTAATTTTCAAGATCTTTCTATCATATTTTTCTCATAAGGAAAGGAAATTGAGCTTATAGGAATCCAAGGCAGGCTCATTCAAGTGATAAGCTCTAATAGCATGAAAATTTTGCTAAAAAATGGACACAACGATGTAATTGCACAATTTTTTTCATTAGATGTTCAAACATATATATATCTTCTACTTCGATGGATCTCCAAAAATTATTAACAATCATTCAAAGGTATTTGGAGAGATGCCTATTGGTCTTCCACTTGCCCAAAATAATGACCATGTTATTTATTTGCAAATTAGAAGTGTACCAACTTACATTATGCCTTAAGGGTATCCACATGCATATAAGAGTGAGAATGAGTGTATGTTAGAGGCGGGCATAATTCAACCTAGCATGAGCAATTTCTCTTCACTATCGGTGATGGTTATCTAAAAGGATGATTCATGGCATATGTGTCAAAATTATAGATAACTCCACAAATGAAAATTAAAGATAAGTTTCATATTCCTATCTTTGATGAATTATCAGATAAATTGAATGGAACAATTTTCTTTACTATGTTGGTTCTTTACTATGGATATTATCAAATCATATTGAGGTAAGAAGACATTCCCGAAATAAACTTTAAAACACATGAAGTGTTGAAATGTGGCAACAAGAATATTCCAATTTAATTTGTCCTTGAATTAAATTGTGAATTAAAATCGAATTTAGTCTTAACAGCTACTTGGCAATAATTAATTAAGTTATTTTGACTTAATTAGTTGGAGAAATTTAAGTTAGAAGTCTTTTTGCAGTCGCGCAAGAGTTATCCCTTTAATTAAGGAGATAAACCTTAAATTAAGGAGATAATATTGATTTATATTTGAGTTGTAATTATTTAACTCAGTTTACTGAGTTAAGTCCAGTTAAATTAGTTCCAAACTGTTTGAGGAACTAATAGAGAGTTAACAGTCAGTTGATGCATGCATGCACTCAACTAGTGTACTCCAGTTAACTGAAGATTCCCTCATCAGAAACTAATGCATGTCTATTTTGAGAAAGACCCAGTTGAGATTAAAGTGAAGGACAATGTACTATCAGTTGCATGTGTTTTCTTATAAATAAAACTCATGCATGTAGAAGGAATTAATTTCCTTGAGGATTGCGCAGTTGTGACAGTGTGTGAGATCAGGAGATCATCCACTTGATAAATTGAGATTTTCCACTTGGTTGTAGGAGATCATCCCTGAGGAACTACGCAAGGAAATAGGAGCTTGGACGGTAGAGAGGAAGGCTTGTGAGAAGCCAGGATTGGCTGTGAGCATCTGTGAGGATTGTACTGAGAGTTGGCTAGCTATGAGAGCTAAGGCTTTGTATAATTCCTATGTATTTCCACCTTGTATGATAATACAGATAGTGGGGTTTTTAGCTAAGGCTTTCCCCAAAGTGTTCTCATGTGTATTGTGCATTGATTCTTCTTCTTCTCGTTATATGTGTTTAGCTTGATCTTTTAAGCTTCCGCAAATTGATAGTAGAAGTAGGTTATAGTATTTTGCTTTGATTTATATTGCATTATCGGGTTAACCTATAGGCTAATTTACTATAGAGTCTCAAAGCAAGATTTATAGAGAATTTGTAGAATTTCTACATGATATTGGAGACAAGTTTATCAGAGCTATGAATAGTATACTGAGAGAGAATTCGAAGTTTGAAGTTCAGGGTTGTAGGTGCAAATCTAATTATTATCATACTTCAAGGTTGGCCAATGGCATTCTATGGCTTGAGACTCAAGTATGCCTTGGAAGGTAGATGTAATTACATAGAATGGAAAGATAGAATGGAGGTTGTATTAGAAGACAATGGCTTGAAGGAATTCATTGATTAAGAAATCCAAAAGCCAGCTTCAACTAATGCACAAGAGTTGGCTGAATGGAAGAAGTGTGTGGTGAAGTCGAGACGGATCATCCTTGAGGGAGTTCGAGACCATATTGTCTCGAGTCTCCATGGGAAGGATACTCCATTTTCAATGTGGAAGACATTGAAGGACCTATACCATAACATTAGCGACCAGAGGAAATTGGTGCTCAAGGATAAGTTTCGAAGAATCAAGATGGAGAAGGGAGATACTATTTCCACATATCTGAACAAGCTCACCACCTGCAAAGATGAGCTTAACAGTGTGGGAATAACTACTGTCGATGATGATATGGTGAGCCCCGCTCTCATTGGCCTTCCAAAGAGCTAGAATAGCTACTAGGACTTTGTGAATGGAAGGGAGAAACTACCAGATTGGGAATGACTATGGTTAGATTTGATGCAGGAGGAGATCAGGAGGAGCACACAACATGGTTCTTCATCCAAGGATGATGATGAAGAAAATCTGGCCTTAGTAAGTAAGGCAAGGAAAGGGAAGGAGAAGGCATCCCATTCCAAATCGAATTCTTCTCATGGAGGGAAGAAGGGTGGCAAGTCTAAAGTGTGATGCTCACAAGATGGGACATTATGCGACAAATTTCCCATCGAAGAAGTCCAAGAAGGGATCCTCGGAAGGATCGGAAGGTGAGGCATTAGCCTCTCAGTTCGAAATGGACTTTTCCCTCATCGCATGCATGGTGTCATCGATGATGGGTTGTGTTTGGTATCTCGATAATGGAGCCTCATTCCACATGACCGACGATAAAAGTTTATTCAGTGCCTTGGAGGAGAAAGACCTCAAGATGCGCATAGAGATGGGTGACGATAGAAAGTATAGTGTTTCAGGAGTGGGCATGGTTGCTTTTCAGAGGGAGCATGGAGCTCCTATCACCTTGAAAGATGTGAAGTATGTGCCTGGACTGAGGAAGAACTTGGTATCGATCGCGATGTTAGAGGATAAAGGCTATGATGTTGTATTCAGTAAAGGAAAGGTGTTCCTAAGACACATAGCCACGGGTCAGACCAAGAGGATAGGGATTCGAGTGAAGAATCTCTATAAACTAGAGGTAGATGATTGTGCAGCATTGAGTACGAAAGAAGAATTGGTGCAAAGACAAGACATTGGCGAGTTGTGGCACAGGCGGTTAGGCCATTTGCATCATGGGGCTTTGAAGATAATGCAATAGATATCTACAGGACTTCCCAAAGGTAAACTTGAGTAAGTTGACATATGCAAAGGTTGTACCTTGGGAAAGTACACCAAGTCTTCCTTTCATGATCGAGACAGTTGAGCAGAGGTTATCTTAGAGTGAGTTCATACTAATGTGTGTGGACCATTCTCGATGGCATCCACAGCGAAGCAAAGGTATTGTTTTATTTTCATTGATGATTATTCTCGTAAATGCTAGATTTATTTCATGCAGAAGAAGGACCAAACCTTCACAAAGTTTTGTGATTTCAAAGCTTTGGTTGAGAAAGAGTCAAGGAAGAAGATCAAGGCCTTGAGAAGCGACAGTGGTGAAGAATATGTCTCTCAAGAGTTTAAGGACTTCTGTGTAGCAGAAGGAATTAAACGAGAGTTGATGGCACCTCATAACCCACAGCAGAATGGGGTGGTCGAGAGGAAGAACATAACTATTGTATGGGCAGCACAAGAAATGATACATGACCAAGGTCTATCACTTCACTTGTGGGCTTAGGCATGAAACACAACGGTCTATTTGCAGAATAGAAGCCCGCATCACATACTTGGGATGAAGACACCAGAGGAATATTTCTCCAGTAAGAGACTAGATGTGGGTCACTTCAAAATATTTGGCTCATCGGCATATTTTTATGGGACAAAGAATGCATAGAAGAAGCTTGAGCTGACAACAGAGTTGGTGATACTTGTGGGGTACACTGATACACCTCACAAATATCGGGTTTACTTGCCTACCAGTCAGAGGAAAATGGTTCACACAGATGTCAAGTTTGATGAGTAGAAGGCTATGCGAGTTTCCCTTGAGAGGGAGCTCCAGCTACAGGTTGTGGAGGACCTGTTGGTTCCTAAGTAGGAGGAGCCTCAAACTTATGCGGATTAGCCACATGCATAGGTTCCACGAGTGGAGACATCCACTCAAGCAAAGTCTTCCAGACATGGACAGAAGTGCACAAGAGAAGCTGACAGATTGTTGGAGGATGTGAGAGAGAATGTGGGAGCACCATTTTCTCAATGCAAACAAAGGAGATCACATGAGAGGTACACTGGATACATGGCCCTTGTTGGGGAATGTGTTGAGACTAAGCCATCTTCCTTTGAGGAAGCAGTGCAGCAGCTGATTTGGGTTGGTTCTATCAGGGAGGAGTATGACTCCATAGTTCGTAACAGTGTTTGGGACATGGTTTTGAGACCGAAGAACAAGTCAAATGTGAGTTCTCATTGGCTTTACAAGGTAAAGCAAGCTGCTGATGATGGGAGGATCATGTTGCTGCAGTATATTTTGGTAAAGGAGCAAGATGCTGACTTTTTGACAAAGGCATTGTCAAAGTGTAAATTTGAGTTCCATAGAGACAGGATTGGGGTGGCAGATAATCCCTTTCTCGTTGAGAGGGAGTGTTGAAATGTGGTAACAAGAATATTCCAATTTAATTTTTCCTTGAATTAAATTATGAATTAAATTCGAATTTAGTCTTAACAGCTACTTGGAAATAATTAATTAAGTTATTTTGACTTAATTATTTGGATAAATTCAAGTTAGAAGTCTTTCTGCAGTCATGCAAGAGTTATCCCTTAAATTAAGGAGATAAGCCTTAAATTAAGGAGACAAGATTGAGTTATATTTGAGTTGTAATTAGTTAACTCAGTTTACTGAGTTAAGTCTAGTTAAATTAGTTCCAAACTGTTTGAGGAACTAATAGAGAGTTAATAGTTAGTTGATGCATGCATGCACTCAACTAGTGTACTCCAGTTAACTGAAGATTCCCTCATAAAAAACTTATGCATGTCTATTCTGAGAAAGACCCAGTGGAGATTAAAGTCAAGCACAATGTACTATCAGTTGCATTTGTTTTCTTATAAAGAAAACTCATGCATGCACAAGGAATTAATTTCCTTGAGGATTGCGCAGTTCTGACAGTGTGTGAGATTAGGAGATCATCCACTTGGTAAATAGCATTTTTCCACTTGGTTGAAGGAGATCATCCTCGAGGAACTGTGCAAGGAAATAGGAGCTTGGAGGGCAAAGAGGAAGGCTTGTGAGAAGCCAGGATTTCCTATGAGCATCTGTGAGGATTGTACTGAGAGCTGGCTAGCTGTGAGAGCTAAGGCTTTGTATAATTCCTATGTATTTCCACCTTGTATGATAATACAAATAGTGGGTTTTTTAGCTGAGGCTTTCCCCAAAGTATTCTCATGTGTATTGTGCATTGATTCTTCTTCTTCTAGTTATATGTGTTTAGCTCAATATTTTAAGCTTCCAAAAATTGATAGTATAAGTAGGTTATAGTATTTTGCTTTGATTTATATTGCATTATCGGGTTATCCTATACGCAGATTTTCTACAGAGTCTCAGAGCGATATTTGTAGAGAATTTGCAGTATTTCTGCATGAAAATCATTATGGGTATCCCAATTCAGGCTTTTGTGATCCTTATCTTGAATACTGATAAATATTCCAATAATAATCACATCAGAAATATTTTTTCAACCTATTTCGAACCATCTAGTGTGGTTCATTGTTAGGACAAGATGGAGAATCAGATCTTGGCGTCAAATTAAATAGAGAGAGTGATGTAGATACAATTAATTTTAATGGTTAGAATATAATATTTAATTTGAATAAAGAAATGTTATTTATTAATAAGGAATATTTTAATATATTGAATCATAAACTATTAATGAATTAAAACATTCAAAGAAAAGTTGAAAAGATTAAAATTAAACTGAAAGGAAAGAAAAAAAAGGAGGGAACCAACCTATTAAAGGTTAAACAAAAGAATGGTCAAAATAAAAGAATAAAAGGAAACAAAATTAAAACAATAAGGTAAAAAGAATGAGTAAATCAAGGCCATGACTAGTAAATAAATTAATAAAAAACAACTAATTCACATTAAATAAAGGAACACATCAAAATATAAAATATCCAACAAAGAAAGTCAAGATTAATTAATATAGAAGAGATTAAATCAATGAAAGAAAAATATTAATATAAAAATGAAACTGAAACGTTAAAAAGTATATTAATAATTTAAAAAGGATTTGTAGAAATTATTATGTAGATTTGCAACTATTCATGAAGTTTTAATCAAAATCACAAGACACAAACCTACTCTACTACTTTGCAAACATTCATTCAAAGGAAAAATTCTCATCCAAATTGCCTCATATGTTTCTTGACTTGCAGCCATGTATTCTACTTCTTCCAAGATTGTTGAGAATGCAACAAGATGATGGAGCTTAGTGGAAAGAAGTCGCCTTCACTAAGTGGGCCCACAGGCTATTTTTGGCGCAAAGTCTATTTTTAGACATATGGATCATGGTCTATGAGTTGTAGGATGCTATTTATGGATGATTGGTCATGTTGGTAAAAATAGATGGACTTCTATTTTTAGACATATGGGCGATTTCTATTTTTAGACTGCTAGGCTAAAAATAGAGCAATCAAATATTATTGTCTCATAGTAATATTTGGACTATAAACATTATCTTATCCTCTTGGAGCACTTCAGTTTGGGCTACAAATGTGGCACATGCAGCTGTCAGAAGGAAATACACTTTTCTTGTGGGTCAGCTGAGCTATTGCATGCAGGACTTCAGTTAGAACTCATGTGGTTGAGTTTCGGTGGAGTTGATGGAGTTGTGTTCAATTTGACTTGGTTGAACTAGTTGTATTTAGTCTAACTGCAAATAGACTAGTGATGAGTGATGTGAATTAATTGTTAAACTAATTCACTAATTATTAACTCATAAAGAAACTAAAGAATACATCAATTAACTCAGTGCATGTATAGTTCAGTGGAGACAGGTGTTAGAGCTTGAGATTGCTATTAGTTGTGACTATAGTTGTGCCTGAGATTTGCACATGCGTGGATGGAGATTTCCCATGAGGCTTGCGTAGTATAACCAAAGGAATTCGATTTCACAGAGTGATTGATTCTCTTGCAGGATTGTGCAGTGGAGGCAGGCAAACAGTGGAGGAGATTTGAGGCATCAGATCTGAGCTAGTTTCTGTGTAACAGGTGGAGATAGTACTGAGTACTTGTGAGGAGTATTGTACTATGTATTGTTACATGTTCTCTATCATTATAATATACAGATAGTGTGGGGTTTTCAGCTGTATGCTTTCCCTGGGTTACATACTTTGTTAATGTTTGCATGTGATTGATGTTTCATTGTTTTTAATGCTGCTAAATTGATTATCAACGTAGAGGAGGTTATGTATTGTGCATGTATTCCGAAATAGTGTATAATCAGGATAATATCTATGAATAAGTGTCATATTATTCAAAATTTCTACATGGTATCAGAGGAGTTGATCATCAGATCTATTATCCAGAAAGTGTTTACATTTTATTTCTTCAGGCAGAGTCTGTAATCGGGCCAGGTAGCCTCTGGATTCATCCTTCCTTTGGAAGGTGAGATATCCAGTAAAAGCCCATACAGTCAATCTCTGTACGAGAAATAATTTGTTCTCACGAATTTTAGATTAGAGGTGGTTGAGTTTTGAGCTGGTGGAATTCGAATTTGCAGCAGTGTTTTCTTGGTGTCAACGTGGCAATGTCTTTCAACGAATTGCGATTGGAGTTTGCTCTTGAGGGCAGCTCAAACTATATTGCATGGAAGGACAGGATGGAGGCATTGTTAGATGATAATGGGCTGAAGGAGTTCATAGAGGCTGAGGTCCCAAAGCCTACTGATACTGCGCAAGTTGATGCTTGGCAAAAAGAAGACAGCAAAGTGTCGAAGGATTCTGTTGGAGGGCGTGAGGGATCACATTGTGTCCAGCTTGCATGGAAAGGCTTCTCCAAACTTGATGTGGAAAGCATTGACAGATCTATTCCAAAGCAAGAGTGATCAGAGGAAGCTGGCGCTCAAGGATAAACTCAGAAACATTAAATTCGAGAAGGGAGATAGTATGCCCAAATATCTCACGAAGTTCACTTAGTGCAGGGATGAGCTGGGAAGTGTGGGGGTGACTGTCAATGATGAGGACTTGGTGAGATTGGCTCTCCTTCATCTTCCGAAGAGTTGGAATTCCTATCAGGACTCTGTCAATGGTTAGGAGAAATTCCCAGGATGGGAGAGACTTTGGTCAGATCTTGTGCAGGAGGAGATCAGGCAGAATACCAGGGACGGATCTTCATCAAAGGGAACTGATGAAGAAAATTGTGCTTTGGCTGCCAAAGAAAAGAAGGGGAAGAACAAGAAAGCTTCTCATTCCGGTACGAAAGGCAAGAAGCGGGACATGTCCAAGGTGAAGTGCTTTCACTGTCACCAGCATGGACACTATGCCACAAATTGTTCGTAGAAGAAGAAGAAAAAGCAAGCTACTGGATCTGCAGCAAGAGAGGCCTTAGCCTCGCAGTTTGAGCTTGATTTTTCATTGATCGCATCCTTGGTATCAAGTGTGATGGGATCGGTATGGTTCTTGGATAGTGGTGCTTATTTTCACATGACAGGAGATCGAGATTTGTCTTCTAATTTGGAGGAGAAATATCTTGGAGTGCACATCGAGATGGGTGATGATGGTAGATATAGTGCGATCGGTATCGGTACCATTTCCTTTGAGAGGGAGTCTAGTAAACCCTTCGTATTGAAGGAAGTGATGCATGTTCCAGTATTGAAGAAGAATCTTATCTCTGTGGAAATGTTAGAAGACAAGGGATATGATGTTGTTTTTTGCGAGGGAAAGGCTTTCCTGTGCAGTAAGACAACTGGAGAAACCCGGAAGATAGGGGTTCAAGTCAGGAACCTTTATCAGTTGCATGTAGATGGCTGCACAGCAATGGCATGCAAGGCAAAAGGATTGGTGAGTTGGGATGATGGCGAGCTGTGGCACAGGAGATTGGGTCACCTTCACCATGGAGCCTTGAAGATACTGCAGCAGATCACTACTGCGCTTCCTAAAGACACTCTTGCGCAGTTAGATTAGTGCAAGGGGTGTACTTTGGGAAAGTTTGTGAAGCCACCTTTCACGAGAAGGATAGTTGCGCCACGATGATCCTTGAGAGAATTCACACAGACGTGTGTGGACCTTTCTCAGTAGCTTTGACAGCAAAACACAGGTATTATGTGATCTTTGTTGATGATTTCTCTCATAAGTGCTAGATCTTCTTCATGCAAAAGAAGAGCGAGACATACTCAAAGTTCTATGAGTTCAAAGCACTGGTCGAGAAGGAGTCGGGGAAGAAGGTGAAGGCTCTTAGGAGCGATAATGGTGGTGAATACATCTCTGGCGAGTTCAAGGATTTCTGCAGTGCAGAAGGGATTTGAAGAGAGCTCATAGCTCCCCATAACCTACAGCAGAACGGGGTTGCTGAGTGGAAGAACAGAATGATCGTGGGTGTTGAATAGGCAATGTTGCATGATCAGAGCCTACCCCTTCACTTGTGGGCGGAAGCATGCAATACTGCAATATATTTGCAGAACCGTTGTCCTCATAGGATACTTGGCATGAGTACACCCAAGGAGGCTTATTCTGGTAAGAAGCCTGATCTTTCTCATTTGAGGATTTTTGGTGCTAATGTTTACATGCATGTGACGAAGGATGCCAGGAAGAAGTTGGAGCCGACCGCAGAGGTTGGGATATTTGTGGGGTATGCTGATACGCCCCACAACTATCGTGTATATTTGCCAGATAGTGGCAAGAATGTTGTGCGACGGGATATAAAATTTCAGGAGGAGAAAGCCATGAAGTGTTCGCTTGAGAGGGAGCCACACTTGCATGCAGATGAGGAGCTGTTAGTTCCTAAGGATGAGCTTTAGGACATGGATCAGCAACAAGACTAAGTTCATGGAGTGGAAGAGACCACTCATGCAGCGCCAGAGGGCGAAAGCGCTTGACAGAAGCTGAGCGACTAGATCAAGATGCAGAGAAAGTCATAGGACCACCTACAACCCAACGCAGTTAGAGACAGTCACCGGATCAGTACATTGGATACATGGTTCTTGTGAGAAAATGTGTTGTGACTGAGCCATCCTCTTTTGAGGAAGCTGTGGAGGATCCCGCATGGGTAGATGCCATGGTGGAAGAGTATGATTAGATTGTCAAAAACAGTGCATGGGAGATTGTCCCAAGACCAGAAGGGAAATCAGTGGTGGGTTCGAGATGGATCTACAAAGTTAAGCAGGCAGCTGATGGGAGTGTGGAGAAGTACAAGGCAAGATTTGTTGTCTAAGGCTTTTCACAGATAGAGGGGATCGATTATGAGGAGACCTTTGCACCTCACGCAAGGTATTCTTCCATATGGACGATTCTTGCTCTCTCAGTGTAGATGGGGTGGCACATTCATCAGATGGATGTGAAGACTGCATTCCTCAACAGAGTCATTGAGGAGGAGGTGTACATAGAACCACCCAAAGGTTTCGAGATCTTCAGCAGCGAGTCGCATGTGTGCAGGCTTAGGAGAGCGTTGTATGGGTTGAAACAAGCACCATGTGCTTGGTACACACAGATAGACAGTTATTTCACTAGACTTGGATTCTCCAAGAGTGAGGCGGATCCTAACCTATACCAGATTGTGGTGGAGGGTGAGTTGCTTATCATTGTACTTTATGTAGATGATTTGATTCTAACGGGTGATGAGTTGTTGATACTTTCATGCAAGGATGATCTTGCTAATGAGTTTGAAATGAAGGACTTGGGCCTCCTTCATTATTTCCTGGGATTGGAAATTTGGCAGTGCAGTGATGGACTATTTGTTTCTCAGGGTAAGTATGCTCGGGAGATATTGGAGAAGTTCAACATGCATGGCTGCAAGCCTGTTGATACTCCTCTTCCTAGAGGTTGGAGGAAGGAGGATGCTACTTTGGCAGAAGTAGTGGATGCCACTATTTATCGGCAGTTGGTGGGGTCGCTTATGTATCTAGTCAATACACGACCTGATATATGCTATGCTGTTAACCAGCTTTCACAAGCTATGGTTAAGCCAACCAAGCTCTTCTGGAAGGTAGGCAAGCATGTATTGCATTATCTTAGAGGCACATCGGGATATGGATTGTGGTACAAACAGGAGGATGAGGTGAATCTATGTGGCTTCACAGATGCAGATTGGGCAGGGAGCCGAATGGACATAAAGAGCACATTTGGAGGGGTCTTCAGTATCAAGTCGACAATAGTTTCTTGGTACAGTAGGAAGCAGAGATCCGTGGCACTCAGTTCAGCAGAGTTTGGCTGCATGCGAGGCTATATGGATGAGGAAGATCCTGGTCGGGTTGTTCGATTCTTACTTGGAGCCTACTGTGATTTACTGTGATAATCAGAGTTGCATTAAACTCTCGGCTAATCCTATATTTCATGATAGATCTAATCACATTGACATCAGGTACCATCATATCAGAGATTGTGTGCAGCAAAGAATCATGTTACTTTCATACATTCCAACGAAGGATCAGGATGCTGATATCTTGACGAAGGCGCTTACCAGGAGCAAATTTGAATACCAACAAGGCAGGATAGGGGTTGCTGATAATCCATATCTTGTTGAGAGGGAGTGTTGAGAATGCAACAAGATGATGGAGCTTAGTGGAAAGAAGTCGGCTTCACTAAGTGGGCCCACAGGCTATTTTTGGCACAAAGTCTATTTTTAGACTATTTCTATTTTTAGACATATGGATCATGGTCTATGAGTTGCAGGATGTTATTTGAGGATGATTGGTCATGTTTGTAAAAATAGAAGGACTTCTACTTTTAGACATATGGGCGATTTCTATTTTTAGACTGCCAGACTAAAAATAGAACAGTTGAATATTATTGTCTCATAATAATATTTGGACTATAAACATTATCTTATCCTCTTGGAGCACTTCAGTTTGAGCTACAGATGTGGAAAATGCAGCTGTCAGAAGGAAATACACTTTTCTTGTGGGTCAGTTGAGCTATTGCATGCAGGACTTCAGTTAGAACTCATGTGGTTGAGTTTCGGTGGAGTTGATTGTGGAGTTGATGGAGTTGTGTTCAGTTTGACTTGGTTGAACTAGTTTTATTTAGTCTAACTGCAAATAGACTAGTGATGAGTGATGTGAATTAATTGTTAAACTAATTCACTAATTATTAACTCATAAAGCAACTAAAGAATACATCAGTTAACTCAGTGCATGTACAGTTCAGTGGAGACAGGTGTTAGAGGTTGAGATTGCTATCAGTTGTGACTATAGTTGTGCATGAGATTTGCACATGCATGGATGGAGATTGCCCATGAGGCTTGCGTAGTATAACCAAAGGAATTCGATTTCATAGAGTGATTGATTCTCTTGCAGGATTGCGCAGCAGAGGCAGGCAAACAGTGGAGGAGATTTGAGGCATCAGATCTGAGCTAGTTTGTGTGTAACAAGTGGAGATAGTACTGAGTACTTGTGAGGAGTATTGTACTATGTATTGTTACATGTTCTCTATCATTATAATATACAGATAGTGTGGGGTTTTCAGCTGTATGCTTTCCCCGGGTTACATATTGTGTTAATGTGTGCATGCGATTGATGTTTCATTGTTTTTAATGCTGCTAAATTGATGATCAACGTAGAGGAGGTTATGTATTGTGCATGTATTCCGAAATAGTGTATAATCGGGATAATCTCTGTGAATAAGTGTCATATTATTCAAAATTTCTACAGAGATGAGCACCACAAGGTTTTTCTTCCTGCTGCACCAGGAAACCGCTACGGACCAAACATTGAGAATTCCACCCGATGTACTCTTTCGGTCTGATGGAATCCCTGCCTAATCTGCATCTAAGAAGCCACACACATTAAGGGACTTTTGAGGTCTAAAATGGGCCTCCTAAGAAAAATGTACAACCAAAATAAAATTTATTAGAACCAGTAGGATTCAAGATGATGATGTCAACCATGGGGGATGATTCACCATTTTTGGAGTAAAAAAATAAAAATATTAAAAAATAATAAAATAATAGAACTACTTTTTCAACTTATCTTTGTAATGTTTTACTCAAATTTCGAGTGGGGGTATTCGTTGGATGCAAAATTTAATTCCTCATCCAAGGAGTACCCATGTTTCATACTTTTGATGGACCCTACTATTATCGCTCAGAATTTTTCCTTAGAAGTTATCAGAAGAAGGAAAAGACTGAGGTAACCACAAACCAATCTTTTAAGTATAGGCTCTAGCCAACCTATGACTCAGAGAGGGCTCTCTCTATATGATTTAGCTTTGTTTGTTGGGATTTTAGGCTAGTTCTTAAAGTTAAGGGGGTTTTTATTTGTATTCAAGATTAGGTGGTGGAATCCTTAAAACATATGGATAGAATGAAGTCTCTGGACCATTGGGCTATGGAGTCAAAGATGGACAACAGAACTAGGATTAACTCATTAAAGGGAGTGTTCAAAGGGGCAGTTAGTAGAGTGAAGTACAGGTCTTTGGGCCGAATGGATGAAATTATCCTAACCAGGGTGAGAGAGCACCTAAGAATTCTAAGACTAGGATTAAGATGAGGAACAGAGGTTAATCATGAGCAAAAGGAAATTAAGAATCCTTTACTATAGATCAGAGGTAAACTAGCTAGACCAAGGAGAAATCAAGAATTCCTTAACTTGGATAATTAGCAGAAAACATTAAAATGCATAAAAGTTAAAACAGAGTGCAATGAAGCAAATTCTGAGATATCATTCCATATTATAGCATTCAGATTTCAGATACATTAAAGATTATGGAAAAAACTTTTAAAGAAAGATAACAACACAAGAGAAAATACTTGTCTATACTTGGCACTACACATTAATCCTGTGAAATGTCTTGGCTTTATTCATTAATCTAGCTTGCTGATCCAAACAGTGATACAATAGCTTCTAGTCTTTGATCAAGAAAGTCTATAGAAATGTTTAAGAATCCACCCTACACACTTCGAATGGTGAAGTATTTATACAAAAACTATTACAAAATATCTCAAAACAAACTTGAGATTTATTCTAGGAGATACAATTATCTTCTTGCAAGAAGATAGAGACAGTTATTGAATTGTTTCATGTTGTCCCTTTTTATTTGGTACTATTATCACTCAGGTTGTCCCTTAGCTCCTTAAGGGATACGGCTGAGGTAACCACAAACCAATCTTTGGGCTGTAGGTCCTAGCCTACCTGCAGTGAGAGAGGGCTCTCTCTTTATGATTTAACTTTGTTTTGGGTTGATTTTAGGCTAGTTATGGTGTACATGGGTTTTGTTTTGATTTTGGTGGGAAGGATGATGTTTTCAAGTAAAGTTGGGATGCATAGTGTGAGAAGTTCAAACCATTGGGCATGGGGTCATGGATTAGGGCTTGCTGTTGCGTTTTCTTGGTCACAAGAGGAATATAGAGCAGGATAGCTACACATAGAACAATATCAGGCTGGAATAAAGATGGAATGAAGGTCAGAGATGAAAGGCAACTGAGAATCTTTCATTAGCTAACAGAGAGGGAAGGTGGATGAAAGTTTGTCTAGGAGCAGTCAAGAATTCCTAAAAAAAAACAGTCATATTTGAAAGAAACAGGGTAAACATGATCATTTAAGTATGCATATTCATAACCATTTCTGAAGAAAACATATAGAAATAACAAGAACTGAGCATAGGGTGCACTCAAGCAAAACCTAAGCTATTCTTCTTTCTTGCTATTTAGATGGTAACACAATGGTGCATAAACATATGTAAACAGTAAACAGAGTTAGGAAAACACTTATTGAGCCATGTAGTAGCACAGGAATTCCACAGTCACTCTTTGGCCATTAAATAACACAATAGTCAGTCCTTCATCCAAAGTATTCTAGAAGTCTTTGATTACAGAGCTCTCAAAATATACAACGCAAGTCTCAAATGGGGATTATCAACCAACCAACCCTTTAAACAATGAATTAGGGTGGTTTATATAGAGAAAAATATCCAAAAATATCTATTATAGCGGACCTTAAACAGGTCTGAGGGAAATGAGTTCTTTAACCTAATCTTGTCCTGAAATTAATGCAAGAAGATATTTATTTGAGCTGCGCTGGAGGCAACTGCATCAAAATGAGTTAGTATGGTGTCCTTATGGCTCTGTGTTGTTCTGTTATGAAACCAGCTCAAGAAAAGATAGAAAAGATAGATCAACGCCTTAGAATTCAGCCTCTTCGAGGGGGCAACCTCCTTTACATTACATAAATGAACAATTCTTGGATGATACAAATGACAAAACATCCTTTCTATATATAGGAGTCTAAGGAGTCACAATATAATCCAGCCGACCTAACAATAATAATATAAAGCCACAAAAATAACAATAGAGGGATTCTATGGGGCACAGAAATAACAACATGGGGGTAATAGGGGCACAACAATATAAATAAGGGGTATAACTACAATAGTAATGGGGTAATCACTAGTATTTCAGGGACCCAACATGCCCCTCTCCTTCAAAAAAGTGTTGTCCTCAACGCTTGAGTAGTTCTGGATACTTCTGCATAAAATTCTCATCCTCCCATGTGGAATCTTCAACGGATAATTTCTTCCACTTGATAAGATACTCTGAAATTGATCGATTTCGTAGCTGTCAAGTTCTTGTTTTTGTGACTGCTTCCAGTTCCAATATAATTTTTCCTTCCTCCTCAAGTTCTGGCAAAATTGTTTGAATTGGGAGTTTGTCACCTATAACCTTCTTTAAACATGAAACATGGAAAACTGGGTGCAATCGAGAAGCTGCAGGAAGCTCCAATTTGTATGCCATAGTACCAATCTTTTGCAACACCTTGTACAGACCATAATACTTTGGTGATAATTTATTATCCTTCTTAGCTTGCTTTAGGGACATTTGCTTATATGGTTGTAGCCGTAGGAATACCCAATCACCTACATCAAAACTTCTTTCACTGCGATGTTGATCTGCCTGTTGTTTCATTCTATTTTGTGCCAACACGAGGTTATCCTTTAAGAGTTGGAGGACTTGTTGTTGATGTTCGATGTGATGTTCCACTGCTTGAACCTTAGAATTTTCTCTTAAATATGATGTGATGGATGGTGGTTGATACCCATAAAGTTCCATAAATGGGGTCATTTTTGTTGCTGTATGGAAGGAAGTGTTATACCACCATTCAGCCAGAGGCAACCATTTGACCCATTGTGTCTGTTTATCAGATACAAAGCAACGAAGATATCCTTCCAAACATTTGTTTACTATCTCAGTTTGTCCATCAGATTGAGGATGATAAGATGAGCTATGAGCTAACTGAGTACCAAGACAAGAAAATAATTATGTCCAAAAATTTCCAGTGAAAATGGGATCTCTGTCACTTACAATAATCTTTGGGTTTCCATGTAGCTTTTGAATTGTTTCCATAAATGCAGTAGAAACTGTACTGGCTTTAAATGGATGTGATAATGCACAAAAGTGTGCATACTTGGTAAGTCTGTCAACTACCACCATGATGACACTCTTTCCCTCAGACTTGGGTAAACCTGTGATAAAATCCATTGAAACCTCCTCCCAACGTTGGCTTGGAATGGATAAAGGTTGTAATAGACCCGGTGTCTTAATTTTTTCAACTTTATTTTGTTGGCAAACCAAACATTCCGCCACAAACTTTTGAATATCTGATTTAAGGCCATCCCAAAAAAATTCCTTCTTAACCCTGTGGTAAGTTTTTAAAAATCCTGAGTGCCCTCCTAAGGGAGAAGTGTGCAATTCCATAAGAATCTTTTGTTTTAGCTGGGAATTCTTACAGAGGTATAAGCGATCTTTGTACCATAATGAATCATTTTGCCAGCTAAATGTATCAGATGTACTGGAATCTTGTTGTAGCTTTCGAATAAGTGCCCACACTTCTTCATCATTCTTCCATTCCTCCCTTGCTTCATTTATCCAATCTGGTTGGATAATAGAAATGGAGCACAACAATGCTTCCACATCCTCATCCTTTCTTGAGAGTGCATCTGCCACCACATTTTGCTTCCCTTTTTTGTAGATGATTTCAAAGTCATAACCCAACATCTTTGTGACCCACTTTTGTTGCTCTTCAGAGGATAATCTTTGTTCTAAAAAGTATTTAAGGCTATCATGATCCGTTTTTACCTTGAAGTGTCTTCCCATTAGGTAGGGTCGCCATTTCTTAAGTGCATGGAGTATTGCCAACATTTCCTTCTCATAAATAGCTTTTCTTAAAAACTTTCCCTTGATTGGACGACTTTCAAAAGCAATGGGTCTTTCATCTTGCATTAGAACAGCACCAATTCCATTTCCTGAAGCATCACATTCCACAATAAAGGTTTTTGTGAAGTCCGGTGTAGCTAAGACCGGTGCTTGGCACATTGCCTCTTTAAGATGTTCAAAGGCCTTTGTTTCTTCCGGAGTCCATGAAAATGCATCTTTCTTCAATAATGTTGTTAGAGGTGCTGCTATTCTCCCATAATTCTTAACAAACTTGCGATAATACCCTGTCAACCCAAGAAATCCTCGCAGATGCTTTATGGATGTGGGGATTTTCCATTCTTTAATGGCTTTAATTTTGCTAGGGTCTACCTTAACTCCTTCATGAGATACAATATGACCCAAATATTCCACCTCCTGGACTCCAAAGAAACATTTGGATCTTTTTGCATATAATTGTTTCTCCTCCAATAGTTGTAGCACCCTGTCAACATGTTCAACATGATCCTTCCAAGACTTGCTGTAGATTAGTATATCATCAAAAAATACTAACACAAATTTTCTAAGGAATGGTTTGAAAATTGAATTCATCAAACCTTGAAATGTTGAAGGTGCATTAGTAAGGCCAAAAGGCATGACCAAAAATTCATAATGACCCTCATGAGTTCTAAATGTCGTTTTCGGAATGTCTTCAATCTTCATTCTGATTTGATGATATCCCGAACGAAGATCCAACTTGGTGAAGTAAATTGATCCATGCAATTCATCCAGTAATTCATCAATGACAGGAATGGGGAACTTATCTTTAATAGTGAGCTTGTTGAGCTCCCTATAATCTGGACACATGCGCCATGATCCATCCTTCTTGTGCACCAATACTACTGGAGCAGAGAAAGAACTTTGACTTGGTTGAATTATACCAGCCTCTAGCATTTCTGCAACCATACGTTCAATTTCACTTTTTTGGACATAGGGATATCTGTACGGCCTGATGTTTGGAGGAACACTTCCTGGAATCAGATGAATAGCATGATCATGATCACGCATAGGTGGGAGACCTTTGGGAGTCTCAAATACCTTGGAATGATTGTCCAAGACTTTTTGGAGATCTGGAGAAATAGATGATTCCGATGTGGAAACATCTAGCGAACATAATTGTGCAATTACACCTCTTTGCTCCTTTTTTAGAAGCTTTGTCATACCATTAGAGCTGATTATCTTTCCTGGTTTCCCTGCAATAACCCTTAATTCAACTTCCTTTCCTTCCGTAGAAAATTTGATGAAAAGTTCTTGAAAATTAAAAGCTATTGTACCCAAGGATTGTAGCCATTGGACTCCTAGTACAACATCAGCACCTCCCATTGGAATGGAAAGCATTGGGCTAGTCAATACATATTCTCCCATGGATAGCTTGATATTATGGCAACTTCCAAAGCAATTTATTGTTCCTCCATTTGCAATCATCACTTGACACTCTGGTGCTGGATATAGGAAGCAATTCAATTCTTTTGCTACCCTACAATGAATAAAATTGTGGGTGCTTCCTGAATCAATCAACACTATTACCTTTTTCTTCTTGATTTGTCCTTCTATCTTGATGGTTTGAGGAGTGGTAATTCCCGCCAATGCATTACAAGATATGGTCGGATTTATTTGTTCTTCATCTAGGCTTTTTTCCTGGAGTATATCTTCTTCTTTTGACCTTTCTTGCTCATTTTCTTCTTCCTCTTCACAATCTATGTAGAATAATTTCTTCTCAGCACACTTATGACCTTTAGTGTATTTGCTATCACAACTGTAACAAAGCCCTTTTGCTCTTTTTTCTTCCAATTGTTGTGGTGTCAACCTTATAGGTTGTGGAAGACTAGGGGCAACAACACTTCCGTCTTTATAGTTGTGAGTGGTATGCTTCCTGGTTGCCATAATTTTGCCTTCCATTTTTCTTGCTAACCTGAATGCCTTCTCTAATGAATCAAGTTCCCAAAGGCGAACATCATGTTGGATATTATCCTTTAAAGACCCTATGAACACATCAATCCTATGCTCCTCTGGAATATCTTTTACCCTTATGTTCAATTTTTGTAACTCCTCAATGTGCTCCATTACTGAACCCTTTTGTTTGAGACTTATCAATTGGCTAAAAAAAGTGTTTCTTTTTGTATCTTCATAATGTGCTATCAATTCTTCCGTAAAAATTTCCCAAGTGATAAATTGTTTACGAGAGCAAAGCCATTGATACCATACAAACTGATTTGGTTCCAAATATACAGTTGCCATACGTACCTTTTGTGTGTTTTGCACATTATTGAGATCGAAGAACTACTCCATCTGTAATATCCATGTGGCGGGATCCTTGCCATCAAACTTCCCCATATTGATTTTTGGAATATGGTGGGTCTTCGATCCAACATTAGAGTCTATGGAATCATGATTAACATTACTTTTGTTCACATCATGAGTTTCCTTTACAACCTTTTCACCATTAGTAAGTATTTCTTGTAGAAAATTTGTCAAAACTGTCTTCAAATCTGCCATGTTTGTCTTCAAACCTGTCTTCAAATCTGCCATGTCTCTCTTCAAATCTATCTTCGAATCATCCATCTTAGCTTCCATGCCCTTTATCTTAGATTCCACGCCATTTATCTTAGATTCCACGCCATTTATCTTAGATTCTGTTAGCTTTTGTGAGTGTGACATTTGTTGCACTTGTTCTTGTAATTTTGATATATCATGTAGCATTTCTTCCTCTTCTTCATGAGTCATGCTAGAGCTTTCAAGTTCCTTACTAGGTGTTTGCATTTTCTTTCCTTGGGGCATCAGTTACCGATAATAATTCTTTACTATGCCCTTTGAATTCCGTTAAACCAAGCTTACACAAAAATTTAAAAAAAACTACACACCTTTTTCCACTTTATAGAAGCCTGATATTGAATCTAATGTATCTCTGTAATTTCAGATCATCCAGTTCTAAAATTGCGACCTGTAGTAGCCTTCTGTGTCCTCTTTCCAATGCCACAAGTCTGACCCAAATTGGATTCTTCAAGGAAGAGTTATGTGAAATCTCCCACAGTGACTTACTTTTAGACTAGTTCAGTAGAGCGAACTTGTACAACGTGCCACGAGTCATTGTTTCAACCTTTGGATCTAAAACACACACACAAGAAACTACAGTCCATCCTCTTTCTGTACCTTCTTACGAAATTTCAATCCAATCCCCAGAGAGAAAGTTATGACGATTTTCCCCAGGTCACCTGTTTTGAATGTAATTCCAGAGTCTGCAAAAAGACCAACTTCCTCAGATCATATCTCCGCAAATATTGCGCAAAAGGCTCTGAAATTCAGACCCAAGGTTCAGCACGATTTCTTCTCAAATGGGTTTTTTTTGTGACTTCTGAAACGTCACAGAAAATACGTTATAGCGAAAATTCCATGATGACCTGTTTGGAGCAGCGAAACCCTAGAATCCAAAGCTCTGATACCAAATGTTATGAAACCAGCTCAAGAAAAGATAGAAAAGATAGATCAACGCCTTATAATTCAGCCTCTTCGAGGGGGAAACCTCCTTTACATTACATAAATGAACAATTCTCGGATGATACAAATGACAAAACCTCCTTTCTATATATAGGAGTTTAAAGAGTCACAATATAATCCAGCCGACCTAACAATAATAATATAAAGCCACAAAAATAACAATAGAGGGATTTTATGGGGCACAGAAATAACAACATGGGTGTAATAGGGGCAAAAAAATATAAATAAGGGGTATAACTACAATAGTAATGGGGTAATCACTAGTATTATAGGGACCCAACATGTTCATTTAGCCATAACTGTGCTTTGGGCTTTGATCCCCTACTCTTGAGTGACTTTGATGTGCATTAACTGTGATCTGAGATCCTTAACTGGCTTCACCGCTTTCTTTGACTTTGCTTGGGGACCTTTAATGTTCACCTGCTTTGATATTTCCGATCTGATACTCTTTGCCACTTCACTGATACTCTTTAATTTAATCTGGGCTTTATCTTTTCTTTGATACTCTTTTACAGTTGAATCGGACCACTTTCTCTCCCTTGATGTGCTTGAAACTTTCAAATCGCCACTTTTCTGCCCTTTCAAGGCAAAAATGGTTGCTACAAATGCTTTTCGTGGCCTCTAGAATGCTATCGGCGCTGGCCGATTGAATATGAACATACATGAATAAATCTTGTTGCATCTTGCGAATTTTTGGGTTTTGCAGGTAGCCGAGCCATGAGAAGCCTTCCATTTTGATCAATTTTTTGCTAAGCGCTAATCGCGCATCAAAAACTGCCTCAGTTTTTCGTTCTGGGCATCCTTTGCTGCGATTTTCGCCCTTCGTACCTTTTTTGGTGATGATGTTAGCATGATGTCAGCAGTGGGTCCCAGTACGGCAGTGACGTGGCAAGGTGACGTGACAGGGTGACGTGGCAGTACGGCAGGGTGATGTGGCATAGGACACGGTAGCAGGATAGGGACGGAGGCAAATGCGGTGGAAGTGACACGTAGCAGTGGGGGGTCAACGCAGAGGTGACGTAGCGCTGACGTGGCACTGACGTCAGGGGCGGAGAGATAGAAGGCGATTTGTGGTTTCATCGGACCGCCTTCTGTACGAGAGCGGTAATTGTCAGAGGAGCTCCGATGCAATCAAGGGTGGACACGCATCCATTTTACGGTGGGGAAACCGCTAGCCCATCGGAGGCTAACCATCAGTTGTCAGGGAAGCTCCGAAATCGCCGAGAGCCGTTGGATCTGGGCGGGCGGATCGGAGGGCTGACGGAGTGCGGAGCTGGCGGCAGGTTTTGTGCGCGGGGCCCGCTGAATATTTTATCATTTATTTATGTGGTGGGGGGGGGGGTCAAAACTTTGGGTTTGTGGGTAATGCGGGTTTTACATGGTTTGTGCGCCAGGGTACAGTTTAATCAAAATATTTAAACCAAACCCGAAAATGTGAGCGCGCAGGGTAAAACATTAAGGTTTATGGGTAAGAGAGGGGAAGGGAATGGTTATTAGTTTAACCAGAGGTTAAGCTAACTCCTGGTTTAAGACGCGGAAAGGCTAATGCTAAGCCCCAAATGGACTCAGCATTTCCCCAAACTGATGTTACAGGGCTATAGTGCCAGGGGATGGGGGTATGTACATAGGGGAGCTATTTAGTGCTTTTTAGTAAGGGGAAAGGAGAAGTAGATAGGGATTTACATAATAATGTTAGAAGTTAATATGAAGATGACAAGAAAGCGCTAAGTTTAGAGATCTTAGGCCACTTAAAAGGGAAAATTGACTTATAGAGTGAAGAAGAGTATTCCTAAGCAAAGCAAACCTTTACTTAGGCCAATGATATGACAAATGATGAAACTTAAGAGATATCAAGTATATTTTGACCTCTTTGGGAAGGTTAGTGAATGATTTTGGGAATAAGAAGAAGGGGGAGTTAGACATGTCTCGCTTGAGCTCCTCCAAATGAAAAACTGTCTCATAACTGTGATCTGAATAGATATAACACTTGAAAACATGAAATAGATCACATATCTTGATTCTGCAACCACAAAACTACTTACCCAGCCTACTTACCTAGCATTTTTTCTTCTTTTTGCATGGGTGCACTTAGACTTGCAGACCCTGATTGTCTTCTTTTCTTTTAAATGCCCTCCTATCTAAATCAACCCTTATCTCTTCCAAGGGCCCAGATTAAGTAGTTGGGCTCTTCATTTCTCTACCTAGCTACTGATCTGCCAAGCTTAAGCTGTTTGGACAGATATTCATTCTCTATCTTCTAAAACAAGAAATTTAAACCTAGGGAAGCCAAGATTAAGCTGTTTGGCTTTCCCTCATCTGTAGAACTCTTCAAAAATGTTATGATTCTTCAAAATGGAACTTCTTGGAAATATGGAACCTTGTAGCATGACAAGATGACATATTTGGCATGTAAAACAGTGAATCATGAAATATGAAACCTATTGCAATAGGAGGCTAACAGGTACTACTGGATTTTATGGTTGAATTTGTAGCCCTTTACGCTGACTTGTAGTTGTGGTCTTTCATGCTGGAATCTTGTTCAACTTTGATCTTTCTTTTGATACTCTTTGACCCTGATACTCTTTGACTATGCTGCCCTATTTTCATCTGTTTACCTGGCCATTTTCATTTTTACTGTGCAGTAATGTTTTGTTGTAAATTTATCATATTAAATCAATCATTTTATCCCACCATTCTGCATTAGGTAATTTTACATTCATCATCCTCCTATAGATATCATCAGCTTCAGTATACTTGGCAAAATTAGGCTTGGTAAGGAACAAGTGTTTTATCTCATGCTCAAGGAAAAACAAGTTCTCAAATGTGTTGCACAAAACTTTGACTGTTGGCAATGCTTTTATGGATGAAGTGCTTGCTTTTTCCTTAGCCAACTGTCTAAGTCTGTTATCATATTCTATCTATGTCATAAGTTTATCATTAATAACTAATGGACTGGGTAGACCTTACTCCCTCAAAATTTGGAATTTAGCCATGACACTACAAGAAAAAAGGTCATTGGTGAGGGGCATGCTTGTGACGGACCTTTAAGGTCCGTCACTAATGTCGCATATGGTGACTGTCTTTAGAAAGGCATTGTTGTAAGTGTATAGAGTGATGTTCCTTTACGGTTTGTCACTAAAGCCATTTTCAATGACACTTTTGATGAAGGTCGTTAAAGGCCCGTCACTAATTCTCTCTTTGGTGACACTTTTGGTGAGGGTCGTTAAAGGCCCATCACTAATTTTCTCTTTGGTGACACTTCTAGTGACGATCTTTTATTGACCGTCACCAATGATGTTTTTGGTTACTTTTGGTGACGGTCAATAAATGTTCATCATCATTTATCATTCCAATGAGTTTTTTATGACGCTTCATGCCTGTGACGGACCTTTAAGGTCCATCACCAATGTTGCATATGGTGACAATCTTTAAAAAATCATTGTTGTAAGTGTATATAGTGATGGTCCTTTAAGGTTTGTCACCAAAGCCATTTTCAATGACACTTTTGGTGAGGGTTGTTAATTTCCCATCACTAATTCTCTCTTTGGTGACACTTTTGGTGAGGGTCGTTAAAGGCCCATCACTAATTCTCTCTTTGGTGACACTTAGAATGACGATCCTTTATTGATCCTCACCAATGCTCTTTTTGGTTACTTTTGGTGACGGTCAAAGAATGTTCATCATCATTGATCATTCCAATGAGTTTTTGACGACGCTATATACCTGTTACTATATTTTTTATCAAAATATAATGATTTAAGACCATTGTTGTGGAATATTTTTCATTATGTGTCCAAGGTCATAGTGGTTATAATAGCTAGTCAATTTGTTAAGAAGTAATTAGTGTGTATCATTTCCTTCAAGTCATAAGAATATAGTCTTCCTATGAGTCAACACATGATTCATCTCTATTAGGTTTATTATCTAGCAAATTTCCTTTAAATAAAGTTCCACTAGTGTGTGTAGGAACTATATTATTTAATACGTAATCAAGCTCTAACAATTCTATTAATGAGAGAGACCTAGCACTCCTCAACACTCATGGCACACCTTAACATGCTTTGGAACAATACACTAACATTCCTTGGCACCTTGCATGTCTTGGAACATCTTTGTACCTGGAACATCTTTGTACCTAGAACATCTTGCCATGAGTAGGACGCCAAAGCACATGTTGGCATGCCATAGCATAGCATAGCACTCCCCTATCATGTGTTGGCATTCCCTGTAGTCCCTAGCATGCCCTGGAACTCCTTGGAATAATATTGCATTGACAAAAATTAGCACTTGGCACACATTAGCACTTAGCATGTATTGGAACATATTATTAGTGTGCCTAGCATGTGCCTTTTGAAAAAGATAAAGTCCCGACTTATTAACCCTCTTATGTGTTCATTTCATTTCATTTTAGCTTGGTTATTCCTTTTTTTTCCTTGACACTCCTTGACACATATTGGCATACTCTGGCACCCTACACATCCTAGCATGTCTTAGCGCCTAGAATGCCTTGGCACTATTTGGCACATGTTAGCACACCCCAGAACTACCTAGCATACTCTAGCACTTCTTGACATTCCCTGATATTCCCTGACATGCCTTACCCATTCTTAGCATCCCTTGTCACTCCCTCCTTGGCATGACAACTAGCATTGATTGACACTCCCCAACAGACCCTCATATTCATTCACTTCCATGCATTTTGACCTAGTGCTCCCTTGTGTTGTCCTAGTACTCCCTAACACTCCTCAGCATGTATTAGCACTCTCTAGCACAACTTAGCACTCATAAGTGAAGAATGAAACTTGTAACCAATGTTACCAAACTGAGAATAGAAAATAGATTGGCGAGGCAAAAGAGCTAAGAGTTTTAATCAGATTGGGAAAAAAAAAAATCAGGAAAAAATTAGTCAATTCAATAAATAAAAATATGCACATATATTGAATTAAAAAAAAAAAAAAAACATTTTTCATAGATATTCAGTAAAGCCATGTCTAAACAATTCATAATATCAATAGATGTCCAAAATATCATGAATGAATAAGCATCTCATATATGTTATGAGTCCAAACATGATCCAAAGTGTTATCTCAAAATCAGACCCTGATAGGCTGTTGGTCAGGTTGACTCTAAGTAACTATTTCAAACCTACTTTAGGTTGAGGCTTAGCCTTCTCAACCTAAGAGGGCTCTCTCTAGATGAGTTAATGATTTTGATTAAGATAAGATGGCTAACTCTTTGTGAAATAACTATGACAAATATGGATGCTGGAAAAACATTAAACAAGTTTCCATTGGGCCTATGGAGTCAACAACACCTCAATAAACAATGATCTTGACTTTACATAGAAGTCAGGGCATTCAGCATTTGAATATTCAGAACATAACTCATAGGGAACCACAGTTTATAAATGCATACAGGAAATCAGAGCACAATCAGTGAATTCTGAGTGATTATACATCTATACAACTGTAAAAACATTAAGGAAAGGATAAGATCACACATTCTGAACATAGAAATCCTTCATGAATCTTGAGAAGTAAAGCCAAATTATATTACTGAAACTGTGTTTTCACATAAGCCAAATACAATGCTCTGTCATAAAGTTTTCCAACCCCCATTACATTGTTGTTTCAGCTATATATAGAGTTTTTATTCTAACTGATCGAGATTCCTCCTCCAGCATGAGGGGAATTCGATAACTACCTCTAATGACACCTATCAACTATTTAATTAACTAATAAATACAATAAAGTGCTGACTGGAGCTTTTTTAGAGTTCTAAATCTATTATGACTCTAACTCCATATTATATGCATGATGGCTTTTCCTCGTTCTTTGACATCTGGTCTTCCTTCAGTTTGGCTGAGATAGCTGAGATGGATGTTTAATGCCCCATGTTGACCTTGGATGCTGAATCTTTTAACTGCTCAGAAGTATTAGGAGATTTCCCTTGCTTCTCGGCTTCAGTTTTCCCCAAAATATTCGAATGCACAGAAACATGTCTTCTAGCTTTTAATTACCCAAAATGTAGAGGACTGTCACGTTTTTGATGTGTTGTAAGCTTTGTACATGAACATGTGGGCAGGCAAAAGTTTGTTGCAGGCAAACCGTTTGATATATCTTGAACGGTGATCAAGGGACTTTATAACAAAAATTTAAAATTGAATTTGAATATTCAACCTTTTAAAGCATCCACCTGTCTTGACCTGATTGCCTGCTGACAGCTCCAGATGATCTCTTGCATTCCATTTAGGCGTTTCCTTTTCAAAACTCCCGCTCATAATTCAAACTGTTTGATTTACGTTAAAATCATCACTTTCAGCAGTTTCGTAGCGCGCTACGAAACTGCTGAGTTATTTAAAACAGTTTGCCTTTGACCCGAGATCTTTATCAACCGAATATTTGATTGCCAAAAACTCCCTTCGACTTTCCACATGTTGAACAGGGATTTATATTTCCTCAGAGAAATAAGATTAAGCAAATTTGTCAAAAATTTGAAACAAAACCTTACTTGAAGTGAAAACTCATTTAGCAGGCAGCCAGCTTAGCTGTGTCTTTAAATCTTCAATTTGTTTCCTCATAGCTCTATTTCCAGCTCTCAGTTGCATATTAATCCTTCTGATATACCTGGCTTCTTTGATTGCTGGTACTGTCCAGGTGTGAAATTGTGCATGGCCATCAACCACTGAATTCAACTGAGCTTTTACAGCTTCATTTCCTTCCCATAAGGTTTTATAATATTTTGCATGTATGGCTGCATGCTTTCTAGCGGCCTTCTTCAATTTAGCAATCTCATATTTGGCTGACTCTAATTGTCCCTGTATGGCTGCTATATTATCTTCTTGAGATGCAATGACTGTTTTGCCCTTGTCTTTTTGTGTCTCTTCCCCTGTTTCCTTTGTTCTCGGCAGTGCTTCCTGTACTTGCTGGAATCTTCTTGTTATAGGTCTTCTAGGTTTGAAAATGAACTCTTCAGCTGGCACATCAAATCTAAGCCTTTTTGAGGCCTTGGATTTCTTGGTGCTTTCCTGCTCTGACTGCATCAATTCAATTTGGACTGGTAGAGACTGCTCGAATTCAATGGCCTGTAATAAATCATTCAAATTTGCCTTGGACACTGGGCTCTCTTCAACTGCTACAGCTTTACCTTTTTCCTTCATTATTTGACTTCTTGTTCTTACCCTTGAGACTGCTTCAGATGTGCTTGTTTCGGGTACATTCTTTTTACCCTGAGCTTTTTCCTTAGTTATTTGCTGAGGTTGATCTTGGATGATGAGAGGCTTTACTGGTTTTCTTAGCTGTGACTTTGGAACCCTTTTGGCTCTTGCCTCTTTTTGGAGCTCAGCTATTGTGAAATCTCTGGCCGGTTGAGGAGTGAGGCCAGTCTTGCTTTGGAATCCAGCCATAAAAATAAAAGAATTCCAGTCTCTGTCTATCTTCTGGAGGCCATCTAAAACCAGTAACTTGATCAAACCATGATGAAACAAAGAGGTTTCAGAATCCTCTTTTCTCAGCTGTACCTTATCACACATCTTACTCAAGCTACGGAACAAATAAAAAGGTAGGTCTATGGAAACTTTCCCAGTGAAATGCAAAAGTAGTTTGAAATGGTAAGAATAAACCTTGTTATACCTTCCTTCACAAGTCAAATATTTCTGTATGCAGGTGAGTAAGAGAGCATAATGTTCTTTGACATAATTTCTGGGCACTCCCCTACTCAAATCTTCATTTACATATGCATCCTTTAAAAACTCCTTACAAGGATTCATGTCAAATTTGAAATTTTTAAACCATTCCTCTTGTCCTCTTGGGATCTCTGTCACAGCAGATATTGCTTCTGGAGAAACTTGCACTTCTAACATAGCTACCTTTGAATTCAAACCAGTGAAGTTTAGTGCAAATTCTTTAGTTACCTGTGCATGTCCCCCTTGTAGCTTTTTGCAAAAGTTCCAGCACCCGGCGTTTTTAAACGCTTTCTTCACCCCTTCATCTCTCAGCGTTATATCCAGGCCCTCGGGTTCAGTCCTTAGAGGTTTACCGGATCTGTGCTCTTTTTTCTCCATGGATTCTTCCAAATCTTCACACACAAAGACTACCAGCTCCGGTTGGAATTGTGATTCAGCTTCTTTTTGAATTCAGCCTCGCTTGATTATCAGCCTCGCTTGAATTTTGAATCTTTCCGCTTAAAACCTTTCAAGACATAATCTTGCAGATTCATCATTCATGCAAGACTTACGGCCATCATTAAGGCTTATGCACGGTGAAATTTCTTGGGAATGATAATACATGCGTATCAACAGATCGAATGGTGGTGATAATGGCAATGAGCGTTAAAACGTGATAGGAGAGATATATGAACTGACATGAGAAGACATGGCTGATGACTCACCTAACGGACTTGATATTTCGGGAAAGATTCGCTGCAGAAGTACGAATCCATGATTTCGCAGCGCTGTTAGTTTTAATTTTTAATGATGCGCTGCGAAACTGCCTAATCATGATGCGCTGCGAAACTGCTTAATCATGATTGCGCTGCGAAACTGGCGAATTGGAATTATGCTGCGAAATTACTAAAAGACACGGTGACTCAGATAAGACAAGATGTGGCTATAGAACAATGATGGGTGGAGGAGAACCAATGGGAGTTGAGAATGACTTAAGTTAAAAAACTCTTTAAAACTCCAAATCCTAAGGGAAGAAAATTAAAACGAAATTAAACTAACACAGACCTTTGTCATCGGGCTAGGATAGAAAATTATATGCATCAAATTTTTTAGTTCTAAGTGATAACACAAAGTATTGAGTCATGACTCCTAACTAGTGACTACATAGAGCTAGAAGCAACTACTTCTAAAAGTTTATAAAAAACTGCATACTAATTAGAAAAAAATAGTAACTAAGAGTCTAAGACTCTTAAGAGTGAGAACTAGAAGTGATTCCTCCCACTCGTCAACTTGCTTGACTCTCAAATTTCTTCAAGTCATGTAGGATTAAAAGAGGAGCCTCCTCTAATTGGACCCAATCCGCTGCATTTGTAGTTTGAAAATCTATCTCTTCAAGGTCTATTGGTGAATGATCCAAACCTACCATTATCATGAGACATTGAAATGTGAATTTAATTTTGACTTTGAACTTTAAAGTTTAAAATTTAAATTCCAAATCATATTATGAAACCTTCAAATTCAAGCTCTCACCTAGTATTTTCTTGTTGCGAAGTTGTAGATTGTAATGGAAAAATACAAGGTCATTTAAGCACTTTTGTGTCAATCGGTTGTGCTTCTTAGAATGTATTTTCTCAAACATGCTCTAGTTGCACTCACAACCTGAAGCATTACATGCTTGGTTTAAGATTCGAATGGCAAATCTCTTCAAATCTGGCGTATCAGTACAAAAATTTTGCCACCAAAGACCTAGAAAGTGGCAAGGATTCGTGAGTAGACGTACTAAATACTAAATAGTAAAAACTTAAAAAGACAACAAAATTTAATAAAACATTTAACATACAATATAAATTTTAAACAAATTTAATAAATTGATAAAGCCTTCAAGCCTCAAAGGGTACCTGGCAACACCTTAGACCTTTCTCGTATAACACTGGTATAGGAAAATAATTTAGGTGGTGATCTATAATCCTATAGTTGGGAAAAGACACAACTTTGAAATTCTGGATTATGGAAGCACCTTTCCATGCATGTCATAAGTCCTTTGTGAACCTCCCCATCCTCATTAAATTTGCTCTTATCATAAAAATACTATGGGTTTAAGAAGTACCTAGCAACATGTAAGGGGGAATGCAATTTCATATCCCAATGTGTATCAATAATGTCCCAAAGAGTCATATACATTGCCTCCTCATTACCATATCTTCTTTTGATGGCCTCCTTTGCAAGATCCATCGCCTCATAAATGTAACCCATAGCAGGTTTGTCACCATCAACCATCCTGAAAGTTCAAGCTTTGAAATTTAAATTAACATGAAACATTGAAAATAAAAAGAAGCTTGAAATGAAAATTAAAACATGAAAAAGTTAAAAGACTTGAAGTACCTAAGAACTCTAACAAGGGACTCCATCACATCAATAATCTCTTCAGCATCTTTCCAGAAACCTTCATTAAACACGAGTGAAACAGCTTCAATGCCTTCAAGGGTCTTGGAATGTTTAGATGCCATCCACTCAGGTCCCAAGGACATCCTCTTCAAATTTATCTTTTGCTCAACCACAAATTGCAAAGATATGAAATTTTTTGCAAATCTAGTCAATGCAGGTCGAACAATTTCTTTACCTTCAGTGTATTTTCTCATAGTGTTTAGGACAATAATGTGGTTGTATAGGTATTTGGTTATGGATCCTTCTCCACAACCTCATGTATCCAATGAAGCTTACCAATGTCCTCGAGCATTAAGTCTATACAATGGGCAACACAATAGGTCCAAAAAATAGTGGGGTGCCTAATCTCAAAAAGTCTACCAGCAGCCATATAATTAGCTACATTGTCGGTGACAATTTGTACAACATGTTCTTCTCCCACTTCTTGAACGACTTCCTCCATCATTTCACAAATAAGTTGTGCAGTCTTAACCTTGTCTAAGGCATCCACTGATTTGAGAAACATTGTACCTACTGGACAAGATACAAGGAGATTTATTAAAGTTCTATTCCTCTGATCTATCCATCCATCACTCATGATCGTGCACCCTGTTTCTACCCATGATGAACAAAACTCAGATAGCACAAGCATGGCATCTTCAACACTTTCTAATAGCAAATTTGACTCCCAAAGGCTAATCTCATCAGCATGGTTAAGGTATTTGTCACTACTTTGGCAATGCACTTTGAGCAAGGGCTCTAGGGCAGTAGTGTCTTTTATTTGGAAGTCCCTGTCAACCAAGGGAAGGTGGTCCAGGTCCAGATGGGGAGTTGTAATTGGTCTAACGTCCATGGTATGGGGGCAGCCATAATTCAGTTCTTGTGGATTTGAATTACGCTCTGGGGTTTTTAGCAAAGATTCTTGGGACTTTTAGAGGGTTTTAGGTAAACAGAAGTCATGTAGATGCTTATGGCTTAGAGTCTTAAAATTAAAGTAAATTTGATTTTTTTTACTTAATTAACAGTGTTATGACAGTGAATTTACTTGGAATTTGACAGGAAATTGACTGTAAATGGTGGTTGACGGTGGTTACAGAGGTTCGTATGGTTTTGGTACGAACTGATGAATGAGCTGGGATGTATGCAGCGTCTATGGAGGAATGGTGGAGGTCTGTGAGCAAATTCATTGTTTGCAGGGGTCGCAATGGCTTTCTAAGTTCTCAAATAGAAAATGCGCGGAAAGAGTGAAAAGAGGGGTGATTGGGATTATATAGAAAAAATGTTAATTTTGGCGGGTTCATTAATTGATGAATAGTGGGCAGTTTTTTTCAGTTATACTGGAAGGTGGTTTAATGGGGTCATCACACCGCTTTTGAGAGGGATGTGGTTTTGAGGGGGGCTCACCACTCAAAAAGCTCAGTCCTTATCCCACCCTCGAAGCATGTCTGGACTTAAACCTAAAAGGCATATAAGTAATGTCCTTATCCTCAAAGCCTCTAGTCAAATCCTTATTCCTAGGACGCCGGCCACTGGCATTTGGCGGGCAAGGAGTGACGACTATTACTATATTTATTCCCCTCTCCCGGTCTAAAGACCCTAAATTCATATCTTCCCAACGGCTTAGGATGCCTTACTGTAACGAAGTATTTCTAATCCTCGGGCCAAGGAACAATAGCAAGCAGGGTTTATAAGGTTCTTCTATGGAGTTGTGTACGACCCGATCTAGTCAAGCGTGTGACACGTAGCATTCTGTGGGTCAGGGAAAACTGCCTTATCAGGCGGGTAAAGGACGGACATCGGGCCAAACCGATATGGACGTGAGTTGTTGGATGTGGGGAAGGATGATCAACAGTGGTCAAGAGGTGAAGTTGCACAGCGATTTACACAAAAAGTTTTCAAGGGGCCCATGGGTCTAATCACCAGCGGTATAGGATTAAATTAAAACTTAATCTTATCAGGGGCACTTTAATATAGGATTAAGGACTGAGGGCGGGGTTTTAATATATTTTGTGGGATATGGGGTAGTCATATAGTTTATAAATAAACTAAGGGGTGGGATTATTTATATAAAGGAGTTAAACATATACGGGCCAATGGGTTTTTCGGGAATTTTATATAATAAAGTTAGTTTAATTAATATGAAAGTGATGGCGAAGTGGATTTTCTCAAGGAAAAATGGGTTAAGTGTATGCGATTGCGCGTTTTGATTTACACTTAGGATAAAAAAATTTAGTGGGTTTTTTGGTGAAATAGGACTTACATGGGGGTGAGTCACTTTTCCTAGGTAAAAGGTGTCTACCATAGGAAAGTGTGATTTTATTAGGGAAATGAGGGGAAATGGATTTTTATGAAGGGGGTTCTAGTACTTTTCCTCCTAAGTCATTAAGCCGAGGGTCTAGTCCCTCCAAAAGTTAGAGAAATGCTCTGAGCCCCTTTGACTTAAAGGATTTTAAGTACTTTAGAACTTATTTATGGGAAATTAGTGAAGTAAAGGGGTGAAATGAATGAGGGGATGTTAAATAAACCATATTGTGAACCATTGTTTTTGCTTTGTTTACTACTTATGCATATTTGAAAGATGCATTTGAAGCAATGACATAAGTACTTTTGTGTAATCACATGATATCTCTGCAACCTTCTTACTACTTACCCACTTACTCATCCTACCATTTTTTCTTCACTTTATTAGGGTGCATTTATGCTAGAAAACTCTTATCAATATTTTTCTTTTCTTTACAAAATAAACTATCTAATTCTAACCTTATATCATCCAAGGGCTCAGATTAAACTAATGAGCCCCTTGTATTTACTCTACCTATCTAATGATCTGCCAAGATTACACTATTTGGTCAGATTTTATTCTCTAACTATAAACATAAAATTCAAAACATGAAATAGCCAAGTTTAAGCATTTTGACTATCATGAATTGTGGCATAAGTAACAAGCTACACACAATCATTATTATGCATAAAAGTAAATAGCAGTGGCATTTTGACTTGCACACTTTCATGGTCTCTTTTTGTCTTTTGGGGTTCATATATCTTTCTTTTTTGACCTTTTCTTATTCTTTTGTCCTTCAATTATTCTTTTATGAAATACCCTCTTTACATTTTAATTTTTTAATATGGAAAACATTTGCAGAAAGCAAAGGTATGTACAATATTACAAGGCTTCACCTTAGTCATTCAAAATTATGACTCCTATTGGTATAGGAACCTAACAGTGGCTCCACTTGGGGATGGAATTTTCTAGTGAAATGTCAAGAACTTTGTAGATCAGTAGCCTTTGAATTGTTGTTGATGTTACCTTGCAAAATTTTCCTCTATGCCTCTGCATTATTAATACTTATGACAGTGAATCTTTCAAATCTTAGGGCCTTCTCTTCGGGCTTCAACTTCAAAAATCACCATCCAATCCAAACTAGACATTTGAAAATAGAATATGTACAAATGGGAAATGAGAAATTAGTAATTAGGCTCAAAATAGTGTTTGAGCATTCGACCATTCACTGGTCCACCTTCTGCTTCTGTACCATCCATTTCTCTTAGGAAGAAAGCATTATTACCTCTGAAAGCATAAATGACATATGGGCCTTTCCATAGGAAATCAAATTTCCCATGTTTACCTTTATCTTCCCTCCTTGAATCCCACTTGAGCACCTTGTCACCAAGGTAGAAATCTTCAGCCTTGGTTCTTTTATCAAAAATATTTTTAACCCTTTCCTGCACAACTTGAGACCTGATGTAAACCTCTTCTCTAGTTTGTTGAAGAGGAATTTTTTGGTTGATTCTTCTCTAGATACTATTTGGTTCAACCTGCATTTATTGAAGCAACTTCATCATTGGTGTTCCCAAGGAAGATGGAAAAACAACTTCCATTCCATAAACTAGTTGATAGGAAGAAGTACCAATTGATTTCTTAGTGGTTAGTCTGTCTCCCCATAGGGCGTTAACTAGATTCTTGTTCCATGTTTTCTTATTTTCCTCTAGAAACTTTTTAATGATGTTTACCAACTTTTGTTTGAGGATTCTGCCAGTCCATTTCCTTGAGGGTAATAGGTTGTGGAATGGCCCAAGGTTATATGATACTTGTTGCAAAAATCTATCACTATTTTTGATTTAAAGGCTACTGCATTATCAGTAATGAGCTTAGTTGGACATCCAAATCTTGACAAATATTGGTTTCAAGGAAGGTTATGATAACAGTGTCTGTGGCTTTCCTTGAAGGTATGGCCTCTATCCATTTTGTGAAGTAGTTTGTGCCAGTAAGGATCCATTTGTGTTGGGCAGAGGAGGGTGGGTGAACTTCACCAATGAAGTCTAAACGCCATTGTTGAAAAGGTATTTCGGTAGAGATTGGCTTGAGGGGTAAAGGTAAAAGCTTTTTCTTTCCCTAGAAAATTTGGCATTTGTGACAATAGGTCACATATTTCTTGACATCAGAAAACAAGGTAGGCCAGTAGAAACCATCTCTAAGGATTTTATCTACAATGGTCTTCCAGTAAAGGTGTCCTCCACAGTCACCTGCATGAAACTCTTGCAATACTCTGTCAGATTCATCTTTTAACAAGAAATTAAGAACAATACCTTCATGATCTCTCCAAAACAAAGCATTGTCTAATATACAAAATTTTAAGGATTTCATCTTTAAAAACTTGCTTTTAGTCCTAGATAATTCGGGCGAAGCTTTTAAGTTCTGTAAAACATAAATAGTATTAGCATACCATGGTAATTCAATAAAGGCTTGGCTGATTAGTGTAGTCGCCATCTCCTCTCCATCATCTATTGCTGCAATAAAGTTTATATCCAAGGCCTGACAGTTCGATTCAACCATGAGTTTGGCTAAAACTTGGCCCTTGATTAACTTAGTTGGTTTGATTTTTATATCATATTCTAGAATAGTAGCAATCCACTTTCCCCTCTTTCCATTTGGACCTTCCTGAGTTAGGATGTATTTGACTACTGAATTTGGAATGTAAGCCACTATATGAGAATATAAAATGTAGAGCCCGAAATCCTTAATGGCTTTGACCAAAGCAAAGGCTTGTTTTTCCATTATGTTGTATTTTAAGGGGGGATCTCTCAGGGCTTTACTAAATAAATCAATAGGTTGTTCATAGCCCTGGTCATTTTCCTGCAGTAGGACTGCAACAATTGTGTTCTAAGAAGCAAAAGAAAATAATATGAAATCTCTGTCAACTTTTGGACTGATTAACATTGGTGTTTTAGTTAAGTCTATGTTATAAACATATTTGGGCACTACAACCCCAATCACATATTTCAATAAACCAAGGGCTCTCAAACCCCTAAAAGTTTTTTTTCATACCCTAAAAGATCAAGGTCAACTGATTACATAATTTCCCAGAAGTTCTCCCTAAAAAACTGATCAGAACTGGTTAGAACTGGACCATACAGACTGCTCCATGCTGAGGGTGCGATGCATCTCACCTGCTACACACAAAGGGTGTGATGCATACTGAAAATCGCTTCTGTAGGGTGCGATGAGCAAGAGAAGAAAAATGGCAGAGGCAGTTTGCTAGGTGGAAACCCAAAGAATCTTCTAGAAACTGCTCATATGACACTTGCCTCTCTAAATTCACCCAGGGATGAGTAAGAGATCATGCAATCTCCAAGTGGAACCAAGAACTATCAGTGAAATGACACTAATCAAAATCCCAGAAGTTGACTCACCCACCTGCAAATATCTATATATAGATCCCTCATCCTAGAGATCCAGAGGCTGGAATTTTGTAATTTGTAAGGAAGTATTGTTGGTTTCTCTTTGAGACATTGTACTGTTGAGTGATCTAGCTTCTCATGAGGTGAAGAGGGCTTTCATGCTGGGAGGATGGCGCTGGATCAGAAAGCTGGGTTGTAATCCTCTCTTCTACTACTTCTATCAATAAAGCTATTTGAGTTTTTCTCCATATACTTGTATATTTCTGAATCTTGTATTTGTGTATGCATTCGTATGGTTAATGTACATCTGATTCTACATTGTTTATGGTTATATATCTCTATGCTTTGATGGTATTTTGTTGCTTTGACTCTACAGGTGTTCTTTGAAGCGGGACAAGAGAAAGGAGTGGCAAAGCTCTATCAAAGGAGAGAGGAAATAAGCAAGGAGCCAAGCGAAAGGCTGAGGTTGGTACTCTCCGCTTCTCTCTCATCTATCTATCATAAAGGAAAATGCAAGTTACTTTGAATTGTTTGTTTCTAAGATAGCTACCCATCTTAGTGGGACTAGCAGCTCTGAATGGACACTAGTTTTCCCAGAAACAAAATGGTGACTCCGTTGGGGGAGCAAATATTTTGTTTGTTTGTTACTGTTGTTTGCTTTATAAACTATAGACAGAGCCTGAAGTTAAGCCAGCTAGCCTTCTAACTGCTTTTGCTATGAAACTTCATAATAGATCAACGCTGCTTTAGTCAATCTCCGGGTTGGTTTATGAACTGAACATCTGATTTTCAAACATTCTAGGTGCCCTGGTGGTAGCTCAATAACCTCATTAGATCAGCCCCTGTACTTTGTGTTTACTGTCTATCATAAGCTCAACCTAAATCCCTGAACTTAGCTGCAAACTGTGGGTGAAAACCAAGTTCAGTCTCGTCCCCGGACCATTGCACTGTCTCTCATTGGCAGTCTGGATGCATTGCACCTCCCGTGTGCTGCAGGTGAGATGCATCCCTGTTTTCCTTAAGGACAGGTGCAATGATTGAATGAGACTGTTTCTGCCTCCAGATTTTGGTTTTTTCTTCATTGTTTTCAACTCTATTAAGTAGTTTTGCTGTCTATGATCAGTATGTCACTGTTGAAACCTTCTTCCTTCACATTATTCACCCTCCATTGATAAGTAATTGTGAATGTTTTTCATCATTTATAGTCCTCCTTTGCAAATAGTAGCTTAATCGAACTGTCATATTTTGATTCGAAAGTGTCGCAACTGTCGTTTTCAGTCAAGAAAAAGAGTGTCGTAAAGTCTTCCTCTTTTAGATAGTCGATTACACTTTTGCTATTGTATTTGATTTGAATTATCAATTCTTTGAAGTGTCGAAAACAGTTTTCCATTCGAAAGAGAAAGTGTCATCTTAGTCTTCCTTTCTTTTTTTGAAAATAAATTGTTAAAGTGTCGCTTTGATAAAAATAGTTTGGATTTGTACTTAATTTTCTTTTTTTCATTCTCACATTAAGGGAACTGAAAAACAAATACATGCATGTGAATTTGCATTTAGACTGCATGTGGGAATTGATTTAGGAAAAGTGCATTTAGTGTGTGCTCTCTGCTCTATGTTGAAAGAATCGTATTTTTCTTTCCTTAGTAGCTAGGATTTTCATTGCTAAAAGAAAATAAACTACTGTTTATCATTTTAGATTGCATATTTAGGAGTTGTACATCTACATCACGCGGTGAACATTGAAAAAAAAACTTCTTAAGAAAGATCAACTATAAAATAAACCTCAATGAACATAAAAATGCTTTGGAACGTAACGCACAACATCTAGAAGTCCAGGCTAGAGATGTATTCCGGCGTCGTAAAGCCTGGTAACAATCGTTTTCATCGTAGGTTGGGTGATTCCTCCTCTTTGATACAACAAGTACCAGTACAGACTTGTGCTCCCGCATACCGTCGAGTATATATTGGGAGACCACAATAGGCTAATATCCTTTATCCTTAGGAATTCGTGTCTTCCTCCCTATCGATCGCAATGCACTGAACAAAGCATTCAGGAAGATTGATTGCCGTAGGTAAAGTCCTCGGTAATTTATCTATAATTTACCACTGAGGTGTATATTGCAGTTTTTCAATTGGTTTGGTAATCCCTCTGTCTAGATTTCCAGAGTAGTCACTTTCGTTCCTTTTCAGACTCCTTAAAAGAAAAGGTGCATCTAAGCACTTGTCACTTCAGGCTCATTAAAAATCAAAGGTGACTAGAGTCATCTTTACCCTTTTCTCAACTCTTAAAATTAAAAATGAAAGTTGTGTCAAAGCGTCATAAAATTTATTTTATTTGGAATAACATCATTGTTCCCTCGTTGGTCTTAGGTTGAGAAAAATGGAGTCCACCAATCAAGGATTTCCCCTTGGGGGGAATCCTAGTCCTTTCTCCTCTTGGGGAGATATTGGTGCTCCATACATGGCTACATTGTCCCTTCCAGGACTCACAATTGCCCTACCAGTATGCCTATTCTCGACTTCTTTCGTTCAAAACACCGTAATTCCTCAGTAATCAAATTAGCAACCAGCTAATACTGAAGTTGCTCCCCCACCTTCCACTTCGTTTGTTTCTCCCTCTCCTTCTTCGTCTTCACTTGGTGAAACTAGTAGCACTAAAAACCAAGTAACTGAGAAGAAGAAGAAGAAGCCAACGGTGAAAGGGGGCAACCATGCATCATCTAGCGAAAATCCACACACTGCACCATCCAAACCCAAATCTTCGTGTGTCATTTGCAAAGGAGACCACTATCATCAAGATTTTCCCTACATCCCACGGATCTTAAGAGACTGGTCTCCCCGCTTACACAATCCAGTGTCTTCAACCTCTATCGATCATGTTGAGAGTACACCATCAACTAGTGAAAATGAAGTCAATGGGCAAAAAGGAAGATCTAAGTTTCCTTGTAGGTTGTGTGAAGGGGATCATGCCCTCCACCATTGCCCTTTCCTAGACGAAGCTAAAAGAGTCTTGGATAACCATCCTTCTTGATCGCAGCGACTTCCTCCTGGATACAAGAAACTCTTGCCAAGCCCATCGCTAGTTGAAAATATGACTGACACACCTCTATCGTTGGTTGAAATTCCTATCATTGAAGATAAACCCTCTGAGTCCACACCAGACCAAAGTCAACAGGTCGAGATGGTAGTCGACCCAGTTCTGTCTTTAGAAGGTCCACCTTCAGATGATACAGTCTCCAAAGAGAATGAGAACGACACCGTTAAAATTATTTTTGTTAACATAGAATCTGATGAACATGGGGGCAATCTACTCGTTCCTCTACCACAGGAGGGAATTTCCTCGGTTCAAGAGATTCATCCGATCGTTTATTCAGTCCCTCCTCCAAGCAATCTAGTCATTTCCTTTGATTGGAATCTACTAGCGAGACCCCGCCTACCATCTAATGTACCATTCTAAATCATAGTACAAGCTTACAGAATGATCATGGCTGGTACTATAATAGATGAAGGGGCTTTTGTGAGTATCGTTTCCTCAAATGCTTGGAAAGCACTTGGTTTGCTATCGCTTCTGCTTAAGATTCGAAATCTGTCAGGCTTCAATAAAGGAACCAATCGACCATTAAGGATCCTTCCAAATTTGCCTATAACTTTTAGAAGGAAAACTATTCATCTGAACATGATGGTAGTCCAAGGGCCTCTAGATTACAATCTACTCCTTGGGTGTGACTACATTTACAGCATGGGAGCTATTGTTTCCTCACTCTTTCGGGTGATGTGTTTCCCGTATGAAGGCAGAATGGTTCATCTCGTTGACCAGCTTTCATTCCCTGGTTCAAACACAGCTACTAGTCAAATGCCATCCCTAAATGGTATTTTTGCACAAAGAATGCCTCATTAACCTCCAGTCCATCCACCTGATTATCGCGAGTGATTCAGTGAATGTGATGAAACCCAGGGGGCATGCGCCCTGGTCTACTTCGGCAGGAAAACCCCAGATATAAGATATGTTTCCTCGTAGGATATATGACCAACCTGACACACCCGGTCGTTTAGGAAAATGGGATCAGTTTGGAAAATGATTTCCTCATTGAAGGTTATGTGATTGGAAGCTCCCACCATTCACCTTTGCCTATTTCGATGGACAAAGCCAAGGAAGTGTTTTTGCTACTACGCAGATGAAACAATCTTGTTTTAGTGCAAAAACTTCCATATGGTGACATCGAAACTCTACTTTTATTTATATCTGGGGGCATGCAAACCTTTTTATGCAAGTGAAAAGTGACCAGTGTAACTCTAACCCCGTAGCTTTTACTAACTTCAACTACTTAAGTTAGGTGATTGGTCTGGTCAACCATTCACCTTTGCAAGGGCCGACGACACCTGAAAAGTAAAGGAGATGTTTCCCATTGAGAAACTATCCTACCTAACCTTAGTAGTTCATTAACCCTTAGGACAGTAGTTGGTCGTTCCTAGCTTGCATACAAAAGGCTTCGGAGCAAAGTTTCGCATGGGGCAAGCTCCCTAAAATATGAACCTAATAATGAGACACATCCTTATTATACGACTGGCATGAGCAGGTTTACGTGAAGTTCAAGCTCGTTAAAAAATAAACCTAACAATGAGCATTTGTTCCCCCAGAGTTCAAGCTCATTAAAAAATGAACCCACCTTCGGTAAATAACCTTTGTGATTGCATTGCTATTAGCTTTTGAGCCTTGGTCGTGTTCTTACCATCACCTCCACCTTTTTAGCCGATCATACGCCTCCACTTGATTGTTTACCCTTTTGAGGAATAGCTGTGATGAGCGATTTTGTTAGCCACCTTCTTTACACTACCGTGATTGAAAAGTTCCAAACTTACCTGGAACCAGTTGCTATCCAAAAACATCACTCGTTCCTCAAAAACGAGTCTCCTTTAAGCTCTTTTTAGACTTGTAAAATATGAAAAGATTGTCGAGCAATTGGCCTCTCCAGCTCGTTAAAGTGATTGGAAGTGCCATCCCTCCTCTATATTTTAATATTTTTGGAGTTGAGGGATCATTACACAAAAATATCGAGTGCTTGTCTCTTTCGGCTCGCTAAAGTGATCGGAAAGGTCATCCCTTTCGTATTATTTTATACTTTTCCAGACTTAAGGGATTATACTACGAAAAAGGACTATTGGAGTTTCCTTTCCATCTCTTTTCAGACTCTCTAAAACTGAAAAGGACCGAGTTATCTTTGTCGTTAAACTCGCTAAAACAATAGCGACAAACTTGTCTATACAGACAAGAGCGAGTTTCACTATTGCTAAGCTCGCTAAAACATAGCGACAAGTTTGCCCGAAGGGAGAATTATAGAACAAGCATATGTTATCCTCCTTAAGCTTGACAAAAATAAAGAGGTATTGGTCAACAATGACTGCGAAAAAAGGGAAGAAAACTTGAAGAACTTCATTGGTAGCAAGTTGCTCTTGAACATGACACTTTCACTCCATCACCATGATTGAGTCGGGTTGGGTTATTTCGTTCACTGGTCATATCACCATTGGTCCTCCATACCATCCATTTTTGGGGTTAACGCTACCAATCCTTTCCAGTGTCGCCGATATGTTCAAGAGAAGTAGCTCAGAGAATTCACCAACCCAGTTAACACCTCTGTTGCAATACCTTCGTGCTCCATTTTTCATGACCGCCACCCTAAACCTTGTATCATCAGATCATTTTCACCTCCAAAAAATCATTTGCTCCGTTCTGTGTCATAGATGTGGGATTCATTAAGGCCCTCCTACGATGGGTCACTTCTTGTCGACATTAGCTCATTATCCAAGAAGTCAACTTAGGAACAACCCTTTCAGTACTTTGAAGCTTTCATGCCTCAATGGCAAGTTTCTCACTTCCGGTGACAGGTTTACATCAATGACCTTCGATAAAAAGATTTTACGTGGTGTTCGACATCGAATCATGTATTCACTCCACGTGAATTGTACTGCAATAGCTTGAGGGTCATTATCATTATCACTGATTCCTCTCGTGCTTCTTAACGACTTACATCATTGGCTGGTAATCAAGCAATGTCTTTCCATGTTCGACACCAGAACATCTTTTCACATGGATCAACTTGTACATCGGCAAAAGATTGAACGAGTTTGAAGACCCTGGATCTAGTTTCATCCATCCGGAATGCGATATATTTAGGAAAATGAAAACATTAAATGTACTCCATAGCTGCACAGATAATCATCCAAGCTAAGGGATGATGGCTCCACCAGAATCATCAGTCTACCACACAGACAGTTGTCTATCCTATGTACATGAAAATGAATTTATAAAGTTGAGCATGGGAATGCCCACCTCAGCTAGATCATAAAAATACTATGAGGATAATGTATTGTATTGTATCTTATTACAGGTCACCTTCCAGTTTGAAAAACCTCGGATCCTCATGATAAAGCATTTCACCTGACACCAGAAGATTTACAACCTCATTCTTTAGGGAGCAACTGTTATAGAAATATTTGGGCACTACAACCCCAATCAAATATGTCAATAAACCAAGGGCTCTCAAACCCCTAAAAGTGTTGTTTCATACCCTAAAATATCAAGGTCAACTGATTACATCATTTCCCAGAAGTTCTCTCTGAAAAACTGCTGAGAACTTGTCAAAATTGGACCATACAGACTACTCCATGTTGAGGGTGTGATGCATCTCACCTGCTACACACAAAGGGTGTGATGCATACTGTAAATCCCTTCTGTAGGGTGCGATGAGCGAGAGCAGACAAATGGCATAGGCAGTTTGCTAGGTGGAAACCCAAAGAATATTCTAGAAACTGCTCATATGACACTTGCCTCCTGAATTCGCCCAGGGATGAGTAAAAGATCATGAAATCTCCAAGTGGAACCAAGAACTATCAGTGAAATGACACTAATCAAAATCCCAGAAGCTGACTCACCCCCCTACAAATATCTATATATGGATCCCTCATCCTAGAGATCTAGAGGCTGGAATTTTGTAATTTGTAAGGAAGTTTTGTTGGTTTCTCTTTGAGACATTATATTGTTGGGTGATCTAGCTTCTCATGAGGTGAAGAGGGCTTTCATACTGGGAGGGTGGCACTGGATCAGACAACTAGGTTGTAATCCTCTCTTCTACTACTTCTCTCAATAAAGCTATTTGAGTTTTCCTCCATATACTTGCATATTTCTGAATCTTGTATTTGTGTATGCATTTGTATGGTTAATGTACATCTAATTCTACATTGTTTATGGTTATATATCTCTATGCTTTGATGGTATTTTTCTACTTTGACTCTACAGGTGTTCTTTGAAGTGGGACAAGTGAGAAAGGAGTGGTGAAGCTCTATCAAAGGAGAGAGGAAACAAGCAAGGAGCCAAGCGAAAGACTGAGATTGGTACTCTCCTCTTCTCTCTCATCTATCTCTCATAAAGGAAAACGCAAGTTACTTTGAATTGTTTTTGTCTAAGATAGCTACCCGTCTTAGTGGGACTAGCAGCTCTGAATGGACACTAGTTTTCTCAGAGACAAGCTAGTTTAATGTCTTCAAAGGATTTCTTAGCCTCAACAATCCATTTTATGGTCGAATCTTTTTTCATCATATTGTTCAATGATCTAATTAACTTTGCTAAATTAGAAATAAACCTTCTAAGAAAATTAATTTTCCCTAAGAAATCTTGCAATTCTCTAATGTTCCTAGGATGTTGTATTTGTAAGATGGCTTATATTCTTGCAGGGTCTATTCGGATACCATCTTTTGAAATTATATCACCTAATAACTTTCCTTCTTCTAACCCAAACAAAGACTTCTTGGGGTTCAAAGCAATTCTATATTCCCTGCATTTAATAAATACTTGTCTTAGATGATCCAAATGTTGGTTGTCAGATTTTGAAAATACAGTAATGTCATCTAGATATATCACAAGGAAATCATGAATTTCTTTTACTAAGGCTATATCCATATCCCTCTGGAAATTTTCTCCTGCATTCATTATCCCAAAAGGCATTTTAACATACATGAATGTGCCCCAAGGAGTAGTAAAGACAGTTTTGGCTTGGTCATTAGGATGAACTAAGATCTGGTTATAACCAGAAAGCCCATCCAATAATGAGATTATGGTTGATCCAAATACTCTCTGTAAAATGTGGTCCATTTTTGGGAGAGGGTAATTGTCTTTTAGTGACACTTTGTTGAGGTTTCTGAGATCCATACAGAGTCTGATCTCACCAGTTTTCTTCCTAGTTGGCACCAAGTTTGAGACCCAATCAGAAAATCTGATTGGTGCAATTATTTTGGCATCATACATCCTCTGAATTTCCTTTTCAATTGAAGGTAATATGACGGGATTAATCCTCCTTAGTTTTTGTCTGAAAGGCTTTTGATTTTCTTTAATATGGATTGTGTGGTGGATGATGTTGGTGTCATAGGATTTGAGGTCCTCATAACTCCAAGCAAAAACATCCTGAAATTCTTTCAACAATTCAATGTATTTTACTTTTTCAGTGGGAGGTAATGATTTCGAAAGTTTGATCAATTTTGGATTTTCATCAGTGCCTATATTACATTCCTCTATATCAAACCTTACTGGTTCCATTTTAGGTTTCCTAGGAACATCATTTGAATCAAATAAATCTTCCAAAGGGGTTAATCCCTTAGGTAAGAAATTATCTTTGAGATTAATTACTTCAGTGTCTTCGTTAATTATTTCATCAATCTCAACTTGCTCTAGGTTTTCTACATCTGATTTAGTAAATTTAGTAGGATGAAATCTATCTAGTTCATCACCTTCTATCTCATTTACTTCTAACTCATCCTTAGAGTCAGGATCTATGGATGTATCAGTATCTATGTTGTGATTTGCAAACTATTCTTCTAAATTAAAAAAGTTATTTATATGTTTATCATTAGAAAATACTTGCAAGCTCTTCAAATTATTTGGAATTTCAAGTCTGTGCCTAACTTCAGCAGTGTACTGATGGTTAGGTTGGAAGGGTAACTTGCAAGTGCTAGCAAACATTGCTAAACTATGGGCTTGCATATTGTGTTTTCTAGGGATTACTACAAGCTTGGTTTCTAAGAAAGTGTTAAGTATTTCTACAATGGTTCCTCTATAATAACTTAATCTAGGGTCCTTTGTCATATATACAACATCAATATGTTTTATAACTAGTTCAGAGTCTCCCATGACAGAACTCTTTTAGCTCCTAGATTCCTAACTAATTTAAGACCTAAAATTAGTGCTTCATACTTGGCCATATTGTTAGTACATTTAAAATTCAGTCTGTATGCATGGCCTTCTGAGTGATTATTCTCCAAATTGTATATCCATACTCCTGCTCCTGCTCCAAACTTATTGACTAACCCATCAAATTCAAGATGCCATAATATCTCATGCTCATAATTTTCATCATCTGGTGCAACAAACTTTTCCTCATTTAAAGCAATTTGGCCACCTTGTTTATTGGAAAGTTCTAAAGTTTGGTTAGTTTCATTTTGAATAGAAACTGCAATTTCTTTTGGTTCTGTATCAATACTGTCTAAAATAGTTTCTTTTGTTTGATCAGCATTATACAGGATAAAGGAATCAATGTCTAAATGTACGGAGTAGATAGGAAAGTTTTGAGGCCGATCCTAGCTACTTACCATGTATTTCATTAAAGTTTCTCGATACAGCTTCTTAGGTTGTCCAAAAATAGAGATTATTGCATATGAAATATCAAGTTGTAAAGATCCCTGGAGTTTGGCCCCCCATGATCTGGATAACAGCATGTCATACTTTGGTGGGATGTCAACAACCACAATATCCATAAGGATGCTTTTGGCAGGATATTGAACTAAGGTAACACATAGGTCTTTAATCAATCCTAGACACTTTACTTGACTTGATTCAAATGAGAATAAGTACTTGTAAGGCCTTGTAATGTCTAGGTTTAATTTCTCCATTACTAATTTGGGAATTAAGTTGTGGGAGGCTCCAGAATCCAGCATTGCATTGTGTATAATTTTGTCATGGATGCTAAGGCTAATGTAGAAAGGTGGTACTCCTCCTTCTAGTGGTTTTCCATTAACATCTGGACCAAATATAAGTTCTGGTTGGTCATCAAACAGGTTAACAGAATCCTCATTTTCAGCAATGTTTAAGGTCTGTTTTATCTGTGATTTGTAAGTTTCATTCTTGATTAGTTTTATTAAATGGAGTGAAATCTTTATCTTAGCCACCTCTACTCCCAGATTGAATGGCAAAGGGGCTTTTTCTGTTTGAGGGTTTTGAGTTTTCACAGCAGGGATTTGAGTAGGATGGTCTTCTTTTCCTTTATTGGGGACCTCTTTATGTGGGTTTTCTAATCTGGTTTTTTGAGGTTTATCCACTAGTTCTTTAGAGGGAATTGAAGTGGATGGCTGATCATCAGAAGGTTGATTAGGGGTTATATCTACAATGGTGAGGTCAGAAGGATTCTAGTTCTGTCTGGGGAGAATTTGGAGGATTTTAGAAACCGGGGCTTCTTTTATTTTCTTGGGTTGATTTGGCACTGTTTTCTTGGTTTTTTCAGGGACATCAGTGTTCTTTTTACTACTTAGGTTATATTGTTTATGCACTTCAAAGATGGCAGAATCATATTCTTGTTTATAATCAAATGACTCTCTAGACTAGATTTGCAATTGCTACAGCGTATGCAATTCCTACTCATCTTTGGTTAGAAAAACGGTATCCTCATCATCTAATCCCATCAGGTTAATTTGTGTATCTTGTTCTGGGTCTTCAGGATGGGATGTTTCTACATAATTTTCTTGAAAAGGAGGCCTAATATTCTGATCAGGTCCATTTTTTCCAGTGTTTTGGTTTTGGTTTTTTCTAAAGTTCAGGTTTCTAACTGAAGGTTCTTGTTGATTATCCCATTTGGGTTTCCTTTCTATGTTATCTATTCTATCCATTAGTCTCTCCATACTCTTGGCTAAACTATCTATTTTGATGTCAGACGGTGAAGCTTCATCTTTAGCAGTTCCTCTCTTTTCATTTCTAACTTTGGCTCTTTTAGCTAGCAAATTAGCTTCAATGATAACAGCTACACTTTGCATTTCTTCTAATGTTGGGGGCTTTCTTTCCCTAAGTTGGAATGCCATATCTGTGTCAAAACCATCAGGGAACTTTATTAAGGCTAAGTCAGGTGGGGGTCTAAGATTAATTGGGATTGCATTATATATACTGTTAAATCTAGTGCAGTAACCTTGAACAGTTTCATTTGGTCCCCTTCTATAATTTTCATATTCTGAAAGGATTTGTAGGGGATTTTTCTTCTTTTCCCATCTATTCAAAAATTGCTAATGAAATACTTCTAAACTATCAATACTATTATCAGGCAATGCTCTAAACCATTTCCTAACATCACCAGCTAAAGTCTGAGCAAATAGTCTCATTTGAACATCCACAATATCAATTTCATGTAGTTCAAAGTAATTTGTCATCTTATTGACATGGTGTTGTGTAGTGTAGTGTCTTGTGCCATCAAATTGAACAATTTTGCTTTGGTAGTCTGCTGGCATAGCACCAAGTGGGGCAAGTAAAACAAGAGGAGCATATCTGTTTGCCATGGCTGTAGGCTGGGTGGGGTTAAGATGTGGATGAAGAATGGATGAAGAACCAGGACTAGTAGGTGGTGAATGGGATATGATAGGTTGGTGAGGGAGTGAAGGTATAAATGGTGGTGGAGAATGGACTTCAGAAGTTGAAGGGAACAACGGTGAACTGAAAGTGGTGGACAATTTTTCAGAAAGCTCAGGGATCTTAGCAATACTCAGGGATGATTGTGGAGAATTCAGAATGTATTCATCAATTGACTTGTTGGCCTTTTGGACTTCAAGGTCTGCAATGAAATCAAGGTCTAGAACAGTATCGTATATTTCACTTTCAGACTTTGCTTTAAATAATGACAAATCAAATTTCTCATCAAAGGGAAGATCTTCTAAAAACAACCACTCATCAGGACATGAATTAGCTTTAATCAACGGTGTGTGACTAGCTGAACTTTCTTCTTTTTTGGATTTTCTTGAAATCAGGTTGGGATTATCAACTACTGGGGTAGGGTTTGGATCTGGGTTAGCCCTAGTATAATGAGTTCTCCTTGAAGCCAGAATTTCAAAAAAATTTCTAATTGTTTTCTTTTTGTGAGATTTTTAAAATAACTTCTAATAAATTACTTTAAGAGGCTCAAAATACAGATTCAAAATTTCTTAAATATTTATTAGGACTGAGGGTTTGAGTCCCCAGTATGGTCGCCACTATGTTATCACTCAGAATTTTTCCCTAGAAGTTATCAGAAGAAGGAAAAGACCGAGGTAACCACAAACCAATCTTTTAAGTATAGGCTCTAGCCAACCTATGACTCAGAGAGGGCTCTCTCTATATGATTTAGCTTTGTTTGTTGGGATTTTAGGCTAGTTCTTAAAGTTCAAGGGGTTTTGATTTGTATTGAAGGTTGGATGGTGGAATCCTTAAAACATATGGATAGAATGAAGTCTCTGGACCATTGGGCTATGGAGTCAAAGATGGACAACAGAACTGGGATTAACTCATTAAAGGGAGTGTTCAAAGGGCAAGCTAGCAGAGTGAAGTACAGGTTTTTGGGCCGAATGGATGAAATGATCCTAACTAGGGTGAGAGAGCACCTAAGAATTCTCAGACCAGGATTAAGATGAGGGATTCTCAGTCACATTGTACCTTCTATCATCCCCTAGCTCGATGTGCATCTGGAGATCTTTCTCCTCAGGTCACTGAAAAGATATCTGCAACCTATAATGTGGTACGATGCACCTAAGTCCAAGTACCACACGATCCCCATCACTATGTTGTCCATGTATGTGATAAGGGTAAATTCAAGATCGAACAGTGAATCCAAGGCTTCACCTGTTGCTCCTCTTGAGGTCTTCTTGCTTTCCTTCTTTTGTAGACACTTTGTGGCATAGTGCCCGAATTCATGACAATGGAAGCATTTAATTTTGGACAAATCTTTCTTCTTGCCCCCCTTGGTTGGATTCTAGTTTAGTTTAAGATTTCTTCCCTTTCATTTCTTTCCCTTTCCAACTAATGCAGATTTTTCTTCATCCTCTCCCTTGGATGAATTCAAATCTCTAGTATTATGCCTTATTTCCTCCTATACCAATTCATACCATAATCATTCCCAATTTGGTATTTTCTCCCTCTTGTTCACTGAATCTTGGTAGCTATGACAGCTCTTGGGAAGGATTAGAAGTGATAAGCTTACCAATTTAGAATCTGAAACAATAACACCAACTCCTGTAAGCTCATCATGAACTTGTGTGAACATGCTCAGATACAACTGAATAGTGTCATTCTTATATGTCACATACCCAACCCCTTTTGTCACGTCGAGGGGTGGGGTATATAATTTTTTTTTCTTCTCCTTTTCTCTCATTCCTTTCGTTTCACCCAGGAACTTAGCCTATCTAACCCTTTACAGACTAGATTCTTTTCACTAATTACTTTGCGCCATCAATCTTGTTTCTACACAAAATGATCATAGGCCAGACATAAGAGCAAAGCTCTTAATCCCAACAATTTTATGTGTCCTTCATTATTTCGCCAAGCCTCTAGTCACATTCTTCATGAAATGACCAAGGGTCAGGCTTAACTCGTATCCCCTTCCATCCCAGCACAATCCATTGCATCTCCTCTATAACCTCTTAGGGTCAATCTTCCCAGTGACGTGTCTCATGGAGTTCGCCCCCTTGTACTCTAAACAATGTTGTCTGCCAACATGATCATCCTCCCTGTCCTGACATTTCCATCCCGGCAATATCCCAAGTTATGTATTTTGTCAGTCCCCAACCTCTTTTCTTTGAGCTTACCTAGACAACGAACCCTCGTTCCATCTCCTCATTGGCTTGATCGCGTGTCTGTTGCATGCTTCCACCACTATTGGTCCATGACATCCTGAAAAATTCCTTGCAACACTACTTTATTCCTCCTGGAGGTAGAGTCAGTTTGATCTGGCTGAGGGACCATTGCTTCCCAATAGCATCACTATGGAACTTGCATGGATTTCCTACACGTTTGGTTAACATCATCTCGCTAAGTCCCTCCTAACGCACTCTCAAGGGCACCACTTACCAACCATCGGGACTTTTCTACCGGGCTTGCATGGAAGATGGGTCCTTTTGACCTATCTTCCTATTAGCTAGTCCCCTCGCTCATATTTTTTGCCGCAGCCAATCCTGCGAGTGTATTGCTACGTGGTGTAATCGCCATTATTCCATTGGGCCTACCCAGTGCCTTTAACTCTTCCGCAATAAAAATCCTCCATCTGAACCTTAGAGGGATGACATTTTATATGGTAAATACCTAACCAATGGCATTACCACAATAGAACAGGCCCTACCACGTACACCTTTAACATCATTCCGCTAGGCCTTACTTGCCATTTTCCATTGCATCCTCTTCTCATCCTTCCAAGATAGGCATCTCGGCTTATGTGGGTTGTGGGCCGACCCACCAGCCAATAGCAACACAATTGAGCACCTGTCATCATGCTACATCATCCTGGTGCTTTAATCCTGACTCTCCCTCATTATGCCTTTAGAGATTTTCTGAGAATAAGCCTTTGTGCTCCCACCTTTGGGCTAGGTCGATTACCTCATGAACAATAGCGCACTCCCACCTATCCATCTAGGAGTCCTCAATCTCAGATCTCGACTCTCCAACTAAATTCCAATTCATTTGGTTATGAGGTTCCGAGATTTTGACCTCGCAGGACTTCTGACATCAGTTTTCATTACTAGATTTGTCTAGTGATGATCCTTGGTCCATCAAGTGACAAACTTCCCAGCGACTAGTTAAATTACCTTCTGAGAATCGACTCATCTGAGACTCCTTCGGCCACATCAATCTTCTTTCATTCAATCACAGGGCTTCTCTATTGGCGAGTTAGCTAGGTCATCCATCTGACGTCATTCCAGTTGTTTATATTATCAAACAGGAAACCCTTTCAAGTTTTCTTCCAGCCATGTCTAGGGTTCATATCAACAAAGGCATAAGGTTGCCTAATCCTCCCTCTTAAGTACAAGACTTGGTCCCTTTGCATTGTGACCAATCTCATTTTGATCTTGGCCATGGCTTGGCTAAAGGACCTCGGCTTTGGTTTATGTAACAAATCATAAGTGAATCTATGTGATTGCTCCATATACATACTCTATCGTTGCACAAGCCTTCTTCAACTGATCTACCTGGTTGCGGATATGTATCAGAGGTTGGGTAGACCTCCAGATCTTCTTCGTTGAAACTTCAACACTCTGCTAGTGGCAATCTAATGCACTTCATGGTGTTACCCCTCTTGAGCTTGGGTGTTAAATGTGTTAAGTGGGTTCTAGCGTGTGGGCCTTCCCTAACCTTAGGTAGGGAATTACTCGCATGGTGGAATAGGTGAGCATGCGCCCATTGCATACCATGGGCTTCGCATAGGCTTTCAAGAAGTTTCCACTTCATCAGCCACACGTTGACAGTTTCAGAATCCATGTTGTCCCTATAGGCAGCTCCTTAGCATTGCTCAAAGGTTTCTGGGGCATTCAGTTACTCGGGGGGACCTATGGCCCTTAATGCCAGAGTCCCTATGGAAGGAATGGAGGTTGTTACAATTGGAAGGTTGGAGGCCAAATGGTTAAGGGTCTCGGGCTCGCCCAACCCTATGGAAACTACCCCTAACAATGATAAACTACTTTCCTACCAGCACAACAACTTGTAAGAAATTTCATCAAATGTATACAATGACCGACTCTGGCCAACAAAGGGTATTACATGTAAATTGTACATTAATAAAAAGGGTCTCATAACCCACTTCTTTTAATGGTTTCATTCGAACTTCTTTTGACCTGAAATATATCATTAAGTTCATTCAATTTCGCTACTGTATTATTCCTGGGCACAATTAAGCATTTTATTCATATTAAGAGTCTACCTCAGCTCTGTATCTTAGGCAGTATGTTTATGGGGTTATTTTCATGTCTTAACATTAGATACTCTGTGGTTTCCAATACCTAAGTTATTAAACATATTTTCTTTCTAGTACAATCACCAACACACATGTACATATATACATATCTTTAGCATACAAGTTAGGGAAATGTCCCTTCACGATTGCACCACAGGTATATGCACAATGACACAATTACAGTCCTTGTTTTCCATATCCATTACAAACAACAATGCAACATAATCCATTAAATGCAAGCAGTATTCACAAATACTTATATTTAAGTATATAGGGAAACTGAGTCTGGGACTATGATTCTCCACCCAACCATAGATAGTTGTAGCCACTGTTACTTGTTGTTGCCACTCGTTAGCCAGATTCCAGATTCTGAGGGGGAAATGCTTACTTCTAGGACCACACACAAGTTTCCAGTTAAGTCAGGGACTCCAGAGGACATCCTATCTCGATCCCAATAAATTTTTACTTCTTTCTTTCCTGCACGGGGATTCCATAGGTTCCAAACCTCATCCCCAAGTGCACATACAATTATTCACCCCCTCCTAGGGAGTCCAGAATCCATTGTACTACTCAGGGAAGTAACCAAAGACTGTGATCAAGTGTGTCTCTGTTTCATATTTAGGTTGGTCTCCTCCCAAGTTGTTACAAGGATCCAGAGTGACTATCTCAACCCACAACCTATAGGTTATCCAAGTTGTTACCGGGCTCTAGATATTTCATCCCACCTACAGCCTCCAGGGACCCAAGTTGTTACAAGGCTCTAGAGACTTCTTGTCTCAACCCACATCCTCCAGGGATACAATTTGTCATAGGGTTCCAGGGATCTTATCTCAATCCACAACTGCCAAGGACCCCAAGTTGTTGCAGGGCTCTAGAGACTAGAACTCAACCCACAGCCTCCAGGGCCATAGAATTAATCCCCTTCTCTTCACTTTAATTTGTCTGTTGGAATATTTTGTTGAAGGACTGGTTCCCAGTCATCTTCCCCATCTCCTTCTAATTGAAGGTCTTTGTTCTCCTCCTCTTGCAACTCAAATGAGCCTTCCCCCCTCATATACTCCTTGTTCAAATGTCTTCTTGCTTTCCACGTAAACCTTTATTTCCATTTTATTTACTGTTGCGTCCTTCTTGTTTGCAGTTTTGTAGCTCCTTCATAAATTCTTGCCCCCCTTACTTGTAGTGTTTTCTCAAGAAAGCATGGGCCTGAGTACTTTCCCTCCACTCGTTTAATTTTAGGAGTCAATTCATTAAATCCTTACACTATCCAACCTTTAATGTTTTCCTTGCCAATCAAGGTTTCTCCTTGGTACAAGAAACCACAACATCCCACGCAGTAATTCTCCACCCTCAAGTCTGGAATCTGTGTCCCTTGACTCAGTCCCCTCTTTCTTGAATTTCAACCTTGCATGAAATTTACATTACATATATTACATGGCTCATATGAGAACCTTGGGTGGGGTTGTCATAGTCCCCTCCCCCTTGAGGGAACACCACCCTCAGTATTATTTTACACATATACAATGCCAAAATTAAAATAGGACACATACTATTTCATGGAGCTTATACTCATAGCTCTATACAACATTTACAATTATGCACACTTGTTTTAACCATTAAACAAGAAATGATAATCAACTTTCATGGCATCAACCATCTCCCATGTGGCCTCTTCTGACCCAAAGTGCTTCCACTGCACCTTGACTATCTGTATGGCTTGATTCCTGAGAATGAGACTTGTTCGGTTTAGAATGCATTGGCCCCAGTTGGAACTCTCCCTCTAGTTACACTTGCAGTGCATACCAATCAATTGCATTATTAGAATCCTATACATTCCTTTTAAGTAAATAAACATGGAAAACATCATGAACTCTAACTGATGGAGGTAAGGCCAGTCTATATACTACTGGTCCAATCCTCTCAAGAATTTCAAATGGCCCACAATATCATGGTGCTAACTTGGCACATGTCCCCATTCTTAGGGAAATTTTCTTGGGTTTGATTCTCAAGTAGACATGTTCCCCAACTTGGAACTCTTTGTGTACCTTATGCTTATCTGCATAGCTTTTCTTTCTATCCTGTGCCACTTTAAAATTTTTCTTTATGATATGAAGTTGTTGTTCCAGGTCCTTAATCATATCAGGTCCTACATGAATTCTATTAATTGGATCACCCTAGCTAATAGGAGTATTATATCTTCTGCCATATAATGCCTCAAAGGGGCTCATCTTTATGGATTCTTGGTATCCATTATTGTATGCAAATTCCACAAGTGGAAGATATTCTTCTGTTATGAATATAATTCATAACAAACAAAAATGTAAATAATAAATAATCAAATAGTGATTATTTTAATAGTCATTAGTTTAATGAAAATGCATGTCTAAAAAGACATGCCCAGTCATCAAGGGGCACCTTCCTAGGTATATATGCAGGCCCTCATTGTAACATTCATCCTTGTACATTTCATATTTTTAATAAAAGATTATTTACAAATACCTTTGTGTATATTAAAATCACACACAACTATAAGTTTTGTTGATTTAATGGTATCAAAGCCATGCAAGCCTTTGGACATTATCCGCCGCACAATATGCCATTAAGTTTATGTCTTGAAATCATTGGGAAATTAAGTGAAATACGAGAATCATTATAGCAAATAAAAAGATCGTTTGTAGGATCAAAAAAACATCTTGAAGCATATGCAACATGTCTAACAGAAGATAACATTTACATGAAAGAGACTAATGATAAAGAATGCTCTAATAGATAAAGTGGCGTTGAATATGTTGAACTAGGATCTCCTCAAGGTGACATAGATAAGACCATTGAAAAAGATGATAAAAATGAATCTACTAGTTGGGAAACTGTTGAAAATGATAAAATTGACAATGCAAACCAGGAAAAAATGGGGTTAGATACTTCTCCAAACACAAGGCATCAAATAGAAAACAAAAAGGATCCTAAGAAGATCAACAAGGAGATTGTGGAGACACTGCCCAGACAGATGCCCACAAAAGTTGTTGAAGGGCTCTTTATGAACTCTGAAAATTTAGAACCCAATTATGAATATATTAAGAACCATTTTACATTATGCGAGGATGTTCTCAATGAAAGGCAACATGGGATTATTAAAAAGTGTATATGCAAGAAAACAAATACCGAAAGTAGTATTAGACAAACAACACAAATAAAAAAACTAATGGATGAGATAATAATAGAAAGAGAGGAAGAGAAACCCATAAACCAACCATCCATAAGAATTCTCTCTCAGTCACATGAATTTATTTCTCAAATTTCTAATTTGGAAATGGCTAATGAACCATCACAAGATACAGGTGTTCAAGAAAATCTTTCTATAACTCAAAAATCTAATATTTCTCCCAGGAAATGATATAACAGAACATTCAATTCAAAAGTCTCTCATGATTGTAGAAGGAGAAATTTCTTTCATAACTATCATTTCAAGGAATATAGTAGTGGAAATAGAAAAGACTATGTGATGATCAAAGTGGTTGGCAAAGGAAATTTCTCCATTGTATACGAAGTTATGAATATAGAAAAAGGTTGTTGTAATGTCGTGAAACAAGTGTATTTTAATCCAAATAGAAATTTCCAAAGTAATCAGGAAGCTCTCATCAACTTTCAGGCCTTAGCATCTCTAGGAATCCATGAAAATATATTAAGATATTACACTTCCTATTTTGGAAATGACTATCTATACATCCAGTATGATTTTTATGACTAATGAGCATCGATATTGCAACAAGGATGCTGCAACTCCCAAGGCTAATGACTTTAATTATCAACCTGTGGTTCGTACAAAGTTAAGAGGTATCAAAAATTTATGTGCAACATACAATGTGTCCATCGTTTGTTGTCATGAGAGAAAATAAATGTTGCCTATTTGCAGGAATGAAAGGTTGAATTTAAAAATGCTTGTAAAGTAACATGAAATCCTCTATCTACTTATTAACACACTTTTCTTGCAAAAGAACCCTATTTTAACCCTATTTGTCACATGTGATTTTTTAACTAATCTAAGCATGAAATATGATCTAGAGAGTACTAACTGTTGTGTGCATGTGTAAATATAAAAGAACTCATTTTTTAATCTTTTTGTTTTATAAATGCAAATGCTAATCCTCACTTTTTCTTTGACATGGGAGACAGGTATGGAGGAAGAGGGTTAAAATGGTCTTGATGGCATGGAGGTCAAGTAGAGGCCTAATCCCATCTTCAATGATGATTTTTCTCAATTCGGGCTCAAAGCAGGACGCTACAGGATTTCCTACAATATGTACTAGTTCTCCTACAATATCCCCTAGTTCTCCTACATTGATGAGCCTCATCATTGGGTAATTATATGGGCTTTAATTCTTCACCTCCTAGATTAGTCAAACTAACTATTCTTACAACTTATTGCATACTTTTGATTATATTTTGTTTATGAGATGAGTTAGAGTTGGATATTTTGCTTTGTGGTTTAATGTGCATTTAACGCAGGATTAAAGGATAAAATCAAGGAATTTTCGCAAAGACCTTGGTCAAAACTCGAATGGGACAAGGGAGAGGATATAGGAGGTAAATCCTCCTCATTTACTACCCCTCCATTCGAATATTCCTCCATCAACTCGGAGTGAAAACAGCCAAATCATGAGGATTAGAAGGCAGCCGAGCAAGTCAAAGTCAAAGCACCAGTTTATCTCGAGTTTGCGAGCCGAGCCCCCCAAATTTGAAGGAAGTCATTAGAGACTTCGATCGTATAAGTAGATAGGCCTATGACCTCAGTAGGATTCAAATTTTTTATTGTAAAACTTTACTCTATTTTCGAGCTGCAAGACTTGTGAAAGTTTTTGATGTAATCCATGGTTTCGATAATAAGAATGAGTTTCATTTCGAGCCAGCGCTGAGTTAACTCAGAGGGCTAAAGCTCTTGGGTTAGGGCCCAACCCTAGCAGCCAAAGCTCCTCTTTATTGTACATGTATGCTAGCGTATATTAATGGTTTAATCATTCATTTGCTTAAGTAGCCGCATTTCCATTACAACAGAGTAGAGTAGATTGGTTGTGTTTTACTTTGCTTCCATTTGCGCCTTCATTCAATTAGCAAGTTAGCAAGGAGAAAAAGATCCCCATAAGGTTGTTAGCAAGTGTCTCAGCCTCACCTCCTCCCTCTGCGACCATGACTTAAGGAAGATACCTTCAGCAACCCCAAAAAACAGATTTCCAGTTCTTGCATGAGCTTTGGAGTTTGTCGTCTTGATTCAATACTTGGTTCATTTCATCGTTATCTTTTTCCATCACTCTCTTTATATGATAAGATCTCACTCATATTCTCATTTCCTTCAGCACTTTCTCCATGCATAATATATGTGGAAGCTAATAAATCACACCTTAATCAGATTATGCCCGTAGATTTCCTTACCGTCCAATCCACAACAAACCTGGCCAATCACCGTCAACCGCATGTGTATTCATTTCAACGTTTGACTTTAGGCACTCTGAATCTCCACCGTCGATCTACCTCACCTGATCCAATGGTTATCGTGTCACCTGATCGCCAACTAGCTTGGCCGATCTCCACCGTTGATCAATCCTACATGATCCAATGGCTATCGTGTCACCCGATCGCCAACTAGCTTGGTCGATCTCCACCGTTGGTCAATCCTGCATGATCCAACGACTATCGTGCAATCTTGTGCGAATTCTTTCACAGCCGATATCCACCCAAGAGCACGCGAGAAATGTGGTTTTCTCATGCTACGTGTCTCTCACTTAGGCTAATCGTGTAAAATTTAGGAATTCCACTTACAGCTTTGAGGGCGCATGAGAAACTGCTTACCACCTACAAAAACCTGCTCCATCATTCCGCACGTTTTCCACCCTTCTGTCGATACGTGACTTGATGTGATCCATCCATCTATTGACTTCATCTCCCACGTAATATCTCCACCATTCATATCCCATTAATCCTATTCGTCCGTCTATTCACTTAATCCCCTGCGATAAGATCTCCACCACTTGTCTTCCGTTAGTCCTGTTCATCCATCTATTCACTTAATCTCCTACGATACGATCTCTGCCTCTTGTCTTCCATTTATACTGCTCATTGATCCAACTGATCCAACGGTTCCCATGAACTGCTACTTCGTTATGTCCTCATTTAACTGATTTTGATCTTCGCTTGCTCTTTCGCTTGACTCCTTGCATGCTTGATTTTACCAAAAAATCTAAAAATGCGAAAAAGGATTTAGTTTAGTTTGCTTGCTTTCACATTAGTTTGGTTTGATGCTCTTTACTTCTGTAACTTAGATAGCAACATTAGGTTAGTGTTGATTTAGCAATTCTACTTAGCATAGTTGTTTAAATGGTTAATTAGGATATGGTGTGATTTGGCATTACATGTTGTTTTCTTCATTACTATAGTACAGTAACTCTCTTAGAATAGATTTGCTCTTCTTCCATCAAAGGATCAAGCTTCTTCTGGCTCTATAGAATTCTGGCTTGGAACCCCTGGGGTCTCTCGCCAGATGAACAGTGACAACAAGCAGGATCTTCACTTCTACTTGTGTATACAGCACTGTCACCTCCAAGTTTGTACGAACCCTGGGTTGATAAGTAAATTTGATAGCCCAGGAGTTGCAGCATCCTTGCTGCAATACTGGCGCTCATCACTTTTTGGCACCATTGTTGTGGAGGTGTCTGAGTAGAATGTGATTACTACTTTCTTTTCTTCTATTTCTAGTCTGCTTTCTTTTCTTCTATTTCTAGTCTTCAATTTTCTACCATTAGTTTATTTCTGCAAAAGTAATCTAGTAGCTTCCTTTCTTTCAGTTGTCATTATCTGCTTTCCTTTCCATTCTACAAGTAGTTTTTTTTCATGTCAGTAGTTTTCATTCAATCATAAAAACAAACCAAAAAAAACTCCAACACCAACCCACCCCCCATTTGATCACATGGTGCAGTAAGAGCCATATCACAATCAACTTTTGCAGGGAGAAGAAGAAGGAGATGGCAAAGAATTTAGAAGAAATGGATGGAGATGATGACAATGAGGAAGATCCTCTTGGATTTCCCTTTCAAGATATTGATGGCAATGTGCACATGAAGAACATCCCTCCATATTTTCTTCCAAAATTTCATGGTCTAAGATCAGTTGATATGGAAACCTTTCTCTTTGAATTTGAGATTGTTTGTAGATCTTATGGTTACTTATTAAAAACTAAAATTGTTTCCGGAAACTTTGAAGGACAGAGCTCTTAAATGGTTGATCTTATGGTTACTTATTAAAAACTCAAATTGTTTCTGGAAACTTTGAAGGATAGAGCTCTTAAATGGTTCATGAGTTTAGGGACTAATTCAATAATATCATGGAATGATATGCAAACAATATTTCTAGAAAAATATAAAGATCATGATCTTAAAGAAGAAATATTTAGAATGAATCAAAGAGAAGATGAGAGTCTAGAGGATCTAATAGAGAGGTTCATGTATAATGTTAAGAGGGGAAAACTACATCATTTAGGATTCGACACACTAAAAACCCTCTTACTTAGAACAATTAGGGATGAGTGGATTGATATCCTTAATCTCGTGAATAGAGGTGATGTATATCAATTATCATTTGAGGAAATTTGTGAAACATGCAAACACATATCAAGAGGAAAATCAAGAGTAGGTAAATCAGCATCAAGATTGGTAAGTCAAGCTAAACTTGGAAATTTGTTTGATGATTTTAAAATAGAAATTCTTAGCAATCTAACAAAACAAGTAGAAATGTTAAGAATGCAAAATGAAGGAAAAGAAAATGTTGATATTTGTTTTGCAGAATCACATGATGTTAAACATTGTCCATCATTACCAAGATTGAAGGAAGTTTACCAAGAGGACAATGGAGCAAGTCAATTGCTAATACAGCTATGTTATGTAGCTCCAAGAGGACCATGGCAGCCTGTTCAGCCTGATATGATGCAAGAGCCTAATTCCCAATTTCAAGGTTATGCATATCCACCTCAAAGAAATTGGAACACACCTTTTCATTGTCAACATTGGCCATCTCAACCCCAAAACCAATCTTGGCAACAAGGTTGACAAGGAACTTATGGGAGCCATCCACAATATCCTCAATATTTTCCTCAATATCCTCCATACCCAACTCCATGTTATCCCTACCATTCATCTCCACCACAACCACAACCCAAACCACAATCCATCTAAAATATCCACTCCCCCTCAACTACATGTACCACCATTTCCAAACCCACACATTGAAGTAGCTCAACCCACTTACAATGTTGAGGTACAACACTTCCAAACATCTCCTCTTGAGATCAATGGTATTCACCATAGCTCAGGAAGAGTATTGCAAAAAAGTGATAATCTTGATATTATTGAAGGACCACATCTAGAAGAAGAAGATTCTGTTGGAAATAATACTGAGAGGGGGGGGTGAATCAGTATTATCAAGTTCTTTTAATAAATCTTCCTTATTTATACTTTGAATTATTTTTGTATGTCAGTACCATAAAATAATGAGCATGAACAAGAAAAACAGATAGTCACACCAAAGAACACCAGATATAAGGTGGAAACCCAATGTGGGTGAAAACCACCTGCTGCAATATGTCTCTATCTTCTTTCAAATTAGAAACTCCTTTTACAATGATTTTGTACTGGTGCAGTCCTTTACCAGTACGCAGGCTGCAACCTGCAGAGAGCTACAACTCTCTCTCGTTTTCCAGTCTCTCCTGGAAGGGAGCTACAACCCCCTACTTCTTTTCTTTCAAGGATCACTTTTCATAAATTTTCAAACTAGATCCATAAACATCAAGTGATCATCATGTACAAGTAAATCACCCAGTCAACTGCAGTAACAAGATCAGTAAACAAAATCCAGAACACCTTATCAACAGAGAAAGGTCAGTCAAATAAATGCCTTAATACAGATCCACAGTTTTTCTTTATCTGGCATGCGTTGCTACGCACTTCACCTCATGCACCTCTGCGTATCCCTGCATAGAGCCTTGAACAGCACTGCGTATCCCCGCACTGTGCCTTTAAATGCATCGCGTACCTATACTGTGCCCCCACACCCACTGCTTCTATCGTGCCACGTACTTTCACTGTGCCTCCGCAGTCACTACTTCTATCGCGCCGCGTACTTTCACTGTGCCTCCGCAGTTACTTCTTGTATCGCGCCGCGTACTTTAACTATGTCCCCACACCTACGGCTTCCGTCGCACAGCGTACCTCTGCGCTTCTGCTTTCTCTTCACTGCGAACCACCGCACCTGGACTTCTGTCGCGCTGTGTACCCACGCACTGCGCCTTCTTCTGCTGTGCGTACCCCCGCACTTGCACCGTTAATCACCTGTGAACCTCTGATTAGGGCCAAATTGGCAGTCCACCAGTGTGCCACAGATAGTCAGATGCCCAGATCTGATCATGCGCCCGAGAGATCACACTTCATAGATTCACTTTCAACTTCACTTTTATATAGATCAAGCTTTTAAACCGATAACCCAATATTTCAGATCTTAAGATATTCAATTTGCAAAAGATACCTTGGCCAAGTGATCTCCTTCCCTATTTATAGTCAAGCCCTCATTCACACCATGGGACAAAACCATCAAATAACCAAAACAAGGGATCCAAACCGGGGCTAAATTAGATCCTATACCACGGGCCAAAACCATAGGATCATGAATGACGGGCTAAATACCATGGGCCATACATAAGAAACCCCATATGAACGTGCTTCTCTGCCTTGAAGTGAGTGAACTGGGGGACTGCACCTTCTGAACGGGTAACCTGCGGGTATGACTGCATTTCCTGCACGGCGTACCTGCAGGTACGCACGCTTTTCACTGAGCACATGCGGACCTCTTAATTTTTATCATTTTGAGAGCCTGATCAGAGTTTTTCCACCTGTATGAGTTGCCATCAAGTACAACACATGAACCATAGAGCCAAACTAGAAATCATAATGCCAACAATCTCCCCCTTTGGACTTGATGGCAACCTCAAGATTCTCCATGTCATTCTCCCCCTTTGACATCAAGGGCAAAGGGTTATACTCCCCCTGAGAACATGCTCCCCCCGATTATAGACCAGATCTGCAAAAGAATGATCACCAAACACCATAAATGAACATAAAAGAGATAGAGACATATTGCAACGATATTAGGATCAGCATCCATGATCTCCTTTTGTACTTCTACCATAATGCCAACAATGCATTATATGCTCCCCCTGAACCTATGCCATCAAATGTATACCCCATATGATCCTCACATACAACAACAAATGAGATTCAACAACAAGATGATGCATCAACAACCCCCAGCTTTTGCCTGAGGTATTCAAAGGCCTCCCTGGGCAATGGTTTGGTGAGTATATCAGCAACCTATTCTTTAGAAGGAACATACTCCAACTTGACCTTTTGTTCAAGCACTTGTTCCTGGAGAAAGTGATACTTGATTGGTATGTGCTTGGTCTTTGAATGCATGACTGGGTTCTTTGAAATGCTGATTGCACTTGTATTATCACATAAGATGGAGATAGGTGGTGCACAAGTGATTTGAAAATCCTGCAAGGTCTGCATCATCCAAAGGAGTTGAGTGCAGCAAGATGTAGCAGCAACATATTCCGCTTCAGCTGTAGACAAGGCAATTGAACTCTGTTTCTTGCTGAACCAAGATACTAATCTGGAACCCATAAAGAATGCACCACCACTTGTGCTCTTCCTGTCATCCACGCTTCCGGCCCAATCTGCATCCGTATAAGCATGAAGTGTGAGATCTGTATCTCTAGGATACCATAAGCCATAGTTTTGAGTTCCTTGAAGATATTTGAAGATTCTCTTTACTGCTTGAAGATGAGTTTCCTTTGGATTTGCCTGAAAGCTTCCAACTATTCCCACTGCATGCATGATGTCTGGTCGGGTAGATGTCAAATAAAGTAGACTTCCAATCATAGATCTGTAGGTTGGTTGATGCACTGCTGCTGATTCATCATTTGCACTGAGGCTACATCCTGTGACCATGGGTGTACATACTGGTTTTGCATCTTCCATGCCATATTTCTTCAAAATCTGCTTGAGATACTTGGTTTGAGACAAAAAGATCCCTCCTCCTTTTTTTTGGATTTGCAAACCAAGAAAATATGTCAGTTCTCCCAGCAAGGACATTTCGAATTCTTTCTGCATTACCAAGGCAAAGCTTTGACTCATAGCTTCTTCATTGCTGCCAAAGATAATGTCATCTACATACACAACAAGTATTAGCAATTTGTCGTTTTCAACTTTTATATAAAGATTGCTATCTGCTGATCCTTTTGAAAAGCCTTGTTGATGAAGATATTTGTCCAAACGATAGTACCAAGCCCTTGGAGCTTGTTTGAGACCATAGAGAGCCTTTTTCAATCTGCATACAAGATTTGGATCATTTCCAAGAATGAAACCATCTGGCTGCTCAATGTATACTTCTTCTTCCAAGTCTCCATTCAGAAAGGCTGATTTCACGTCCATTTGAAATACTTTGAAGTTTTGAAAGCTTGAGAGAGCAAGGAACATTCAGATGGCCTCAAGTCTTGCAACAGGAGCAAAATTTTCTTCAAAATCTATTCCTTCTTGCTGCGCATACCCTTTACAAACAAGTCTAGCCTTGTTTCTAATTACTTCTCCATTTTCATTCAATTTATTTTTGAAGACCCATTTTGTCCCTATAACATTCTTATCCTTTGGTCTAGGAACCAACTCCCAAGTGTTGTTCTTTTCGATTTGCTCAAGTTCTTCATCCATTGCTTTGACCCAACATTCATCTTTGCATGCCTCTTTCACATTTTGTGGTTCAGTGGAAGAGAGTAATGCCAAATAGCTTGAAGCTTCTGCAATTGTTCTTCTTGTTTGTACACCTGCTTCTTTCTGCCCCAAAATCTGATATTCTGGATGATTCTTCTGAACATACCTGGATGGAGTCTTCTCTTCTATCCTTATCTGCTCCTCTGGTTCTTCTTGAGGTTCTTCTTCTTCATCATTCTGTCTTTGAGGGTAGTCTTCATCTTCTTCGATATTTTCATGATTTACTTGCCTAGGAATGTATCCCTTCTCATCAACCACTACATCAATGCTGTCAACAATTCTTCCAAGTCTTTTATTGTAGCACTTGTATGCTTTGCTGTGTGGAGAATAACCAAGAAGAATGCCTTCATCTGCTCTAGGTTCAAGTTTTCCAAGTTGCTCATCAGTATTCTTAATATAGCATTTGCTCCCAAAGATTTTGAAGTGCTTTACCAAAGGAGTCTCACCATACCAGAGCTCATGAGGGGTTTGAGTGCTGTTCACTCAGACATTTGTTTTGTTGAGAATAACAACCGCAGCATATGCAGCTTCACCCCAAAAAGTTGCGGGAGTTCCCAACTCATCAAGCATAGCACGAGCCATTTGTTGGACTATTCTGTTCATTCTTTCCACCACTCCATTTTGCTGAGGAGTTCTAGCTGTAGAGAATTCTCTTCTTATCCCATGTTCTTCAAAGAAATCAAAAAATTCATTTGAGGTAAACTCCCCACCTCTGTCGGACCTGAGGCACTTAATTTTGTATCCTGATTCATTTTCAACCAAGGCTTTAAAGGATTTGAATTTTTCGAATGCTTCATCTTTGTGCTTCATAAGTCCTAACCAGACAAACCTGGAGAAATCGTCAATGAATAATATCAAGTATTCTTCTCCTTGAGGTGTCCTTTTCTTGAATGGACCACATACATCTGTATGTACTAGCTCAAGAGGCATGCTAGCTGATCCTTCCTTCTCCGGAAAGTTAGTTCTGGTTTGCTTTCCAAACTGACATGATTTGCATATGGTGTTGTCTGGAATTTTGATATTTCGAAGACCACGAACTGCCTGATATTTGCATGCTTTCCTTATTTGTGAAAAGCTTAGATGCCCCAACCTCCGGTGCCATAACCAGTGTTCATCATCCTTGCTCAGATAGCATTGTTGTTGTCCTTCTTCAAATATGTATAGATTATTTGGAGTTCTTTTACCTTTGATCACTGTTTCACCTGTATCAAGATCATGAACAAGACATCCATTTGATCTAAATATCACCTCGGTTCCTTGATCACACATTTGGCTGACACTCAGAAGATTATGCTTCAATCCATCAACATACAAAACATTTCCAGCTTTGACCTTTTCTTTTAACTGAGCAGTGCCTTTTCCTTTTATAGCTGCAGGAGTATCATTTCCAAAAGAAACTTTCTTTCCCTTTTCTAAAGCAGAATATGATTCAAGTTTTTCTTTATCACCTGTCATATGTTTCGAACATCCACTGTCAATGTACCATAGATTTTCCTGTCCCTCTGCATAAAATGCTATCCCACATCTTTCTGTTTGTGGTTCCTTTATTCTCCATGTTTTGGTGCTTGAGGCTTGTTCCTTTGTCTGCTGAAACCTGCTCCTGCTTTCAGAATCTTCATGACCAAAGTTATTGCAAATAGAACATTCAACTTCATTTTCAAGAGCCGAAAAGTTGTTATAGGTCCTTTTTGTAATCCCGGTCATACTTCTTTGTTTTTGAGCTTCTCTAGTCATGATTGTTTTATATGCAACACATTGAGCTGCTTTGTGACCAAAGTTATGGCAAGAGAAGCATTGTCCATTGAAGAAACTTCTGCGGTTATCAAATCTTCCGGCCAAATGATTGTAATTTCTATTGTCATCCATTCTTGAAGCAAATTGAGAGGATTTTACCTGTGGCTGGTTGTAGCTTTTGTTCATCCTTAAGACGATTGCCCTTGGTTTACCTGATAGTCCTTGTTTGTTCTTGATGTAATTTGTCCCTGTTTTACCTGGTGATCTCCATTGTGCTTTTGCTCATTCCTTCTTGCTGCATCAAGATAACTCTTTGAAGTGGATGGTTGAGAAGTTTCTCCATTATAGCCCAGACCTGTCTTGTTTAGAGGAGAACGTTGTACATTGATGATCTCATCCAGAGTTTCAGATCCTTTGACAAACTTAAGATTAATAGCCTTTGTTTTCTCAATCTCTTTTCTAAGACCAACAATTTCACCTTCTAACTTTTCAAGATATTTTTCTTTTTCATCAATTTGAAATTGTAGGGTATCAATGATCATATTCTTTTCTTCTATACATGTCTTGAGTCTAGAAATTTCTTCATAAAAGCTATCCACATCTATAGCATCCATGTAATCATCATCTTCAAATGCCATTAAAAGTTTATAGTCATTACCTCGTTCATCTTCATCACTATTTGATAGACCATCACTATCTTCATGAGTGTAGTAGCTTTTCTTATTTGCATTCTATTTCTTGTTCCATCTAGCAGGTTCCTTTCCTTTGTCAATCTTATCCTTATGAGGACATTTTGCAGCATAATGACCTACTCTTCCACAAGCAAAACATTTAAAAGGTAACTTACCTCTGAACCTTCCAGTACCCCGTTGAAGATTTCTGACAAAATTTGATTCTTCTTCTTCTTCTGGCACGTGACTTGCTTCATAGTAGTCTCCTTTGCCTGAAGCCTTGAAAGCAGCTTCTCTCCTATTTGATGGACCTCCCTTTCTCATTTCATAAGCAGTTAGAATTCCGTGTAGCTGAGACATAGTAAGAGTTCGTAGATTTTCCTTTTCTTCTATTGCAGACACTTTAGATTCAAACTTGGGGGACAATGATCTTAGAACTTTTTCAACCACAATAGACTCTTTTATTTCTTCACCCAAGTTTTTCATGTAATTAACAATCTCGTCTACCCGAAGGAAATAGTTAGCCACACTTTCATCATTATACATTTCTGAGATTCTCATACTGAATCCTGAGGGTTTGATGTTTGGCACGCTTTACCTGTTCATATCCTTCGTAGCTCAAGACAATCTTGTCCCATATTTCTTTTGCGGATTTATATTGCATAAACTTCACGAATTTTGTTTGAGATAAGCATCCCAGCAGAGTATTGACTACTTTAGCATTTGTTTCGTATTTCTTCTTTTCGGCCGGATCTGTAGGAGTAGCTGAAGGAAAAGTGTAGCCTGTATCTGTGATTTCTGTACCAAGAGATTGAAGATAGGCAGTAACTCTTACCTTCCAATAATTGAAGTTTGTCCCATCAAAAATTGGTGGCCTGATTGATGCTTCCCTCTCGTAGTTGCTCATGATGAGTGATCTTCCTTCAAGCGATCAAGCTTCTCTGAAGGACCTGCTCTGATACCAATTGTTGGAAATAATACTGAGAGGGGGGGGTGAATCAGTATTATCAAGTTCTTTTAATAAATCTTCCTTATTTATACTTTGAATTATTTTTGTATGTCAGTACCATAAAATAATGAGCATGAACAAGAAAAACAGATAGTCACACCAAAGAACACCAGATATAAGGTGGAAACCCAATGTGGGTGAAAACCACCTGCTGCAATATGTCTCTATCTTCTTTCAAATTAGAAACTCCTTTTACAATGATTTTGTACTGGTGTAGTCCTTTACCAGTACGCAGGTTGCAACCTGCAGAGAGCTACAACTCTCTCTCGTTTTCCAGTCTCTCCTGGAAGGGAGCTACAACCCCCTACTTCTTTTCTTTCAAGGATCACTTTTCATAAATTTTCAAACTGGATCCATAAACATCAAGTGATCATCATGTACAAGTAAATCACCCAGTCAACTACAGTAACAAGATCAATAAACAAAATCCAGAACACCTTATCAACAGAGAAAGGTCAGCCAAATAAATGCCTTAATACAGATCCGTAGTTTTTCTTTATCTGGCATGCGTTGCTATGCACTTCACCTCATGCACCTCTGCGTATCCCCGCATAGAACCTTGAACAGCACTGCGTATCCACGCACTGTGCCTTTAAATGCGCCGCGTACCTATACTGTGCCCCTGCACCCACTGCTTCTATCGCGCCGCGTACTTTCACTGTGCCTCCGCAGTCACTGCTTCTATCGCGCCGCGTACTTTCACTGTGCCTCCGCAGTTACTTCTTCTATCGCGCCGCGTACTTTCACTGTGTCCCCGCACCTGCGGCTTCTGTCGCACAACGTACCTCCGCGCTTCTGCTTTCTCTTCACTGCGAACCACTGCACCTGGACTTCTGTCGCGCTGCGTACCCATGCATTGCGCCTTCTTCTGTTGTGCGTACCCCCGCACTTGCACCGTTAATCACCTGCGAACCTCTGATTAGGGCCAAATTGGCAGTCCACCAGTGTGCCACAGATAGTCAGATGCCCAGATCTGATCATGCGCCTGAGAGATCACACTTCATAGATTCACTTTCAACTTCACTTTTATATAGATCAAGCTTTTAAACCGATAACCCAATATTTCAGATCTTAAGATATTCAATTTGCAAAAGATACCTTGGCCAAGTGATCTCCTTCCCTATTTATAGTCAAGCCCTCATTCACACCATGGGACAAAACCATCAAATAACCAAAACAAGGGATCCAAACCGGGGCTAAATTAGATCCTATACCACGGGCCAAAACCATAGGATCATGAACGACGGGCTAAATACCACGGGCCATACATAAGAAACCCCATATGAGCGCGCTTCTCTGCCTTGAAGTGAGTGAACTGGGGGACCGCACCTTCTGAACGGGTAACCTGCGGGTATGACCACATTTCCTGCACGGCGTACCTGTGGGTACGCACGCTTTTCACTGAGCACATGCGGACCTCTTAATTTTTATCATTTTGAGAGCCTGATCAGATTTTTTCCACCTGTATGAGTTGCCATCAAGTACAACACATGAACCATAGAGCCAAACCAGAAATCATAATGCCAACAGATTCAAATGAGAATACCAAAGGATCATGGGCTGCATTTGATGAAAAGAAGACAACAAAATCAGAGATCGAGAAAGCTCCCTCATGGTTACCATCAAATACTCCATGTGGTCAAGAGAACAATCAGCAAAAAGAGGAATATTTGAAGGTCATGGAAGAAGAAGACATCCAAGATGATCCAAATGAGCAAGTGGACCAGGGGCATCACAACTATATTGAAATATGGTTCTAGATAGTCATTAAGTTTCAACAATATCCTCTTCTTCAAATGTGCTTGATATCATCAAAGTCAAATCATTTGATATCTCAAATCCAAGTACATGTCAAAGCATACATTTCAAGCCTCCACATCATGTTGTCTGTCATATTCATTGCACATGGCTCCATTGGAAGTATTCTTATGCTTGAAAGTGATTTTGCTTTTCAAGTAGGGTAGGATTAAATATATATATATATATATATATTCTAAGTTGAAAACCTCCTTGGAGGCGCCTCAGATTGGCTCATTGATTGAAACCTCCATGAGGCGGTTAATGGGTTGGGAAAAAGGAGAAAAGAGAAAAAAGAAAAGATCCTAGGTGAAAACCTATTTTGAGGCACCTAGGCAGACCTACTAGTTGAAACCCTCATTGAGGCGGCTAGTAGGCCTAGAAGAAAAATAAATAAAAGAAATCCTTGCTCCATGCATCTCTTTGATAAATTCATGTACTCTCCAACATTTGCAAGCAACAAGAACAAGTTGGTCAAGCCTAGTCGAAAGAAGTCAATTTTTTACTTTCTCCTCCTTTGCTCAACTGCTCCAACAAGGCCAAGGCCATGCCAATCCATCACCCTCATCTATTTTCACCATCCACCCATCATTCTCAAGCTTCTATTATTCAGTTTGCTTGTTGTCCTAAAAAACTACAAGATACAAAAATACATAGAGAGGAAATTTTTTTTTGCCATAACTTGAAAACCGTGCATCCATTTGCATAATGATGATGGCAACATGCTCAGAAAGTTTCAAGTCAATCCAGTCTACCGTTTTGGAGATATGGACAAAACAAGTCGTTGTCCTGTAAACCTACAAGATACAAAACAGCACCTACGGGATTGGCAATGTGCAATTTCAAAGGAAAAAAACAGAAGTTGGCTTCATCAGAGTGTGATAAGGAGCAGTGAGGATTCATCAGCATCAGATCTTCAGTCACAGACATCTACAGAATCTAAGAAACCATCAACAAATAGCAAAGGAGGAAGAAGAATGACCATGCAGCAAATAAACAACGCAGCACCTCTGATCTTCGGCAACTCCAGCATGGCATCGAGACCACAGGTAAGTATCCCGCTCACTCACTCATATGCATCATTTGATCAAAATTTTGAAGGGTTACGAGGTAGTTGGTTTAAAAGTGAAAAGGTGGCCAGTTAACTTGGCCACCTTCGATAAAGCAAATAGTCAAGTGGCAAAAAGGAAATTCTTTTTAAAATCAAAAGAGAATGCAAGAGTCTGCAAATAGTGATTTATTTTTTATGGCATTCAAATCTGATGTAAGGTGGGGCCGCGATTCATATTAAAGTTTGAGCGATAGCACAATATTTAAGTAAGCATGGGTTCGAGAGGCAGATAAAGTGCTCTGCAAGGGAGCAACGAGCACGAGTTATAACTCAGGCTCAACCCCCACAATTGACCATGACGTCAAGGTGTTTGACCGAGATCTATGGCCTAAGATTGCAGCGGGCCACCATAATTTCTCCACTCCATCTCATCTCCTCCATGTCATCCACCACCCTCATTCATTACCGTCCACCTCATTCACTGTACCCCGTCACCTCATCTGCATTCCATAGATACAGTGTTGTTTATGGCTACCATTTTAGGATGCTTGAAGAATTAAGATTTGGGGTAGAAACACCAGTTCACCAAAGACTCAACATACCCTATTTCTTGATGCAATCACTCATAGATGTAGAAATTTTGAATAATAAACACTTATTCAATAGAGATTATCCCAATTATACACTATTGCGAAATACATGCATAATACATAACCTCCTCTACGTTGATCATCAATTTAGCAGCATGAAAAACCATGAAACATCAATAGCATGCACACATTAACACAGTATGTAACCTGGGGAAAGATTACAGCTGAAAACCCCACACTATCTGTATATTAATGAATGAGAACATGTAACAATACATAGTACAATACTCCTCACAAGTACTCAGTACTATATCCACCTGTTACACACAAAACTAGCTCAGATCCGAACAAGTCACAGGTTTAAATCTCCTCAGCTGCTTTGCCTGCCTCTATTGCACAATACCAAGTGAAAATCATCCACACTGAAAATCACATGAGCACAGGCTATAATATTGGGCATATACTGTGCAATTCTCATGGGCATACTCAATCCATTGATTGTCCAAGATCTCATGCACAACTATAGTCACAACTGATAGCAATATCAACCTCTAACACCTGTCTCCACTGAACTGTACATGCACTGACATGCAACTGAGTTAACTGATGTATTCTTTAGTTGCTTTTTGAGTTAATAATTAGTTCACACAACTCATCACTAATCTATTTGCAGTTAGACTAATTACAACTAGTTCAACCAAGTCAAACTGAACACAACTCTATCAACTCCACATCCAACTCCACCAAACTCAACTGCTTGAGTTCTAACTGAAGTCCTACATGAAATAGATCAACTGACCCACAAAGAAAGCGTATTTCCTTCTGACAGCTGCATGTGCCACATCTGTAGCTCAAACTTAAGTGCTCCAAGAGGATAAGATAAAGTTTATAGTCTAAATATTATTATGAGACAATAATATTTGACTTTTCTATTTTTAGCCTGGCAGTCTAAAAATAGATTCCGATCACACCGCTGTGAACCAAAAATAGAAGTCCATCTTTTTTTCCCAACATGTCCAATCATCCATAAACAGCATCCTGCAACTCATAGACCATGATCCATATTTCTAAAAATAGACATAGTCTAAAAAATAGACTTTGCGCCATAATTTGCCTGTGGGCCCACTTAGTGAAGGCAACTCCTTTCCACTAAGCTCCATCATCTTGTTGCATCCTCAACAATAGACTCCAACAACAAAGTAAAGGAAGGGAATTCCCAACAATTGGCTCACCATGGGTTGATTAGGATCCTCATTGAAGATGCCCTCCAACACCTCAGGATCCCTATAACATGGTCAATCTTCAGAGACTTACCAGCAGAGGATGACATCAAAACCCTTACCTATGATGTTATTCCATTTGTCAATAAGGGGGAGGCAAAACAAGAAGAAGAAGATACAGAAATAGATGGGGATGAGATGGACAAAGAAAAAAATAATACAGAGGAACATGATGAAGCGGGAGAAGAGAAGGAAGATGATGCTGAAACAGAGGAGGAAATGAAGGAAGAAACTAATGGAAATGAGAAAGAATAGCAAGAGAAAGAAGATAAGAAAAACAGAGAGGAAGAAGGCATTGAAACATAAGGGAAAGAACACAAGGAAGAGTCACCTAGGGTGTCTCTAGAGGCCCTTGAGAGGGGGGCAGTAGCTGCCCTCACTACTCTCAGCACCCTAGTCAAGAAAAAAGGGAAAAGAAGAAGGCAAACCCCTCTATATTTCATAACAAGAAAGAGCACAAGAATCAAACAAGGGAAGCCACAAATATCAACAAAAATCCCTATTGAGATTGAAGATTTCCCTACACTAAAGGACAAAGAAGCAATAATGAGAGATCAACTTGAGAGGGAAAATGCATGCCTGAGGAGACGACTGCAGGAAAGGAAAAACCAACTAGCATGTATGGCCAACCTCTCCTTGGAGGCCATCAAGTGTAGGGTGCCAGCTAAATCCTATGCTCTTTACCTCAAAGAAAAATGGCTGCAATTTTAGATTAAAACACTAGCACAAAGGGGCACCCTGCCATTTCAGGACTACAGGTAGTTTATTGATATTTTTTATCAAAGTATACTAGAGGATAGGGCCAAAATGGCTAAGTTTTACTTGCACAACATGGCCCTCACAGACATGAATGTTTGGGATCCTAATGCTGAGCTAGGAGATCTACAATTAATGGCTTTGGCATCATGGATGAACCATGAGGAGTCAAGGGCTACAGAGATGAAAAGAATATTGGCCAGAGAGAAAAATGAACCTCTTTTCATCAAATCTGAACAATCAAATCTCATGGCCTTAATCAACACCCATAATCTAATTGCAAATGATCCTCAGCTGGCACCTAGATAACTTGCTGCCAAGAGCAAGCAATTTCACATTTTGAGGATATATTTAGGCTACTAGGAGATGATAGTATACATGCCTGCTTAAGGAGATGGAACACACTGTCACATAGCTTGAAGATAAGATAATATCACTCCCCTCAAAGGTTGAGAGAGGCACTCAACAGGACACCGATGTATAAGCAATCAATGCAAAGGTTGAAGGTCAATTGGATAGGCCTTAAACTCAGTCCACCACTACTCCTAGGGATGCTATAAGGGAGAAAAGAAGAAGAGGAAAAGAGGCAGTGGGAAGAAGTAGAAAGGAAAGCAGGCTTTTATGAACAAGAAGAAGAGACCACAGTAGAGGCATGGGATGTCAGAGAGGCTACCAGAGCCATGAAGGACATGGACATTGACTAAGTTGCTAAGAGGAAAAGCAACACTTTCAGTAGGGGGGTGTTGATGAGCCTCATCATTGGGTAATTTTATGGGCCTTAATTCACCTCCTAGCTTATTCAAACCAACTATTCTCACAACTTATTGCATACTTTTGATTATATTTTGTTTATGAGATGAGTTAGAGTTGGATATTTTGCTTTGTGGTCTAATGTGCATTTAACGCATGATTAAAGGATAAAAGCAAGGAATTTTTGCAAAGACCTTGGTCAAAACTCGAATGGGACAAGGGAGTGGAATTATAGGAGGTAAATCCTCCTCATTTACTACCCCTCCATTCAAATATTCCTCCATCAACTCGAAGTGCAAAAAGCCAAATCATGAGGACTAGAAGGCAGCTGAGCAAGTGAAAGTCAAAGCACCAGTTTATCTCGAGTTTGGGAGCCGAGCATCCCTAATTTTAAGGAAGTCGTTGGAGACTTCATTTGTATAAGTAGACAGGCCTAGGACCTCAATAGGATTCAGATTTTTTATTGTAAAACTTTACTCTATTTTCGAGTTACAAGACTTGTGACAGTTTTTTATGTAATCCAACGTTTTGATAATAAGAATGAGTTTCGGTTTGAGCCAGCACTGAGTTAACTCAGAGGACTGAAGCTCTTGGGTTAGGGCCCAACCCTAGCAGCCAAATCTCCTCTTTATTGTACATGTATGCTAGCGTAGATTCATGGTTTAATCGTTCATTTGCTTAAGTAGCCACATTTCCATTACAGCAGCGTAGAGTATATTGGCTTTTTTTTAGTTTTCTTCCATTTGTGCCTTCTTTCAATTAGCAGGTTAGCAAGGAGAAAAATATCCACATAAGGTTGTCAGTAGGTGTCTCGGTCTCACCTCCTCCCTCTGGGACCATGACTTGAGGAAGAGACCCTTCAACAACCCCAAAAACACATATTTCCAGTTCTTGCATGAGCTTTGGAGTTTTTCGTCTTGATTTAGTACTTGGTTCATTTCATCATTATCTTTTTCCATCACTCTCTTTATATGATAAGATCTCACTCGTATTCTCATTTCCTTCAGCACTTTCTCCATGCATAATATATGTGGAAGCTAATAAATCATGTCTTAATCAGATTATACCCATAGATTTCCTTACCGTCTGATCCACAACAAACCTGGCCAATCACCATCAACCGCGTGTGTATTCATTTCAACGTTTGACTTTAGGCACTCCAAATCTCCACCATCAATCTGCCTCACCTGATCCAACAGCTATCGCGTCACCCGATCACCAACTAGCTTGGCTGATCTCCACCGTTGATCAATCCCACATGATCCAATGGCTATCGCGCAATCTCGCGTGAATTCTTGCACGACCGATATCTGCCCAAGAGCACACGAGAAAAGTGGTTTTCTCATGCTACATGTCACTCACTTAGGCTAATCGCGTAAAATTTAGGAATTCCGCTTATAGCTTTGAGGGCGCGCGAGAAACTGCTTACCACCTACGAAAACCCACTCCATCATTCCACACATTTCCACCCTTCTGTCGACACGTGACTTGATGTGATCCATCCATCTATTGACTTCATCTCCTGCGATAAGATCTTCACCATTCATCTCCCGTTAATCTTTTTCATCCATCTATTCACTTAATCCCCTGCAATAAGATCTCTGCCGCTTGTCTTCCGTTAGTCATGTTCTTCCATCTATTCACTTAATCTCTTGCAATACGATCTCTGTCGCTCGTCTTCCGTTTATACTGTTCATTGATCCAACTAATCCAATGGTTCCCATGCACTGTTGCTTTGTTACGTCCTCCTTTCATTGATTTTGATCTTTGCTTACTCTTCCGATTGACTCCTTGCATGCTTGATTTTACCAAAAAGACCAAAAACGCGAAAACATATTTAGTTTAGTTTCTTTTCTTACACATTAGTTTGGTTTGATGCTCTTTACTTCTATAACTTAGATAGAAACATTAGGTTAGCGTTCATTTAGCAAGTCTGCTTAGCATAGTTGTTTAAATGGTTAATTATGATATGGTGTGATTTTTCATTACATGTTTTTTTCTTCAGTACTACAATAGAGTAGTTCTCTTATAATAAATTTGTTCTTCTTCCATGAAAGAATCAAGCTTCTTCTGACTCTATAGAAGTCTGGCTTGGAACCCCTGGGGTCTCTCGCCAGATGAACAGTGACAACAAGCAGGACCTTCACTTCTACTTGTGCATACAACACTGTCGCCTCCAAGTTTGTACGAACCCCGGGTTGATAAGTAAAGCTGGTAGCCCAAAAGTTGCAGCCTCCTTGCTGCAATATTGGCGCTCATCATACATGATCCCCTGTTTTGCTACAGGATGTTACAGATTTATTATACGAAATTATAATTCATTGAATGAACAAGAAAATCAAATCAAAATTGGATGGGACAAATTTTGGTATTGACTAGGATGTCCTAGGTCCCCATTCCAAGTGGAATCACTCAAAACGACCTCTATTAACCCATGCTAAAAAATAGTTGAAGATTACAAGTTGAAATTCTAGATTTTCGAGAACTAGTGAGCTAGTAAATCTATAAATGCCTAACCTAATCAAGTGCAAATTCAATGGGTGAATTTTGTTATGAACTAGAATGTTTTTGTGATATAATTCTAGTGGAACCAACTCAATTGAAGCTCGTTAGCATGCTCTAAAAAATATCAAAATTTTACTGTTCTTTGCTATAGACTTCTAGAAATCTAGATTTGGGAATAAGAAAGCTAATCCAAGTAGTTCAATGATTACTGTAATTCCCTACTTAATCTTATCATGAAAATTTTATTTACCTGAAAATATTGACTTAATTATCAAGAAATATATATTGTATGTGGCCTTCTGTTGGGATTAAATCATATTTTGTCCCAAAATTTAGTGACTCTAGCACAGTTAAGATCAGAAGTTGTGGGGCTTGTTCTGGCATCCATTGTTGTCTTCCTTCCATTTTCCGGTAGACTCCTGAATTAGGGCTTTCAAATCCAATACCACTGGCAGACTCTACCTCGGTATAAGAACTCCTGGGGACAATCATTTAGGCGACCTGACTTGCTTGAATTTTACAGAAAAAGTGTTTTTTTGGAAAGTAAATATTATAAGTTGTTACAACGCATATGGATTGATGTTTAGAATCTGAGAACAACTTTTATATATGGCCAAACTAGGGTTTATATTTCTCCAGTCTGGCTGCTCTGGGAACCCTTGTCTATGTCGCTGGTGGCAATGATTTCATTAAAAAGAATCTCAAAATAGTTGAAAGATTTGACATTAAAAAGAATGGGTGGGAAACCCTTCCTGACATGATTAAGGCTAGGGATCTATGTTCTTCCTTCATCTTGAATTCTAGGGTCTATGTTGTAGGAGGGTCATATGCAACATTGCAGGAAGTTGGAGTAGTAGTGACACTAGATGGGCTATACCCATTTCCAAATGGATATGATCCAAGAGGGGTAACTAGGCTAGGAACAAGTGTAGGAATGTCTTGGGGGTTAGGGGATCGAAGCCCACCTGATGTTCTGGGAGACAACCCACTTGAAGGATTGTGGCGAAGAAATGTTAGACCTATTTTAATCTCCAGTTTTCTCATGCTCTGTCTTCTTTCATGGAGCTTGAAGGCTGACTTCCAAGAACCCACTTCAACTCTAGGCTTTGAAATATCCAGGCCTGTCCTACGTACCCTCTGGTTTCACAGGGTGGCTTTGACTTGATTTGTACTAGAAGTATGCACTAGCATCTCTATTTAGTGAAAAACAAGTTTGTATAGTTTGTGAGTTTCTTTAGCTGTTAAGAATTATGCTTTGACATCTCTTTGCTTATGATTTCATCTCTTCATTATTTGTTCATTGATACAACCCTAGGGATACCCTTCTTGGAGTCGGCATTTGATTAACTCTGAAGCAAGAGGAGGTGACTCTGTACCAATGCCATGTTGTCTTGGAACTGTTATCACTCAGAATGCACCACTGGACAAAATTGACTCCAGGATGGGCAGCAAGCAAAACTGAGTAATAACTGATAAGCAATCAGCCCTAGGTCACTAGCTGATAGCTTCTCCGTTAGGGGTTTTCCAACTACAGTGGGGCATCTCTAATGCTTCTATGTTTCCAATCACTTACAAAAACCTGTGTGTTAGTATGACAGATAAGCACAGGAAATAAGAGTCTCTGGTATGTGTTAAATCCACCAAAGGCATAAATCTATTTTAAATTGAATAAATGAGAGAATTTCAAATCTGCAACACAAGGTTGAGAAAAACATAAAAAAAAAAAATGCCCACTAGGTGATTGATGCAACCAAAATAAAGTCATAGAAAACCATTCACACCAGTGCATCAAAACAAAAATATTGGATCAAAAAGTTTAAAGGGCTGTGAACTTGAGAGTTGAGCATAGAGCAATGATATATGTAAATTTATTCATGGAATGGGGAGCACACACAAGTTTCAAATTCCACACAGGGGGCTTGCATGGAAGACACAATTCCTTTTGGATTTTAAATCATTTGTTAATGATACATACAAGCATGGTACTTCCATTTTTCTGCCAAAGCAAAGATTGCATCTAGTTGAATTGCATTGAAAAGACTTATTATAACACCAGCCAGTGGTAGCAGGTGTAAATGTATCAAATTTGGTGTACCTGGAAGCCAAGCGCATTAGCCAAAGCTGAGAAACATGTATCTTCAACTTACAACTAAGCTCAGATATTGGAGACAAAAGCTTCAAATGAGCAACCATTAGGTTCCCTTTCGTTGGGGGTCTCAAACAACCTGCGATCATATTGAATGGAGGCTAAATAAAGAACTCATCCAACACTACTGGGCTGGCTGTGGACAATAAGATAGTTGGCCAAGTTTCCCACAGCCTCTGGATGCCCTTATATTTTTAGAAGCAAGTGGTTTTGGATATGTAACCACATCCCCATGAACAAGTATTAACAAGATGGTAAGAGTTCTGGTTTTGTCGATACAAGAGCCAACACGGTTGGTTCAGGAGCTCCTTTTATTATGCTTCGTTGAAGAGGATGAACTAGACAGAGGAAACCATTTTTTTTCATGTTGCTTGTAAGAAAAGACTTCAATCTGGGTTCATGACTCTTAAGTACGTTTCGATGTGCTAATATAACATTGGAGACAAGTTCATTTGATAGTCTCCTCAAGAATTAGTTCATCAGTTTTATCAAAAGTTCAATATTTGTAACAAGAAAAAAAAAAGGGTGCCAGAATGATGTTGACAGAAGAAAAATAAGTAAAAGTTCGTAAACCCGATGAAGTAAAGCTTATACTTGGTCCTACAAGTTCCTAGATATCTAACAATGAGAAAATCAATAGTTAAAATAAAAATATTACAATGATGGTTAGGGTTAGTACCATTAGATACTGATTAGAATAGTGGGGCTGAGTAAACAATTTTACAAGATTCAAAACTTTCTATATCCACATCCATTGCAGGCATTGGCATCGAGTAGTGATCTAGTTATTTTCTATTTTTCATTTTTTCCCTTTTTGGTGTGTGATGATAAACGAACAAACCACAAGATCAATTGAATGTTTAAAGTAATATGAGTACAGTTATTGGCCACCAAGCCAATATTACAGAATGTCTACCATGAGATAATGTCACTAGATCAGTGATTTCTAGACATCCAAATATTCATTCAATGCTCTCAGTAAAATGAAGAACCATAACCTGATAAGGTACTTTGGCATACACCACTTTAGACTTTAAAGTTTAAACGCCCATAGGTGTAGGAGAACTTGGGTGTTTATGTTTCAGTTTTTGTTTGGAAACTCCCCCCAAGGGATATTTCTTGTTCATGTACATATTATATCACACAGAATACTACTAAGGTCATGACCAGAGGCTCAAGGTATTTCTTTGGTGCAATTAGTTTTCTGTTAATTTTGATGGTGCACTTCACAACCTTGAGACAACCAAGTTCCAATGTTGTTAATAGTTATATGCCCTTGTAGTCTGAAAGATGCACCAATGTGGGATTTCTTTTGACATCATATATCTCTAAATATAAACTGATTTTTCTTCTCAGATATTTTCCTGTAATCAAGAATTGTTGCAATTAATTAACTACTGAAACATGTGAGAAGACTCATTCTGAAAGATAGAATGCCTAGAATTTTATCATAACAAACTACAATTCCATTTATGTAATAAGCCACTTTTTTTTTGCATATTGAAAAAAAAAAAGGTCGAGTTCATTGTTTCCATTTCCCATATATAACAAACATGTTGAAAGAACACAGTCCGACTTCTCAAGGAAATTCTGTAACAAAGTTTACTACGTCTCCACTAACCACAATATCATAAGTAGTAGACATAATTTTCTGATCATTATATCTCTTTTAAACTTATGGAATATTTGACCAGAGTTTATAGATCTACCTCATCATTTGTAGCACATGGAGGGTCTGTCTCATACAAAGGTCGTACTTCATAGAAGGGAATTTTGCAGCTCACTAATGCACTGAGATGAGATGAATTCTTCTGGACAACATCATTGGAACACTGGTCATCCTCAAAACTGTCTTCCACAACACAGTCTATGACCACAGAATCTTGCTTGGAATTACCTACATAGTCCCTTTTATCATCCTTTATCAAAAAAAGGAAAGTTATCCATGTTAGTACTTGAGTTAACATGACATCTGGATCCCAAAGGCACATCTACCTCCAAACCCTCAGCTACATTCTCTACTGTTTTTGAAAATCATTTCTCTTTTGACTTTGCAATTAGATCAATGGAAGGAGATATACTAGATCGATCTCTATCTTAATTCTTTTCTTTAGCACTTGAAACAACCATGAGAAACTCTCCATTAGTTTCATTCACATTGTCTTTGATCTCACCAAAGGATGATTTGTAAAGCTCCTGTTTAATGCCAACATCCCCCAGAATAACATCCCCTGGCTTGGACATTTATGGTATATTGTTTTCCTCCATAAGGTACATTTTCTTATCATGACATAATTTTATTAATGGTGGGAATCCTGCAATAGTTTCCATTTTACTTAATCCACCCACAAAATTTTCCTGCTTTATATCTATAGAAGAGAAAATTGGCACTATATTTTAATTGTCTCTGGTACACAAGAGTTTTCAGGAGTCTTCACTTCAGTTGAAGTCTCTGCACATAACAACTCAGCTTCCATAACTAAATTGCAATTTGGAACAGGACCATGAAAGCACACACCACATGTGTTGGCAGTGCTTCCATATTTGGAAAATTAATGAAACAAAACCACTGACTTTGTTTACCATCATTCCTTCCTACACGTCAAATTGTTTCCTTGGTACACACCCCATTGTTTTCCCATAAGATTTAGTTGACTTTGGGAACTAGGAAAGCTAAGTCAATTATTTTTTTCAAAGAACCATTGTGAATCTTAGCATCTTCACAACAGAACTACGCTTCTTTTAGAATAAAAAAATTGAAAATATCTTCTTCTCATTATTAAAAAGTAAGAATAATGCATGAGTCATGGTCTTTCTCATATTACAAGGAATATATTGATGTGCACAAACATGAATCAGGATTGTAGAACATCTATTTGGGGTATTCTGAAAGATACTAAAATTTCACATCTTTACCTTCTTCTCAAAGGTTGGAACAATAGACCAAAGTTCTTGGAGATTAATATCTAATGTTTGGTTCTTAAAATGAGTTAGAATTGACGGTCAAAATGTGGTTATTCTTATAAAAGATAACAAGAAAACGACTTGTTAACTTCCACAACTTTCAAGGAATACATTTTTATAGTTGGTTGGGTACCGCAAATGTAACAACAATATCTTTCAACAATATAAATTAATAAGGTTGTCTAGATATTTTACATTTACAGTCAGGGAATGTTGTTTGTATGTTTTTAGCAGGTTTGATTCTAATGTATGTAGCTACTATAATTTCATATGGTTACTCCCTCCTCGTTCTTTTCCAATTGTTGTTCAAGGCATATAATACTATTTAAAAGACTTGGATTTTGAATCTATAAGGGTTGAGTGAATATACACTTCCCTTGTATTGGAGTATGCCGTTTTTCCAAGCAAATTTTGAGTTAGCTAATTTTTGTTTACAAATTATCTTATGGTCTTTGTTTTTTTTCTTAACATGCGCATATGTTTGATACATTCAAACATGAACACTAAAATCAAGCTAGTGTGGTGTCTCCTTCTTCTCCTAGATAAGCTACCCTTCGCTTTTTTGTTTCAAGTTTATCTCATTTGTTAGAACAAAAGGATCTTCCCGACTTTGTAGCTTCTAGAGCTAGTCATTTTGGAGATTGTTAAAGGTCAACTGGTAGGTCTTGTAATGATGTCTTTTGACACCACCTCTCTTGCATGGATTTCATAGTTAATCACTTCTATAATTCCCTAGTTTTTCAACATGACATTAGACCTAGTGGTTTAAGATTTAGACTACTTTTCTACAAGTCATTTTGGAGGCTATTTGTGCATACGATCTCTTGTTTGAGTTAGATCTCAGAAGTAGATTAACTTAGGTTAAGACTTGTAAATTGGATTAGGGTTTGTAGAGTGATTATGAGTTCTAAGCATAGCCAATGGTTATAAGTGGCCAAAATGATGGCATGTGGGCACAAGATATAGAAATTCTATCAAAGAGTAAAGCTCTTTGGCATTCACAAAGATTGTGGTTTCAAATCTTAAGGATCATCATTACAAGTCCATTATTAATGGAAGAAGGATAAGGTTGTTACTTCTCCAAGGAGATTCACGATCATACAAGCAGGATTGATTGTTCAAATTGAGTCTTTTAGTTGTTGAAGAATCCATTTGATAAGATCAACAAAAGTCGGGAGCAGAAGATTGAGAAAGGGTTGATATCTCTTAACCTTCTCTCCTTTGATAGGATTGAAGATTATTTGGCTTTTGTGAAGGGGCTACAATTGAAGTTGGATAAGTGGGAAAAGGATTTTCCAAAGAAGGATGGTCAATTATATAAATAATTTGGATGAGTATGAAGAGACGCTATAATGTTTTTCATTCAACCTTTCATGCTAGTTGGGTTTCTAGAAAAGAAGACAATAAGAACTATACCTTTGATTCTTTTTTTGTGATTTGCCAATTTGGGCATAGGAAAAGTTGTTTGGTGAAGGTAAAGTTGAGAATAAGCAATAGGCCCATCTTTGTAAGGGCAAAGGCGGTGGAGCAAATTTATGAGCGAGTATGATTTTGAGATCTCATACATTAAGGGAAAGGAGAATGTGGTGGCCGATGCACTAAGCAAGAGGCCACGAACCTTCTCCCTAGTAGCCTTGAGGGTCAATTTGAGGGAACATGTGTTGGAGAAACTCTTTGAATATAGTTGGTATCTAAAGGTTATATCAGCAGTCTAGAATGGGAAGCAAATAGAACCAAAGTTTGAGGGATATGTCCTTAAACTAGATGGACTATTGAGATTTCAAGGGATAATGTACATACCTAAGGAAGGGGGTATAAGAAGAACCATACTCGAAGAGTCACATAGAGCACCCTATTGTGCAAATCCTAGAGTGAAGAAGATGTATGCGGACATGAAAAAATATCTTCTTTTGGGCAGGCATGAAGCACGACATAGTCCAGTTTGTCGCCAAATTGCTTGAATGTTAACGAGTGAAGGTTGGTCATCGCCATCCAGCAGGACTCCTACAACCACATGACATCCCTATGTTTATATGGGAGGTAATTTCTATGAATTTTGTTGTGGGTTTTCCACTCACGTCAGAGAGGCATAATTCTATATTGAATTATAGTTGATAAATTGACCAAAAGTTCCCATTTCATCCTAGTAAGAGACACTTACGATGTTACCGATGTGGCACAAGTTTTTACAAGTGAAGTTATCCGACTACATGGGTTACCCACAAAGATCATTTCTGATAGAGATTCTCAGTTTACATCTAGGTTTTGGACAAGTTTGCAATCAGCACTAGGGACTCAGTTAAACCTGAGCACTACATATCATCCAGAGACAGATGGGCAAACTGAAAGAGTAAATTAGGATATGAAAGACATGCTTAGAATGTACGTCAGTGATAATCAGACTCAGTGGGAAAGGTACTTACCATTGGTAGAGTTTTCCTATAATGATAGTTACCACAGTTCAATCAGGATGTCTCCTTATCAAGCTCCATATGGGAGGCCATGTAGGACCCAAGTGAGTTGGGAAAAGTTGGAGGACTGAGTAATTGTTGGGTCAGAATAGTTCAAGAAATGGAGGAACAGGTAAGGCAGATTCGGCAAAGGTTAAAGGAATCACAAGATAGACAGAAGAGTTATGCTGATTCACATAGGATTGATCGAAGTTATGAAGTAGGAGACCAAGTTTTTATTCATATCTGACCCAACAAAAGCACCATTCGGTTTGGGAAAGGGACGAAGTTGTCACCTTGATTTATAGGACCTTTTAGAATCAAAGAGAAAATTGGACCAGTGTCCTATAGTCTTGTACTGCCACCCCACTTGCATAAAACTCATGATGTTTTTATGTATCTATCCTATAACATTATGGTTTTGATTGTTACAGGAAAATGTGTCTACTCAGAACTGCTTATCCCACTAAGGTGTGATAGCTACCTTAGAAACAAACAAAGTAAAGCTACTTTCGTTTTTCCTTTATGAAGTATAGATAGAGAAGAACAAAGAAGACCTTTCTCTGTCTTGCGCTAATCTCCTGGTTCGATTCCTCTCCTTCTTGATAGTCTTTCGCTACTTGTTCCCTTGCACACCCAGCTTCACAGAGTACCTGTAAGATCACAGTAGCATAGCACTATACAGGAACATGGATCTATAATCATAAACAATCTAGGATCAGATGTAAATTGACCATACAAATGCAGCAAACATAAATGACACAAGAGTATGGAGGAAAACTTGAATAGCTTTTATTGATAAACAAGAAAGAGCCAAGGGGAGTTACAACCATTTGTTCTGACCCAGCATCATCCTCTCAGCAAGGAAGCCCCTCTTCACCTCATACAAAGCTTAGATCACCCAACAATCTGATGTTTGTCTCAAGAAACCAACAGCAATTCCTTACAATATGCAAAATTCTAGCCTTTGGATCTCTGGGATGAGGGATCCATATATAGATATCTATAAGGGAGATGAGTCAGCTTGTGATTTGATTAGTGTCTTCCCTCTGATAGTTGTTGCTTCCACTTAGAGATTGATGATCTCTTACTCATCCTTGGTCGAGTTCAGAGAGGCAAGTGTCACAGGAGAAGTTTCTGGAAGCTTCCATTGCCTCTCCACCTCACGGAATGACACTGCCATTTGTCATTTCTCGCCCATCGCACCCCATAGAAGGGCTTTTTGAAATGCAATGCATCCACACAGTGTATTTAGGTGAGATGCAATGCACTTGGCCTATGGAGCATCTGAAATGATCCTGTTTTGACCAATTCTGAGTAGTTTTTCATGGAGAACTTCTGGGAGAAGTTGTAATCAGTTGACCTTGTTCCTTTAGGGGTTAGAACAACACTTTTATGGACTTAGGAGCCCTTGGTTTATGGACATTTCATGCTTTGGGTTGTAGTGCCCAAAAATGTCTATAACAGTTGCCCCCTAAAGCATGAGGTTGTTAATCTTTTGATGTCGGGTGAAATGCTTTATTATGAGGATCCGAAGTTCTTTCAAGCTAGGAGGAGACCTGTAATAAGATACAATACAATACATTATCTTCATAATATTTTCATGATCTAGCTGAGGCGGGCATTCCCATGCTGAGATTTATAAATTCATTTTCATGTACATAGGACAGACAATCGTCTGAGTGTAGACTGATGATTCTGATAGAGCCATCATCCCTTTGATTGGATGATTATCTGTGCAGCAATGATGTACATTTGATGTCTTTATTTCCCTAAATATATATCGCAGCCTAGATGGATGAAACTAGATCTGGGGTCTTCAATCTCATTCGATCTTCACTCGAAGTACAAGTCCATCCATGTGAGAGATGTTCTGGAGTCGAACATGGAAAGACATCGCTTGATTACCAGCCAATGATGTAAGTTGTTAACAAGCGTGAGAGGAATCACCGATAATGATAATGACCCTCAAGGTATTGCAGTACAATTCACGTGGTGTGAATAAAGGACTTGGCGTCGAACACCACGCAAAGTCTTTTGGTCGAAGGTCATTGATGTAAACCTATTGCCGGAAGTGAGAAACTTGCCATTGAGGCATGCAAGCTTCAAAGTACTGAAATGGGTGTTCCTAGATCAACTTCTTGGATAATGAGCTGATGTCGACAAGAAACGATCTGTCATAGGAGGGCCTTAATGAATCCCACATCAATGACATGGAATGGAGCAAATGATTTTAATGGAGGTGAAAACGATCTGGTGACGTACGGTTTAGGGTGGCAGTCATGAAAGAATGGAGTATGAATGTATTGTAGCGGGTGAGACACAGGTGAAATCTCTGAATGACTTCTCTTGAACATATCGGCGACACTGACATGATGGATTGGTAGCATTAACCCCAAACGTGGATGGTGTGATGGGACCATGGTGATGTGACCGGTGAATGAAACAACCCAACCCGACTTGGATGCGGATTGAAAGTGTCATGTTCAAGAGCGACTTACTACCAACAAAGTTTCTTCAAGTTTTCTTCCCAATTTTTCCCCAGTCATTGCTGACCAGTACCTCTTTATTTTTGTCAATCTTGAGGAGGATAACATATGCTTGTTCTATAATTTGCCCTTCAGGCAAACCCATCACTATGTTTTAATGAGCCTAGTGATAGTGAAACTCGTTCTTGTCTATAGACAAGTTTGTCGCTATTAAAATTTTAACGAGTTTAACGACAAAGATAACTCGGTCCTTTTCAATTTTAGGGAGTCTGAAAAGGAACGTAAAGGAAACTCCAAAATTCATTTTTCGTCATCTAATCCCATAAGTCCGAAAAAGTATAAAACAATACAGAAGGGATGGATTTTCGATACTTTTAACGAGCCTAACAAAACAAACGCTCGATCTTTTTGTGTAATAATCCCTCAGGTCCAACAAGATTAAAATTTAAAGGAGGGATAACACTTCCCATCCCTTTAACGAGCTGGAGAGGCCAATGGCTCGGCAACCTTTTCATATTTTATGAGTCATTTGAAAAGAGCTTAAAGGAGACTCGTCTTTTGAGGAACGAGTGATAAAATTGGGTAGCAACTGATTCCAGGTAAGGTTTGGAATTTTCCAATCACGGTAGTGTTACAAGGATGGCTAACATGATCACTCTTCGCAGTTGTTCCTCAAAATGGGTAAACAATCAAATGGAGTTGAATGATCAGCCAATGTAAAAGTGGAGGTGACAGTGCAAACACGACCAAGGCTTTAAAGGCTGAAGTGTTACATTCACGATGGTTATTTACCGGAAATTGGTTCATTTTTTAATGAGCTTAAACTCTGGAGGAACATGTGCTCATTGCTTATGTTTATTTTTTAACGAGCATGAAGTCCGCGCTAAAACTGCTCGATTAATCCAGTCGTGTAATAAGAATGTCCCATTTAAAACGGAAATTTTTAGAGTTTTGCCCCACATCCTTTCTTTATGCAAGTTAGGAAACGACCAATCCAAAAAACAGATAAATGATCGCTCTTTGCTTGCACTCCAAAAGGTTTGCATGCCCCCAGGTATAAAACAGAGTTTCAAGGTTACCCCTTCTTCCTTCCGTTAAAACATTTGTTTTACCGAGAGAGGTCTACCTCTTACAGGTTACCAAAGATTGTTCTATTCACGGCGTAAACAAAACACTTCTTCGGCGATGTCTACCGAAATAGACAAAGGTGAGTGGCAATGCCTGCCAACTCACATAACTTTGACAAGAGAATCTTATTCCAGTCCAACTCCCTCTTCCAATCACGGACGGGAGTACGGAGGTCATATACTCTCACGGAAACCTACCCTATACCCGAAGTTTTCCTGCCGAAGCAGACCAGGGTGCATGCCCCCTGGGTTTCAGTCATGTCCCCCGAATCACTCGCGCTCATCAGGCGGACGGACTGGGGATTGAGACATTTCTTGCGTGAAAAGACCATTCAGGGATGGTATATGACTATTTGCTCTGTGTGATCCGGGAAATGAAAGCTGGTCTACGAGCTTGACCACTCTTCCTTCGTGCGGAAAACACATTACTCTAAAGAGTGAGGAGACAATCGCTCCCATGCAATAAATATAGTCTCGTCCAAGGAGTAGATTATAATCCAGGGGTCCTTGAACTACCATTACGTTCATTTGAACGGTTTTCCCCCTCAATGTTATGGGCACATTGGGAAGGATCCCTAACAGTCGACTGGTTCCTTTATCAAAGCCTATTAGATTTCTCATCTCAGGCAAAAGCGATGGTGAACCAAGCGCTTTCCAAGTAGTCGAGGAAAGGATACTCACAGAAGCCCCTTCATCTATGATGGTACCGGCCATAGCCATTCTATATATTTGAACAATGATTCGGAATGGTACACTAGCTAGTAAACGGGGTCTGCCTAGTTGAATCCAGTCAAAGGAGACAACTAGGTTGCTTGGAGGTGGGACCGAATAGACGGCCGGGTACGACTCTGACGATCTTCCTTCCTGCGGTAAAGGAATGGGTAAATTTCCCCCATGTTCATCGGAGTCTATGCTTACGAAAAGAATTTGGACGGTGTCATCCTTGTTCTCTTCGGTGACTGTATCATATGAAGATGGAACCTCTGAAGGCAAGATCGGGTCAACTGCTGCCTCGACCTTTTGACTTTTGTGTGGTATGGGTTCAGATGGTTTGTCTTCAATGATAGATGCTTCAGCCGACCATCTGGGTGGGTCAGCTGGTTTTTCAACTAGTGACGGACTCGGCAAGAGTTTTTTATATCCCGGAGGAAGTCATAACGGTAAAATCAGACGATCGTCCAAAACTCTTTTCACCTCGTCTAAGAAGGGACAACAGTGGACGACATGGTCGCCTTCGCACAGTTTACAAGGAAAACTATATTTTCCTTTTTGTCCTGGGGCTTCACTTTCACTAGTCGATGGTGTGTTTTCAACATGATCATCAGAGGTTGACAACACCGGGTTGTGCAAACGAGGAGACCAGTCCCTTAAGATCCGAGGGATGCAAGGACAATCTCTATGATAGTGGTCTCCTTTGCAAATGACACATGGAGATTTAAGCCTGGTCAGTGTAGTGTGTGGATTTTCACTAGACGATGCTTGGTTGCCCCCTTTCGCTTTTGGCTCCTTCTTCTTCTTCTCTTTCTTCTTCTTTTCCTTCTTCTTCTGAGGTACTTGATTTTTGCCTTTACCAATCCCATCAAGCGAAGAGGAAGGAGGAGAGGAAGAATTGGAGGAAGTAGAAGGTTGGTGGGTAACTCTGGATTCGTCTAGTTGCTGACTCGACTGTTCAGGAATTGCGGTGTCCTGAACGACAGAGGTTGAGAAGAGCCATACGGGCAAGCCAATTGTCAGTCCTGGAAGCAACAATGTGGCCATATGGGGTGCACCAACATCTCCCCAAGAGGAGAAGGGACTAGGATTTCCTCGAAGGGGAATTCCTTAGTTGGTGGATTCCATTTTCTCAACCAAAGATCAACGTAGGAAAGGGTGATGAATATTCCATTTAAAATAAATTTTAGACGCTTTGACACAACTTGTTTTTTCAATTTTTAAGAGTCGAGAAAAAACAAAAGATGACTCTAGTCGCCTTCGATTTTTAATGATACTGAAGTGACAAGTGCTCAGATGGACCTTTTCCGTTAAAGAGTCTGAAAAGGAACGAAATGGGCTGCTCTGGAAATCTAGGTAGAGGGATTACCAAACCAATCACAAAACTTCAGAATACTTTTTATGGTACGGCAGTCAATCTTCCCGAATGTTGTGTTCAGTGCATTGCGATTGATAGGGCGGCAGACACGGCTTCCTATGGATAAAGGATTAAGCCTATTGTGGTCTCCCAAAATATACTTGACGGTACATGGGAGCACAAGTCCGTACTGGCACTTATCATCTCAAAGTGGAGGAATCACCCAACCATCAGTGATAACAACAGTTACCAGGCTTTACGACGCCGGAATACGTCTCTAGCCTAGACTTCTAAATGTTGTGCGTTAGGTTCCAAAGCGTTGTTAGATTCATTGAATTTATTTTATAGTTGATCTTGTTTATGAAGTTTGCCTTTTAGGTTCACCACGAGATGTAGTATAATTCCTAAAATGCAATCTGAGATGATAAACAATCTTTTTATCTTCTTTGTGCAATGAAAATCCTAGCTACTAAGGAAAGAAAGACAGAATTCTTTCACAAAGAGTAAAGAGCACACTCTAAATGCACTTTCCTAAATCAAACCAATCAGACTGTCTAAATGCAAATGCACATGCATGTATTTGTTTTCGACTTTCTTAGTATGTAAATGATAAAAAGAAAGTTGATGCACAAATCTGAATTACTTTTCAAGCAACAGTTATCAACAAGTTTCTTTTCGAAATCAAAAATGGAGGCAATCACAACACCTTATGATTTGGAAATGAATACTTGTTTTCGACACTAGAAAAATTACAAATTCAAACCAAAAACAATAGTAACAGGATAACTGACTATCAACAGCAATCAAACTCTTTCCTATGATTGAAAATGACACTTGTGACACTTTCAAATCAAAGGACGACAATACGATTACGCTACTTTTGCAAAGGAGAACTGAAAATGACTCAAAAAACACACAAAAACATTTACAGTTCTTTTGTACAAAGGAGGCGGAATAACAGCAAGGAAAAGGGGTCTTAAACAGAGATATACTGATCATAGGCAGCAAAATTCATGAATAGAACTGGACAGAATGAATCACAGAAACCAAAACTGCACAATGCCTAGTTTGATCAGCGCACCTACAACACAGGGAATTTGAAATGCAGCGCACCTACTACACTCGGGAAGTGCGCTAAATTTCAAATTCTCATAACAGTACCTGTGCTGGGCTAGAGACGAGACTTTGCTTGGGTTCCGGGTCACAGTTTGCAGTTCAGTTCATGGGTTTTGGCCGAGCAAATGGTAATCAGTAATGCAACAATCAGGGGTAGATCTAAGGAGGATCTAAGAGCTATCACAAGGGCAATCAGAGAGTTTGTGAATCAGTTGTTTAAATCATAAACAAATCCCGGAGATGGACTGAAGCGGCATTTATCTACTTTGCATTTGCATAGCAAATGCAGTTCGAATGCTACCTGGCACGACTTCAGACTCCGTCTGTAAGTTTATGAAATAGACAACAAGGAAGATAAACAAACAAACTAATTCGTCCCCAGCGGAGTCGCCATTTTGTTACAGGGAAAAGTGTCTACTCAGAACTGCTTATCCCACTAAGGTGTGATAGCTACCTTAGAAACAAACAAAGTAAAGATACTTTCGTTTTTCTTTTATGAAGTATAGATAGAGAAGAACAAAGAAGACCAACCTCTGTCTTGCGCTAATCTCCTGGTTCGATTCCTCTCCTTCTTGATAGTCTTTCACTACTTGTTCCCTTGCACGCCCAGCTTCACAGAGTACCTGTAAGATCACAGTAGCATAGCACTATACAAGAACATGGATCTATAATCATAAACAATCTAGGATCAAATGTAAATTGACCATACAAATGCAGCAAACATAAATGACACAAGAGTATGGAGGAAAACTTGAATAGCTTTTATTGATAAACAAGAAAGAGCCAAGGGGAGTTACAACCAGTTGTTCTGACCCAGCATCATCCTCTCAGCAAGGAAGCCCCTCTTCACCTCATACAAAGCTTAGATCACCCAACAATCTGATGTTTGTCTCAAGAAACCAACAGCAATTGCTTACAATATGCAAAATTCCAGCTTCTGGATCTCTGGGATGAGGGATCCATATATAGATATCTGTAAGGGATATGAGTCAGCTTGTGATTTGATTAGTGTCTTCCCTCTGATAGTTCTTACTTCCACTTGGAGATTGATGATCTCTTACTCATCCTTGGTCGAGTTCAGAGAGGCAAGTGTCATAGGAGAAGTTTCTGGAAGCTTCCATTGCCTCTCCACCTCGCGGAATGACACTGCCATTTGTCATTTCTCGCCCATCGCACCCCATAGAAGGGATTTTTGAAATGCAATGCACCCACACAGTGTATTTAGGTGAGATGCAACGCACTTGGCCTGTGGAGCAGCTGAAATGATCCTGTTTTGACCAATTCTGAGCAGTTTTTCATGGAGAACTTCTGGGAGAAGTTGTAATCAGTTGACCTTGTTCCTTTAGGGGTTAGAACAACACTTTTAGGGACTTAGGAGCCCTTGGTTTATGGACATTTCATGCTTGTGGTTGTAGTGCCCAAAAATGTCTATAACACTGATGAATCCCACAAACTCAATTGGTGGGAAGTATAGGTCTCATACGTGGGAACCATAATGATTAAACCAATATGCATATTATACCATAGGGTTTGATAGCTCAGGCATCAATTGGTGGACCAAGTTAAGATATAATGGGACAAGTATAACCCAAGATCTACTACCTGGGAGGATGCAAAGACTATATGTCGCAATTACCCCTCACTTTTGACCATTTATGATGTCCATTTTGACTTAGATAGCTACCTATGCTAAGGCTCTATTTTGCAGTTCCATGTTATTTATTTATGAACACTATGTAATATTGATGCATTTAGTTGGACAGGTGAAACTACTTATATAAATCATTAGATGGATTAGGTATTGATGATGGAAATGTTTGATGTATGACCTAATGTATGACTTACTTGGTTATGATTTATCTAGTGCATAACTTATCAGAGTTATTGTTGTTTCATGTATGGCTTAAGTGGATATGATTTATCTAATGAATGACTTAGTGAAATTATGATTTATCTAATGTAAGATTTATTTCCAGTATGAACTACAAAATTGACACGTGGATAATAGAATTAATAACATAATGTTTAAGATCTATCCATATATAGATTTTGTTGTTATATATATGCATGAATGAGAACTAACCTGTAGATTGGAAAGAACTATATGATAACCAAGATCTACTCTTCCATTAGGGAAGGTCGAGACATCTAATGTGGAAAGGTATGATGTACATTGTTCTATTACATTTTGTATCTACTTGGTATGCACTCTTATGACATAAGTAAAATGTAAATGGCAGGTGAAAAGACTACCTGACTGGATTATTCGATGACAAGTATCCAACCAGCATTGTAGTGTGGTCCATATTAGGGTGTTGACCCTAGTGTAAGGAGGGGTGGAGGTATTTCCCACCGTGTAACCTCCAAACCTGGAATCGTGGGAGGGAAGTGATGGACACACTCCCCTAGACATGTGATGATGATTGCTAGTTGGTGTTGACCCTAGTGTAAGGAGGGGTGGAGGTATTTCCCACCGTGTAACCTCCAAACCTGGAATCGTGGGAGGGCAGTGATGGACATGCTCCCCTAGACATGTGATGACGATTGCCAGTTGCCTGCTGGGGAAGTTAGGTCGATATAGTCGACGCTTCCGCCATATTGGTTTTATCAGTGGTTAGATTGGTATAACCGATGCCATAGTATATAACAGTAGAGGATGGATAGGGTGGGAACAGAAGTAGGTTAGGAAGGATAGGAGGATATAGATTAGTTGGAGACTCTTGATGGGAAGTGGTATCATTACCTAACTTATTAAATTTTACTACTATAACTCTCTCTCTATTTTGTTATGCCTTATTGTCAAACTACTTTCGAACTCCTTGTATCTTTTTCACTCTAACTTCGGGACGAAGTTTTCTGAAGGAGGGGTGTATGTAATGCCCTACTTAATCTTATCATGCAAATTTTATTTACCTGAAAATATTGACTTATAATTATCAAGAAATATTGGTATATACTTACATTTGTGAAACTGTAATTTTTATTTACTGATATAAATTTTATTATTGTTATTATTCAATTCCCAACTTGTCTTCTCAAATTTAATTTTGGATAGGATATGGTCTCCTTCCATTTATTCCAATTTAAATATCCATATCCCAATGTGTCATCTCAAAATATACTTGGGAGAAGATATGGTCTTCTCCAATTAATTTCCAAATTAAATATCCATATCTTATCCCCAAAATGTCTTCTCAAAATCTACTTGGGAGAAGATATGGTCTTCTCCAATTAATTTTCAAATTAAATATCCATATCTTATCCCCAAAATGTCTTCTCAAATCTACTTGGGAGAAGATATGGTAAGAAAAGTCAAGGATACTAAATGAAAGGATGAGGGGGTAGTCATGACATTAATGATAGGTGGTTGAGGTGGATGGGAGGAAGAGGCATAAAAGGGGAAGGATGATGAGAGGAGGGGGGATCCTTGGTCTTGGTTTTGGTTTGGTTTTGTTTTGGAGGATTTTGTTTTGGAGGAGGGATGTGGAGAAAGAGGAGGGAGATCAAACTTGGATCTAGAGAGTGTTTGTTAAACTTGGACACACTACATCTGGTTGGACTTGGGCTCAGAGGGCTAGGGAACCTGTGGACGTTCCTTGGCTAGGAAATACTTCCTAGTTGGCTGGAAGGCAAATCAAGTGAGCATCCCAACACAATCAGGTGCTCTGGAGCATCTCAACTAAGCTATTGGAACAGGTATTCCTTCGTTTATTGATTACTTATGTAAATGGTTGTAATAAAATTCTTACTTATTTAATTTGTGGTAAATAAAATTTAATGGTATATTATCATCAAATAAATGTTTAGATAGAAATAAATTATTTCTCATCTTATTGTGTTTAAAATTAGAGAAATTTAGTTTTTAGTTAGAGGAACTTAGGAGGGAGCCTCACAATTACTATGACCTTCCAAAGCTTTTCTGAGGATGAAATGATGCTTGTGATCCTGCAAAATAACTTACGTCAACTATTTAACCTAATCCTACAACAAGAAATCATTAATATTAAATGCAGAAATAGAAAGAAATAAAAACAAGAGATGCATGTGAAGAAGTGAATTAAAGAAGGAAAAAAATGATACAAAAGGGTTATGAGGCTCCTAGGATGGCAAAGCCCAAGGAAACTCAGAGAGCTATGGAGAAGAAAAATATTTAGAAGTTGAACATGACACCAATCTTCATTGTTTTCATCAATACAATTACATCCCTGCAAGAAAATACAATGGAGCTGCAGAAATACGAGTTCTCTCCACAAGAACACTACTGAAAATCTCTATCTAGAGGAAAATTCGACTTGGTACTTATACAAAATGATTAGGAATCATTTCCAATGAATAAAGGAAGCTTTCCCCACCAGAATCCTTTGATTAATGGATCTGGTTCCCAATACTAGGAATCTACGTTAAATGGCAGGGAACACATTCCTAGATTTTCTCAATCACTGGAGTTCCACAATCTGTGCCATAATTCCATAATATCTTGTTGATTTTTTATTTAATAGTGATCGTCATATAGTAGGGAGCAAGTCCCTAAATTATCTCCTCCTCCAAATCTTCATAATCTACCCAATATTCTCATAATATTCCACAAAAATAAATAATATTAGGCACAAATATGCAATTATTCATAAACTTTCCTAATGAATATATTAAAGTTAAAAATACATTATCTAATGCAAAAGAGAGGTTTAATGTGCTGAAGGATGGTCATAGGCCTTAATTTATGTTTAATTTAGAGGCATGGGCCTTAATTTATGTCTAATTTAGAGGCCCATCATACCCCTTGCTGAAAGTGTTGCTCATCCTCTGAGAAAATTAGTGATATCATTGTGCCTCATTCATGGCCCTGGTGGTCTCTCTCTTGTTCATTAAGAATATTGGTTGTAAGTTCTGCAAGGAGAAGCCAAAAAACATATTTGTACAAAGAAAAGTCATTGTTTCTTGATACCATTAGCTTACCTTCTTCCCCTTATTCAAGATGGGTTCTTGAATATTTTTCAGTTTAGCAAGGTCTTCCACATCCTTATCAACTTTATGCTACCTTGTTCCATCATTTGGACACCTCTGAAACCTTCAAACTGACTTTAGATGAGAACTAGGACATTCTGTAGTACTTCTTGTCAAAACTACAGGAATCCCTTTTTGAGCATAAATGATAGTCTAAGCCTAGGATAGGCCCTCAACTTGACTCCCATGCCTTTCTCTCATTTGTATAACATCTTTTAGGCCTCAGAAAAAATCTAGAAATAGATTAGAGACCTCTTGGACAGTCTCTTTTCATCACTGCAGTTTGAGTTCTGCTTTGATGGTGGATGCCTCATTTCCTTTTATTGCCTTCTTCTTCTCTCTTGTGGCCTAGATGGTTTCCTAATGGCCTTGGAGTTCTCTGTTTTTATTAGGTCTCTCTTAGGCACTGTCATTTTGGGTTTTAGCACAATTTTTTCTTTCTTCCTTCTTGTAGCAACATTTTTCCTTCCTGTAGTAGTCATTCCTTCTTCCTTTAGAGTCTTCTAACTGTATGGGAGTGATGAGAAATGATGTAGGTTTGTGAAAATGGAGAGGATGCTCTGTTTTCTTTTTCAAGAAATTTTCAGGGTGAGATAGGGTTTGTTCTTGAAATTATGAAATGGGATGGATGAATGATGGATAGATAGTGAATATGAAGTGGATGGAGGGCTTGGAGTGTTGTGGTGACTTGGCCTTTGCAAAAATTTATTCTTTTAACTGCTATCCTCATTCCTCAAAATCATCACCCTTCATAATTTGACTTTTCAACATTGCATGAGTGAAGGAGTGAGTTGCAATTAACTAGTTGAAGGTGGTTGAGACTGATGACCCATCCTTAGCTTATAAAACCTCGTCTCTTATGCATTGACAACAAATTTCTAACTATAATATGCTTAAGAGAATAGGTCAAGAATATTGCAAACTTGTACCTACCTGATGGTTATTGGAGAGACATGCATGCTTTTGCTGATTTGATGTTGTTGTGCTTCTCATGACTCAGGTACATCTTCTTGACTGTCTTTTTCTTTTTTGTTGATCTTATTTTGCTGATGGGTTGTCTTCTTGTTGATGTGTAGGTGATGGTTTCCTCTGTTGCTGCTGAGCTCTGGAGGAGTTTCATTATGCCTGTAGTTATGCTTCTCCTCTTTCAATCATGATGCTGAGGGTTAGGCCTGGACCCTGTTGTTACTTCCAAATAGGTTGTTGTAGCTGCCCTTTTTTTTAATGTTTGTGTCATTTCTTTGTTGGAGGGTAAATAGGTATTGGAATGAGTGGAAGGTGTGGCCATAGAGTGACATGGTCATGATGGGTGTTGGCTGAGATGTGGTGAAGTCAATTTCCTTTTTTCTATCCCAAAATAGGCCTACATCATAATTTTTCCATCAGACTGTCTTTCTTGTAGATTTTCAGAACTTCCTGTAGTACTATAGGAAACTCCTGTAGTAATTTAGGACAACCTCTTGTAGCTGAACTGTTTTTTCCATATATCCCAAACGGTAGAATGGATTGACCTGAAACTTTTTGTGCATGTTTCCATCATCATTATGCACCTCCCCATAAAATAATTGGTCAATGGATGCACAAATCTCGAAAACAACTAAAAATGGCTGAAGGTGATGGAGGTATATTTCTTGGAAACCGTGCCCTGGAATTTGCTGAAATTTCTTGGGCATGTTACCATCATCCATATTCATCTCCCCATGAGACAACTTTTTAAATGGATGCACAGATAACGAGAAAATGAAAAAATGGTTGTAGGTGATGGAGGTTGATTTTTCGAAAATTTTGCACTGAAATTTGTTGAAATTGCTTGAGCATGTTACCATCATCCATATGCATCTCCCCCTGAAACAACTTGGAAAATGGATGCATGATTTTCAAGTTATGGCAAAAACAAATTTATGCTCTATGTATTTTTGTTTCCTGTAGTAAAACAAAGCCTTCCTGTAGTTTTTTAGGACAACAAGCAAACTGAATGGGAAAAGCTTGAGAATGATGGGTGGATGGTGGAAATAGATGAGGGTGATGGATTGGCATGGCCTTGGCCTTGTTGGAGCATTTGAGCAAAGGAGGAGAAAGTCAAAATTTGACTTCTTTTGACTAGGTTTGACCTATTTTTTCCTTTGTTGGTGCCAACTTGTTTTTGTTGCTTGCAGATGTTGGAGAGTACATGCATTCATCAAAGAGATACATGGAGCAAATATTTTTTATTTTTTATTATTTTTTTTCTAGGCCTACTAGCCGCCTCAAGGAGGTTTTCAACTAGTAGGTCTGCCTAGGTGCCTCAAAGGAGGTTTTCACTTAGGATCTTTTTTTTTCTCATTTTTTATTTTTTTCCCATCCCATTGACTGCCTCATGGAGGTTTTCAATCAATGAGCTAATATGAGGTGCCTCAAAGGAGGTTTTCACCTAAGATTTTTATTATTTTTTCTCTTATTTTTCACTTTTTTTTTTCTACCATACCCTACTTGAAAAACAAAATCACTTTCAAGTATAAGAATACTTCCAATGGAGCCATGTGCACATCAAAATGAGAGACAAAATGATGTCTAGGCTTGAAATGTATGCTTTGACATGTGCCTGGATTTCAAAGACCAAATGATTTGACCTTGAAAGGATCAAGCATAGTTGAAGAAGAGAGTGATGCTCCATCTTGTTGATTTTCTGGAACCAAACCTCAATATAACTTTGATGCCCTTGGTTTGCTTTTTGATCTGGATCATTCTTCATGTCTTCTTCTGCCATGACCTTCAAATCTTCCTCTCTTTTTTTATTGTTCTCTTGAATACATGGAGGATTTGATGGTAACCATAAGGGAGCTCTCTTGATCTTTGATTTTGATGTCTGCTCTTTATCAAATGCAGCTCATTATCCTTTGGTATTCTCATTTGAATCTTATTCTTTTGGATGTGGTCCTTCAATGAAATCAATATAATCTCTTTTTTGCAATACTTTTCCTGATCTATGGTGAATACCATTGATCTGAAGAGGAGATGTTTAGAAGTGTTGTACCTCAGCATTGTAAGTGGGCTGAGCTACTTCAATGTGTGGGTTTGGAAATGGTGGTACAAATAATTGAGTGGGAGTGGATATTTGAGATGGATGTGGTTGGGGTTGTGGCTATGGTGGAGGTGAATGGTAGGGATAACATGGAGTTGGGTATGGAGGATATTGAGGAAAATACTAAGGATATTGTGGATGGCTCCCATAAGTTCCTTGCCAACCTTGTTGCCAAAATTGGTTTTGGGGTTGAGATGGCCAATGTTGCAAAGGAAAGGGTGTGTTCCAATTACTTTGAGATGGATGTGCATAAGCTTGAAATTGTGAATTAGGTTCTTGCATCATACTAGGTTGAATAAGATGCCATGGTCCTCTTGGAGCTACATAACATAGCTGCATTGGCAATTGACTTGCTCCATTGTCCTCTTGGTAAACTTCCTTCAACCTTGGTAATGATGGACAATGTTTAACATCATGTGATTCTGCATGGACAACACAAATATCAACATCTTCTTTTTCTTCATCTTGCATTCTTAACATTTCTACTTGTTTGGTTAGATTGCTAAGAATTTCTTTTTTTTAAATCATCAAACAAATTTCCAAGTTTAGCTTGACTTACCGATCTTGATGTTGATTTACCTACTCTTTCCTTTCCTCTTGATATGTGTTTGCATGTTTCACAAATTTCTTCAAATGATAATTGGTATACATCACCTCTACTCATGAGATCAAGGAGATTAATCCATTCATCCCTAATTGTTTTAAGTAAGAGGGTTTTTAGTGTGTCGGATCCTAAATGATGTAGTTTTTCCCTCTTAACATTATACATGAACCTCTCTATTAGATCCTCAAGACTCTCATCTTCTCTTTGATTCATTTTAAGGACTTTTTCCTTAAGATCGTGATCTTTATATTTTTCTAGAAATATCTTTTTCATATCATTCCATGATCTTATTGAATTAGTCCCTAAACTCATTAACCATTTAAGATCTCTATCCTTCAATGTTGCCGGAAACAATCTCAATTTTTGATTTTTTAATAAGTAACCATAAGATCTACAAACAATTTCAAATTCAAATTGAAAGGTTTCCAGATCCTCTGACCTTAGACCATGAAATTTTGGAAGAAAATATGGAGGGATGTTCATCATGTGCACACTACCATCAGTATCTTGAATGGGAAATCCGAGAGGGTCTTCCTCATTGTCATCATCTCCATCCATTTCTTCTACATTCTTTGTCATCTTCTTCTTCTACCTGCAAAAGTGAATGGTGATGCGGCTCTTACTGCACCATGTGATCAAATGGGGGGAGTGGGTTGGTGTTGGAGATTTTTTTTGTTTTTATGATTGAATGAAAATGCTAATGCAATGCACTTTTATATTTTTGAAGTGAAATATACCTAATGCAAATATTTTTTTTTTGCAAAAAGTAAAAAGAAATGAATCAACTAAGGAAGAAAACAACGAATACTTTGACACCTACCCGGCAACAGCGCCAAAAAGTGATGAGCCTCGGTATTGCATCAAGGATGTTGCAACTCCCAAGGTTACCGACTTTAATTATCAACCCAGGGTTCGTAAAAACTTAAGAAGTATCGGAACTATATGTGCAACATACAATGTGTCATTCTTTTGCTATCATGAGAGAAAATAAATGCTACCTATTTGCAGGAATGAAAGACTGAATTTAAAAATGCTTGTAAAGTAACATGAAATCCTCTATCTACTTATTAACACACTTTGCTTGCAAAAGAACCCTATTTTAACCCTATTTGTCACATGTGATGTTTTAAATAATCTAAGCATGAAATATGATCTAGAGACTAACTGTTGTGTGTATGTGTAAATATAAAAGAACTCATTTTTTAATCTTTTTATTTTATAAATGCAAATGTTAATCCTCACTTGTTCTTTGGCAGGAGAGACAGGTGTGGAGGAAGAGGGTTAAAATGGTCTTGATGGCATGGAGGTCAAGTAGAGGCCTAATCCCAGCTTCAATGATGATTTTTCTCAATTCGGGCTCAAAACATGTGATTACAGGATTTCCTATAGGATGTACTAGTTCTCCTACTGCATCCCCTAGTTCTCCTACAGGATCCCCTGTTTTACTACAGGATGTTACAGATTTACTATACGAAATTATAATTCATCGAATGACCAAGAAAATCAAATCCAAATTGGATGGGACAAATTTTTTTATTGACTAGGATGTCTTAGGTCCCCATTCCAAGTGGAATCACTCAAAAAGACCTCTGTTAACCCACGCTAAAAAATAACATAAAATTACTAGTCGAAAATCTAAAAATTCGAGAACTAGTGAGCCAGTAAATATATAAAATGCCTAACCTAATCAAGTGAAAATGCAATGGGGCAATTTTTGTTGTGAACTAGAATGTTTTTTTGATATAATGCAAGTGGAACCAACTCAATTGAAGCTCGTTAGCATGCTCTAAAAAATAGCAGAAATTTATTGTTCTTTGCCACAAAGGAGTTTCAGAAATCTAGATTTGGGAATAAGAAAGCTAATCCAAGTAGCTCAATGATTAATATGACCTTCCAAATATTTTCCAAGAGTGAAATGGTACTTTTGATCCTGCAAAAGAACTTACATCAACCATTTAACCTAATCCTACAACAAGAAATCATTAATACTAAATGAAAAAATAGAAAGAAATAAAAACAAGAGATGCATGTGAATAAGAAGTGAAAAGAAGGAAAGAAAATGATACAAAAGGGCTCTGAGGCTCCTAGGATGGCCAAGCCCAAGGAAACTCAGAGACCTATGGAGGATAACAAGATTTAGAAGCTAAACATGACACCAATCTTCATTATTTTCATCAATACAATTACATCCCTGCAAGAAAATACAATGGAGCTGCAAAAATACGAGTTCTCTCCACAAGAACACTATTGAGCTTCTCTATCTAGAGGAAAATTTGACTTGGTACTTATAAAAAATGATTAGGAATCATTCCCCATGAATGGAGGAAGCTTTCCCCACCAAAATCCCTTGATTAATTGATCTAGTTCCCAATACTAGGAATCTGCATTAAATGGCAAGGAATACATTCCTAGATTTTCTCAATCATTGGAGTTCCACAATTTGGGCCATAATTCCATAATATCTTGTTGATTTATTATTTAATAGTGATCCTCCTGTAGTAGGGAGCAAGTCCCTAAATTATCTCCTCCAAATCTTCTTAATCTATTCAATATTCTCATAATATTCCACAAAAATAAATAATATTAGGCACAAATATGCAATTATTCATAGACCTTCCTAATGCAAAGATAGAGAGGTTTAATGTGTTGAAGGATGGTAATAGGCCTTAATTTATGTTTAATTTAGAGGCGTGGGCCTTAATTTATGTCTAATTTAGAGGCCCATCAATGACCGTAACCTACACACCATAGACTTGGAAGATGAGAGGTTTACTTCACACAAGGAATTACATAATATGCTATACCAAATTGGCGGGACCTTATGATATATGCACAAACACGGAATACTCCATATGGCTGTGTCACCTACTAAAATTTATATGAATTATGTGCATTACAAGTTTGGGGATTTCTGTTATGTTGTACACAGGAATGGTCCATCTAATATAAAAACAAGGGAGCTTGATACAAGGTATATAGCTTGTCTTTGAGGTTTCTACGAGTTTCATCATTGTTCAAATTATCTTTCGGATACATCGCATAAGGATTCTTTTTCATCGACGTTTCGAACCAGCAACGGTGGTTCATCTTCAGGATGTGAGAGAATGTTGAAAGACTGGTCTTATTTTTCACTTATATATATGGAGATGCTTAGCCGACAGATGTAATTGATTTAATTATTCTTTTTCCCTTAGGTTTATGGTTAGTTATATTAGTTTTAATTATCTAATTATCTTTTTCTTTTTTTTAAATTAATTATCTCTATTTTAATTATTCTAATTATAATTCATTTTAATTATTTATTTTAGTTAATCTAATATTTATATGATTTTCTAATTATCTAGTTATATAATTATTTTAATTTAATTTTGATTATTTTTATTTTAATTAATTATTTTTATTTTAATTATTATAATTAAGATTCTTTTAATTATTAATTTCTATGTCAATTGTTGTAATTATATTTATTTATTTTAATTAATCTTATATGTATATGATTTTTAAATTCTATTTATATATTTATTTTTGTTTATTTTAATTATTTATTTATTTTGATTATTTAATTTTAATTATTTATTTATTTTAATTATTAGGTTTATAACTATTGTTTTAATTATTTATTTATTTTAATTAATCTTATATTTATATGATTTTTAAATTATTTTTATATATTTATTTTTATTTATTTTAATTATTATATTTATAACTGTTTTAATTATTTATTTATTTTAATTAATCTTATATTTATATGATTTTTAAATTATATTTATATATTTATTTTTATTTATTTTAATTATTTATTTATTTTAATTATTATATTTATAACTATTTTAATTATTAATTTTAATTGTTGTAATTATATTGATTATATAATTGTTTTAAAATTTTTATATATTTTAATTATTTTAATTAATTATTAATTTTAATGGTTTAAATTGTATTTATTTTAATTATTATATTAATTAATTATTAATTATTACTTTTTAATTATTAATTAAAAAGTAATAATTAATTAATTATTAATTATTAATTAAAAAGTAATAATTAATTATTAATTAATTAATTATTTTAATTATTTAATTTTAATTATTTATTTATTTTAATTATTATGTTTATAACTATTGTTTTAATTAAGGTATTTAGACTTCTGTGATCCATAATATGTTAGATAATCTTCGGCATAATCACATAATCAATCTTGTGTCGACGCGTTTCGAACCAACCAGTGTGGTTCATCGTCAGGACAAGTTTGATTATGTGACGATGAACCACACTGGTTGGTTCGAAACGCGTCGACACAAGATTGATTATGTGATTATGCCGAAGATTATCTAACATATTGTTTTAATTATTTATTTATTTTAATTAATCTTATATTTATATGATTTTTAAATTATATTTATATATTTATTTATTTTTTATTTTAATTATTTATTTATTTTAATTATTTAATTTTAATTATTTATTTATTTTAATTATTATGTTTATAACTATTTTAATTATTAATTTTAATAGTTGTAATTATATTGATTATATAATTGTTTTTAAATTTTTATATATTTTAATTATTTGTTTATTTTAATTAATTATTAATTTTAATGGTTTAAATTGTATTTATTTTAATTATTATCTTAATTAATTATTAATTATTACTTTTTAATTGTTATAATTATATTTATTTCAATGTATTTATCAATTTTAATTATTACTTTTTAATTGTTATAATGAATGTGTCAGCTAAGATATAGGTCATAGTGTGTTATTACATTAAAATGGATTAGAACTTTTATGTTTGTTCTAGGTTAATAAGGGGAGGATTATAGTTAGGGGTAGATTTGGATGATAGGATTGGAACCCAGTTTTTGCTTATGGTCCATCCATCGTCTCTGTTTAGGTTATTAGGGTGTTTGCTAATTTCTATGGCTTCTCTGAATTTCCTTATGAAGTAGTGATCACTCCTAGCTAAGATACGGGTATCTTCTATGCAAATTTGGTGCTTAGTTTTATCAGAATGTTCAGCTAGAGCTGAGGATTTGGATCGATTGTGTTTTATGTCTGCTGAGTGTTCCTGGATTCTTGTGTTAAAGGATCTCCCAGTCTCACCTACATAGGGCTTGCCACATGAGCAAGGAATTAAGTAGACACCTTTATGGCATTTAGGGTCAATTTTGTCTTTCACAGGATTAAGGCAGTTACGAATAGTGTTTAAGGGTTTAAAAGTGGTTAGAATTCCATTGTTTTTCAGGATGCGGGAAATTTTGTCTGTAGACCCTTGTATGTAAGGGAGGTTGACTTTACCTTTAATATTATCAAGGTTTTTATTTTTGTTAGGTCCAGTTTTTGCCTTATTTATGGCCTTGATAGCTTGATGTTTATTGTATCCATTTTTTAGGAAAACTTCAATAAGGTGTTCTGTTTCTTTTTCTAGGTGTTCCTTGTCAGAGATTCTAAGAGCTCTGGTTGCTAATGTGTTGAGGACTCCTAGTTTGTGGGTAGGGTGATGATGTGAGGAGGCATGTAAATATTGTTCGGTATGAGTCTTTTTTCTATATACCTGGTGGGATATAGAGCCATCCTCATTCCTAGTGATGAGGATATCTAGGAAAGGGAGGCTCTTGTTGACCTCGACTTCCATAGTGAATTTTATGGAAGGGGATAAACTATTTAGGTGTTGCTTGAAGGTTTCTAGGGTTTCTCTTCCATGAGGCCATATGATGAATGTGTCATCCACATATCTTTTCCACAATTTAGGTTTTAGGGGTGCTGTCCTAAGGGCTTTGTTTTCAAAGTCCTCCATAAATAAATTGGCAATAATAGGGGATAGGGGCGACCCCATGGCGACTCCGCAAGTTTGTTCATAAATATCTTCCATGAAGCTGAAAAAGGTTGATCTCAGGCAAATTTCTATGAGTTTTGATGTGTCTGGGTCTGTTAGTTTGCAGATAACCTCCATGGCATCATTAATGGGGATATTGGTATACAATGCAGTGACATCAAAACTAACTAAAATGTCATCTTGATCAAGTTTGATGTTCTTGATTTCTTCAATGAATTGGGTTGAGTCTTTGACAAAAGAGTCAGTGTTTCCTACTAGTGGTTTTAGTTTCTTGGCTAGGTGTTTTGCTAGATGGTATGTAGGTCCATTAATCGTGTTTACTATTGGTCTGAGAGGGATGTCCTCCTTGTGAATCTTTGGGGCTCCATATATTCTTGGTGTGTATGGATTGTTTACTATGAGATTTTTGTTGTCTTGTATCTTACTAGTTTTGATTAGGTTGCAAACTTTTTTGGAGATATTGTTTAATGGGTTTTTGTTGAGTTTTCTGTAGCAGCCACTGTTATTTAGATGATCTAGCATTTTTTCTTTGTAGTCATTTTTGTTCATGATAACGGTGGCTCCTCCTTTGTCTACTTTCAACACTACAATATCAGGGTTGGAGTTCAAGGTTTTGAGAGCTAGATACTCTTGTTTGCTGACATTGCTTTTGGGGGGTTTTGCTTTCCTAAGGGTGATTGAACAGTCTTGTCTGATTTGTTCTTTTATGTTGTCAGGAAGGTTTTTGATGCCATATTCAATATTGCACAGAATGTCTTCAACAGGGATTTTGCGAGGTGTGATGGAAAAATTTAATCCTTTACTTAATAAGTTTAGGATGTGTTCATTTAGTTGTAGGTTAGATAAATTTATGACCAAATTGTCCTTTTTATAATTGGGTTTATTATTGTTATTGTTCTGTGATATAGGTTTACTATTATTGTATTGTTCCTGGTCTTTGTGTGTTGCCGTAGGTTGGGACAGCGCTGGTTGGAGAGGATGCGTGGGTGAGCCTGACAGCGCTGGTTGGAGAGGATGCGTGGGTGAGCCTGACAGCGCTGGTTGGGATTGCATGCGATGTGGTAGGGTTAAGTTACAATGGAGGGTATTTTGCTGCGTGGTATTAATTTGGGGCTGCGTGGGAGCTGTTAAGACCACATGTTGCTGCTGCGTGGTATTAATTTGGGGCTAAAGAATAATTAAATCAATTACATTTGTCGACTAAGCATCTCCATATATATAAGTGAAAAATAAGACCAGTGTTTCATTATAACCATAAACCTAAGGGAAAAAGAATAATTAAATCAATTACATCTGTCGGCTAAGCATCTCCATATATATAAGTGAAAAATAAGACCAGTCTTTCAACATTCTCTCACATCCTGAAGATGAACCATCGTTGCTGGTTCGAAACGTCGATGAAAAAGAATCCTTATGCGATGTATCCGAAAGATAATTTGAACAAGGTATATAGCCTTAGAAATTTTAGATCAAAATGTTGATCTCAAACAACTTGATTCTAAATAGCTTGAAAGAGTCAATATATACACACTAGGTGCTACTATGTTTAAGTTTGCAAAAGGATTCACTGTGCAACATACATATATCCATTCTTTCGAAAAACTTATTGTAGCTATGAAGCACACTATTCCTTCTGCAATACCCACTGTAAAAGCACTACTAACGACTTTAAGGGAAGATTTTGGAATGTTCCATTTTGACTCTGCAACGTTTCAGAAATTTTCTGAACCTGTCAATATAAAGAGTTTTGGGCCTGGTAATTGGAGTAAACTACCCCAGGTCATTGGTTCCACTACTCCTTCACAAACAAATCTGCATGGAACTGAAACCCTTAGAAATGTTCAATTTCCAACATCAGCGTTCACGAATCATAAATTTTTTGATCTTGTCGATATAAATAGTTTTGCGCCTAGAAATTGGAGTAAATCAACCCCAGTTAAGCATCCACCGAATAATGCTTGGGATGAAAATGTTGCAGAGAGGGAATAAAAAATGGAAAGAATAGATGAAGGTTTTCCAATAACAAGAGCTTCAGTGACACCGAGAATGCATGTTTATGTTTCCAGATGTGCGGGTGAGAACTAAATATACTCGTGAAGAATTTTCTTACATATGACGCAGATGGGATTACAAAAGTAGATTTGGATAATAAAAGATGAAAATGATGGGATAGGGAATAGTCGAATGCACTGGTTTCGTGATGTTATGGCGGGATCTGTGTGGTGGTGTGAGTATGGGGCATGACAGAATGTTGTGGAGGCTACAATGGTGTCTCGATGTAGACTAGTTTGACAGACAGGATTGTTGAGGAAATTCGCAGGGCACGAGCTGGAGATGTATGACGGTAGAGGTGTTTGACAGTGGCGACTATGGTTTACTGTCAGATGACCGATTTTGAAGACCACGAGGGCACAAGCCACTAGCACATTGAGTCTATGGACATGACCGTATAAATCTGTATGGTGGGTATACAAAAAATAAATAAATATAATAAGTAACCTTAACAACTTTAATTAGTGAAGTAACGTTATAAAGTTATTATAAAGTCACCTATTAAATTATTAAGTTACTTTATAAATTTTTTATAAAGTTATTTCTTAAGAACATAATAAATATATATATATATAATAAAAAAGAAAAGAAATAAAGAAAGAGGAAAATGGATAAAGTTCAACAGTATCACTTACACATGCCGAAATGAGTGGGCAAGGTGAAGGAAATTGTCGCAATTAATCTTTGAGGACAAAAATTTTCGAAGAAAGTGGCAATGTTATGAATATAATTCATAACAAATAAAATAAATTTAAATAATAAATAATCAAATTGTGATTATTTTAATAGTCATTAGTTTAATAAAAAGGCATGTCTAAAAAGACATGCCCAGTCATCAAGGGGCACCTACTAAGGTATATATGCAGGCTCTCATTATAACATTCAATCATCCTTGTACATTTCATATTATTAATAAAATATTGTTTACAAACACCTTTATGTATTTTATATTAAAAGCAGATACAACTATAAGTTTTTTCACTTCATCTTCCTGCTTCTTGGGTTGGTGCATCACATACATCCCTAACATGTCCTCAAGGATCTGGTTGATCCTCTTTGTTTTTCCATATGTTTGTGGATGATAGGTTGTGCTAAATGCTAGTTCTATTCCCAATCCAGTGAAAAAATCCTTCCAAAACCTAGAAGTTAATTTAGCATCCCTGTCTGACACAATCTTCTTGGGAATGCCATGTAGCTTCATGGTCTCCTTTACGAAGATTTGGGCTTTGTCACTAATAGAGTTGGTGGATTTAACTGCCACAAAATGAGCTACTTTGCTAAGTTTATACACCACCACCATGATTTCATCATGTTGCTTAGATGTTTTTGGAAATCCAATGATGAAATCAATAGAAACTACTTCTCACTTCCATTCTAGAATAGGGGTGGGTTGCAACAATCCTATCAGGTGTTTACATTCATTTTTTACCTACTGGCATTCTATGCATTTTTCTATGAAATCTTCTACTTATTTGTTCATATTTGGCCAATGATAGTTCTTTTTAATGGTTGTGAGGGTATTTTTATACCCTAGGTGGCCTAAGTAAGGCTTAGCATGGAATTCTTTCAATATCAACCTTTTTATTTCATCATGGTCAGGCACATAAACTCTGCCCTTGAATCTGATTAAGTCATCTTCATTGAGATGATATCCCTCACCCTTGCATCTTTACTACAAATTTTCTTTCATTTGATGGTATCTTTCATCCTGCTTCCAAGCATTTTTAATTATTTCTTCCAGATCTGTTGCTAACATGCTTACTGCTACCAAGCGATTTACATGGAGCCTTCTGCTCAAGGCATCAACAACCTTATTTTCCTTACCTTTTATGTAGTTAATTTCAAAGACAAACTCTGTTAGCATGGCCAGCCATCTTGCTTGCCTAGCATTCAACTTTGGTTGTCCAAACAAGTATTTGAGTCCACTATGATCTGACATGAGTGTGAACCTCCCACCCAGAAGGCAGTGCCTCCACATTTTTAAGGCATGAACAATAGCGACCAATTCTAAATCATGTGTCACATAATTTTCCTCATGCTTATTCAACTTTATGGACTTGTAGCACACTACTTTCCCTTCTTTCATTAAGACTCGACCGAGTCCCTCCTTGCATGCATCTGTGCACACTACTAAATCCTTGTGAGGAACTATGATTCTCAGTACTGGCGCACTAGTGAGAAATTTCTTTAACTGCTCAAAACTTTCTACACATTGTGCAGTCCATTCAAATCCTTTCCCTTTCTTCTACAAGGTTGTAATGGGATGACCGATTTTGGAGAAATTTCGAATAAATCTCCTGGAGTAACCTACCAATCCCATGAATGATCTAACCTCCTCCACATTCTTTGGAGTTGGCCACTCCCTTATGGCTTTAATATTCTTAGGGTCGACTGCTACACCTTCATTAGAGACAATGTGCCCTAGGTAATGTATCTATGACTGGAGAAAGTCACATTTGCTAAATTTTGCATAGATTTTATGCTCTCTCAAAAATTGTAATATTACAACCAAATGGTTTTCATGTTCTTCCTCCATTTTTTAGTAGACTAGGATATCATCAACAAAAACTATGACAAAGTTGTCCAAGTAAGGACACAATACTCTGTCCATCAGGCACATGAATGTGGTTGGGGTGTTGGTAAGCCCAAAAGGTACCACTATGAATTCGTAGTGCCCATACCTTGTTCTGAAAGAAGTTTTATGGATGTCTTCCTCCTTGATTCTCACTTGATGGTATCCTGACCTCGAGTCGATCTTGGAGAAAATTGTTGTTCCTATTAACTAGTCAAAGAGATCATTGATCCTTGGTAATGGGTACTTTTCTTAATGGTTACCTTGTTCAGTTATCTGTAGTCAATGCACAATTGAAGGGTTCCATCCTTCTTCTTTACAAATAGTACAAGTGTTCCCCAAGGAGACACACTTGGCCTTATATAACCTTTGTCAACCATCTCCTTCAGCTATAATTTCAACTCAAGTAACTCTAAATTGCTCATCTTGTATGGAGCCTTGGATGTTGGTGCTACTCTGAGTACTATCTCAATAGAGAAATTGATCTCTCTGTGAGGGTGTAATATAGGAACCTCCATTGGAAAAACATTTGAAAACTGTTGCAAAACAGGGTACCTTTGGATCAATTAACCCTCCTTGTCTTCTACTTTTCTTCCAGCTTCCTCATTCTTGGAAACTTGTACTACAAACAACATGCATCCCTTCCTACTGTTGTGTTTGGCTTGCGTAGCAGTGATCAACCTCACTGATATGGGATTCTTTTTTCCTTGTAATACTCTTTTTGTTCCTTTCTCATCCAAGCATTCTATTTCTTTCATAGAAATCTACCTTAGTCTGTTGTAAGTAAAACCAATCCATGCCCAATAGTATGCCATACCCACCCAATGGCAACACATTCAAGTGGGTTTTTGTAGGAATGCCATTGAGCTCCATTGCACATGACTTTACCCAATGGATGATTCTTCTCCTTGTGCCAGTGGCCAATTGAACCTGCCAAGGTTCTCGATGCAATTCTTTTCCCAATCCACACTTCTCAACAAGTTTTGGGCTAATATAGCTATAATTAGAACCTAGATCAATTAAAACATAAACTATTTACTTTTGTAGCATACCTTCCATCTCAATGATGGATGTCTGGTGATTTTCTTGGTGATTGTCCACTGCTACATAAATCCTTGGTATACTCTGAGCCACTTCACCCACTATAATTTCCTCTTGAGAATTGTAAATATTTGGTTCAACATTCTGTTGATGTGGGAAATCTCTCCTCCTATGATCCCCACCACAATTCCAAGACTTAAGTGGTTTTGAGACTTAAAACTCCCCCCGTGCCAATTCCTTCTCAGAAATGGCTCTAACATTCTTCAAGTCTTCCCACCATATGTAGGATTTTTCTTTCAATTTGTATGAAGCAACTCTAGCCTTTGTATTCTCAAGATAATCATGTATTATAAAGAATTTCTTTAGTCCTAGCAACCATGCTTCTACATCCTCTGCTTTCTTCATATCCCCATCAAAGGTAAGTAGCTTTGCCTTCTTAAACTCCTCAAGAATATGCTCCTTTTCTTTTTCCTTACTTACTGAGTGATGACAATGTCAATAATGGTGATGCCTCCAAGCAATTTATTTAGATGGTATGTTTGAATGTTGCACCTGTGTGTCGGTCCCTTCTCTTGGAGTGCTCAAAATTTCACCTCTTGACACAGTGTCCTCACTTCCTTACCTGTGACTCTTTCTGGATCTTTCATCATTTTTGTGTATGTGTTATATTCTTCCCATGACTAACCCCACGCATTGTACGTTGTGTGGGGTGCAATGGGGGGGGCGGCCGTAGTTGGGGAGGCAGCAGCCCCCCCTATTAAGGAGTTTGGAGGGGGGCGGTAGCCCCCTGCACGGGGGTCCAAGGCAATGACCCGACAATTAATTTTTTTTTATGAAGACCCAAAAATAGTTGGGTGGACCCAAGGATGGGGGGTGGACCCAAAGATGGTGGGCGAACCTACCCATGGTTTTGTGCATGGGTTTTTCACATGGTTTTGGTCATGATGGTTTTTTCCCATGGTATTTTATAGATCCAGTCAAGGTAACTATGGTTATGTTCTAATCCAGAGTTAATGGATTGGGGTTTATGAATGCTTCGACATGTATATATATGTATTGTAACATTGAAAGGAATATAATGAAAAATCAATATGGTAGTCCTCGTTTTAGGATCCAGGGGAAAATTTCTATGTATATTTGTTTTATGTTATTGCCATTCTGTAATTTTCTTTTTTAAGAGTTCGTTTGTAGGTAATTTATGTACAGGGTTAAAACCTACAACCATCTACCCTGTTGGTATCTTCTTTTATTCCCCAAAATATTCTTGTCTTTATGACTTTCCCTCCTCTCATATTTCCTTTGCCTCTACCAATATGAGAGACTTTGCAAGATGACTGCATTGATCTCTGCTTGCCTTTCTTCGGCTCTTACCAACCTCTCATTATCATCCTTAAAGCTTCTCACCTCATCCCTTAGGCTTCTCAAGGTGTCCATCCAATATGGGGAATGATTCCCTCCCCCTTGGCCAACTGATATCTCTTCTTTATTAGCTCTGACCCCATCACTTCCATGTTGCTACTAATTGTAACTTTATTCAACCATTCCAGTCCTCATCACTGTGACTTATTTTGTTTAATGTTGCTTGTGATGTGTTGTCAATCACACACATTGTTAGACATTTCAAAATAATAATGCAAACTCGGGATCAAGATTTTACCATGGAGGTTATGTTGTGACAAAACAGTTATGTAATTGTGACTATTACATTTACGAATCATATGGATCAATCATTCGGTCCCTTAAACATGTTAATCAGACTAGTCACATAAACATGACCAAAACAATAAGAAAATTTGTGATTTACAACCATCAAACACACAACATGACCATAGTCCTATTCTTAGACAATTTAAATAATACTAGTTTGTCTTTGTTTTCCGCAATCAATAATCAAGAAAGAAATTTTATTTTTAGTAATTAGATAATTAATTTTTTTCATTTCATTTTTTTTTGTTATCATCACTTGCTCGTGACGAAAGCCCATACAATCTAGTTTTGAATCTAGATAGCTCTAATACCACTCTATCACATACCCAACCCCTTATGTCACCTTGAGGGATGGGCTATAGATTGTTCACTAATGACTCTACACCATCAGTCTCGTTTCTATGCAAAATGACCATAGGCCAAACACAAGACCAAAGCTCCTAAGCCCGACACTTTTTTGTGCCATTCATTATTCAGTCAAGTTCTTAGTCACATTCTTTGTGAAATGACCAAGGGTTAGGCTTAGCTTGTATTCCCATCCATACCAACACAATCCTTCATGCCTCCTCTACAACCTGCCAAGGTTAATCTTCCAAAATACATGTCTCATGGGGTCTGCCCACTTGTACTATGATCGGTGTTGTTTTTCAGCATGATCATCCTCCTTGTGCCAGCGTTACCATCCCAATGGTATCCCAAGCTACCTGTTTGGTTAGTCGTCGGCCTCTCTGCTCCAGGGTTACCTGGACAACGGCCCCCATTCCATCTCCTCATTGGCCTAATTACCTTTCCATCTCCTGCTTCTACCATATCTATTCCACAACATACCGACAACTTCCTTGCAACACTGCTTTATTTGATCTAGCGATGGATTCAAGATGATCTCGATGCAGGCACATTGCTGCCCAATAGCATCACTACTGTGCTTGCATGGATTGTCTACGTGGTCAGCCAACATCATCTCATTAAGTCCCTTTTGGTGAACTCTCAAGGTCACCACTTACCAACTATTGAGACTTTTCTACTAGGCTTGCATGGAAGGTGGGACCGTATGAACTCTCTTCTCATTCGTCGTTCCTCCCTCTCATATTTTCCACTGTAGCCAATCATGCGAGTGTATCACTGCATGGCATAACCAATGTCATCCCACATGGCCTTACCCTCTTTCAATTCTTCCGCAATAAAAATCCTCCTAGTGAACCTTAATGGATCGATGTGGTATATGGTACACCTCTGACATCATCCCACTAGGATTTTCCCAATGTTTTTCATTATATCCTCTTCTCATCCTTTTGAGCTAAGCCTCTGTGCTTATGTAAGTTATGTGTTAACCCACCAACCAGTAGCAACACCGTCAGTCACTCGTCATCTTGTCGCGTCATCCTGATGCTTTAATCCTGACCCTCCCTCGCTGCGCCTTTAGAGATGTTCTGGGAATAAGCCTTTGGGATCCCATCTCTAGTCCACGTCGGTTACCTCACAACCAATAGGTCACTGCCACCTATCTATCTTGTGTCCTCAATCTTGGATCTTAGCTCTCCAGCTGAATTCCAATTCACATTTGGTTACAAGGTTCTAAGATTCTGACCTCCTGGGACTTCCAACATTATTTTCCATTATGGGATACGTTAGGTGACGATCCCTAGTTCATCAAGTGATAGAATTCCCGACAACTGATTAAGTTACCTTCCCATAACTGACTCATATGAGACTCCTCTAACCATGTCGTTCTCCTTTCTTCCAATCACGTGACTTTCGGGTTTTCATGTCAGCTAACTCATCTAGTTGACGTCATCTTGGTTGTTCATACTAGTAAACAACCAACCCTTCTGGGTTTTCTTCTGGCGATGACTAGGGTTCAGATCAACGAAGGAATAAGGTTTCCTAATCCTCCCTCTTAAGTACATGACTCATTCCCTTCACACTACAACCAATCTCGTTTCGATCTCGGCCATGGCTCGACTAGAGGACTCTGATCCTGCTTTATGTAAAAAATCAGAAGCGGATATCTATGATCGCTCCATAGACAGACTCTATCATTCCACAAGCCTTTTCTTACTAATCTACCTGGTTGTGGCTATGTGTCAGAGGTCAGGTAGACCTCTGGATCTTCATTGTCAAAACTTTGATGCTCTGATACCAACAATCTAATTCACTTCATGGTTTTATCCCCCCTGAGCTTGGGTGTCAAATGCGCTAAGCGGGTTCTAGTGTGTGGGCCTTCCCTACCCTCGGGTAGGAAATTAATCACATGACATCGTAGATGATCATGTGCCCATTACCTACCATGGGCTTAGTGCAAGATTCCGAGAAGGTTCCACTTCACCTGCCACATGCCAATAACTCTAGAATACTTTCCAGCCCTTTAGGCAACTCCTTAGCACTTCTCAAAGGTTTCCAAGGAATTTTGTTACTCGTAGGGCCCTATGATCCCTCATGCCTGTAGGTTTTAACCCTGTACAGAAATTACCTGCATACGAATTCTAAAACACAGAAAATAAACAATGCGAGAGCATAACACATAAAACACATATACATAGAGATTTTTCCCTGGATCCCAAAATCGGGACTACTAGCTTGATTTTTTCATTATATTCCTTTCAATGTTACAATACATATTTATACATGCCGAAGCATCCAATACCACAGACCGAAAACCATTGCGTCTAAAACCAAGGACCGAAAAACCATAGGTAGGTTCGCCCAACCTAATATAGGGTCCAAAAAAAAAAAATTCCCAGGGTGCTACCTCGGACCCCATAGAGGGGGGCTACTCAAACCCCCTGTGACCCCCTCGCTGCGCAACTCGCGCAACGAAGGGGGGGCTCCACCCCCCTCTAACCCCCTGATTCACTACGTGGGTTAGTCGTGGAAAGAATATAACACAACCCAACAATCTCCCACTTGTTGTTTTCTTTCCACAGGGGGCCACAGGAGAGCTTAGTTATTTTTCCAGCCCTGAAATGCCCATTGTTTCTCTACACCAAGAGAACTTCTCAGAGCTCACAGATTTTGTCAATGCATCTGCAGTATTCTTCAAATTATTCACCTTTACCAGCAACACTTTTTTGTCTTCTATCATATCCCTCACAAAGTGATACTGAACATCAATGTGCTTTGTCTTTGAATGATAAGCAGGGTTCTTTGCCAAGAAAATTGCACTTTGGTTGTCACAGTCTATTCTTATAGCTCCCTGTACTAACCCCATACTTGAACACAATCTCTGCAACCAAACTACTTCCTTGCTTGCATGAGTGGCTACCATGTATGCTGCCTCTGTAGTTGATAGTGCCACTACAGATTGTTTCTTACTCATCCAACTGACTGCACCTCCAAATAGGTTAAACACATACCCACTTGTAGATCTTCTCTGATCCAGATCTCCAGCCCAGTCTGCATCAACAAAGCCACAAATATCCAACACTCTGTCCAACCTTGGTCTTCCTTGGTAGCATAAACCATAATCACTAGTGCCACGCAAATACCTGAAAATCCGCTTCACTGATGTCCAGTGCTCCTTCCATGGTTTTGACATAAATCTACTCAATACTCCCACTGCATGTGCAATGTCTGGTCTAGTACAGACCATTGCATACATCAGGCTACCGAATGCACTCGCATATGGAACACGGACATGTCCTCTTCCTCTTCTTGTGTCTTGGGACACTGTTCAGCAGATAACCTCACACCTATAGGAATAGGAACCTTCACCGATTTACTATCCTGCATTTAAACCTCTGCAATATTGTCTCGACATACTTCCTCTGGTTTAACCAAAGCTTCCTCTTTGCTTGATCTCTTTTAATTTCCATGCCCAAAATATAGTTTGCAGCACCAAGATCTTTCATGTAGAATTTGGAGGACAATTGGGTCTTCAAGTCCTGGATAATTTCTTTGTCATTTCCAACTAGCAACATATCATCCACATACAAGACCAGATAAATAACACGGTCACCAATTAATTTAAAATGCACACATTGATCTGCTTTGCTTCTGGTGAAGCCAAGTCGCCGTATAAATGTATCAAATTTCTGATACCACATCCTTGGTGACTATTTTAACCCATACAGAGACTTCTTTAACTTGCATACCAGTTCTTTCTTACCCTTCACCGCAAAGCCTTTAGGTTGCTTCATGTAGATTTCCTCTTCCAAATCCCCATGAAGAAATGATGTCTTCACATCCATCTGTTCTACCTCAAAATCAAAAGCAGCAACAACAGATAAAACTAACCTAATAGAAGTTACCTTGGCAACAGGAGAAAAAATATCACCAAAATCAATTCCTGGCACCTGGGAATAACCTTTTGCTACCAACCGAGCTTTGTATTTCTCCACCTTCGCTTCTGCATTTGTCTTATTTTTAAACACCCATTTTCTACCAATGGGTTTCCTTCCAGCCAGCAACTCCACCAAATCCCAAGCCTCATTTTTGTGCAAAGATGCCATTTCATCAACCATGGCCTCTTTCTAGAGTTTTCCATCCTCTAAATCTACTGCTTCCTTCACAGTTCTGGGATCATCATCAGTAACAGACAACGCAAAATTTTAACAGAAAGTAGAAGGACTATACCTTTCTAGCTACCTTCTTTCTCGAACTGATCTTCTCACAGCCGGAGTTTGTGGCTCTTCATCTTCTGATTCCTCCTCTGCTGCAGAGTCTGATTCTTCCTCCTTTAGCTCAAACTCTATCTTCTCAGGTTCCTTTGGTTGGACTTCATGTTTAATAACATCTTTTACCTCTCTGAACACCACATCTCGGCCGTACACAACCTTCTGTGTGACTGGGTTCCAAAGCTTATAACCCTTTAAACCATCCTTACACCCAATAAAGATGCACTTTTCAGATTTACTATCTAACTTGGTTCGTTTCTCCTTTGGAACATGTACATATGCATCACATCCAAATACCCTCAGATGTGAAAGAGAGGGTTTCTTACCAGTCCATACTTCTTGTGGAGTCTTATCCTCCAACGCTGATGAAGGTGACCTGCTGACCAAGTAACATGCAGTATCCACCGCCTCTGCCCAGAATTCCTGTCCTAACCCGGCACCACTGAGCATGCTTCTTGCCCTTTCCATCAATGTCTTGTTCATCCTTTCTGTGACTCCATTTTGCTAAGGTGTATATGGAGTAGTCTTCTGTCGTGCTATACCACACTTCTTACAGAATTCCTCAAATTCTTTGCTGCAAAACTCTCCACCATTATCTGTCCTCAACACCTTTATCTTCTTCTCTGTCTGATTTTCCACCAGAGCCTTAAATTCTTTAAACCTGTCAAAGACTTTAGATTTCTTCTTAAGGAAATATATCCATGTATTCCTTGAGAATTCATCTATAAATGATACATAGTACACAGACTTACCCAGTGATGGAACCTTCACAGGTCCAAACACATCACTGTGCACAAGCTCTAATATCTGTTTCGCCCTCTTAGCACCAGAGGGGAAACTCACCTGATTCTGCTTCCCATATACACAATTTTCACAGAAATCAAAATCCAGAGAGCTATTACTCATACCTTCTACCATACCTTTACCATGAAGTATTCGAAGGCCCTTCTCTCCAATATGTCCAAGCCTTTGATGCCACAGCATCGTCTTCTCTCCAGAGACCACTAGATTTTCAGCTCCACTTTCAGGAACCACAGAACTGTTGCACCCATCAACAACAGTGCTACCTTACAACTTGTACAGAGTTCCAGTCCGAACTCCCCGCATCAATACCAGTGCTCCCCGAACCATTTTGCAGGTATCCTTCTCGAACACTGTTTTTACACCTGCATCATCCAACTTGCTTACAGAAATCAAATTTTTGGCCAATGCAGGAATATGCAGAACACCCGAAAGTGTTCTAACCCTTCCACCTTGCAGCATCAACTTTACTTTTCCGCGACCAATGATTCTAGCCTTCCTATCATCTCCTAAGAAGACATCACCACCATCGTATTTCTCATACTCGCAGAACCACTCTCTATGGGGAGTGAAGTGAAAGGATGGACCTGAGTCAATCAACCATGCCTCATGATCTACATGTGTACTTGAAGAAGCCAAGTACACATCCCCACCTTCATCTGAGGTGGTTTTCGCCTCTATGGAAGGAGCATCATCAGATCCCTTTCCTTTATCAGGAGCTTTAGATTTACAGTCCCTTTTGAAGTGCCCTTCCTTTCCACATTTCTAGAACACCACCTTTACAGGTTTTCCTGGAGATTTAGATCTCTCTCTAGATTTAGATCTCCCACTCGATGACTTATTTTTGTTTCTATTCTGGGACCGTCCTCGTACAGACAAGGCATCACCATTCTAGCTCTCCATATTTTTCCATCTCATCTCCTCTGTCAGCAAGGCTAAGACTATTTCATCAAACTGCAAAGCATTTGCATTGCTACCTATTGCAATAACCAAACTATCCCATGAATTTGGTAGAGAACACAACAAACTGATGCACTTATCTTCATCTGAAATTTTAATATCACAAAACTCTAACTGACTTACCACAGTATTAAATGCGTTCAGATGCTCTGTCACCGAGTCTCCATCTTTCATCCTCAGGTTATACAACTTTTTCTGCAGGAACAGTTTATTCACTAGAGACTTAGATTGGTACAAAGTCCCTAACTTGTCCCACAAAGCCTTCGCCGTAGCTTCCCCTGATACATTCAGCAATACTGAATCTGAGACACACAATCGTATTGTGCTCTTTGCCTTCCGATCCAACTTCTTCCATTCTTCATCGGTCACTCCCGTTGGTTTAGTACCTGGATCTACCGCGACCCACTGATCTTTATCCACCAAGAAATCCTCCATCTTTAGTTTCCACAACTCAAAACTCTGACCATTGAACTTCTCGATCTCTATCTTTCCGCTGCTCGCCATATTCTTTCACCACCAGAATCGATCTCGCAGATCTCCCACTAAACAGGGTCTACTACAGGCCCGAGCGAAACCCCTCAGCAACAAAGGCGTCCCCTTGAAGCCAAAACTGCTCTGATACCAAATGTAGGTTTTAACCCTGTACAGAAATTACCTGCATACAAATTCTAAAACACAGAAAATAAACAATGCGAGAGCATAACGCATAAAACACATATACACAGAGATTTTCCCCTGGATCCCAAAACCAGGACTACCAGCTTGATTTTTTCATTATATTCCTTTCAATGTTACAATACATATTTATACATGTCGAAGCATCCAATACCATGGACCGAAAACCATCGCATCCAAAACCAAGGACCGAAAAACCATAGGTAGGTTCGCCCAACCTAATATAGGGTCCAAAAAAACATTTTCCCGGGGCACTGCCCCGGACCCCGTAGAGGGGGGCTACCCGCCCCCCTCAAACCCCCCAGACAGGGGGGGCTACTGCCCCCCTTGTGACCCCCCCACTGCGCAATCGGCGCAACGAAGGGGGGGCTCCGCCCCCCCTCTAACCCCCCGGTTCACTACATGGGTTAGTCGTGGAAAGAATATAACACAACCCAACAATGCTAGAGTCCTCGTGGCAGGAATGGAAGTCATTGCAACTGCAAGGTTGGAGCCCAAATGGTTAAGGGTGTCAGGCTCAACCGGTCCCAGGGAAACTGCCCCTAACAATCATAAACTGCTTGCCTACTGGCACAGTAGCTCGCAAGAAATTTCATCAAATGTATACAATGAACCACTCTCGCCAATAGAGGGTCTTACATGTAAATTTTACATTAATAAAAAGGGTCTCAAAACCTATTTCTTTTAAGGGTTCTATTCGAACTGGTTTTGACCTTAAATATAACATTAAGCTTGTTCAATTTTGTTATTGTATTTTGATAGGTCCCTATACTACTAGTGTAACCCATTATTGTTATTGTTGTTCCCTTGTAGTCCCCATATTTTTATTATTGTGCCCCATAGAAGCCCACTATTGTTATTGTTGTGCCCTTACATTATTATTGTTATGTAGGCTCTGATTATTTTGTGACCCCTTAGACTCCTATATATAGAAAGGAGGTATTGTCATTTGTATCATCCAGGAATTGTTCATTTATGTAATGTAAAGGAGGTTTCCCCCTCGAAGAGTATAATTTTGAATTCTTTGATCTATCTCTTTTTTTATCTAGTTACATAACATTTGGTATCGAAGGTTTGGATTCTAGGGTTTCGCAACTTCAAACAGGTCATGGTGGAATTTTCACTATAATTATTTTTCTATGAAGCTTTAGAAGCTAACATTTCAACCAAGTGGACCCACAAACTTGGTGCACTTCGTGTACAAATTTAAATCTTGTCTCACTATATTTTCAAAGATATGATCCAAGGAAGTTAGGGATTTTGCAGGCTCCAGAATTCCATCTCAAACAAGTGACCTAGAAAAAATTGTCATAAATTTCTCTCTGAGCATCAGATTTGAATTTCATAAAAAGTGACAGAAATTGGATGGACATTAGTTTTTTTGGTATCACTTTTAGTGACAAAGGTCGAAACAGTGACACATGGCACTTCATACAAGTTCTCTCTATTGAACCAGTCTATAATTAAGTCATCGTGGGAGATTGGGAATAACTCTTTCTTGAAGAATCCAATCTTGGTTTGACCTATTGGTTTGGAAAGAAGACTCAAAGGGTTACTATAGGATGGAATTTTAGATCTTGGATATTTTCAATTACATAGATAAATAGCTGTAATATCTAGCTCCTAAAACACAACAAAAAGGTGTGCATTTTTTAAATTTTACATAACTTTTGTTTGAAAAATCAGTTTGAAGTGATTCAAAGGGCATAGTGAAGCATAAATATCATTATTTTATTCCAAAATTAATCAAATTAATAAAATGGAAACACCTAAGCCACCAGAAAGCTCTACTATGCCACATGAAGAAGAGGAAGAAATGCAACATGATATATCAAAATTATGAGACCAAGTGCAACAAATTTCGCTCTCGCAAAGAGTAACTAAAAATGAAATGGAAGCTAAGATGGATGGTTTGAATAATGGTTTAAAATCGAACATGGAAGGTTTGAACGATGGGAAGGTCTAAAGGAAGGTTTAAAAGTAGAAATGGAATTTTTGACAGAGTTTCTTCAAGAAATGCTTCCTAATGGCGAAAAGATATTAGATGAAACTCATGATGAGAACAAAAGAAATGTTAATAATGATTTAATAGACTCTAACATTGGATTAAAGACCCACCATATTCCAAAGATTGATATTAGGAAGTTTTATGGCAAGGATTTGGTAACATGGATACTATAGATGGAGCAATATTTTGATCTTCATAATGTGCAACACACACAAAAGGTATGCATTGAAAATTTATATTTAGAACCCAATCAATTTGTATGGTATCGATGGATTTTTTCTCATAAATCACTTGTCACTTGGTCAATTTTTATGGAGGAAATGATAGCACATTATGATGATACAAAGAGCAACACCTTCTTTATCCAATTGATAAATCTCAAACAAAAGGGTTCAATGGAAGAACACAATGAGGACTTCCAAAAATTGAATATAAGGGTAAATGACATTCCAGATGAAAATAGTATTGATGACTTCATAAGGAATTTAAAGGATAACATCAAACATGAATTTTGCCTTTGGAACCTGATTCATTGGTGATTACATTTAGGGTGGCAAGAAAAGTTGAAAGAAAAATTATGGCAACAAGGAAGTCTACCACTCACAACTATAAAGATGGAAGTATTTTTTCTCCTAGCCTTCCACAACCTGTAAGGTTGACACCATAACAATTGGGAGAAAAAAGAGAAAAATAGTTTTGTTATAGTTGTGAGAGAAATTACACTAAAGGTCATAAGTGTGTCAAGAATAAATTATTTTACATAGATTGTGAAGAGGAGGAAGAAAAGGAACAAGAAGCATCAAAAGAAGAAGATATACAGTAGGAACCAACCCTAGAGAAAGAAGAAATGAATTTGACCATATCTTGTAGTGCACTAGCAGGAATTACCACTCCTAAAACTCTCAACATAGAAGGACATATCAAGAAGAAAAAGGTAATAGTGTTGATTCATTCGGGTAGTACCCATAATTTTTTCATTGTAAGATAGCTAAGGAATTGAATTGCTTCCTATATCCAGCACCAGAGTTTCAAGTGATGGTTTCAAATGGAGGAACTATAAATTTCTCTAGAAAGTGTCATAATATCAAGCTAACCATGGGGGAATATGTATTGAATAGTCCAATGCTTTCCATTCCAATGGGTGGTGTTGATGTTGTACTAGGAGTCCAATGGTTACAATCTTTGGGTACGATAGCTTTTAATTTTCAAGAACTTTTCTTGAAATTTTTTTGGGAAGGAAAGGAAGTTGAATTAAGGGGTATCGCAGGGAAACTAGGAAAGATAATCAGCTCTAATGGCATGACAAAGATTCTAAATAAAGAACAATTGGGTGTAATTTCACAATTATGCTCACTATAGATTCAAACATTGAAATCATCTATTTCTCCAGATCTCCAAAAATTCTTGGACAATCATTCCAAGGTATTTGAGACTCCCAAAGGCCTCCCACCTATTCATGATCATGACCATGCTATTCATTTGATTCCAGGAAGTTTTCCTCCAAACATCAGGCCTTATAGATATCCCTATGCCCAAAAGAGTGAAATTGAACATATGGTTGCAGAAATGCTAGAGGCCGATATAATTCAACCTAGTCAAAGTTATTTATCTTCTCTAGTAGTATTGTTGCATAAGAAGGATGGATCATGGTGCATGTGTCCAGATTATAGGGAGCTCAACAAGCTCACTATTAGAGACAAATTTCCCATTCTTGTCATTAATGAATTGTTGGATGGATTACATGGATAAATTTACTTCACCAAGTTGGATCTTCATTCAGGATATCATCAAATTAGAATGAAGACCGAAGACATTCGAAAATAGCATTTAGAACTCATGAGGGTTATTATGAATTTTTGGTCATGCCTTTTGGCCTTACCAATGCACTTTCTACATTTCAAGATTTGATGAATTCCATTTTCAAACCCTTCCTTAGAAAATTTGTGTTAGTATTTTTTGATGATATACTAATCTACATCAAGTCTTGGAAGGATCATGTTCAACATGTTCACATGGTGCTCAAACTATTGGAGGAGAAACAATTATATGCAAAAACCTCCAAATGTTTATTTGGAGTATAGGAAGTGGAATATATGGGTCATATTGTATCTCATGGGGGTGTTAAGGTAGACCCTAACAAAATTAAAGTCATTAAGGAATGGAAAATCCCAACAATCATAAAGCATATTCGAGGATTTCTTAGGTTGACAGGGTATTGTCACAAGTTTGTTAAGAATTATGGGAGAATAACAACACTTCTAACAACATTATTGAAGAAAGATGCATTTTATTGGACTCAAGAAGCAACTAAAGCCGTTGAACATTTTAAAGAGGCAATATGCCAAGCACCAGTCTTAGCCATGCCAGAGTTCACAAAAACCTTTATTTTGGAATGTGATGCCTCAGGAAATGGAATTGGTGTTGTTTTAATGTAAGAAGGAACACCCATTGCTTTTGAGAATTGTCCAATCAAAGGAAAGTATTTACACTAACCAATTTATGGGAAGGAAATGTTGGAAATACTACATGCACTAAAGAAATGGCGACCTTACCTAGTGGGAAGACACTTCAAGGTTAAAACAGATCATGATAGCCTTAAATACTTTTTGGAACAAATATTATCTTCAGAAGAGTAGCAAAAATGGCTCACAAAGATGTTGGTTTTAGACTTTGAAATTGTTTACAAAAAAGGGAAGAAAAATGTTTTTACAGATGCACTCTCAAGAAAGGATGAGGATGTGGAAGTATTTCTTTGTGCCATTTCTATTACCCAACCAGATTTGATAACATAAGCAAGGGAGGAATGGAAGAATGATGAAGAAGTGTGGATGCTCATTCAAAATTTGCAGCAAGATCCTAATATATCTGATACATTTAGTTGGAAAAATGATTCATTATGGTAAAAAGTTTGCTTATATATTTTAAATAATTCCCAACTAAAACAAAATATTCTTTTGGAATTGCACACCTCTCCCTTAGGAGGGCACTTGAGATTTTTAAAAATTTACCATAGGGTCAAGAAGGAATTTTTTTGTGAGGGCCTTAAATCTGATATTCAAAATTTTGTGGCAGAATGTTCTGTTTTCCAAAAAAATAAAATTGAGACAATTAAGGCCCCAGGTCTATTACAACATTTAGCCATTCCAAGTCAACGTTGGGAGGAGGTTTCAATGGATTTTATCACAAGTTTACCCAAGTCCGAAGAAAGAGTGTCATTATGGTGGGATTTAATAGCATTACCAAGTATGTACATTTTTGTGCAATATCCCATCCATATAAAGCCAGTGCATTTGCTACTGCATTTATGGAAACAATTCAAAAGCTACATGGAAACCCAAAGATTATTGTAAGCAATAGAGATCCCATTTTCACTGAAAATTTTTGGATGGAATTATTTTCTTTTCTGGGCACTCAATTAGCTCATAGCTCATCTTATCATCCTCAACCTGATGGGGAAATTGAGATAGTGAATGAATGTTTGGAAGGATATCTTCGTTTCTTTGTATCTGATAAAAAACACAATGGGTCAAGTGGTTACCTCTGGCTGAATGGTGGTATAACACTTCCTTCCATATTGCAACAAAAATGACCCCATTTATGGCACTTTATGGATATCATCCACCATCCATCATATCATCTTTAAGAGAAAATTCTAAGGTTCAAGCAGTGAAAGATCACATTGAGCATCAACAACAAGTTCTCCAACTCTTAAAGGATAGCCTCACTTTGGTGCAAAATCAAATGAAACAATAGGCAGATCAACATTATAGTGAAATAAGTTTTGATGTACGTGAATGGGTATTTTTATGGCTACAACCATACAAGAAAATGTCCCGCAAGAAATATAAGAAGGATAGTAAATTATCACCAAAGTACTATTGTACTTACAAGGTGTTACAAAATATTGGTACTATGGAATACAAATTGGAGCTTCCTGCATCTTCCCAAGTGCACTTTCATGCTTAAGAAAGGTTATAGGTGACAAGCTTCCAGTTCAAACAATATTTCAAGAACTTGATGAGGAAGGAAAAATAATATTGGAACCTGAATCAGTCACAGAAATAAGAACCTAATAGCTACAAAATCGATCAATTTCAATATATCTTATTAAGTGGAAGAACTTACTTGCTGAAGATTCCAAATGGAGGATGAGAATTTTATACATAAGCATCAAAAACTACTCAAGCATTGAGGACAACACTTTTTTGAAGGAGAGGGGCATGTTAGGTCCCCATACTACTAGTGTAACCCCTTATTGTTATTGGTGTGCCCATGTAGTCCCCATATTGTTATTATTGTGTCCCATAGAAGCCCATTTTTGTTATAGTTGTGCCCTTACATTATTACTTGTATGTAGGCTCTAATTAGATTGTGACCCCTTAGACTCCTATATATGGAAAGGAGGTCATGTCATTTATATCATCCATCAATTGTTCATTTATGTAATGTAAAGGAAGTTTCACCCTCGAAGAGGATAATTTTGAAGCTATTTATATATCTCCATTTTTATCTGGTTACATAACATATTATTCCTGGGAATAGTTAATATTTTATTTAGAGTAAGAGTCTGCCTCATCTCTATATATTAGGCATTATGATTATGGTTTTCTTTTCATGTCTTAACATCACATACTCTATGGTTGCCAATACTTAAGCTATTAAACATATTTTCTTTCTAGTTCAAGCACCAACACACATGTACATATATACATATCTTCAGCATACAAGTCAGGGAAATGTCCCTTCATGGTTGCACCATAGGTATACGCACAACAACAAAATTACAGTCCCTATTTTCCATATCCATTACAAACAACATTGCAACATAATCTGTTAAATGCAAGAAATATTAACAAATTATTATCTTTAAGTTTACAGGGAAACTGAGTCTGGTATTATGACTCTTCACCCAATCATAGGCAGCTACAACCATTGTTACTTACAGCTGCCAACCTCGAGCCAAATTCGAGAGTTTGAGGGAGAAATTCTTACTTCTTGGACTACACACAAGCTTCCAATTAAGTCAAGGACTCTAGAGGACCTCCTGCCTCAATCCCAATAGTTGTTTACTTCTTTATTTCCTACACAAGGAGTCCATAGGTGCCCAACCTCACCCCGATGTTAAGGGAATAAGTCCCCTAGGGCTTTGGGTCAGAACCCTAGAGGAACGGGAGTAATCTATAGCAAGAAACAAGCATTCAACTCAGGAAACATGCTTAAACAAACTAACTATGCGAGGATGAACATACCCGGATGTCCTTCATTTGGGTAGTTTGAGCCAGGTTTCAAACCCTATGCAACTCCTAATGATCTTCGAACCTGCAAATCAACCAATTCGAATACACATAGTAGCATATAGATAAAGAATTTTAGTGAAATCAACATTCTATCATATAAGTAGATGGTTAGTTATTGTTATAGCTCCAAATATCACCCTTTGTATTTGTGATGCTTGATTTATGGCCTAGGGAAACCCCTCCTTCCAGACTTGGTCCAAATATTTTAAAAACAGTGTTTTACTCCCTATACGCTACTTTTCCCTATGTTAAAAGTGTGTACATGCAGGTCAGTCTATACCCAACCCGCGTATATGTGTTAAAACACTTTAAAAATTTAAATTTCCTTAATTATGGGTAGAGATCACGGGTTTTACCTATTGATTACCTACTAGTGCCCATGGCTCAACTGTTCCCAACTATTTCCCAACTAAAAAACTAATTTGGGAGAAGTATAAAAAGGCTTCAATGGGAAGGCCTTAAGGAGGAGAGAAATTATAGAATTACTATATTGAGATTATCCCCTGATCAAGTCTGAAGTATCCCTGTGCTTCAAGCACTTCCCCAAGTTCAGGGAACCCTTATTTCCTTGAGTGTTGATATTCTCTCACATGCTTGGAGATATCATGGTATTGGTTATGGAAGGAGGCTTTTGAAGACTGGGACTGAACAGACCTGGAGGACGTTTCCGCTTGGAGCCAGAAGAGGAAGACTCAGGTGAACCCTTTCCATGTTTATTATAGTTTTCTACAATAAAAAGAAACGTTGTCTTGTTCCTGATATCAAATTTGTTTATGCATCTGATGTTATTGTTATAGTTTATATATGAATGACTATTTCAATGTATAACCAACCATCTACTTATATGATATAAAGTTGATTGCACTAAAATGCTTTATCTATATGCTGCTATGTGTATTCAAATTGGTTGATTTGCAGGTTCAAAGATCATTAGGAGTTGTAAAGGGTTTGAACCCTGGCTGGAACTACCTAAATGAAGGACATCCGGGTATGTTCATCCTCGCATAGTTAGTTTGTTTAAGCATGTTTCCTAAGTTGAATGCTTGTTTCTTGTTGTAGATTACTCCTGCTCTGCTAGGGTTCTGACCCAAAGCCCTAGGGGACTTATTCCCTTAACAGAATTGGTGACTCCACTGGGGATAACAATCTTGTTATTCCTAGTTTGGGTTATTCAGTGCCAATCAGGGCTCAGTTCTTAGTTTGCTTGTTGTGACTGTATTGCCTGCTCCTGTAGGAACTCAGACTTCAAGTCTGATCTTTTTCATCAGGCCTCATTTTTTATTTTTCTTGTAAAACTTCATATACGCACCTTTGTCTGTTTACAGAAGCGTACACACACTTGTTTCTGTGAACTGAAACCATGTATACGCGAGTTTATTTTGGTAGAAGTGCGTGTACACACACCTGTGTAGGGACACAGTTGCGTATACAATTTTTTCCATCCTTTTTTCAAATATTTCTGCCTAGAAAGATTTTTTTCTTGGCTTGTGTGGTTTCTGAGTGGTCAGTTTCTGTCTTCAGATTTTAATTGTTCAGTGAGCTTACTATTTTGAATTCTCTCCTGCTTTGAAAATTTTTTGGCCTCGGTTTGCTTTTGAGTGAGTTTTATGATTTGTGTTTGAACACACAAGGCTTCTTATAGAGGTTCTTGATTGTTCTGGTCTTCCGAGACAGAAGATTGTTTGTGATCTTTGTGTCAAACTTCATTATTGGTCTGCTTGCTTTGCTTCCTGTCATTTTTGTGGCCATACACTTTTTCTTGCTTTTCGAAAGTTTCTTGTTGTTGAATTTGAAAGTGTGTCTTTCTTGATTTCTTGATCAGTTTCTCCAAGCTCTTTTTGCTGCTTTTGGATCGTTTAGTGCAAGTTGAAACACCTATTTTGTTCAAGTTCTCATTCATGTTGAATTGGTAACTTACAAAGTTTCCTTGTGCTTTGCTTTCGGTCTTTGAGTCTTTGGTAGCATTTTGAGTGCTTTTGAAAAGTTGTTTTTATTGCTTCTTGAAAAAGAAAATTTCTTCAAAAACATTGTTTTTGCTTTCTTTTGCCAAATTTGATTTTGGTTTCTTTGGTTTTGTGAAAGTGAATTGTGATTTTTCGAGATTTTCCTTGCTTATTTGGAGGAAAATTTGTATGTGAAACTTGCATTCTCTTCAAACATTTAAGTTGGCTTATTAAAAAGTTTTAAACAATTGCTTTCATCTCTTCTTAGAGTAATCTAGAATTTTTCATTATCATGTACACCTTGCATTAGGGTAGTTTTGCATTATTAAAGCATCGATAGTCTTTTAGTTTTCGTAAGTGTGAAGTCTACTATAAAAAAAAAGAAAAGGAAAAAGTTTTTGCTCTATAGAAGTTTCTTAGAACCCAAGTAGAAGTTTCTTTTCATCGAAGAACAAACAAGTGCATTGCATATAAGTTAGTTTTTCATTAATTTCTTTTGTGTCTAAAAAACACCATCGGTTTCATTTCCATATTGTCCCTTGACTTAAAAGAACAACCACTTAAAATCAAGCGCTTAATAAAATAAACTAGAACTTTTTATATTTTCAATCAAATACACCAACAAGTTTTAGGTTTATTTAGGGCCTTGGATTAGGCGAGAGGAGAGTAAACTCTCCAAGGCCACTCTAAATTGTAAAACATAGAAGTCTGAATAAAGAGTGAAATCCAATAGCGTTAGGGAGATTGGGAAAGCTCTGTGACTGGGAGTTAAGCACGAGGGTTTGTGAAGATAAGGACGAGAGATACCCCCTCTCTTACTTGTCGGATCTTACCTCATGACTGTTCCACCCGGCTTTTGATATGAGTTGGTGTCTTTAGTTGCTAATCCTAGGGATCTACACAGGTGGCTGCGGAGGGGAATCTCGTGGCACCTAAGGTTGACGTTGCATCACGTTCAACGGTACTTCTGGAGGGCACCCTTGCGAAGCTTGGGGGCTTGCACCGGCAAAGGCTGTTGTCTAAAGGTTAGTGTAACTACCTCTGATACCTTCGCTAGTAGACCTGTGGCATAATTACCCCAGTCTATTTTTGGAGGGCCTTTTTTATTCACTTTCTTGTATTTTGGTGTCCGGTCCTAATCACCTGAAGTGGAAATACTCAAAAGTTGTTTGACTGCTGAATTCTTTAGGGACATTTTTAGTGTGTGTTTTGTGCTCCTAGTCGGCCTAGCTTTCAATTTTCTTGAGTCTTTAAGTAGTTCTTATTAAAATAATTCAAAGTGGTTGACCGATCACTTAGACGGTCCTATAGACTTCATGGGCCTTCACCTGCGAGTCTAGAGCCTTCTCCTAGAAGGCGTAGGAGCGATTCTGCCAGTGGTTTTCAACCAGTGGCAGCTAGAACATCGGAGACTGATCCTCCACTTGGGGGCATCAATATATGATATAGACCTGGTACTACTACAGAGCTAGAGAGGAACACACCAGTTCTTTCTCGAGTGCTCTTCTAGTCGGAAGATAATATTGAGGTAGAAGAGCTCTCAGAGTCGATTGCGGCTCTGAATTCTCCTCTCCCTTCTAATCATCCAGACGTATTGTTATATGTTGGAACTCCAACACACAGGCCTTCAAGCCCAGGTCCACACACATCTATCCCTTCGATGACCACTGCTAGAAGCATGGCATCCACCACGAGTGCTGCGAGTATGCAGACTCCCATGTCAGTGCAAGGGGGAGGAACTATTTCCATCCCCTCTACATCATTATTTGGGTCTACTGCTAGCACATCCTTATTTGGGTCTACTTCCATTCCATCAATGAGTGGAAGTTCTCAAGCCAATGCATCCAGTTTTGGATTCTTCCCTTTTGGAATGCCCTCTCAAGGTATTCCTTCAGTTCCATTAAGTGTACCATTAACTACCTCCACGTCCATGATGAGTGGATCGACTTATTTTCAGGGTTTCCCCTTTGGAAGTGGTCATATACCACATTCCAATCCGACGGTAGGGTCTATGCCTTTTCCTTTCACATGTCAAGGTACTAATCCTTTTTAGAGTTGGACAAACCCTGCGGTTAGTGGGATAGGAACTAGGAATCAATTTTTTGGCCAACAAGGGAATGTGTCATATTCCTCAGTTAATTCATTTCGAAGTTTTCCACCCTTAGCTAATGCTTGGAACCCTTACCAGGGGCTGTCAACTCCTTACAATAATTCGTTAGGGGGAAGCTTTGCAGGTTATGGAGGTTTCTCAGCTAGAGTTGGTCAAACTCTGAGTTTTGCTGGACCACAAGGTTCACCTTTTGGTTCAGTAGGTTCTACCGATTACTGTGGGAAACTTGGCACCTTTCATAATCCAGGTCATTCTTTTCACTCTTTTGGGAACCCCACCCAATCTGGGTGGAATCCCCAAGGTCCTCCACGACTTCCTTTCTTGGCCACACTTAATCTGCCAGACTTGACTAAGTTGACGAATGATACAATCAAATACAATCCGGCTTGGCCTCCGGTCCCAACCAAACTTCCATCAAATATTCCAAAATTCGAAGGGAAGAGTGGTGAAGACCCGGGCACCCATGTAACCACGTTCCATTTATGGTGCTCATCTAACTCCCTAATCAATGATTCGATTAGATTGAGACCATTTCAGCGCACTTTAACTAGGAATGCGGCTAAGTGGTATATAGAGTTGCCAAGGGGCACCTTTACGTCTTTCACCGATTTGGCTAACATTTTCTTAAACCATTTTCAGTTGCCTTTCCATTACGAAGCCGGAACTGAACTTCTAGCCAATTTTCATCAGGACACGGCTACTCACATTTCGGATCACATCCAGGAATAGAGACAGAGAAAGAGGCTCATTAAAGCCGAAATTCCACTTGAATTCCATCTCGAATGGTTTTTAAAATCATTACAACCCGAGATCTCCAAGGATGTCTCTATGTCCATAGTTTATTCTGAAGAGCAGGCTATCTCTGTGCCCAACAGTTTGAACTGATATATTCTCAACCTGGGACTCTTCAGAAAATCTTGCCTGATGCTCCTAGATCCACGATTGATATAGCCAAATCGAAGCCAGGCCTGCATGCTGATGGTATTGTTGGATTGATTGATGCAAATGTAGTGAACCTTCTAAGCCAATTGCAGCAGTTCTCTCTACAAACTGCTTCTTCCAATTAGGCTGCACCGTCTACTCCTACACCTTCTCAACCTTCTTTCGTAAATGTCGTTCAGGCTTCTAACCCCAAAGGAAATCAAAATTCCGATGGGAAGAAGAAGGGATGAGGTAAAAAGAAGAATCAGGATGGGAAGGGTAATGCGAACAAACTCGGCAATGGTGCCGGTGAGGGTGGAAAGGAGTCTAAGAAGAAAGTTAAATTTCCATGCAAGTTATGCAGTGGAGATCATTTGACTCATCTCTGCCCAAAAATTCAAGATGCTCAGCGCTTGTTAGTGCAGCAAGGGTCTTCTAGCTCCCAAGCTGTCTTAACTAACCCTTTCCCCCAAGGGCAGCAGTTACTTGCTAGCGCGAACTCAAATCCTGGTACCTCTGCAAGGGGCAACCAGGAGGGGGATAATTCCTCAAATGTTTTCATGATGAGTTCTAATGTCAATGTGGCTACACGGTCATGGGATTATGGTGAAGCAGAAACATCTAAGGATAAATCTGTTCCCGGAACTACAGATCCACTTCATATTGAGCGACCCTCTGTCGAGTCTATACCTTGGATACCGAAAGGTTCCGCCAAGTGCGCGACTATCAACCCTAATGCTAGGGCAGCCCAGAACTACTCCATTATCGAGGATCTGGCTCAAAGTCCTTGTGCTATGTCTGCTTTAGAGGTACTCCAGTCGTGTCCTGCTCAACGAAGTGCTTTTCTTTCAGTGATCGGGGCAGTCGATCCAAACAATTCTTTAGTGCTCACTTTTGATATGCTCAATGTCAAAAAGAGACTTCCTCATCATATGGCTTTTCAAATAAATACTACTTACCGGGAAACTAATATTTTTTGAACAGTTATAGACGAGGGAGCTTCCACATATGTAATGTCAATGTCATGTTGGAAGGCCATTGGATCGCCTTCAGTTGTTCCTTCACCCACTCTCTTGACAGCATTTGATGGGCATTCTCATAGGCCACACGGGATTATCCCGGCCTTTCCTATATGTGTTGGAGGAAAGGTCATTAATATCGAAGTAGAAATTGTTGATGCTAACCTAGATTACAATATCCTCTTAGGACGGAATTGGATTTATGAAATGGATGTCGTAGTTTCAACTCTGTTTCGAGTCCTTTGTTTTCCTCATGATGGGAAAATTGTTAAGGTTGATCAATTGGATTATTCTCCAGTTGACCCGCGTGTAACTTCAGATTCTACTGTTCCGTTGGTGGATAACCCCCGTTAACCTATCAAGAATCTAATAGTTGGGATGTATTATTCATTGATGGGTACATTTGATCTTCCCACTCCTATAGCTAGAATCAATGCCATTTCGTCCTCCAAAGAGTCTTCATGGGAAGAGTTCTTGCGGACTCGTTATTTTTCAGACCCTTGGACCTTGCCTTCACCTACAACCACATTAGATGAAGGACAAGTTGGTGGAATGGCATTCCCTATGTCTACAACAGAGCTTAGATATCAGTCTATCGTTAACTCTGCAGACGACCATCCTACTCCTTTTTTAGAGGAAGAGTTAGATGGTGATGTGGCCCTAGCTTGGACCCTTGACTCTACTTCTACTATGGATTGCTTAGATACGGTTTTACCATCTAAGGAAGCAATCTTAGAAGCAATGACGAGTGTAGATCGACCTTGGGAAGATTTACACCATCGTTCATATTTTCTTCCCCCATTGCAGGAAGTCAAATCCAGGTTCTCCAATCTGCTTACTAGCGATGTTTGTATGGTTTCAAACCCTTTGGCTCTAGCACACATCCATGCCGAAGGTAATATGTCGGTCATTTCAAAAATCGTACCGATAAACATCTCTAGGAACCCTAATGTGATAGAAAATGTCTTCATCGGAGTCGAGTGTTCCCCTGAAGAGATTCAAATTTACACCGACCTCTTTAAAGAGTTTCGGGATGTATTCGCTTGGTCTTATGAAGAAATGCTTAGTATTGATCCATCCATCGTTCAGCATGAGATCAAGATGTATGAAAACGCTAAGCCGATCCGTCAGAAGCTTCAGCCGGTCAATCCTAGGAAAGTAGCAGCTATTAAAGATGAAGTAGAAAAGTTTCTCAAGGTAGGTTTCATATACCCTGTTCCTCTAACATATTGGGTTTCTAATCCAGTCCCAGTTGATAAAAAACAAGGAACGATCCAAATGTGCATTGACTTTAGGGATTTGAATAAAGCTTGTCTGAAAGATAATTACCCCACACCATTTATTGATTAGATAGTTGATGAATTTGTGGGTAATGAGATTTTCTCCTTCATGGACGGATTCTCCGATTATAATCAAATATCTATCCATCCAGAAGACTAGCATAAGACAACTTTCATATGTCCCTGGGGTACCTTTGCATACAAAAAGATGCCTTTTGGTCTTAAAAATGCTGGAGCCATGTTTCAGTGGGCCATGTCTTACGCTTTCCACAACATCAAGCATGTCATCAAAGCATACTTGGATGATTTAGCTGCTTGTTCTCGAAAGAGGATCAATCATCCCAGTCACCTTCAGTTAGTTTTTGAGAGATGTCGATTTTACAAGATCCGGTTGAATCCAAATAAGTGTGTTTTTGTGGTTACATCTGGTCAGTTGTTAGGGTTCATTGTGTCAACTGAAGGGATTTGAGTTGATCCCTTCAAGGTGGAGGCAATAGTTCAGTTTCCTCCCCTATCTTCCATCTGACAACTTCAAAGTCTTCAAGGGAAGGCAAATTTCTTGAGACGGTTTATAGCAAACTATGTTGAGATAACTAAAGGATTTATGCGTTTGCTAAGGAAAGGAGTCCCATTTTTATGGGACGACTTTGTGCAACGATCTTTTGATGCCTTGAAGCAGGCGTTAATCTCTGCCCCGCTTTTGAGTCCACCAGATTATGGTAGAGATTTCCTTTTATATCTTGCAGTCGCAGAATCAACCATAGGTATGGTTCTAGTTCAGGAAGATGATGCTCTCGTGGAGCACGTGATTTACTACTTGATTCGAGGCTTGGTAGGTCCTGAACTACTCTATTCTCCGGTTGATAAATTGGCCTTGGCAGCTATCCATGTTGTCCAACAGCTTCATCATTATATTTCGCTATGCAAAAAAATTGTCTTAGCGGCAGTCAATCCTTTCCAATTTGTCTTCAGTAGGCGAGTGATTGGGGGAAAATACAATTGATGGATTGTTATTTTACAAGAATTTAATCTCGAGTTCTTGTCGGCCAAGTGTAAGGAATCTTTGGTTTTTGCGGAATTAATTTCCGAGCTGCCTTGTGGAGAAGATACTTTTTATGAGGAGAGTTTCCTAGACGAACATCTATTCCTCATCTCTTCACAAGACCCCTGGTATGGAGATATCATCATCTATCACCGGACTTCAAAGTTCCCTCATGCTTCCTCCAAGAATGAATGTCAAAAATTACGTCACCTGGCTAAGAACTATGTCATCATTGGTGATACATTATATCACTGAGGGGTTGATTCAATCCTTAAGCATTATTTAACCTTAGAGGAAGCAAAGTCTGTGCTTAATGATTGCCATAGTGGATCTTGTGGTGGTCATCTATCTCGGCTTACAACAGCCCAAAAAATCTTGCGTGCCAGCTACTTTTGGCCTTTGCTTTTCAAAGATTGTATTGAAGCAGTCAAACGTTGCCACCCTTGTCAAGTCTATACTCGAAATATGTGCGCATCCAGCTCCTCTTTTCCCTGTTATCACTAACGGTCCTTTTAAAAAGTGGGGTATTGACTTTACTACTTGTAATATGCCTTCAGCAGTGAATCACAAGTACATTATAGTGGTCGTAGACTACTTTACAAAGTGGATTGAGGCCATGCCCACTTATAAAAACGATATTGAAACAGCGGCATTGTTCCTCTTCAATTATATTATTTCTCGTTTCAATATCCCGAGAGATATTGTCATTGATCATGGCAGTCATTTCCAAAACCAACTGATGTCTGAATTAGCTCTTAAATTGGGCTTACAGCAAGATCATTCGTCTCTGTATTATCCTCAGGCCAATGGGCAAGTCGAAGCTGTGAATAAGTCCCTCAAGATGATCCTGCAAAGGAAAATTGACAAAAATTGCTCCAATTGGAATCTCATGTTGTATCCAGCTCTTTGGGCGTATCGAACCTCAATAAATACTGCCACTAGTTTTACACCTTTTCAGTTCATTTACAGGCTGGAATCTATTTTTCCTGTTGAGTGCGAAATTCCATCCCTTAAGCTAGCTGTTGAGCTCCTTCCAAAGACTTCTAGTCTTGAAGAGCGCCTCCTTCATTTGGAACATCTCGATGAGCAGCGTTGAGATGTCGCCATAATCAATGAGGCTCATAAGAAAAGGGTTACAACTCATTACGTTAAAGCTATCCGTCCTCAAGTCTTTTCTGAAGGCGACCTTGTCTTGGTCTATGACCAAGATAAATATGCCTTGGGGGTAGGAAAATTCAAGTCTATGTGGTATGGTCCCTTTATAGTGAAATGAGTTTTAGGAAAATGGGCTTATGAATTAGTCGATTTTGAAGGGAACAAGTTGGCAGAGCCCCAAAATGGGCTCTACCTTAAGAAGTACTTTGCTTAGGTTACGGCCGAACAATGGCTTCTTTGTATATTTTGTATTTTTGTACATATGCTGTCGAGAGTTTTTGTGATATCGACACTTTTTTTATCTGCTTTGGTAGGTGTTGATGGATGACTTGGTCTATTTCGGATTTGTCGATGGTGCTAGTCGGCACACTTGGAACCTCGCTTCCACAGCTTGGGTGATTTATTATCCAACTGGTAAGTTGATGGTGTCAAGGGGAGTATGTATTGGTTCTGCGTCCAATAATATTGTCGAATATAATGTCGTCATTAATTTACTATCCGAAGCTATTTCTCATGGAATTGATTCATTAGTAGTGTATCTTGACTCACAGCTGGTAGTGTCACAATTGAATAACATTTATCGGGTTCGGGATCCTTATTTATATCGCCAATTTTTTAGAGTGAGGGTGTTGCAAAGATCATTTGTTTTTATTACTTATTTGCACATTCCACGATCTAACAATTCATTAGTAGATTTTATCGCTAATCAAGCATTAGATTGGCATATCATTCATTCATCAAGATAAAAACAAACATCAAAAATTTGGAACTGTATATATATATCATAAAACCGCTCGTGTGTACATAAAGTGTTTCAAAAATAATATACAAAATCGGGACTAAATGCCCATAATCATGTCCAATCTATCTATGACCTGGCCCAGGATGAGCAGCTAAGAAGGTGACCACTGCGTTGGCCACACGCCGAAGAATGCGAACCCAGTCTCGTGGTACTCCTACCATGCGGCGCTGCATCTCCTCAGGTAGGTCTTCTACGGCCACCATCGGTACCAGGTGAGTCAATCTCACCAAGTTTCTTTGGACTGCATATAAGACCCTCTCTGTCTCTGCAGCCGCTTCTTTGGCGCCTCTTCCGAGATGCATGTGCTGTGAAAATCTGTTTGGTCGTACCGAACCCACATCTGGAACATGATCATTATATTAGTATTTTAATCCCATCAAAAATATCTTTAAGTTCATTTTCATATTTAAAAAACATAAAAGAAAATCTTAAAATTGCTAAAACTTAAAAAATGGTTACATATCTCTCCCCATGCGGCGTTTGGTGGCAACACCAAGCCTGGATCTCCTCTGAAATCCATGCCAGCATAGGGATAGTTGTCCACAATGATGATTTTTGTTCCCACCAGGAGAACAACTCATCATCGAATGTAGTCCTCGGCACATCCCCGCCTCCAAGGCGTTTCATCAGGTCGTCCCACCTTCCCATCTGAGGATCTCGGGGGATACCGATAGAAACTGATACTTTGGGATGTAGCCCAGGAACCTTCTCAAAGGAGGAGCACAAAATGGTCCCATATCCAAAATTTTTGGTCTGTCCTTTATGAATGGAGGACAAATGGCTCTTCATATTGGTAAGAAGAGGTGTACACCAATCAAAAACAGTAGTGAGACACTCCATGACCAAGCTCATGGACAGTCGTGACGCTTGGTGCAATGAGGTTGATCCGTTTATCCTGGATATGGTGAAAAGTAAGATCCTCAGGGACAAGCTCTCTGCATGTTTTATTGGAATCTGGCTTCCAATTTTCTCCGGATGCCCTAGACAATCTATATGTACATAGTCTTCCACTGAAAGACTACCTCATGTCCGGCCAGTTGAATGTACAACTTCTCCTCTCCGGGAGAGACTAGTGATAAAGTAAATATCTTCTACCTCTATCCTCAAAGGCATTTGATCAATCATAAAAGCATCATCTTCGATACTCCAATAGTGGATTAACATTTCAAGCAAGCAAGTGTTGGCCTTCATATTTGGCATTTTGAAAAATTTCAATAAGCCGCATCCCCTCAATGCATCTAAGGCCTGCTGATCATTCATAACTTCATTATCAATGGTAGTATGCTCCCTCTCTCTCCATGTGATTGTCATCCTGAAAGAAAATTAAGTTTCAACCATTAGATTTTTGTGTTTAAATTTCAAACCATGTATATGCGGGTCCCTTTCATACACAGTCGCATGTAGGGCCTGCATGTACACGGGTTTATAATATCCAACCCACATATACGCTGGTTGAAATTTTTAACATAAATTCCTATGGTCAAATCTCAATTAAAATTTCTAAAAACAATCATAAATTAATGCAAGCTATAATTGGGGGTTACCTGATGATTTTGATCCAATTTGAACGGTCCAATTCTTTGGGGGGCAAGTTTTCTCTTTTTTCTCCATAGCTTTTTCTCTCAACACAAATGGTACAAATGGTGAGTCAAAAAGTCATTTTATAAGCTTTGAAAATGTCAAATTTTTTCAAAACTTGACTTTTTTTCATCTCATGAATCTTTTAACTTGTGAGCTTGGATTTTCGGGAATAGGTTTTTTTCTCAGGACATTTTGGACACTTCTTCAGAAATTTCACAGTGATTCCATGATTGCTGACTCGTCATGGCAGGTATCGTTTACTCACTGGCATATAGGTTAGGGAAACCATTTTTTTCCATTGCATTTTGCATACTAGCCTCCATTTGTCGATACACTTGCCATAGGGTCAATCCCATCGTGTTATGGTTAGTCAACCATGTTCACTCGCCAATTTTTAAAATCATGACATGATGGTAGAGCCATCCTTTATGTTATCACTGAAAATAGTGTAGTAAAAAATTTTTAGCCTGGCTTAAAGAGTGGGTGTTTTCGCAGCGCCAGAATTATTTTTAGCAGTTTCGCAGCGCCAGGATTCTTTTTAGCAGTTTCGCAGCGCTACCTGTTTGAGTGGTTTCGTAGCGTGCTACGAAACTGGGGATTTGTTCGAGTTTTCAGTAGAGGCCCGAATCATAGCATGCCTATTGTACACTGATTACAACTGCTGCAGATGAGGTTGATCTGCTTAAAAGGTTTGATGTCAGATTTTTCAGATGAGATTGAAGATATCAAGGTTTACTAGGTTGTTCGTGTATTATGCACAATGGCTACACCTTCAATCATCAATATGTAAAACCTAATCCTTATAAGGTGGAAAAAAGCAACATGAATGCTGATGGTTTTCAGCTGTTTTGGTCAACAATTATGTCTTTTCTTTGTAGCATTCCAGCTTAGAATAGCCCCTGTGTATATGGCCTTTTTGCGCCTTATGGGTAATGATAATGAAGGAAAATTTGGCGTGCGGGCAAATGGACAAAAGCTGTAGTCAGAGAAATGGATAAGATTGCTGGGATGCTTACACCAGAGCAGGACTAGTCAGTAAGGATCGCTGCTATGCAAAAAGTTGAAGGTCTTGTTTTTGGAGGTACTCCTGATTATGGATGCTTTCCAGCACTGTTGAAGCAGCTTGTGGGACCTTTGACTGTTCAGTTATCTGATCGTCGATCTAGTATGGTGAAACAGGCATGCCATTTATTGAGCTTGTTGTCGAAAGAGCTATTAGGCGATTTTGAGGCCTATGCTGAATTGTTTATACCAGTTCTCTTTAAACTTGTAGTCATAACAGTCCTTGTGATTGTTGGATTAGCAGATAATTGTATAAAGACGATGTTATGTAATTGTTAAGTTGCTCGCATTCTTCCTAGCATCATGGATTGTGCCAAGAATGATCGTAATGCAATTCTCTGTGCCAAGTGTTGTGATTATGCATTGCTCGTGTTAGAATATTGAGCTGGTGCTCCTGAAATACAACGTTCAGCTGACCGATTATGAAGACTTTATAAAGTGTTGCGTGGCGCCGTGGAGATGCTACGAGTGAGGTTCTTCCTATGGCAAGAACATGTTATCGCATGTTTGTAAAAAACCTGGCCAGAGCGCTCACAACGCATATTTTCAAGTTTTGATGTTGTAATACGGAGGCTTATAAATAAGGAGGTAGGAGATATTTATAAGAGATTTGTTTCTCCATCAAATCGTGACAGAGGTACACAGCCCTTGAGGAATCCGGCATTGAGAAAGCCTTTTAGACAAGCTCCTGAAAGAAGCCATGAAAGTGTTCTTCAAACCGGCAAACAGCAAGTTAGTGTCTTTGAAAGTATGCTGAGAGGCTTAGACTCTTCGAAGAAAGGGAGTGTTTTATAGTTTCACGGCCTGTTAGCAGGGATCCGGGAAATGAAGTTGGAGGAAGTTGTCAAAGAACACAATCTTCTGTGTTTCTTGCCCGTGCCGGTGTTGATTCCCCATCTGCACATGATCCACCCTTTCCGGCATATGTTTCTGGAATAAGTCAGATTCCTGTGCGCCCTTCTCTTGATGCTAATGTATATAAAATTGGCATGCGCAGTGGTACTTTAAGTGCCGATCTTCCTGTTATGGCGTCTTTGGAGAATGCGCATTAACTGTATGACAATATCAGTATTCGAATTTTCTCTTATGCAATGCAGTGATAAAATGCCAAATGTAAAGTGGTTTTTATAAAGGTTTTGATTGCCATAGGGTTGCCATGATTAATGACACCGGGATAGATATGTGGCAAACGAAGATATTAGCTGTTCGTTCATTTGCTCTGCCACCGATGAAAGACAGAGACACCTGGTTGATATTTGTTTTTCTTTGCCGGAAAAGGGGTAGTCGAGTTGTTTTTTTTTATATGCTACAAGGCCGCCATTATTAGTGGCATAAGAGCTGGCGTCGTTAAAAGGGGTAATCGTGTTGGTTACATGCTCCAGCTGTTGGATTTGGAAGAGAGATAGAATGGCGCTTTTATAATTTGCAAGGATTAGTTCTGGGTTTTCTAGAATCCGTCTTTCGGGCAAACTGTTAATATTGATGAATATTTGATAGATAAAAGAGTATCATAAAATCGCTGCTGTCGTAGTGTTGCTCAGGTGCGCGCTATACATTTCATTCTGTGGAAGATAATCAGATCAGAGGATTTTTGTTAAGATCCTTCGATCTTGTGAAACACATATGATTAGAGTTCTTTCAGATATGGTAAAATAAAGCTCATTTTTGGGGGTTTCAATTGTGGATTGAATCGTGCAGAAGTTGTGAATTTTGATCTTGTAGATTGGCTACCACATGGTGGGTTTGCAGTGGAAATGTTTCTGATATTTACAATAAAGATTTGGATCGTTGGTCAGTAAGCAGGAACCCAAACGCTCCCAAGGGAACAGAAGGCTAGAGTTTGCATGGTTAAATTGTTGAAGCCGTGAAGCCACATTTAATTGGAATGACAGGTCTCGGGGAAATCCATTGCCGTTGTATCATTCCCCTACTTCTGCATTGAGCTGCCATATTCACTGGTATGCTTGGGAATAAGTTGGGAAGTACTGTCATGGAATGTTGCTTTCTATCCTGGGATGGAATTCAAATCGTGCTGTTAAGAAATCTCGTTTTTCAGAGGATGAAGCACGTTTCTATATTGCAGAGATTGTGGATGTCCTTGAATACCTTCACAAAGTAGGACTGATACACCGAGATGTAAAGAGAATATACTTCTTCAAACCAATGGAAAACACCTCAATTTCAATTATTCTGACTACTTCAAACGAGAAGACCTGCACATTTGTTGGTACAGCTGCCTGCGTTCCGCCAGAGGTCCTTAAGCATGCACCTCCAACAATTGGAAACGATCTATGGGCACTGGGTTGCGCGTTGTATCAGATGCTGTCTGACATATTACCTTTTAAAGATGGCAGTGAGTGGCTCACATTCCAAAGGATCATGGATAGAGATTTCAAATTTCCTGAATATTTTTCTTCTGAAGCTTGGCACCTTATTGATTGTTTGCTGGATATGGACTCATCTAAAAGATTGGCTTCTGACCCTGAAGGGTATGCTTCTCTCTAGAGTCATCCTTTCTTCAAGGGAGTTGACTGGGATAATGTTAGGAGTATGCTGGCTCCAAAGTTAGCCCCACCATTAACTGTGACTCTAAATGGGAGAAATTTCTAGATCCAGGGGAGTTCATTGTGATGGTTTCATTAGTTAAGAAAATTCGGAAACTTTACAGCAAAAAGATGCAGCTGATTCTGACAGACAAGCCGAAGTTGATATAGGTAGACCCAGTCAAATTGGTACAGCAGGGTGAGATAGTTTGGTTTGATAATCCTAAGGAGCTTAATGTCCAAGTGTTGAATTCTTCCAACTTTAAGATCTGTACTTTGAAAAAGACCACCTCATTTGAAGATTTGAAGGCAGCAAGGAATACTACAGTGACTTTATGTTCCAGTTGGAATTTATGAAGCTTTTTATTGGTTTGATGCTAATCAAGTTGGCTGTGATATGTAATGACAGAAGCAAGCTTCATCTTCTTAAAACTATTTAGGTTCCTAATAGCTGTACAAATGTCTGAAGAGATCATGAATCTAAGCAGAAAACGCTTCAAAGATACATAGGTTCTGTTTTGACATCTACAGCAGTTTCGTAGCGCGCTACGAAACTGCTGTAGAATGCTGTTTTGTGGAAAAACAATGAATTTTGATGATGAGGTCAGTTAATGGTAAAAGAAGGTCTCAAACTCAGGCAGGGAGATCATACATGGGTTTTATAACAACTCAAACAGTGACAGGTGTAGCTCTTGAGGAAAAAATAAAATATTTTGTTTATTTTCATAAAGTTTTCTCAAAGGCAATTTATGACCGAGCTACTAGCGTATTGGTGGGGTTACCAGAATCTTCGGTTGATACACCTGTTGGTCCTTGAAGTATCCAGATCATATAGCATATGGTGGTTATGCGTTGTTAATTGAAGGTTCAAAGAACTGGGAGTGTGGTCTTTAAATGATGAAGAGGAATGGAAGACAGGGGACCGTGGATATAGGGTGATTAATTTTATCAATTAATAAGTTGTCTTACAGCTAGCATCCGAGACCAGCTTGCTCGGTGAATGCTCCCTTAACATATCTTAGCCATAATGAAAATCATACAGCTGTCCAGCATCCAAGAAAGCATCAAGTCTGCGAGGAGAATGAAATTAGTATTTTAGTTGGATTAGGATTGTGTGTAATTTTAGTTCAGCATGTTTGTAATTAATGCAGTAGTTAAAAGCATGTAGGAGTAGTTAATAGCCACCTTCGAGGCTCCCCTCATGCTGGAGGAGGAAGCTCGAGGTGTTTTAGTTGGCTTGCCTTTATAGGGATCAGATTAGAATGTAAAAAGGGTTGGATTGTATATACAAAAACAGAGTTTTTTAGAGCTTATGAAAAGACTGTTACAGTAATGGCAAACAGAGTTTTTTCTTCCCAAGATTCTCAATGCATCTCTTTGTTCAAATGTGATGGTGGTTTTAGTTTCTTAATGTTCTTTTTACAACCTTGTTATGGTACAATCCCTCAGAATTCATATTATATGCTCTGACTTCCTGTGTGCTTGACAGGCTGTGGGTTTTGGTGAAGCATGTTTGAACATCACTCAGAATTCATATTATATGCTCTGACTTCCTGTATGTTCAGCAGGCTTTGATTTAGGTAAATTATGTTTGAACCTTTGATGATGCAAAGAGCCTTGGCTTCTATGAGATGACTGTGATTTGGTTTATTAACTGTGAGAGACTCCATAGCCCAATGAAGACTAATTTGATGTATGTCCAGCCAGCTATATTTTTATAAATGTGTGAAGAGTTAGCCCTCTAGTGTTTGAAGGATTTTGTCAAGAGTCATGAGAGAGCCCTCTCTGATTAGGAAGGCTAATTCCTAATCTAAAGTATGGTCTGAAACAGTTACATGAGACCTTGCTTGGTTGCAGTCCCTAGTACTGGTTTTGTGATAACATTTTGGTGCGTCTGCCGGGAGCTTAAGATTGAATTTCTGAAGGTAGCAGGAGTTCAAATGATTTTCAAGGCTGCAAAACTACCTTGGCGACTCCATTGTTGAAGAATTCAAAGTTATATATTCATGGTGATTCCACTGGAGTTATGAAAGACCCAGAAGCTGCCCTTCTTTGTTCAAGGTATGCATGCATAGATTTCTCAGGACTTCATGGTTTCCCAAACCATTTTCCCAAGGATGTTTATTTTCTAAAGAATGGTCCAAAATTTAACGGTGAAGACTTGAGTTTAACGTTGGAGCATATCTCAGATTTTTGTCATTTTGCACAGCTTCTTAGAATTAAACATGAGGATGTTTGCATAAGGTTATTTTATGATTCTTTCCAAGGGAAATGCAAACAGTGGGTTGAATGCTTGCCTGCCAAGTCCATTAAGTCATTGCCAGACTTTTGGCTTTTGTTCTTGGAGGAATGGATAGATAGGCCAGAGGTGGAAGTAAAATCTCCTTCAGTTGAAGGTTTTAAACAGTGGAATGATGATCATAATAAAGAAGAAACAAATGAATCTTTTTCTTTGTCCCTGTCTTCATATCTGAAATCTTTTGACTGTAAGTCAGAGGATAAAATGAAATTTTTTGATGAAATTGCCAAAGATATTGAGGAAAAAATTGAAGGTTTAGAAGGACAGATTCAGGCATACAATTTTCATGATCATGATTATTATTCTCAAAAGTTTCCTGTGACAGAGCGCAAGGAGACTATGCTGCTTCCATTCTCTTTCATGATTAAGGAACTGAACACTGTGATTGAAGATCAGTTTGCACAGCTGGAAAGTTTCAAAGAAGGACAAGCTGATCATGTGTTCTGGGACCCTATAGCTGATTACATGGAAGAGTTTTACTCTCCAGTGTTTCCGTTTTCTTATGAAGATCAGAGACTATGTCAGTGGCAGCGGTCATTACATTATCACATTGGCTCTGAAATCCGATGCAGTCAAAGACATTTTCAGTGGCAGCTGTCATCTCTCTATCACATTGGCGCTGAACTTCGGGACAGGCAAAGAAGTCAAATGTCAGATAAAGCAAATGACTGGCTACATTGGAAGTTTCATATTGATTGAGCTGAGGAAAGTTTAAATGGTTAGGGTAGGTAGGTAGGTAAGTTGCAAATAAGCTCAAGGTTGGCTGAGCATTTATTTTTCAGTAGCATTAGTTTCTTTCTCCTACAGTCATGTTGGTCAAGCAAATTTCTGTTTGTTACAAATGGACGAGGCACTGGAGCTGCATGTTCTTAGCGCACCACAAGGGCACACTATCCCAAGTGGAGCCACTGTTATCACTGAAAATAGTGTAGTAAAAAATTTTTAGCCTGGCTTAAAGAGTGGGTGTTTTCGCAGCGCCAGAATTATTTTTAGCAGTTTCGCAGCGCCAGGATTCTTTTTAGCAGTTTCGCAGCGCTACCTGTTTGAGTGGTTTCGTAGCGTGCTACGAAACTGGGGATTTGTTCGAGTTTTCAGTAGAGGCCCGAATCATAGCATGCCTATTGTACACTGATTACAACTGCTGCAGATGAGGTTGATCTGCTTAAAAGGTTTGATGTCAGATTTTTCAGATGAGATTGAAGATATCAAGGTTTACTAGGTTGTTCGTGTATTATGCACAATGGCTACACCTTCAATCATCAATATGTAAAACCTAATCCTTATAAGGTGGAAAAAAGCAACATGAATGCTGATGGTTTTCAGCTGTTTTGGTCAACAATTATGTCTTTTCTTTGTAGCATTCCAGCTTAGAATAGCCCCTGTGTATATGGCCTTTTTGCGCCTTATGGGTAATGATAATGAAGGAAAATTTGGCGTGCGGGCAAATGGACAAAAGCTGTAGTCAGAGAAATGGATAAGATTGCTGGGATGCTTACACCAGAGCAGGACTAGTCAGTAAGGATCGCTGCTATGCAAAAAGTTGAAGGTCTTGTTTTTGGAGGTACTCCTGATTATGGATGCTTTCCAGCACTGTTGAAGCAGCTTGTGGGACCTTTGACTGTTCAGTTATCTGATCGTCGATCTAGTATGGTGAAACAGGCATGCCATTTATTGAGCTTGTTGTCGAAAGAGCTATTAGGCGATTTTGAGGCCTATGCTGAATTGTTTATACCAGTTCTCTTTAAACTTGTAGTCATAACAGTCCTTGTGATTGTTGGATTAGCAGATAATTGTATAAAGACGATGTTATGTAATTGTTAAGTTGCTCGCATTCTTCCTAGCATCATGGATTGTGCCAAGAATGATCGTAATGCAATTCTCTGTGCCAAGTGTTGTGATTATGCATTGCTCGTGTTAGAATATTGAGCTGGTGCTCCTGAAATACAACGTCAGCTGACCGATTATGAAGACTTTATAAAGTGTTGCGTGGCGCCGTGGAGATGCTACGAGTGAGGTTCTTCCTATGGCAAGAACATGTTATCGCATGTTTGTAAAAAACCTGGCCAGAGCGCTCACAACGCATATTTTCAAGTTTTGATGTTGTAATACGGAGGCTTATAAATAAGGAGGTAGGAGATATTTATAAGAGATTTGTTTCTCCATCAAATCGTGACAGAGGTACACAGCCCTTGAGGAATCCGGCATTGAGAAAGCCTTTTAGACAAGCTCCTGAAAGAAGCCATGAAAGTGTTCTTCAAACCGGCAAACAGCAAGTTAGTGTCTTTGAAAGTATGCTGAGAGGCTTAGACTCTTCGAAGAAAGGGAGTGTTTTATAGTTTCACGGCCTGTTAGCAGGGATCCGGGAAATGAAGTTGGAGGAAGTTGTCAAAGAACACAATCTTCTGTGTTTCTTGCCCGTGCCGGTGTTGATTCCCCATCTGCACATGATCCACCCTTTCCGGCATATGTTTCTGGAATAAGTCAGATTCCTGTGCGCCCTTCTCTTGATGCTAATGTATATAAAATTGGCATGCGCAATGGTACTTTAAGTGCCGATCTTCCTGTTATGGCGTCTTTGGAGAATGCGCATTAACTGTATGACAATATCAGTATTCGAATTTTCTCTTATGCAATGCAGTGATAAAATGCCAAATGTAAAGTGGTTTTTATAAAGGTTTTGATTGCCATAGGGTTGCCATGATTAATGACACCGGGATAGATATGTGGCAAACGAAGATATTAGCTGTTCGTTCATTTGCTCTGCCACCGATGAAAGACAGAGACACCTGGTTGATATTTGTTTTTCTTTGCCGGAAAAGGGGTAGTCGAGTTGTTTTTTTTTATATGCTACAAGGCCGCCATTATTAGTGGCATAAGAGCTGGCGTCGTTAAAAGGGGTAATCGTGTTGGTTACATGCTCCAGCTGTTGGATTTGGAAGAGAGATAGAATGGCGCTTTTATAATTTGCAAGGATTAGTTCTGGATTTTCTAGAATCCGTCTTTCGGGCAAACTGTTAATATTGATGAATATTTGATAGATAAAAGAGTATCATAAAATCGCTGTTGTCGTAGTGTTGCTCAGGTGCACGCTATACATTTCATTCTGTGGAAGATAATCAGATCAGAGGATTTTTGTTAAGATCCTTCGATCTTGTGAAACACATATGATTAGAGTTCTTTCAGATATGGTAAAATAAAGCTCGTTTTTGGGGGTTTCAATTGTGGATTGAATCGTGCAGAAGTTGTGAATTTTGATCTTGTAGATTGGCTACCACATGGTGGGTTTGCAGTGGAAATGTTTCTGATATTTACAATAAAGATTTGGATCGTTGGTCAGTAAGCAGGAACCCAAACGCTCCCAAGGGAACAGAAGGCTAGAGTTTGCATGGTTAAATTGTTGAAGCCGTGAAGCCACATTTAATTGGAATGACAGGTCTCGGGGAAATCCATTGCCGTTGTATCATTCCCCTACTTCTGCATTGAGCTGCCATATTCACTGGTATGCTTGGGAATAAGTTGGGAAGTACTGTCATGGAATGTTGCTTTCTATCCTGGGATGGGATTCAAATCGTGCTGTTAAGAAATCTCGTTTTTCAGAGGATGAAGCACGTTTCTATATTGCAGAGATTGTGGATGTCCTTGAATACCTTCACAAAGTAGGACTGATACACCGAGATGTAAAGAGAATATACTTCTTCAAACCAATGGAAAACACCTCAATTTCAATTATTCCGACTACTTCAAACGAGAAGACCTGCACATTTGTTGGTACAGCTGCCTGCGTTCCGCCAGAGGTCCTTAAGCATGCACCTCCAACAATTGGAAACGATCTATGGGCACTGGGTTGCGCGTTGTATCAGATGCTGTCTGACATATTACCTTTTAAAGATGGCAGTGAGTGGCTCACATTCCAAAGGATCATGGATAGAGATTTCAAATTTCCTGAATATTTTTCTTCTGAAGCTTGGCACCTTATTGATTGTTTGCTGGATATGGACTCATCTAAAAGATTGGCTTCTGACCCTGAAGGGTATGCTTCTCTCTAGAGTCATCCTTTCTTCAAGGGAGTTGACTGGGATAATGTTAGGAGTATGCTGGCTCCAAAGTTAGCCCCACCATTAACTGTGACTCTAAATGGGAGAAATTTCTAGATCCAGGGGAGTTCATTGTGATGGTTTCATTAGTTAAGAAAATTCGGAAACTTTACAGCAAAAAGATGCAGCTGATTCTGACAGACAAGCCGAAGTTGATATAGGTAGACCCAGTCAAATTGGTACAGCAGGGTGAGATAGTTTGGTTTGATAATCCTAAAGAGCTTAATGTCCAAGTGTTGAATTCTTCCAACTTTAAGATCTGTACTTTGAAAAAGAAGACCACCTCATTTGAAGATTTGAAGGCAGCAAGGAATACTACAGTGACTTTATGTTCCAGTTGGAATTTATGAAGCTTTTTATTGGTTTGATGCTAATCAAGTCGGCTGTGATATGTAATGACAGAAGCAAGCTTCATCTTCTTAAAACTATTTAGGTTCCTAATAGCTGTACAAATGTCTGAAGAGATCATGAATCTAAGCAGAAAACGCTTCAAAGATACATAGGTTCTGTTTTGACATCTACAGCAGTTTCGTAGCGCGCTACGAAACTGCTGTAGAATGCTGTTTTGTGGAAAAACAATGAATTTTGATGATGAGGTCAGTTAATGGTAAAAGAAGGTCTCAAACTCAGGCAGGGAGATCATACATGGGTTTTATAACAACTCAAACAGTGACAGGTGTAGCTCTTGAGGAAAAAATAAAATATTTTGTTTATTTTCATAAAGTTTTCTCAAAGGCAATTTATGACCGAGCTACTAGCGTATTGGTGGGGTTACCAGAATCTTCGGTTGATACACCTGTTGGTCCTTGAAGTATCCAGATCATATAGCATATGGTGGTTATGCGTTGTTAATTGAAGGTTCAAAGAACTGGGAGTGTGGTCTTTAAATGATGAAGAGGAATGGAAGACAGGGGACCGTGGATATAGGGTGATTAATTTTATCAATTAATAAGTTGTCTTACAGCTAGCATCCGAGACCAGCTTGCTCGGTGAATGCTCCCTTAACATATCTTAGCCATAATGAAAATCATACAGCTGTCCAGCATCCAAGAAAGCATCAAGTCTGCGAGGAGAATGAAATTAGTATTTTAGTTGGATTAGGATTGTGTGTAATTTTAGTTCAGCATGTTTGTAATTAATGCAGTAGTTAAAAGCATGTAGGAGTAGTTAATAGCCACCTTCGAGGCTCCCCTCATGCTGGAGGAGGAAGCTCGAGGTGTTTTAGTTGGCTTGCCTTTATAGGGATCAGATTAGAATGTAAAAAGGGTTGGATTGTATATACAAAAACAGAGTTTTTTAGAGCTTATGAAAAGACTGTTACAGTAATGGCAAACAGAGTTTTTTCTTCCCAAGATTCTCAATGCATCTCTTTGTTCAAATGTGATGGTGGTTTTAGTTTCTTAATGTTCTTTTTACAGCCTTGTTATGGTACAATCCCTCAGAATTCATATTATATGCTCTGACTTCCTGTGTGCTTGACAGGCTGTGGGTTTTGGTGAAGCATGTTTGAACATCACTCAGAATTCATATTATATGCTCTGACTTCCTGTATGTTCAGCAGGCTTTGATTTAGGTAAATTATGTTTGAACCTTTGATGATGCAAAGAGCCTTGGCTTCTATGAGATGACTGTGATTTGGTTTATTAACTGTGAGAGACTCCATAGCCCAATGAAGACTAATTTGATGTATGTCCAGCCAGCTATATTTTTATAAATGTGTGAAGAGTTAGCCCTCTAGTGTTTGAAGGATTTTGTCAAGAGTCATGAGAGAGCCCTCTCTGATTAGGAAGGCTAATTCCTAATCTAAAGTATGGTCTGAAACAGTTACATGAGACCTTGCTTGGTTGCAGTCCCTAGTACTGGTTTTGTGATAACATTTTGGGCACTAACAGTTAATAAACAAAATACTGAAGGGCTGCTGATCAGGCAGACTCTGTGTAACTATTTCAGACCAAGCTTTTAACTAAGGATTAGCCTCCCTAGCCTGAGAGGGCTCTCTCAAGAAAAGGTTATTGATCTTGAATGTTGATAAGAGGGCTAACTCTTGTACAATAGATTTAATGTAAGCATAACTGGTTGGAAACACACCAAAAGATATCTCATTGGGCTATGGAGTCTATAATATCAAGCAAACAAGAAAAACACAGTGAACTCATAGAAATCAAGGCTCTTAGCATTACAAGTCAAACATATTCCACCACACATAGCTTGCTGTATACACAGGAAGTCAGAGCATATAAGTATGAATTCTGAGTGATTGCATACAACAAAACCATAAAATAACATAAGGTATAACACATCATCATTTCATTTGACCATGACAATCCTTCGAGAATCTTGAGAAGAGGATCACTCTGTTTTACTATTACTGTCAAAAAAGATCTTACAGTCGCCCAAAACAACACACTTTTTCTATTAAGTATCCAACCTTTTTTACATCTAAGTTATTCCTATATATAGCCTATCAAAACACTGTTGTACGAGACTCCTCATCAAGCATGAAGGGAGCTCGGGCTTTTGACATAAATGACCTTAACAATAACATAAACGAACTAATTTATTACAAGAGATATGATGGAATCCTCTGTTTTCGTAGCATCATATCTCTTGTAATAAATTAGTTCGTTTATGTTATTGTTAAGGTCATTTATGTCAAAAGCCTGAGCTCCCTTCATGCTTGATGAGGAGTCTCGTACAGCAGTGTTTTGATAGGCTATATATAGGAATAACTTAGATGTAAAAAAGGTTGGATACTTAATAGAAAAAGTGTGTTGTTTTGGGCGACTGTAAGATCTTTTTTGACAGTAATAGTAAAACAGAGTGATCCTCTTCTCAAGATTCTCGAAGGATTGTCATGGTCAAATGAAATGATGATGTGTTATACCTTATGTTATTTTATGGTTTTGTTGTATGCAATCACTCAGAATTCATACTTATATGCTCTGACTTCCTGTGTATACAGCAAGCTATGTGTGGTGGAATATGTTTGACTTGTAATGCTAAGAGCCTTGATTTCTATGAGTTCACTGTGTTTTTCTATGAGATGACTGTGATTTGGTTTATTAACTGTGATTTGATAGACTTCTATTCTATGATATGTAATGACAGAAGCAAGCTTCATCTTCTTAAAACTATTTAGGTTCCTAATAGCTGTACAAATGTCTGAAGAGATCATGAATCTAAGCAGAAAACGCTTCAAAGATACATAGGTTCTGTTTTGACATCTACAGCAGTTTCGTAGCGCGCTACGAAACTGCTGTAGAATGCTGTTTTGTGGAAAAACAATGAATTTTGATGATGAGGTCAGTTAATGGTAAAAGAAGGTCTCAAACTCAGGCAGGGAGATCATACATGGGTTTTATAACAACTCAAACAGTGACAGGTGTAGCTCTTGAGGAAAAAATAAAATATTTTGTTTATTTTCATAAAGTTTTCTCAAAGGCAATTTATGACCGAGCTACTAGCGTATTGGTGGGGTTACCAGAATCTTCGGTTGATACACCTGTTGGTCCTTGAAGTATCCAGATCATATAGCATATGGTGGTTATGCGTTGTTAATTGAAGGTTCAAAGAACTGGGAGTGTGGTCTTTAAATGATGAAGAGGAATGGAAGACAGGGGACCGTGGATATAGGGTGATTAATTTTATCAATTAATAAGTTGTCTTACAGCTAGCATCCGAGACCAGCTTGCTCGGTGAATGCTCCCTTAACATATCTTAGCCATAATGAAAATCATACAGCTGTCCAGCATCCAAGAAAGCATCAAGTCTGCGAGGAGAATGAAATTAGTATTTTAGTTGGATTAGGATTGTGTGTAATTTTAGTTCAGCATGTTTGTAATTAATGCAGTAGTTAAAAGCATGTAGGAGTAGTTAATAGCCACCTTCGAGGCTCCCCTCATGCTGGAGGAGGAAGCTCGAGGTGTTTTAGTTGGCTTGCCTTTATAGGGATCAGATTAGAATGTAAAAAGGGTTGGATTGTATATACAAAAACAGAGTTTTTTAGAGCTTATGAAAAGACTGTTACAGTAATGGCAAACAGAGTTTTTTCTTCCCAAGATTCTCAATGCATCTCTTTGTTCAAATGTGATGGTGGTTTTAGTTTCTTAATGTTCTTTTTACAGCCTTGTTATGGTACAATCCCTCAGAATTCATATTATATGCTCTGACTTCCTGTGTGCTTGACAGGCTGTGGGTTTTGGTGAAGCATGTTTGAACATCACTCAGAATTCATATTATATGCTCTGACTTCCTGTATGTTCAGCAGGCTTTGATTTAGGTAAATTATGTTTGAACCTTTGATGATGCAAAGAGCCTTGGCTTCTATGAGATGACTGTGATTTGGTTTATTAACTGTGAGAGACTCCATAGCCCAATGAAGACTAATTTGATGTATGTCCAGCCAGCTATATTTTTATAAATGTGTGAAGAGTTAGCCCTCTAGTGTTTGAAGGATTTTGTCAAGAGTCATGAGAGAGCCCTCTCTGATTAGGAAGGCTAATTCCTAATCTAAAGTATGGTCTGAAACAGTTACATGAGACCTTGCTTGGTTGCAGTCCCTAGTACTGGTTTTGTGATAACATTTTATATACAGCAAGGGCTACCAACTCTTCTATTAACTGAGAAAATAGTGTCTTCACACCTGAGTCAGAGCATATAAGTCAGAGTCACCATGACTTATCAGCAGTGATAAGTCAGAGTTGGATACTTAATAGAAAAAGTGTGTTGTTTTGGGCGACTGTAAGATCTTTTTTGACAGTAATAGTAAAACAGAGTGATCCTCTTCTCAAGATTCTCGAAGGATTGTCATGGTCAAATGAAATGATGATGTGTTATACCTTATGTTATTTTATGGTTTTGTTGTATGCAATCACTCAGAATTCATACTTATATGCTCTGACTTCCTGTGTATACAGCAAGCTATGTGTGGTGGAATATGTTTGACTTGTAATGCTAAGAGCCTTGATTTCTATGAGTTCACTGTGTTTTTCTTGTTTGCTTGATATTATAGACTCCATAGCCCAATGAGATATCTTTTGGTGTGTTTCCAACCAGTATATAGCTCTTTTGCATATACAGGTGATATCCCGGCAGACGCACCAAAATGTTATCACAAAATCACAACTGAAGGGCTGCTGATCAGGCAGACTCTGTGTAACTATTTCAGACCAAGCTTTTAACTAAGGATTAGCCTCCCCTTCAATTAAGCAACTTAGCAGAATCCCTCCAGCATCCTTCCAAAACAAACTCTGTTCATAAACAAAATATTTAAGAGATTTCAGCTTAATGAAACGGGCTCTAGACTTGGGAAGATTGTCAGGGGCTCTGTTGTGCTGTAGTACAAATGAGACATCCTTATACCATTCAGATATCAGAAATTTTTCATTGATTTGAACCAACTCTTCCTCTTCTTCAAAAATTTCTGATATTTCTGCATTAAAATTAATATCACTGCAGTCTAGATTTGAGTGAGTTAGCAACTCTGCTAACCCTTGGCCTTTCACCAATTTAGTTGGCCTAATTTCAATATCATATTCCAACAATTTGGCTATCCATTTCCCTCTTTTACCATCCGGGTCTGCTTGTGTGAGAATTTCTTTAATAACAGCACTTGGCACAAATGCAATAATATGAGAATGAAGCACATAGATTCTAAAGTCTTTGATTGCCTTAACCAAAGCATATGCTTGCTTTTCTAAAATGTTATACTTTAATTCAGCATTTGCCAATGTTTTACTAAAGAATGAAATAAGCTGCTCAGTACCTTGATCCCCTTTCTGCAAAAGAACTCCAGCGATTGTATCTTCAGAGGCATAAGTGAATATTAAAAATTCCTTGGAGAAATCAGGACTAATAAGCACCGGTGCTTGAGTGAGTGCTTTTTTAATTTCTTCAAACGACTTTCTTGCCTCAGCTGTCCACCTAAAGTCTGCTCCCTTCTTTAGCATTTTTGTGATGTGCTTAACCACCTCTGCAAAGTTAGGAATGAACCTCCTAACAAAATTGACTTTACCAAGAAAAGACTGAACTTCTTTCTTACTCCTTGGCAAATCCAGCCTTGAAATAGCACTAACTCTATTTGGATCTATTTTAATGCCTTCTTGAGAAATGATATGCCCAAGCAACTTACCAGAGGTCAAAGCAAAGATACTTTTAGTTGGATTCAAAGAAATGCCGAACCTTCTACACTTCAATAATATCTTTTCTAGATGCTTTAAATGATCTTCCTCTCTCTTTGAAAATACTGTGATATCATCAAGGTATACCACAACTGATTTATCTCTCTCTTCTGCAAAAGCAATGTCCATAGCCCTTTGGAAAGTCGCCCCTGCATTCATGAGGCCAAAGGGCATCTTGGCATACATAAATGTGCCCCATGGTGTAGTAAAGGCTGTCTTTTCCTGATCCTCTGGATGAACAAGGATTTGATTGTATCCTGAAAAGCCGTCCAACATTGACATTCTTTGAGAACCTACAATATTCTGCAACATGAGATCCATTTTAGGAAGAGGATAATTGTCCTTGAGTGAAGCCTTGTTCAAATTCCTAAAGTCTATGCAAATCCTTATTTCTCCGTTCTTTTTCCTCACTGGAACCAAGTTGGCTAACCAATTTGAAAATCTGATAGGAACAATAATCTTCGCATCATACAACTTCTTAACCTCCTTCTCAATTAATGGCATCAGCAGAGGATTTATTCTTCTCAATTTTTGCTTAAAAGGTTTCTCATTTGGCTTGATGGGGATTGTATGTTGTATAACTGAGGAATCATATTGTTTGAGATCAGTATAATTCCAAGCAAACACATCAATAAACTTCTTCATCAGATCAATGTACTTAACCTTTAGATCAGCTGATAAAAATTTTGAAATTTTGATCAATTTAGGCGCTACTAAATCACCTAGATTGCAGCTTTCTATCTCTTCTTCATTTGCCTGTAACCTTGGCGCCTTAAAAACATCATTCTGATCAAAAAGTTTCTCAAGTGGAATCAGACCCTTAGGAATGAGGTTATTTTGCAGCTGCAACACCTCAGACTTTTCTTTTGTTTCCACTAACATGTTTTGCTGGTCAATTTGACAATTCTCAAATTCTCCTTTCAATTCTAAGAAACTTTTCACCTGCTGGTCATCTTCAAATACTTGCCAATTTAGGATATTGTCAGGGATCACTGGCCTATGGCGGACTTTGACTGCATAACTGTCAGAATCATGTTTAGGAATGACAAAAAGACTAGCTGCTACAGCAAGAGAATCTGCCATGGAATTCTGCTCTCTGGTTATGACATTGAAAGTGTATGATTGAAACTTTTCCAACAATTCTAATACCAAATTCCTATAAGCTCTCATTCTTGCATCTTTTGTTTGATAAACACCTTGAACTTGCTTTATAACTAGCTCAGAGTCCCCATAAACAACAATGTTTTTTGCCTTGAACTCAATCAAATTTTCTAGGCCTAAAACCAAGGACTCATACTCGGCCATGTTATTTGTGCAATCAAAATTGAGCTTATAAGACAAAAACTTACTTTCATCAGTTGGACTCATGATCCAAATTCCAGCGCCAGCTCCTTCTTTCCCTGCTGCTCCATCAAAATACAAAGACCAGCAACCAGAAATGTCTTCTTCATTACTTTGCTGCAACTCTTCACACTGATTTTCTGCTTTTTCTTTCTGTGATTCCTCTCCCACTGATTCATTAAACAGAATGGCTGATCCCAAGCCTGTATCACAAGAATAGATAGGAAAATTCTGTGGTTTATCCTTACTACTCACCATATATGCCATCCTTGTCTCCCGGTATAACCTTCTCTGCTCCCCAAATACTGGAATAGTAGCATAAGTCAAATCCATTTACATAGTACCCTTAATTTTAGCTGCCCATGATCTTGAAAGTAATATTCCAAATTTAGGTGGAACATCAGCCACAACAATATCCATGACAGTGGTTTTGGCTGGAATTTGTGTAAGAGCCACAACAACATCCTTAATTAACCCAATACAATGCACCCTCTTAGAATCAAAAGAAAATAAATCTTTATAAGGTCTGGTCACTTCCAATCCTAACCTTTCCATAATGACTTTGGGCATAAGATTATGAGATGCTCCTGAGTCCAACATGGCATTATGAAGAGTCATTTCATGTATATTGATGCTTATATAAAAAGGAGGAAATTCATCATTCTGCTCATCTTCCAGCCTTGGGCCCAAACAAATGATAGGATTGTCTTCTTGCAAATTTAAAATATCAACTCCTCCCGGGGAGAATTAAGCATTTCCACAATCTTGCTTCTATACTTGTTTACTTTCAAAAGTTCATTAAATGGGACTGATATTTTAATTTTAGAAATCTCATTTTCTATATTGAATCCTGGAGTAGACTTCTCAACTTCCTTAGGAAGAACAAGAGCTTGATTCTCTTTCTTTTCAATAAGAGCATCACCTTTTTCTTCAGCTTGTTTTGGGAAATTGTTTCTTCTGAGCTTTTGTTAGAAAAAGAAGATTTAAGACAGCTCAAGGAGCTTGATCCTTTTGAAATTCTGCTTAACTCAAACCTTGGGTTACCTCTCCCAAATTGGAGCTCTTTTGTTGGTGGGTTACAAAGCCCTAATAGTCCTTTTCGTACTCATATTTTGTCCTCAGCTTCCGTAAGTCCAAACAGTCCTCAACTCACATCTCATACTAGTCTTGGTCATAGCATACCTATTGTTGCTGTTCCTCCTTTCATCATGGCTGTACCTGCAAGGTATGCGCCTTTGGCCCTCCCTGCTGTTTTGCATGACTTACCAAACAAATATGCTTCTAAGATTCCAACCTGGGGAGGGGATGAAGACATTACAGCTGAAGAGCATGTAGATAGATTCAATGACTTTATTGATAGGTATGAAGTAGATGATGAAGATGTCAAATTGAGATTATTTGCTCAGTCCTTTATTGGGGAAGTTAGGAAATGGTTCAAAGCCTTGGGAGCTGGTAGTATTCACAGTTGGATTGAGTTTGAAGATAGTTTTTTGAGAAAATGGGGAAATAGGACTAATCCAGTACAGGCCCTCACTGAGTATAATAATTTGAGAAGAGCCCCAGATGAGACTATTCAGAACTTTTCTAAGAGGTTCAATAAGATTTACAATTCCATTCCAGCTCACTTAAAACCTCCTGGAGCCCTGGCCCAACTAAGATATGCTGAGTCCTTTGAATCTGATTTTTCTCTCTTACTCAGAGAGAGAGAGTCTGCTACATTGGCTGATATGCAAAATGATGCTATCAAAGTTGAAGTAAATATACTTGCTGCTAAAAAGTCTAAGATGGCTAAGACCAAAATTAAGGAAGAGGAGAGGCCCTCTACTTCAGCTCAAGATGAAAGATTTGAAACCATGATGAAGACTATGGAAAAGTTAATGGACCAATTAGCACTTGGGAATACTGCTGCTCCTCAAGCACAACAAGAACCTCGGTTCAGAAATCCCCAGTTTAGAAGGCCAAAGATAGGAAGTATATGCTCTGACTTCTATTGAGTCATGCTTTTGTTCAACGGAAGTAAGCCTGAGTCGGCCTCTTTGCAGTGTCTCTTGACCTATTTTTCAGTCGGCCATCCCTGGTTGTCAATGTCTTGTTTGTCATCACATCAGTTATATTGGTCCTTTACTCGTGCCGGTTTGAGAAGGTCTCCATTGACTTCTTGCTGACGGGTCTTGTCCTTATCGTCGACGACATAATGCTCTGAGGACAGGCCTAGAGCTACACCCTAGCCCTATTTTCATTATTGATAGGTCACTTTGTACTCAGTATTGATCAATATCATGGGTCTTTGACTGAGGGGTTTCCCTTGTATTCGACATCAGCTTTCATTATCACACATTGGGATTCGTGCAGTCCCTTGGTTTCCATTTGAACCTATTGGTGGATTCGTCGCCTCTGTGTCAACTTTCATTATTAGTTGGTTCAGAGGGTTTCTATCATGCGCTAGCTACATCTTATGTACGCTAGAAATGTGCTTCGGTCAGGTTACTACATCTTTTTTCGCCCAATTCCTTCCACATTATTGGCGTACGGGTTACACTTGCACTAGATTTATGAAGGATGCCTTAATGCCTTCCTTCTAGCAGATATTTTCCTATCGACTACGACTCATTACTCTGGGGCAAAGATCTAGAGACCATTTGGTAGTACCTTGGGGTTTGCAGTCATTAGTGGCAGATCCTTCATTATCGACAGTGGGAAACCATCATTGTCTCCTAATTGATAGATTCTTCTAGGTGTTCAACTTCAGCTCATCTATTCGCACTTGTTAGATTGTACTGGGTACCTTGACTCTTATTATCATTATCGGTGAGTAGTCTCGCGTTTTTTAACAGTATACATCAATGATCAGTAATCAAACGATTTCTCACATGGTCGACTTGAAATCATTTATTCCCATTGTGTAGAAATGTACCACGGCGATCGGTGAAGACCTCGGGTTGCATCAACATTCTTTGGTTCACTTGTCAGTTGCTCCTGTTGCTGCTAGTTGACACCATTCCACATTATATGTTGCAGTCCTTCACAATGACATCCTATATGCTAGCATTCAAGTTGCGATGTAGTATCATCTTATTCCATCATGTTCATTTGGTACTATTGGGATCAGTTTTTGACATCAGTGATCAGCTTCATCTTTCAGCTTCATTGATCATCTTCTTATATGTGATATTCAGACATGTACTTGTTCGATCATGATCAGATGATCCATTATGTACTTTCAATTCTTTATACTTGTATACATAGTGGATCCACTTGTATTTGATATGCGGACATGCTTTACTTTCTCTGAGCATGGGTATGACCGCCTCAGACAGTTGTTTCTTTTTTATCTTCTTTTGCTGGCTTGGCAGGCTAAAATCTGGTGAAGTCCTTCTCAGTTTTTGACAGGTTTCCTTTCCATATACTTAATACATTTCGGCCATCATGTACCCCTTCTGACCTCATATATTAGGGGGCATCTATTATAGCTCCAAATATCACCCTTTGTATTTGTGATGCTTGGTTTATGACCTAAGGCAACCCCTCCTTCCAAACTTGGTCCAAATATTTTAAAAACAGTGTTTTACTCCCTGTACGCTACTTTTCCCTGTGTTAAAAGTGTGTACATGTGGGTCAGTCTATACCCAACCCGCGTATATATGTTAAAACACTTAAAATAAATAAATTTCCTTAATTATGGGCAGAGATCACGGGTTTTACTTGTTGATTACCTACTAGTTCCCATGGCCCAACTGTTCCCAACTATTTCCCAACTAAAAAACTAATTTGGGAGAAGTATAAAAAGACTTCAATGGGAAGGCCTTAAGGAGGAGAGAAATGATAGAATTACTATACTGAGATTATCCCCTGATCAAGTCTGAAGTATCCTTGTGCTTCAAGCACTTCCCCAAGTTCAGGAAACCCTTGTTTCCTTGAGTGTTGATATTCTCTCACATGCTTGGAGATATCATGGTATTGGTTATGGAAGGAGGCTATTGAAGACTGGGACTGGACAGACCTGGAGGACGGTTCCACTTGGAGCCGGAAGAGGAAGACTCGGGTGAACTCTTTCCATGTTTATTATAGTTTTCTACAATAAAAAGAAACGATGTCTTGTTTCTGATATCGACTTTGTTTATGCATCTGATGTTATTGTTATAGTTTATATATGAATGACTATTTCAATGTTTAACTGTTAAGGGAATAATTCCCCTAGGGCTTTGGGTCAGAACCCTAGTAGAGCAGGAGTAATCTACAGCAAGGAACAAGCATTCAACTCAGGCAACATTCTTAAACAAATTAACTATGCGAGGATGAACATACCCGAATGTCCTTCGTTTGGGTAGTTCCAGCTAGGGTTCAAACCCTCTACAATTCCTAATGATCTTCAAACCTGCAAATCAGCCAATTCGAATACACATAGTAGCATATAGATAAAGCATTTTAGTGAAATCAACTTTATATCATATAAGTAGATGGTTAGCTATACATTGAAAGATATGGCTCCCCCTGTTTGCCTGATCCCAATTATTCTGATGAGTCCACTACCTGTATGGGCATTGTTTCATCCGTCTGCACAAGATGTGCCCCTTACTGTACATGTTCTTGTTGCACTTCCTTCTCCTGTCTGCGCAACTCCTGTTCCTTTCGAAGTTGCTCCTTCAACTCATGCAACTCCTTCTCTGTTTCCTCCATTCTTCATTTCTCTCTTTTCCTTTGTGCATTTCTCTTATCACAATGTTGCCTCTTCACCTACATAGCCATATTTGCTTTCTCCACAAGTAGATTTTCTCATAACTTGCAATAAGGGAAAATTTTAAGGATGGAAAATTATATTGAAGTTTAAAAACATTGGCGAATATCACTAGTTCCAAATATGAAAAATATAAAATGTGTATTGATGTATTTATATTCTTATTCAAATTTATAATGATTTATATATACTCTCTAGATAATGTTGGCGATTTTTAAGGTAAAATAATTTTATATTGTAAAATTTGGGCGAATAATTTTCACAAAAAAAGGAAATTAGCAAATCTTTTTTTGGGAAAAATCATGGAAAATTAACCCACCTACGAATATTAGCTCCTAAAATTTTCCATGCTTGCAACTTCTCTCTTCCTCCATGTGATCAACAATCTTCCTCTTTCCCTTGTCATGCACTGGTATGTTCACCTCTGCTACTGCTGCTACTTCTGGTGCTCTCTGGGATGTTGCTTCACGTTTCTTCGCTAACCATTCCACAGCAAAGCTGATTGGTTCATTAAGTTTGGAGGAGTTGTAACAATATCTCCATGGGTCCTCCTCTTCCTAATGACATGCCCCGTGGATCCAGTTGAATTGTACTCTCGTGTAGTGATCTTTCACAAGATAATGCGAGTCATACGGATTGTAACTTCTGAGGTCGAATGGATAATTCTTCATTTTCTCTACTTCAGCATCTGTATTCTTGAAACTCTAGATCTCGTATAACCCAATGCACAGCGGAAGAGTGGGCCAAGGCAGCTTCTTCTTCTGATGCAACCTAGCTATCAATCCTAACGAGATGTGATATGCTCCTTCCTGCATGACAAGTATGTCCAAGGAAAACTTCGGTAGAACATGCAAAGGCTTCTTCGAAGGCTTCTCTATGTTGTAAATCCATATGAAGGTGTCAAACGGTGAGGCATACCAATCAGCAATGTCTATTAGTGCCTCCATTGCTGCCTTCGACAAGCAGGTGGATCCTGTTCGAATATCATCTTGTAAACCGGGGTGAAAAAATGATCGGACAATCGTGTGATAACTCCTCTGAAGCTGCATTCGGAAAACATCTTACAGTAAGTGTTCACAGTAGTCTCCGCTGGTATCCATGCCCACTTCAAGCCCAAGAACTCCTGTCGGGTGCAGATTGCATCCAAGATGTAGGCAGACATATAGATCTCTGCTTACACACCTTTGGGCGGTTGTCGAGCCCTTGTTACCTGTTCCTTTAGCTGATGAGCCAACATGTTGTGCCAGTTACATATTTTTCCCTCTCTAGCCAGTTGGTCCAGCGCAATCACCCAACTCTGTGGGAAGGTTTCCGTGCTTTCTTGGCCATACAGTCGACATGCAAAGATGAACAAGTATTGATACGCCTTCTGCAGTATCTTCGTCTTGTAGATCTAGTTGGGTGTCATCCTTAATTTAGCCAAATCCTTTACCCAGTTCTTCAAAATGTCTCTAGAGTTGGCATTGTTGTTGGGTAAGTTGAAGAGTGTCCCCATGATGGTCACGGGCTCTGTCATATGATACATCTTATCATAATCTTGTGCCCTGAAGGTAGCAATCTTCGTTCCGCTGACACTTCTCAATGTCATCGTCTCAGGATCAGTTTGCAATATGATCCAATGTATCATGTCCGTGCATGGGAGCACGGGATACCTGCATGCAATCCAGTACAAGCCGGACTTGTGAATGTTCACATACACCTGGCATTCTACGAGGTCTTCCCTAAATGTGCATGCAAATGCATCGTTGACTTCTTTCCATTTCAACTTGATGTCCTTGTCTAGAATCAACTTGGTATCTTCATAGATCAGTAGACTTGCGGACACTCGCTCAACTGTTGTTCTAGGTTCACTTCCATCAGTGTCCTTTGATCCTACTCTCTTGGAGGCCATTGGTCCTTAAATTCAAAGAGGCAGATGAACACCTGCTAGATCTGGAGATAGAGTGACATGCATGGCAAGAAATCTGTCAACGAAAAACAAAGCAAACTTGAGGTAAGACATGCAACATACCTAGGGATTAATAGGAAAGGATTTGACTGGCTACCAGAACTGCGTAAAAGGAAATCTGGGCTATTTGGGGAGGCTAACTAGCTATTGGATTTGCAGAATGCGCAATCTAGGCTAGCCTGCTGGCTACTGGAATTGCACAATACGCAATTTCAATTGGCAATGGTTGCAGGCCCAGTGACTACATTGCGTAATTTTCTGGGCCAACAGTCATTGTCCCTTAGAGTTGTGCAATGCAAGCCTAAAGGACAGCTCCTAGGTAGAAATGTGCATTTCCTAGGAGGAGGACATAGCCTTCCTTCTTAGCATTGCGCAATGTTGTCTTGGTGAGGCAAAGTCTGGGCCAAGGCTTCCCAGATCCGCTGATGGGAAACTAAAATAAAATGTGAAGGTGAATACATGGCGATACTCAGTGTAATTGGAAGAAAATAATCATGCAAGCAAATAATGAATGAAATATTTAGAAAATGGAACAACATGCATGTGGGTGGAGCGGTTCACTAAATCGGCGACCGTTTGTGCAAAATAGTTTCATGCATGCGACAGTAGTGAGATGCTAATGAAAACTAAAACGATGCTAGTACAAGCTAGTATTCATGTAAATGACAACAAGCATTCAAATAAATCAAGCAAACAACACTCACACAAGCGAAAATACAAAAAGCAACAGAAATTCTGCAAAAGACAAGTTGAGACCACTTACCCATGAATAGCTGAGCTAGATGTGTTGAAGAGTCCTGGATGTGATGTGGGATGTCATAGATCCAAGAACGATATGAAGAAATGAGCTCTAAAGTGTCAAATAAATAATTTTGAAGCTCATGACGCACATGCCACAAATCTAGGAAAAAAATGACACTTGGAGGAAAGCTTCTAAAACGATATTTGCATGTAACCTCCAGTTGCTAAAAATAGATCCCTAAAATATAGGGATGATTTTTGCATGTTGCTTTTTCTATTCCGAGAAAAAGCAACCCATGCATGCAAGTCAAATTTTCCTGGTCCTAGGTGGAACTGGTCAAACCAACTCCACATGCAAGAGCCTACTCAACTACTGGGAGAAAATGGACATTTCTGGGAGAGAGTTGGGCTGGCTACCCAAGAGATTTGTGGAATTTCTGGGCAGAGAAACTAACTACTGCCTAGGATTGTGCAATTCCTGGGCTGAGCAGCCCTGTTGGGAGGAATTTCACAATTTTCTGGATGAAGCTTGACTGGCAGATTTGCTCAATTATGGAGCCTAATAGGCTACCAGATAGAATTGCGCAATTTATGGAGGGAAGGTTGGTTGCCCTCCAGAATTGCACAATTTCTTGAGTGATCTGCTCAGCCTACAACTGGACCAAGTTCGAGGGAAACAACTTGTGAGGGGAATGCAACAAGCTTTGATGGATAGGCTGTCTTTCTGCAAGAAAATCACTAAAGCTTGTGTACTTGACGAAGCAAGACATGTTGTTGTGAAAGGTTGGTAGGGAGGCTCCAAAAAAAAGCTAAGGAAAAATTTTGGAGGGTGGTTGTAACCGCTACAACACTTGGCGACACACTGGTAAAATTCCAGCTCTCTAAATGGACCTTGTCCTTGAAAGGCGAGTCTAACACCTCCGGAAGTATTGTTCAATTCTCAGTTTGTCTTGGTTTCACACTAGCTTGATTGTAATATGTCGCATTCACCAAGCTCTTGGTCGATTGACACACATTCCAAGCCAAGGAAACATAGTTGTTTCGATTGGGGTTGAGGGGTATATTGGTGCATAAGCAGTGTAGTCGTCAGAGTCTTAGTTTCATCGCTGGTGTTGCTCTGCTGCTAGCAGACCTGGACATTACCCCGGCGGAGTCATGCAAGAACACAAGCATCGCTCCACTTCTAGCGAGCCTGGTCAATACCCCGATGGAGTTACTTGTATCACCTCTCTATGTAGGAAGCCTTTCTCTTCTTTTTCCTTTTTCATTTTTCATATTTTCATTTTCACTTTTCATTTTTTCATAATCATGCATAACACTTATTCATTTCAGAGGCGAAAGAGGGATCCCGACTTATTGAGAGAAGAAGAGGTTGTTCCTTCAAAGAAGTATTTTATTATATACCTCTGACGTGCTTGTTAAGGTTCCTCCCTTCACCTTACTCTACTTGACTAAGATGACAAGGGTTAACCCGAAAAAACCAACTAGAGTAGGTGACAATAGTTAGCGCACAAGCGTTGTGTTTTCACCAAGGTTCACTTCGAACGATACGTATTTTCCATCGATGTATCATGGAATAAAAGTAATAAGTTATTCATACAGAGGAAGGATGACAAATAACCAGGTAGCGATAGATGTACAAGGCCTCTTTTACTTTACCCAGCTTGTTTCAAGAGTTAGACATGGTTTCATGTGAAACTAACCTACGAACAAAACAAGAAAACAAAGCAGAAGCGGAAGCAAATGCGAAAGCAAAGTAAGAAAACAAGCAAGCAAACAAACAAACAAACAAGCAAAGCAAGTAAGAAAACAAGCATGCAAGAAAACAAACTAAAAGCAAAGATTACTCCTACTCCTAAGCTAACGGTGCATGGGCCTAATCACGTGAAGTGATATTTCCAACGAAACCACCAGCGCATTGGTTGACCCATGTTGGTGAAGGCTTGGTCCGCGAGTAACCCAGTTGTGCGAACCAAAAAACAAAAAAGATATAACAGTGAAGACAAACACACTTCATGTTTCAAAGTGTCCATGAGACATAAGTGAGTGCAAGTACATGACATGTGGTCCATGGACTTTTCATGGTGTTGTACAACACTGCATGCAACTTTGAAGCATATGCATACTCTTCACTATGACATGCAAGCAACTGAAAGAAACAAATATAACTTGTGTCGCACACATGTGCTTACAATGTAAGATTCCTCCAATGCATGAGTGATGGGATCATGCAGTTCGAGTGGAGGAAGCATGATCTATGTGTGAGATTGATCTTCAATGCATATAGATGAGTAATGAGGAGCCTCGGTGTTATAGATCCATTTGGGCACATCACTCCCATCATTCAGATTAGTACTTTTAGGTCTCATCAAACCCTAATTCAATTGCTACATGCCCTAGACAAGTCATCACTTTGAATTTCTCCTTCCCTGAGAGTTTCTTGGCCTGAAGCACTCCATAAATGCCTCCTTGAGGGACCATTGCAGCCTTGGTCAGGGGAAAGTGTGCTTCAGTGCAGGTAGGCCAATGTCAGGGTGCATTTCAGAGCACTTAGGCCCACTTTGACTTGCGTTGGGCGAGATTGAGCGAAATCATCATAGGGTTCTGGGGATATTCTTATCTTCTAGAGCCATCTAGAAGATTCCCACACTTATCATCTCCTATGAGATCGAAATTGGATAGGAATGAGTTAAGTAACCTCCTATCCTCTCATCCCTTCCTCCATGGAAACTAACTCTAAGTTTGGAAGGCCATTCAATACCCTCATTTATGACCAAACCACCATCATTTTCCTATAAATTGAGCACTCATCTAAGTTATCAGGGGCTGGACTTTGAGAATGTGTAAGGAGATACTATTGGTGTGAGGTTTGAGATTGTAAGCAAGTATTGTTATGTTACCAAAGTGTTGTGATTTTGATGTGATCTTGGTTGGAACCCAAGTTGGAAGAGTGACAATGGATCAGAATTCATGGTTGTAATTCTTCCTGCTGCTTAATAAATTTGTTTACACCTTTTCCCATATTCTTGTCTTTATGTATGATGATTATATGTGTAAATGATTTTGATTCCATTTGCTTATAGTAGATAGATCTCTTGCTTTGATTGGTTTTTATCCTCTATTTATGATTGCAGGTACTTGTCGAGTGGATTAAGTTCGAGAAGGAGCGACGAGAGCCATACAAAGGAGACAAAGGGAAAGTGAAAGATAAAAAGTAGGTCCCTTGTCTTATTTATCTTCTATAGAAAAAGGTTAAGCGCTTTAAATCTGTTGTTCTAGGTGTAGCTACCCACCTAGGGAAATTGTGTTTATCCGTAGATGAAAAATTCCACATAACAAATTGGCGACTCCGCTGGGGAACGATCATTGTTCTGGGTAGTTTACCTTCATCCTAGTACACCCTAGTAGACTTTACTTGCTTCCATTGATCTTATTTCAGCCTTTTTGAAGTGTTTTTGGTAAAAATTGTGCTTGCAAGCCCCTAGGATGGCCTCTCTGGCACCAGCGCAGGTTTGGTCAAGAGACAGAGCACCCCTGGCTTCAGAACAGTGCTCTGAAGCACACTGTCTCCCATTCAAGGTCACGTTGATCCTCCTTAGGTCAAAAAATCACTCCTTTGACTTGATTTTTCCCAAATTTCCTTCTGCTTCTGCTTGCTGAAAGATCAATGACGCTTGTGTCTCTGAAATCAACTTGTGTTTCCTTTGCTAGCCCTACTTTGGCCTTGATTGTTTAGTGTTTCTTAAATGATTTCTTTATCACTATCAATTCATTGTCAAAGTTAGTTTATATTCGATTAATCTTTGTTCAAAAGAAAGTGTCGTAAAAGTATTCATTTCTTTTAAAAAGGAACTGTCATAAAGTCTTTATTCTTGCAAAAACATTGATTGATTGTATGTGCATTAGTTTCCTTTTGTTTATCACAACATTAAGGGAATTGAAAAGAAAAACTTGCATTTTGCATTGAAAAAGTTTGTGTGTGCTCATAGGAATAGTTTAGGTAAATTGCATTAGATGTGTTCTTTGTTCTTTGATTATAAGAATATGATTGTTTTATCCCTACTAGCTAAGGTTTTCATTGTTAAAATTGAATGGAAAGAATGCTTATCATATTAGTTTCATTCTAGAAATTTTAAATACATCACGTGGTGAACCTTGAAAGGAAAATTCTTAATCAAGATCAACTTAAAATTAACATCAATTAGCCTAATGGAGCATTGTCACCTAACGCAAAACATTTAGAGGTTCTAGGCTAGAGACGTGTTCTGGCGTCGTAAAACATAGCAATTGTTGCTAACTTTTCTGTGATACATTCTGAGTATGATACCTCATTCCAAGTACGTGAGTATATCATATCTCATCCACGTACCTTTGGGTATATAGGGCTGTGTTACAATATGTAAAGTACAAGGGAATGCTCTCACCGTGCGGTTTCGCATTAGATAGCACTAATACGGATTGGGCCTCCACATACTTTTGGGTATATATGGGAGGATAACACTAGGTTGATATCCATCCTTAGGTAACCGAGTCGGCCGCCTTGTATACTATGATACACCGAACACAGCATTCGTGGAGATTCCCTTCCCGTACTTCTCGGTTCGTCGGGAGGTATTCTGCAATTCACAGTTGCTTAGTAAACCTTTTTTCCTAGCTTACCCCTTTTTGTTTATTTCTTTTTGTAATAAAATCAATCAGCAATCGTGGAGGAAAATCAACCCTTACCCCATCGTTCTCGAAGAGCAGTGAGTAAACCACCTTTACCACCCAAAGGTACACCCATCCAGTCAAAGCAGTCTCGTTTGACTGATCTAGTACTTCACAAGGTTCTGGTTCTTCATCTGAATTACTAGAAACACCTATACCAGTAAGTATTGTGACCCCAGTTACTCCTATAGTTACTAGTACATCTATTACTGAAGTGGAATCTCCATAATTACTTGAGGAAACTAGAACTGAATCTAGTGAAACAGTAACCCAAGTTGTTCAACAACAAGTTGATTCTCAACCTGAAGTTGTTCAACAAGAAATTACTTCTGAACCTGAATTTGTTCAACCAGAAGTTAATCTTGAACCTAGCATTGTTCAATTAGAAATTACTTTTGAACTGAAGTTGTTCAAGAATCCCAACTTGAACTTGTTCTTTTACTAGTACATTTGGATCTTGAGGTTGAATAATCAAAAGTTGTTACCTTATCGGAAGAAGATCGACCGATACATCCTCAGACATTTGTAATTGTCGAGACTTCCTCTTTACCTTAGGAACAAATACCAAAAATCTATTACAGACCAAACGATGAAATTCTTCCACCTGTTTTGATTTCGATAGAAGAGGAACCTGAGGTAGAATCACCCAGAACTCCATTCCATTTTGGAACTGGATTGTATCAGTATCCTTATACTCCTCATTTTACTGCTCCTTTTGATCTTGATTACTTTCAGACACCCGTTGATTCGTTAGGAAATTTATTTGGACATTTGACTATGGCAGAGTCAACATCCCAGACCGTACCATTTATTACGACTATGGCAGAATCTTTTGTCACAACCTCTTCGATGTTTACTATGACACCTGAGTCACACTTGTATGGTGTTCCGTCCATCCCATCGGGTTACCAATCTTTATCGAGAACCCACTCAGGTGTTTCTTCTAGCCCTTAGTCTTCACCAATGTAGTCTACTGGGATTTTATTTGGTTCTTCATTAACAGATACCGAACAACTGGGCCCATCAAGTTCATATCAAGCTAGTTCATCTGATTACCATCCTATGTACCCACTTTACACTGGACTTCCCCCATACGGAGAACAATATGCACATTCTCCTTATCCTCCATTTTTTTGGGGGGAAACCATATGTCGGTATGCCGTCATCTTTAGGTCGGCCTAGAATGACTGTCTGTCAGTGGTAGCCAAAAATGCCCGTTCAACCTAGGCTTGTGTATCAATCACAACCTATGCAATCTATCTCATCCAAACCTACAACGCCTATTTTTACAGCTTTACTGCAGTCACAAGCTCAGATTGTTGTATCTCAACTTGTGCAAGCTAGTCCTTCAACCTCATACCCCCAAGTTTTAGGTGTACAGATTCAAACTTCTCAGGTAGTTTTACAACAACCACTTGTGCCTAGAGTCCAACAACCTTAGGCTAGTTTACCTTTTACTGAAATGGCTCAAACTTACACTGGTTTAGTGTATTCACAACCTAGTCAAGCTTACATTGGTTGGAAACAACCGTTAAATCAACAACCGTTGTATCAACAACAACAATAGTTGCTTCAATAGCCTTGGCAACCCCAATATCAACAGCAACAATTCCAGCAATACCAACCTCAACCTAGACTTGGTCAACAAGCCTATGCTAGGTTTGGTCAGCAACAAGTTTACCTAGGTCCTAGTTAGCAAGCCTATGTTGGGTTTGGACAACAACAAATGTATCCTGGTGCTCAACAACAACCTTACGCTGGATTTTCTCAACAAACTTACCCTTATCAAGGTTACCAGCAGCAGATGCCTTATGCTGGTATGTAAAGGCCTATTGCCCAGGCAATTCCATATTACCCTGGATATGCTCAACCTAACCTCAATAAACAGTTGCCTTTCATTGCAACACTTGAATTACCAAATCTAAACCGACTCACCAATAACCCAATTCTTTATTCACCTTGGTGGTCAGTGATTCCTCATAAATTACCTTCTGATATTCTGAAATTCAATGGAAACCCTGGGGAAGAGCCATCCAACCATGTCATGACTTTTCATCAAACTCCTTGAATGATGATTCAGTTAGACTACATCTTTTCCAGAGAACGCTTACTGGTCCTGTTAGCCCTGAGATGCAGTGCTGACTTTTGGAAGGTCAAAGAGGGGCTTGGTTTGATCTGTTGTTCTCAAAGAGGCCCCACCTGGGTCATTTTTTCCCTTTTCTCCTCATACCTATTCAATTGCTAACCTTCCCGTTTCCTTCGTGTTGTGGAGGTAACCGAGCGGAGTTTCCAAATTGTTGTGGAGGTAAATCCCCTCTATGGACAGAGGCGATCCCTACTAGCCCAGACCGGGTCTAGCAACAATCAAACAATGCTATCACGCAAGTTCCTAATTGCAAATTAAAAGTGGATGATGAGAACCTACTTGGATTCCAACGCTAATATTCGTAGAAGAGACATCGCTCTCGTTCCTTTGCCTCGGCCGGTCACGATCCCCACGATCTCCGTGATTAGACACCTGCACATGCAAAGAACAACACAAATACAAGCATAGAATCCAATAGATGCAATTATATATCAGTCAGAAAAGATATAACTTAACATCAATCATTACAAAGGACAATGAGAGTGGAACCATAATGATAGTCATCTATTATTGATAAATAACAAAGAAGAATACAACCATAGTTCTGACGTCAAATCCTCCTTTGGCTGGGTAGTCAGCTACACAAGTCTTGCAAAGCTTGTTGGGATGGGAAACAAGCCTCTCTCTCTTTGGTGACAAGAATCTCCTCACTTAGATTTGGCCTTATGGGTGCAAAGAAGGCTCTTGCAGCTTCAAACTCTTGAACTCCTAGAATTCTCTATCACTATGCTGGAACTAGCTTGCTCAAGGCATAGAGACAAGCTTTTATAGATAGAGGGGAAGGAGATAAGATCAATCACAATTTCAATGGGATTGGCTTTATCACTTAGAAACTTCCATGAAAGGTGTCAAAACACTTCCCTTCTATGGAGATTCGAAGCCAAACCATCCTAGCTCAACATAGATTCAGTTGGTGAATGGGTTAAGGAGAACCTTCGGAAGCTTGTTTGTTAAAAACTTTACCCAAATCGGTTGGCGCGAGTGCGACTCTGAGACAGAGCACCAATGGCGCGCCCTCTTTAGAGGATTTCCCCCATTGGCGCAAGCAGTACACTGTGGACCCGCGCCAATGCAAAAAGAGGTCTTTTTATGGGTATTCTGCAGGAAATGTCTTCAGGGCATATGAAGCTCATGCTTAGAGGAATATGATGCAAGTGGTTTCAGGTCATGTCACTTCTCACAGGTCCCAGAATGAGTCCTCTAGTGTGCGGGAGAGGGATAACAGGGACAGTGACAAACGGTGACAAATTGTTGTGTAACACTTCGTTCACCATCTAACCCCCACAAAATACTCCCTTATGGCCTTAGCCCCAAGCGCAAAGCCAAAATACCCATAAAACCTGACCATATGCCCTTCCACACTCATAAAACACCTCACCGCATCCACGTCGTTGATCTTCTCCCACCAATCAAACGGCTCATATTTCTTTTGATAAAGGAAACCTGCCCGATCAACCTCCACCGTCAGATCACCTCCGCCAGATCTGACGGTCCTCACTCATATCGCATGGACAACTAACACGGGTGGTACTTGGGTGATATGGGTGATTTCTCTCTCTCCTTCGCCGCTACGTGTCAGCCGCTGAATGGAATCGCGTGACTTCGGACAATTACCACTTATCGCCCGTTGTCTTCACGATAAAAAAACAATTACCGCCCAGAGTAAACCACCCCACCCGTTACCGTCTGTGCAACTCCACCGCCCAATAACCATCTGATCTACCTGCTTGAAGATCTGACAGCCCGGACATATCCCACTCCCACCATGATCATTAGCCTCTGCAAATTGATCTCCACTACACGTCTCCTCGATCCGACTGCCACCATCCTCATCGTTCATCTACCCATGCTCTCCATCCCCACGTCCAGTCTAACCCCAACAACCAAATTAAACAGAGAGCATGGCCAAATGAAGAAAAGGACACAGCACGACTTAGCAACCAAACTTATCAGTCATGGAGCCCCTCTGCCACAATCAGTCCAACCGCCTGTAGGATAGTATAGTAATAGAACTAATGGATTTTCGTAACGGAGAAAGTAACCTCGTCCAGAGACGCTATCAGACAGTGAATGGTAGTTGGTGGTCAATTAAGACCCCTCCATCCCTAAATGGCTGAGAGCCATTGTAATGATAGATTATAAATAGCCAAAAGAAAGATGTAACCAGGGTTGGCATTTGATGTAAGGTTCAACTTCTGGAGATTGTAGACACTCTGTAACTTGCAACGTCTCATCTTCATTTTCAGCAATGCAAGCTTCTTTTTCTATTACATGCTCACTGTCCATTTCTTCTCTGTTCTAAGCTTGTGCCTGTGGCACTGTATTCATGATTGCTTCCATTTTTAATACTAGATAACTATCATCTTATCTCTGTATCAAAATATTGAATGTATCAGTGAGTAGGCCACTTAGGCTTCTTATGTGTTTGATGCAAAACAACTATCATCTTGTCTTTGCATTGATAGATTAGATCTACAAGTTTCTTTATTGGTTGCAGCTGGCCATCACATGGTTGTGTGTATCTGCTGGTGTGGTCAGTATTCTCCATATTCACCTAATTCCTAAACTGTTGAGCATTGGTGGTCTAAAGCCTTGTAGTCTGAGGGTGTTCATGCATGTCTAGAGTGAAAACAGAGTAGAAGTGGTTATCTGGCTTGAACCAAACCATCATCCCTTCCAATAAACTTCTACAAAAATAGTTTAATTTATATGTTACCAGGCATCTCCGAGCTACAACCTAGGAGAGTTTCCTGGAGCTCTAACATAATTGGTGCCGTTGCCAGGGAGAGGAGATTGAAGCTCAGCTTCCTTGGGAGAATGACACAGATCCAGTTTTGATGATAGACAAAGTCTGGACACATTTTTGGTTGTAATCATCTATCTGGAGACTCTACTGGAGGCTGAATTTCTTAGCGACTCCACATCATAGTTCTGGCTCAGTTTGTGAGGCACACTCGGAGAAATCCTCAGAAATCACCAGCTGACCCAATACCTGACCCTAAAAATATTATCAAGCAAAGAAAGATATCACAAAAGGGAGCATCAGGATCAGGTAAACCTAAACAATCTTATACATCTCTGCAAGAAAGGCTTGTAACAGAGTACATACATAGTGAGAATATAGCCTCTAGTACTAGCAGTGAAGAGAAATTTTCAGAGATTCATAAAGCTCCCTATTCTTTAGGTCCTCCTTTGGATTTCAGCCCAAAGGGAACCTCCCCTCCTGTCCATCATATTCCTTTAACCCTGTCAGTCATTTCTCAACTCCCTACCTTTCAGACTGCCAGCACTCTTCAATCCACCACAGTCATGGCAGGCCCACAAGCACCCACCAAAATGGAAAGAATCATAGCTGCTAGGTATGGACCCTTGGTATTGCCTACTCCTCTGAATGCCATGCCTGTAGGAGAGTATCAGAAGTACATGCCTAAATTCACTGGGACAGAGGGAGTTACAGCAGAAGAACATCTTGAGTCATTCTATAGCTATGCTGATAACCTAGATATTAGTGAAGATGATGTGTGGATGAGAGTTTTTGTCCAAAGCTTAGATGGAGAGGCTAGAAAATGGTTCAGAGAATTAACCCCTAGGTCTATAACCAACATTCAAGCCTTATATGATGTGTTCCTAAAGCATTGGGGGGCTAAGAAAGATCTGCTTTATTATCATATTGAGTTATGCAACCTAAAAAGGGAAAATGGGGAGTCATTTTCTAATTTCAATGTTTAACCGCATGTACAACAAGATACTAGCTGAAGTGAAACCTACTCCCACCTCTGCAATCTCACCTATGCCAACGCATTTGATTCCAACTTCTGCCTGCTATTGAGAGAAAGAAGATGTGCTTCCCTGGCTGAGATGCAAGATGCAGCCTTGGAAGTAGAGTCCAACATCATGGCTGCAGAGAAACTCAAGGGACATGTTGACCAAAGGAGACAAAGGGGTGAATCTTCTTCATATTTAGACCCCAAAATAGACAAAATGACTAAGATGATAGAGTCATTGGCCTCTAAAATCTCCAAGTTGAAGGTTGAGCAGCATTCAGGGAAAGGAAGGGTTCCTAATACATTTTCTCCTAGAAATCCAAATCCATACAGAAGAGCAAATGAGCAGTTGCAGATCATGCAAAAGGGAAGAGAGGCCAGTGAAGACTCCTTTCCAGAATGTAGTCATGGAGGAGGAGCAGTTTGATGAGGAAGATGAGATCCACTGCATGGAAGACAAAGGCAGTGCTTCCTTTTTGACATTAGTTGCCTATGAGGAGTCATTACTCAAGGACCAGACCAGCTAGGAGTGGGACAGAGAAGTTGTTCTGCAAACCAAAAATCAGCAGAGATATAACCTGAGGTCAAGGATGAGTAATGGCAAAGAAATCCCTATCCAAAGAGCTGTTGTTCCTGCAGAGTAGCAAGTTAACAAGAAAAAGCGACCAGAAACTGATCCCAACATCCTCAAAGCACCAGCTCAAGAGGTAAGAGGTCCTAACAAGTCCCCTTCCCTTTTTAGTTTTGAATCAGAAGTCTAGAAGTTGAAAATATCTGTACCTATAATAGAACTATTAAAGAATGATGCCTTTAAGAAACCCATCCTTGATGCCCTTGAGCTCAAAGCCACACAAGCATCAAATGACTATGTCAATTTGCAAGATGACAAACCTGCAGTTGTGCTTAGCCCAATGACTGAACCTGCTGATGAAAATTCCCCATCATTTTATGTCTCCTTGACCATTCATGACAAAATCCTTCACAACTGTCTGTTGGACATGGGTGCCAGTCATAATCTGATGCCAAAAGCTGTAATGGATGAGTTAGGCCTAGATATCACTAGACCTTATCATGACTTGTTCTCTTTCGATTCCAGAAAAGTGAAATGCTTGGGGTTAATCAAAGATCTAGCCATCACCCTGGCTCAGCTACCCATGAAGAGCATGATGATGGATATTGTGGTAGCAGATGTCCCCCCTAAGTTTGGCATGCTACTTTCCAGAGGATGGATTAAGAGGTTGGGTGGGACATTGCAAAACGACCTATCCTATGCCACTATCCCAGTTTTTGGGGGAGAAAGCAGAAGATTATACAGGGAAGCTCAGCTAGCCTATATCATCAGTGATGAAAAGAATCCCACTAATCATCCCATTTATGCTGTGGACTCTGACTTTGGAGCATGTATTCTCCAAATTGAAGAATCCCAGCGGGCCTCAGTGCAACTCAAGAAATCAGTATGCCAGGTCATAGAGAAGGAAGGGCCACAGGTTTGGGATATGTTCTTTGATGGAGCCTGCTCTAAGGAAACTGCAGGAGCAGGTGTGGTGTTGGTATCCCCGAAACAAGAAAGCATACATCTGTCTTTCAAACTAACTTTTCAGGTCACCAACAATATAGCAGAGTATGAGGCTCTGATATTGGGCTTAAATGTTGCCAAAGACATGGGAATCAGAGACATAAAGGTGTTTGGAGATGCTGATCTCATCATTCAGCAAGTGAACAAAACATTCCAAGCAAGGCACCCAAGGCTGAAAGCATACAGAGACGAGGTATGGAGGCTCAAAGATTCTTTCAATAGCTTTTGTATCTCATATATTCCTAGAGTAAAAAATCAGCTTGCCGATTCACTTGTTGTGTCTGCTAGCATGTTCATCCCTCCCATGCCCCCTAGATTGGCTTATGAGGTTCAGGTAAAATATAGACCATCTCTACCTGATAATGTCAAATACTGGAAAGTTTTTGAGGATGATGATGAAGTCAATAGGTTTCTGCAAGTCATTGATGAATTCTCTGAAATGCAAATTGATCAAGAGAACGAAGCCGTGGAGGAATGTCCTCAGTCCCAGCTGAGAAACAAAATTGGTCAGGATAGCATTGTGCAATTACCCAGTAACTATATACCTAAAGGGTTGGTGCCTTTAGAGAAGTTGTTTGACCATAATGATGTGCCTTACCAGACTACCCAAAAATAAAATGAGTCTGCAGTCCATAGACATAACATAGGGAGCCCAGATCATCCAAAGTTTGTAAACCTATCCACCCATTTGTCTGCTGCCCAAAGTTCTGAATATTGCACCTTAATGAAGCAATTTGTTGATGTCTTCGCCTGGGAGTACAGTGACCTCAAGACTTATGACAAAAGCATCATTCAGCATAAGATCCCACTGGAGAAAGACACCATTCCTTTCAAACAGAAACTGAGACCCATAAGCCCTCTGCTTCTCCCTTTGATTGAAAAGGAAATTAAGAAATTGTTGGCTGCCAAGATCATAGTTCCCCTGAGGTATTCAAAGTGGGTAGCCAACCTGGTAGTTGTGAGGAAGAAGAGTGGGGAAATCAGGTTGTGTGTTGATTTCAGAAACTTGAACAAATGCTCTAAAAAGGACAACTATCCCCTGCCCAAAATGGAACATTTGCTGCAGAAGGTTTCATGGGCTAAAGTTATGTCTTTCCTAGATGGATTTTCAGGGTATAAACAAGTGGTTGTACATTCGGGGGACCAAGAAAAGACTGCCTTCACCACTCCTTAGGGCACTTTTATGTACTCCAAGATGCCATTTGGACTGATGAATGTTGGGGCCACCTTTCAAAGGGCCATGGATATAGCTTTTGTAGGTGAGAAGGACAAGTTTGTCCTAGTTTACTTGGATGATATAACAGTTTACTCCAGTATTCATCAGGTTCATTTGCAACATCTGAAGTGTTGGGTTGTGTTATATTCTTTCCATGTAGTTAATAGGGGTTTGAAGGGCACCCGTAACCCCACTTTATGGGGTCCGGGGCAGCGCCCCAGAAAATTTTGGTTTTGGACCATATGTTAGGTTGGGCGGACCCACCTATGGTTTTGTGCATGTTTTTCGCACATGTTTTTTGGACGTGATGGTTTTTGGTCCATGGTATTGGATGCGATGGTTTTCGGTCCATGGTATTGGATGCTTCGACATGTATAAATATGTATTGTAACATTGAAAGGAACATAATGAAAAATCAAGCTGGTAGTCCCGGTTTTGGGATCCAGGGAAAATTCCCTATGCATATGTGTTTTATGGGTTATGCTCTCGCATTGTTTATTTTCTTTGTTTAAGAATTCGTATGCAGGTAATTTCTGTACAGGGTTAAAGCCTACATGAAGAAAGTGTTTTTGAAGTGCAGAAGGTTTGGGATTTCAGTAAATCCTAAGAAGTCACAGTTTGCTTTAGAAGAAGGAAAACTTTTAGGACACATTGTTTCTGCTACAGGTGTCAAGATTGACCCAGAAAGAGTTAAAGCAATACAGACATTGTCTGTTCCAAGGTCAAAGAAGGACATTCAATCCTTTTTGGGTAAGATAAACTTTGTGAGGAGGTTTATTCCCAATTTTGCAGAACTAGTGAAACATATCACCTCCATGCTGAAAAGGGGATCAAAGATTAAATGGACCGATGCAGCAAGAAAATCCTTTGAAGACATCAAAAGAGCTATTATGGAAGCTCCCACTCTGATCAGCCCAGACTATAACAAGGAGTTCCATATCTTCTCCTTTGCTTCCTGTGACACCCTTGCAGCAGTCTTGTTGCAGAAAGATGATGAAGGCACAGAGCACCCAGTGGCCTTTTTTAGCAAAACGCTAAGGGATGTTGAATTAAGGTATGACATTATTGAAAAACAAGCTTATGCTCTTATTAAGTCTTTGAAGGCATTCTGAATCTACATTCTACACTCCAAGGTGATTGCCTACGTCCCCTCTACTTCAGTAAAGGATGTCCTAACGCAGCCAGATGTTGATGGAAGAAGGGCTAAATGGATTGCAAATCTCATTGAGTACAACATAGAATTGAAGCCCACCAAGCTCATCAAAGGCCAGGGCCTTGCTCAATTGATGGCTAAAGAAAATTTCAGAATGTTGGACATAAACTGCATGGGTACAAGTTCTTATGTTGGACAAACAGGGGAAGCAATAGTGGAACAAGGACAGAACCAATCTTTGGCTGAAAATTTGGCTTCTTATGAATGGCATTCTAGAATATCTCACTTCCTGTTGAAGCTAGAAGTTCCTTCAGGCCTTAGTTCAAGTCAACCCAGGACTATTAAGCTCAAAGCAGCCAAGTTTTGCATCAATGAGAACCTGCTTTATTGGAGGGACCCAACTGGAATCCTCTTAAGATGTCTAGACAAAGAGCAATCTGTGGAAGTCATGCACCAGTTCCATTCTGGCATCTGTGAAGGGCATCATTATTGGAAGACCACAACCCACAAGATCCTAAGAGCTGGGTATTATTGGCCCACCCTATTCTTTGATGTGTTTTCCTTTGTCAAATCTTGTGATGAGTGCTAGAGATTTGCAGGGAGACAGCAGCTGAAATCCTTGCCCCTAAAGCCAATACACCAGTGGCCCATTCCAGCAGTGGGGTTTGGATTTCATAGGGGAGATTAATCCACATTCCAGTGACCAGCATAGATGGATTTTAGTAGCCACTAATTATTTTACCAAATGGATCGAAGCCATCCCCACTAAGAAAGCTGATCACCAAGTTGTCATCAAATTCTTGACAGAGAACATTTTCACCAGGTATGGCTGCCCAAACAAATTGGTTACAGACAATGCAGCAGCTTTCAGGGCAAAAGAGTTGGTGGACATGTGTGACTCAATGGGCATTAAACTAGTGCATTCCACCTCATATTATCCTCAAGGCAATGGCCTAGCAGAATCATCCAATAAGAGCCTGGTAAGGATAATCAAAAAGCTGCTGGAAGACAATAAAAGGAGCTGGGATTCCAAACTGAAGTTTGCATTATGGGCTGACAGGGTTACCACCAAGAAGTCCACAGGGAATTCTCCATTCAAGTTGGTATATGGCACTGAGGCTGTATTCCCAATCCAATTGACCCTCCCTGTGGCCAAATTCTTGCAAGAAGAGCAGAATGAGGAAAATGACATGGCAAGGAGGATTAGTGACTTGGCTGAAGTTCATCAGATCAGAGATCAATTGATTGAAAGGTCTACAGTACATCAAAGGAAAATCAAGGAAGCTTTTGACAGAAAAGCAAAGATGGACAATTTTCAGGTTGGTGACTGGGTTCTCAAATGGGATGCACTGAAGGAAAAGAAAGGCAATCATGGTAAATTTGATGCTCTATGGACAGGACCTTTTGTCATCTCTCAGGTACAGGGGAACAATACTTTCATGCTGAAAATCTTGGAAGAAGAAGCAGTTTTTGATGGCCCAATCAATGGGTGGTTTTTGAAAGTTTATTTTGTTTAAGGCTTTCAGGCCTCAGCATTGTAAATATGTTCTTTTTATAGTTTTTAGTGTAGGCTTATATAGACTCCATGCCCAATGGAATACTAGGCAATGTTTCTGATCTTGTTTTCATATAGAAGGCAGTGGTCTATGGTTCTTGAAACCTCACAGGGAGGATTTCATCCCCAGAAGGAGCCAGTGTTAGCCCTGAGATGCAGTGCTGACTTTTGGAAGGTCAAAGAGGGGCTCGGTCTGATCTGCTGTTCTCAAAGGGGCCCCACCTGGGTCATTTTTTCCCTTTTCTCCTCTTACCTGTTCAATTGCTAACCTTCCCATTTCCTTCGTTCACCCTCTAACCCCGACAAAATACTCCCTTTTGGCCTTAGCCCCAAGCGCAAAGCCAAAGTACCCATAAAACCCAACCATATGCCCTTGCGCGCTCATAAAACACCTCACTGCATCCACGTCGTTGATCTTCTCCCGCCAATCCAACGACCCATATTGCTCTCGATAAAGGCAACCTGCCCGATCGGCCTCCACCGTCAGATCACCTCCGCCAGATCTGACAGTCCTTGCTCATATCGCATGGACAACTAGCACGGGCAGTACCCATGCGATATGGGCGGTTTCTCTCTCTCCTCCACTGCTACGTGTCAGCTGCTGAATGGAATCACGCGATTTCAGATAATTACCACTTACCGCCCGTTGGTTGTGTGATAAAAAAACCATTACCGCCCAAAGTAAACCACCCTGCCCATTACCGTCCACGCAATTCCACCACCCGATAACTGTTTGATCTACCTGCTTGAAGATTTAACGGCCCAGACATATCCTGCTCCCACCACGATCATTAGCCTCTGCAAATTGATCTCCACCACACGTCTCCTCGATCCGACAGCCACCATCCACGACCATCCTCGTCGTTCATCTGCCCATGCACTCCATCCCCACGTCCAGTCTGACCCCAACAACCAAATTAAACAGAGAGCATGGCCAAATGAAGAAAAGGACACAGCACGACTCAGCAACCAAATTTATCAGTCATGGAGCCCCTCTGCCACGATCAGTCCAACCGCCTGTAGGATAGTACAGTACCAGAACTGATGGAGTTTCGTAACGGAGAAAGTAACCTCGTCCAGAGACGCTATCAGACAGTTAATGGTAGTTGGTAGTCAATTAAGACCCCTCCATCCCTAAATGGCTGAGAACCATTGTAATGATAGATTATAAATAGCCAGAAGAAAGATGTAACCAGGGTTGGCATTTGATGTAAGGTTCAACTTCTGGAGACTGTAGACACTCTGTAACTTGCAGCGTCTCATCTTCATTTTCAGCAATGCAAGCTTCTTTTGCTGTTACATGCTCACTATCCATTTCTTCTCTGTTCTAAGCTTGTGCTTGTGGCACTGTTTTCATGATTGCTTCCATGTTTAATACTAGATAACTATCATCTTATCTCTGTATCGAAATAATGAATGTATCAGTGAGTAGGCCACTTAGGTTTCTTCTGTGTCTGATGCAAAACAACTATCATCTTGTCTTTGCATTGATAGATTAGATCTACAAGTTTCTTTACTGGTTGCAGCCAACCATCACATGGTTGTGTGTATCTGTTGGTGTGGTCAGTCTTCTCCATGTTCACCTAATTCCTAAACTGTTGAGCATTGGTGGTCTAAAGCCTTGTATTCTGAGGGTGTTCATGCATGTCTAGAGTGAAAACAGAGTAGAAGTGGTTATCTGGCTTGAACCAAACCATCATCCCTTCCAATAAACTTCTGCAAAAAGAGTTTAATTTATATGTTACTAGGCATCTCCAAGCTACAACCTAGGAGATTTTCTTGGAGCTCTAACAAGTCCGGCTGCGAAGTGGTACATTGATTTACCATGAGCTTCTTTTGATAACTTTACTACCTTAGCTACCACGTTTTTAACCCACTTCCAATTGCCCATACAATACGAAACTGGAACGGAACTGTTACACAACATTTGTCACCATTTGTCACCGTCCCTAAGGCACCGGAAGGGAGTCTCTAGATCAGCTTCCTGGATAATGAGCTGAAGTCGACAGGAAGTGACCTTGATCAAAGGTGGGCCATTGTCATTATTGGTGGTACCTCTCGTGTCTGTTACTAGTTTTCATTATTGACTGGTAATCAAACGATGTTCATGCATGTTCGACTTCAACTCATGTATTCACATGCTTGAACTTGTACTCTGTCCGGGTCGAGATGGAGCGCAAGACACTGGATTTTGTTTATTGGAATTCAGGCTGCGATTTGTGGCTTATTATGATCATTACATGACTCATTCACTGGATGGCTCCAACCATGCCTGAGTCTATTTATCGATCCTCTCTGGATGGTTGTGCCCATACCTTGGATCTAGATTCTTATGTGCTCTGTTATGGATGGTTGCGCCCATACCACATGTATCATGTACTTGAGATATCAGTTGTACTTCTTTTCGCAGGTTCTCCGGCGGCCGTGTTTTCAGTTACGCATGTTCTTGTAAAGAATTTCACCCCTCTCTCTCCCTCGGGCCTCATGCTTTAGGGGGCATCTGTTACACAGCAATTTGTCACCGTTTGTCACCGTCCCTGTTATCCCTCTCCTACACACTAGAGGACTCATTCCGGGACCTGTGAGAAGTGACATGACCTGAAACCACTTGCATCATATTCCTCTAAGTATGAGATTCATATGCCCTGAAGACATTTCCTGCAGAATACCCATAAAAAGACCTCTTTTTGCATTGGCGCAGGTCCACAGTGTACTGCTCGCGCCAATGGGGGAAATCCTCTAAAGAGGGCGCGCCATTGGTGCTCTGTCTCAGAGTCGCACTCGCGCCAACCGAGTTGGGTAAAGTTTTTAACAAACAAGCTTCCGAAGGTTCTCCTTAACCCATTCACCAACTGAATCTATGTTGAGCTAGGATGGTTTGGCTTCGAATCTCCATAGAAGGGAAGTGGTTTTCCACCTTTCATGGAAGTTTCTAAGTGATAAAGCCAATCCCATTGAAATTGTGATTGATCTTATCTCCTTCCCCTCTATCTATAAAAGCTTGTCTCTATGCCTTGAGCAAGCTAGTTCCTGCATAGTGATAGAGAATTCTAGGAGTTCAAGAGTTTGAAGCTGCAAGAGCCTTCTTTGCACCCATAATGCCAAATCTAAATGAGGAGATTCTTGTCACCAAAGAGAGAGAGGCTTGTTTCCCATCCCAACAAGCTTTGCAAGACTTGTGTAGCTGACTACCCAGCCAAAGGAGGATTTGACATCAGAACTATGGTTGTATTCTTCTTTGTTATTTATCAATAATAGATGACTATCATTATGGTTCCACTCTCATTGTCCTTTGTAATGATTGATGTTGAGTTATATCTTTTCTGACTGATATATAATTGCATCTATTAGATTCTATGCTTGTATTTGTGTTGTTCTTTGCATGTGCAGGTGTCCAATCACGGAGATCATGGGGATCGTGACCGACCGAGGCAAAGGAACGAGAGCGACGTCTCTTCTACGAATATTAGCGTTGGAATCCAATTAGGTTCTCATCATCCACTTTTAATTTGCAATTAGGAACTTGCATGATAGCATTGTTTGATTGTTGCTAGACCCGGTCTGGGCTAGTAGGGATCGCCTTTGTCCGCAGAGGGGATTTACCTCCACAACAGGAACTATTAACCAACTTTAAACAGACTACTGCTACTCATATCTCTGATCATATTCATGAGTGGCATCGTCGTCGTTGAATGGTTCAAACTTATGTTCCTAATCAGCTTTTAGCTGAGTGGTTTATAAAATCCTTGCGGCCATCTATCACTGAGGATGTGGCGAAAGGTGGAGTTGTCACTAAAGAGAAAGTAATTTCTCATGCACAATATTTGGACTTGATTTATACACAATCTGGCACACTCTATGACAAGATCCCGAATGCACCCCGACCAGCTTTCACTGTTCCTCCACCACCATCAAGTAAGGACTCTCATGCCGATGATGGTGTGATTGGTTCTTCAAGCACACAAACAGCAGGTACACCATCTGGTCAAACACTTTCCATTTCCAATCAAACTACAAATGCACCTGATAACACTCTTGCTTCTGAAATCAATGTCGTGTCATTTAACAAGGGCAAGAATGAAAAGCAACCAAGAAGCAAGAAGAAGGGGAAAAACAAGAAAAAACTAAATAACTCCCCTCAAGAGATATCATTTGATTCCTCTCCTTCGGCTAGGAAACCTCGTTACCCATGTTTGATTTGTAACGATGAGCATTTTACGCGAGATTTTCCTCACCGCTTAGAAGTCTCAAAGCTTCTTAAGACTTATAATACATCCACGGTATTGATTGATCCTTTTCCAAAACTGGAGACAAATATGGTTGTTGCAGACGAGGATTCCACTTTCCAAGTGCTTATGATATCTACCTTTAAGCCTAAAATTGAAGTTTTGGTGTCAACAAGAAGTAAAGATTATGGAAATCAATCGTCATCGTCAAATAACCAAGTTGATCAACCTAACTCTTTGACTTCGACTTCGTTTGATCCTATTCCACCATCTATTGACTAGAGTTAACAATAAAACCACCTAAGGGAGTTGTACATAAATCGACATTTAACCCTCGATCTCAAGCTGCACAGAATTATAACATAGTAGAAGATTTGGCTCAGTCACCTTCTGTTGTGCTGCTTCAAAACTGTCCCTCCCAAAAGCATGCTTTGTTGTCAACAATTGGTGGAATGGATCGAACTGATTCCAATCTTGTGGTTTTCAACCATGCAGGTTATACACCACAGTTACCAGTGCAATTAACATTCCTGATTCAAGTAAATGCCTTGAATAAACTTATTCACCGAAACATTATTGATGAGGGGCATCTACTTGTATTATGTCTATGAATTGCTAGAAAACACTTGGCTCATTGTCTTTGTCATCTTCACCGACAATGTTAAAATATTTTGATGGTCGCACATATACGCCTTGTGGAATATTGAGTAATCTGCAAATCGAACTAGGGGGGAAAATAGTAACTGTTGAAGTTGAGGTTGTTGATAGACCCCTTGACTAAAACATTTTTCTAGGAATACCGTGGGTTTATGCTATGGATGTTGTGGTTTCAACTTACTTTTGTATGAGTGCATTCCCTCATAAGGGTGGAATCACGATTATCGACCAACTCGCCTTCTTCACCTCTAGCTCACAGGCTACTAAAAGCATTCCATTAGTTCACGGACCCCCGATATCTCTTCAAAACATTGGTGTAGGTCTCTTCAAGGATCCTTCCCTAATGGGTACTTTTTCACTACCGTCACCATCAAACTTGGCATAAGTGGTAAAATTTGAGACTCGCAACATGATATCTTCCACTTTGTCTGACTTGAGGAAGATTACCAATAGTTCTGAAGTTGATAGTAGTAATGAAATCATGCCGCCAAGCCCTATTGAGCTTGCATAGAAATAAATCTTTTTGGCTTGCACGGTGAACCCAAATCCATCTTCACCAATTGTATGGGTAGATCGTTCATTAGAATATGGTACTTCCTCCGATCCCTTTTCACATATATTTTCTACTGATGAAGGAATCATACAATCAATGATGACGGAAGAAGAACCATGGGAAGATTATCATCATCGTCCCCATCTTCCAGATCACATAGAAGATTTTCAAATGAACTTAATCACCCTTTAGTTGTTGATTTCCTTTCGAATTCTATTTTCATAGATACAATAGATTCCAAGCAAAACCTGTCAAATATCGAAGAAACAATTTCTATCAATATTTCGACCAAACCTAACATTGTAGAAAACATTCATGTTGGCAAATCTTGTTCTCCATCATAACTTGATATTTACCGTACTCTCTTTCATGAATTCCAAGATATATTTGCATGGTCATATGAGGAGATGTCAGGAATTGACTCTAGTATAGTTGAACATGAAATCAAAATGTATCCTGATGTCAAACCAGTGCGACAACGCCTCCATCCTATTCATCCAAAGAAGGCTACTACCATTAAAACAGAAGTTGAAAAACTTTTGCATGTTGGTTTCATTTACCCTGTTCCTCTTACTGATTGGGTTTCCAATATTGTTCCTGTCATGAAGAAACAAGGGACAATATGAGTGTGCATCGATTATAGGGATGTTAATCAGGCTTGTCCAAAAGACAATTATCCCACTCCCTTTATCGACCAAATTATTGATGAATGTGCCGGATGTGAAATATTTTCATTTATGGATGGATTTTCTGGCTATAATCAAATCAATATCCGCCCATAGGACCAATCTAAAAATACTTTTATTTGTCCATGGGGCACATTTGCTTATAGGAAACTCCCTTTTGGTTTGAAGAACGTAGGGGAAACTTTTCAGAGGGCAATGAACTATGCCTTCCATGACATCAAACATATTGTTCAACCATACCTTGATGATTTACCTGCTCATTCACGAAATTGGTCTGATCATCCACAACATTTGAGAGCTATATTTTTATGGTGTCGACACTAAAAAATATGACTCAATCCACAAAAATGTGTGTTTTGTGTTGGTTCTAGTCGTTTTCTTAGATTCGTAGTGTCTAAGGACGAAATTCGACTCGACCCACTTAAGGTTCAGGCAATTCTTGACTTGCCTCCACCTTCCAATCTACTTCAGTTATAGAGACCCCAAGGGAAGGCTAACTTTCTTAGGAGTTTGTTGGGTCCCTATAATACTAGTGATTACCCCATTACTATTGTAGTTATACCCCTTATTTATATTGTTGTACCCCCATTGCCCCCATATTGTTATTAATGTGCCCATAGAATCCCTCTATTGTTATTTTTGTGGCTTTATATTATTATTGTTAGGTCGGCTAGATTATATTGTGACTCCTTAGACTCCTATATATAGAAAGGAGGTTTTTTCATTTGAATCATCCAAGAATTGTTCATTTATGTAATGTAAAGGAGGTTTCCCCCTCGAAGAGGATGAATTCTAAGGCGTTGATCTATCTTTTTTATCTTTTCTTGAGCTGGTTTCATAACATTTGGTATCAGAACTTTGGATTCTAGGGTTTCGCTGCTCCAAACAGGTCATCGTGGAATTTTCGCTATAACTTTTTTTTTGTGATGTTTCAGAAGTCGCAAAAAAAACCCATTTGAGAATAAATCGCGCTGAACCTTGGGTCCAAATTTTAGAGCTTTTCACGTGATATTTTCGGAGATATGATCTGAGGAAGTTGGTCTTTTTGCAGACTCCTGAATTACACTCAAAACAGGTGACCTGGGGAAAATCGTCATAACTTTCTTTCTGAGCATCGGATTGAAATTTTGTAAGAAGGTACAGAAAGAGGACGGACTGTATTTTTATTTTATATATTTTTCAGAGTCAAAGGTTCAATCAGTGACACGTGGCACTTCAAACAAGTTCGCTCTACTGAAATAGTTTATAATCAGGTCACTGCGGTAGATTGTGCATAACTCTTTCTTGGAGAATCCAATTTGGATCAGACTAGTGGCATTGGAAAGAGGACATAGAAGGCTACTATAGGTCACAATTTCAGAACTGGATGATTCGAAATTACAGAGATACATCAGATTCAATATCAGGCTTCTACAAAGTAAAAAAAGGTGTGTAGTTTTTATTTTTTATTTTGCATAAGCTTGGTTTGAAGGAATTCAAAGGGCATAGTAAAGCATTATTATCGGTAACTGATGCCCCGAGGAAAGAAAATGCAAACACCTAGTAAGGAACCTGAAAGCTCTAGCATGACTCATGAAGAAGAGGAAGAAATGCTACATGATATATCAAAATTACAAGAACAAGTGCAACAAATGTCACGCTCACAAAAGCTAACAGATGCTAAGATAAATGGCATGGAATCTAAGATAAATGGTGTGGAATCTAAGATAAAGGGCATGGAAGCTAAGATGGATGATCTGAAGACAGATTTGAGGACATATTTGAAGACAAACATGGCAAATTTGAAGACAGATTTGACAAATTTTCTACAAGAAATACTTACTAATGGTGAAAAGGTTGTAAAGGAAACTCATGATGTGAACAAAAGAAATGTTAATCATGATTCCATAGACTCTAATGTTGGATCGAAGACCCACCATATTCCAAAAATCGATATGAGGAAGTTTGATGGCAAGGATCCCGCCACATGGATATTACAGATGGAGCAGTTCTTCGATCTCAATAATGTGCAAAACACACAAAAGGTACGTATGGCAACTTTATATTTGGAACCAAATCAGTTTGTATGGTATCAATGGCTTTGCTCTCGTAAACAATTTATCACTTGGGCAATTTTTACGGAAGAATTGATAGCACATTATGAGGATACAAAAAGCAACACTTTTTTTAGCCAATTGATAAGTCTCAAACAAAAGGGTTCAATAATGGAGCACATTGAGGAGTTCCAAAAATTGAACATAAGGGTAAAAGATATTCCAGAGGAGCATAGGATTGATGTGTTCATAGGGTCTTTAAAGGATAATATCCAACATGATGTTCGCCTTTGGGAACCTGATTCATTAGAGAAGGCATTCAGGTTAGCAAGAAAAATGGAAAGCAAAATTATGGCAACCAGGAAGCATACCACTCACAACTATAAAGACGGAAGTGTTGTTGCCCCTAGTCTTCCACAACCTATAAGGTTGACACCACAACAATTGGAAGAAAAAAGAGCAAAAGGGCTTTGTTACAGTTGTGATAGCAAATACACTAAAGGTCATAAGTGTGCTGAGAAGAAATTATTCTACATAGATTGTGAAGAGGAAGAAGAAAAGGAGCAAGAAAGGTCAAAAGAAGAGGATATACTCCAGGAACAAAGCCTAGATGAAGAACAAATAAATCCGACCATATCTTGTAATGCATTGGCAGGAATTACCACTCCTCAAACCATCAAGATAGAAGGACAAATCAAGAAGAAAAAGGTAATAGTGTTGATTGATTCAGGAAGCACCCACAATTTTATTCATTGTAGGGTAGCAAAAGAATTGAATTGCTTCCTATATCCAGCACCAGAGTGTCAAGTGATGATTGCAAATGGAGGAACAATAAATTGCTCTGGAAAGTGCCATAATATCAAGCTATCCATGGGAGAATATGTATTGACTAGCCCAATGCTTTCCATTCCAATGGGAGGTGCTGATGTTGTACTAGGAGTCCAATGGCTACAATCCTTGGGTACAATAGCTTTTAATTTTCAAGAACTTTTCATCAAATTTTCTACGGAAGGAAAGGAAGTTGAATTAAGGGGTATTGCAGGGAAACCAGGAAAGATAATCAGCTCTAATGGTATGACAAAGCTTCTAAAAAAGGAGCAAAGAGGTGTAATTGCACAATTATGTTCGCTAGATGTTTCCACATTGGAATCATCTATTTCTCCAGATCTCCAAAAAGTCCTGGACAATCATTCCAAGGTATTTGAGACTCCCAAAGGTCTCCCACCTATGCGTGATCATGATCATGCTATTCATCTGATTCCAGGAAGTGTTCCTCCAAACATCAGGCCGTACAGATATCCCTATGTCCAAAAAAGTGAAATTGAACGTATGGTTGCAGAAATGCTAGAGGCTGGTATAATTCAACCGAGTCAAAGTTCTTTCTCTGCTCCAGTAGTATTGGTGCACAAGAAGGATGGATCATGGCGCATGTGTCCGGATTATAGGGAGCTCAACAAGCTCACTATTAAAGATAAGTTCCCCATTCCTGTCATTGATGAATTACTGGATGAATTGCATGGATCAATTTACTTCACCAAGTTGGATCTTCGTTCAGGATATCATCAAATCAGAATGAAGATTGAAGACATTCCGAAAACGACATTTAGAACTCATGAGGGTCATTATGAATTTTTGGTCATGCCTTTTGGCCTTACCAATGCACCTTCAACATTTCAAGGTTTGATGAATTCAATTTTCAAACCATTCCTTAGAAAATTTGTGTTAGTATTTTTTGATGATATACTAATCTACAGCAAGTCTTGGAAGGATCATGTTGAACATGTTGACAGGGTGCTACAACTATTGGAGGAGAAACAATTATATGCAAAAAGATCCAAATGTTTCTTTGGAGTCCAGGAGGTGGAATATTTGGGTCATATTGTATCTCATGAAGGAGTTAAGGTAGACCCTAGCAAAATTAAAGCCATTAAGGAATGGAAAATCCCCACATCCATAAAGCATCTGCAGGATTTCTTGGGTTGACAGGGTATTATCGCAAGTTTGTTAAGAATTATGGGAGAATAGCAGCACCTCTAACAACATTATTGAAGAAAGATGCATTTTCATGGACTCCGGAAGCAACAAAGGCCTTTGAACATCTTAAAGAGGCAATGTGCCAAGCACCGGTCTTAGCTACACCGGACTTCACAAAAACCTTTATTGTGGAATGTGATGCTTCAGGAAATGGAATTGGTGCTGTTCTAATGCAAGATGAAAGACCCATTGCTTTTGAAAGTCGTCCAATCAAGGGAAAGTTTTTAAGAAAAGCTATTTATGAGAAGGAAATGTTGGCAATACTCCATGCACTTAAGAAATGGCGACCCTACCTAATGGGAAGACACTTCAAGGTAAAAACGGATCATGATAGCCTTAAATACTTTTTAGAACAAAGATTATCCTCTGAAGAGCAACAAAAGTGGGTCACAAAGATGTTGGGTTATGACTTTGAAATCATCTACAAAAAAGGGAAGCAAAATGTGGTGGCAGATGCACTCTCAAGAAAGGATGAGGATGTGGAAGCATTGTTGTGCGCCATTTCTATTATCCAACCAGATTGGATAAATGAAGCAAGGGAGGAATGGAAGAATGACGAAGAAGTGTGGGCACTTATTCGAAAGCTACAACAAGATTCCAGTACGTCTGATACATTTAGCTGGAAAAATGATTCGTTATGGTACAAAGATCGCTTATACCTCTGTAAGAATTCCCAGCTAAAACAAAAGATTCTTATGGAATTGCACACTTCTCCCTTAGGAGGGCACTCAGGATTTTTAAAAACTTACCACAGGGTTAAGAAGGAATTTTTTTGGGATGGCCTTAAATCAGATATTCAAAAGTTTGTGGCAGAATGTTTGGTTTGCCAACAAAATAAAGTTGAAACAATTAAGACACCAGGTCTATTACAACCTTTATCCATTCCAAGCCAACGTTGGGAGGAGGTTTCAATGGATTTTATCACAGGTTTACCCAAGTCTGAGGGAAAGAGTGTCATCATGGTGGTAGTTGACAGACTTACCAAGTATGCACACTTTTGTGCATTATCACATCCATTTAAAGCCAGTACAGTTTCTACTGCATTTATGGAAACAATTCAAAAGCTACATGGAAACCCAAAGATTATTGTAAGTGACAGAGATCCCATTTTCACTGGAAATTTTTGGACAGAATTATTTTCTTGTCTTGGTACTCAGTTAGCTCATAGCTCATCTTATCATCCTCAATCTGATGGGCAAACTGAGATAGTAAACAAATGTTTGGAAGGATATCTTCGTTGCTTTGTATCTGATAAACAGACACAATGGGTCAAATGGTTGCCTCTGGCTGAATGGTGGTATAACACTTCCTTTCATACAGCAACAAAAATGACCCCATTTATGGCACTTTATGGGTATCAACCACCATCCATCACATCATATTTAAGAGAAAATTCTAAGGTTCAGGCAGTGGAACATCACATCGAACATCAACAACAAGTCCTCCAACTCTTAAAGGATAACCTCGTGTTGGCACAGAATAGAATGAAACAACAGGCAGATCAACATCGCAGTGAAAGAAGTTTTGATGTAGGTGATTGGGTATTCCTACGGCTACAACCATATAAGAAAATGTCCCTCAAGCAAGCTAAGAAGGATAATAAATTATCACCAAAGTATTATGGTCCATACAAGGTGTTGCAAAAGATTGGTACTATGGCATACAAATTGGAGCTTCCTGCAGCTTCTCGATTGCACCCAGTTTTCCATGTTTCATGCTTAAAGAAGGTTATAGGTGACAAGCTCCCAGTTCAAACAATATTGCCAGAACTTGACGAGGAAGGAAAAATTATATTGGAACCGGAAGCAGTCATAGAAACAAGAACTCGACAGCTACGAAATCGATCAATTTCAGAGTATCTTATCAAGTGGAAGAACTTATCCGCTGAAGATTCCACATGGGAGGATGAGAATTTTATGCAGAAGTATCCAGAACTACTCAAGCGTTGAGGAAAACACTTTTTTGAAGGAGAGGGGCATGTTGGGTCCCTATAATACTAGTGATTACCCCATTACTATTGTAGTTATACCCCTTATTTATATTGTTGTGCCCCCATTGCCCCCATATTGTTATTAATGTGCCCATAGAATCCCTCTATTGTTATTTTTGTGGCTTTATATTATTATTGTTAGGTCGGCTGGATTATATTGTGACTCCTTAGACTCCTATATATAGAAAGGAGGTTTTGTCATTTGAATCATCCAAGAATTGTTCATTTATGTAATGTAAAGGAGGTTTTCCCCTCGAAGAGGCTGAATTCTAAGGCGTTGATCTATCTTTTTTATCTTTTCTTGAGTTGGTTTCATAACAGAGTTTCATTCCCAATTATGCTGAAATGGCTAAAGTATTTACTCGTTTATTGAAAAATGGGATACCCTTCCATTGGGATCAAGTTGTGCAAGCTTCCTTTGATGCTCTTAAAGATACCTTGATTAGAGCATCATTAATGTATTCCCCATATTATCAAAATGACTACTTCCTGTATCTCGCCACTGCAGATACAACCATTGGAATGGTTTTAGTCCAAGAGGAATATGGGATTGAACGTACAATATATTATTTGATCCACAATCTCAATGATACAGAAGTTAAGTACTCTTACGTCGAAAAGTTAGCTCTGGCTACTGCTCAAGTTGTACAGAGATTTCGCCACTATTTCCTGCTCCGAAAGACCACTGTCATTTCAGATTGCAACCCTATGACATATTTTGTCACGTCAATTGCTGGGGGGGGAAATACTCAAAATGGATTGTCATTTTTTAGGAATTTGATTTGGAATTCATCAAATCCAAATCAAAGAAATCTCTAGTTTTCATCGAGCTTCTTTGCAACCATCCCTCAAATACCATTGATTCGACTTCAGAACCATCAATTCTGGATGAGTCTTTGTTCCTAATTTCATCATCTGACCTGTGGTATGGAGACATACTGATTTATCTCTAGACCCAAACTTTCTGGCCTGATACCTCTTAATTGCAACAACGACGTATCTGATACCAAGACAAAGATTATCTTATCGTTGGCGACACTCTTTACCGTCATGGTATCGATATGATTTTATGAAGGTGCCTCACTCATGAGGAAGCCGAGAAAGTTTTGAATGATTTCCATTCAGGTGCTTGTGGTGGACACTTATCTGGTTATGCTACCACGCAGAGAATTCTCTGTGTTGGTTACTTCTGGCCTTCCATATTCAAAGATTGTATTATTGTCGTCAGAAGTTGTCATGCATGTTAGATATATGACCATAAAGCTAGATTACCACCTGCACCATTACATCCTGTCATTGTTGTTGGACCATTCGCCAAATGGGGCATTGACTTCATGACATGTAACCCCACCTCGGCCGGGGGGCATGGGTATATTATAGTCGTTGTTGACTATTTTAAAAAATGGGCCAAGGCGATGCCAACATTAAACAACAGTGGCAAGACAGCTGCACTTTTCTTTTTCAACCACGTGGTTGCCCGGTTTGGTGTACCATAGGCTATAGTTATAGATCATGGGTCGCATTTTCGCAGTCACATGATGAGTGAGTTAACTCCCAAGTTAGGACTTTCACATGATAGTTCTACTCCTTATTAACTGCAAGCGAATGGACAATTTGAGGCCATTAACAAAGTCCTGAAGCGAATGCTACAAAGAATGATAGGGGTTCATAAATGAAACTGGAATTTAATCATGTACTTTGCTTTGTGGGCATATCGAACCTTAGTTAGGAATGCAACTGGATTAAAACCCTTTCAATTGGTGTATGGTCTGGAGGCAATCTTACCGATACAATGTGAAATTTCATCTCTCAAACTCGCGATTGACCTATTACCCAACACTTCTAATGAAGAAGTGTGTTTCTTAGAACTCATCCATCTGGATGAAACCCATCGTGAAGCCACATTGGCTAACGAAGCACATAAGAAACGAATCAAGGCACAATACGACAAAAATGTCAAGCCTCACATTTTCTCAGAAGGAGACCTGGTCTTGCTTTATGATCAAGAAGTTGATAAACTAGGAGTAGGAAAATTTGAACCACTATGGATGGGTCCTTATATTGTCAAGTGTGTTTTGGAAAAAGGTGCCTACGAGTTGGTGGATTATGATGGAATTCCATTGTCGCAGCCTCGAAACGGGTTGTACCTCAAACGTTACTATGCTTAATTGAGTGTAGTAAAATCACTGTATATATGCTTTAATTTCATGTGTGTGTGTGTCAGTGTATCTTTTAGAATTTTTTATGTTGTTAAGTAATCTGCTTTTCATTTGTTGTAGATGTCGGAATCTTTGGAACCATTTGTTGGTTATGCCTATGGTGCCAGTCGTAGTATGCAGAACCTATCTTCTGTAGCATGGGCCATTTTCGCTCCAAGTGGTGAGTTAATGAGTTTTCAATGGATTTGTATCGGTCGGTTTATGAATAATATCGCTAAGTATAGCGCATTGATCGAACTTCTCTCTTATGCCATTTCACTTGGCATTCGTCGAATCATCATTAGGCTGGACTCACAACTCATCGTACTGCAACTAACAAACATTTATACCATCCAAAACCCAAAAATTCTTTGTATGTTCCTTAGAGTTCATATTTTGGAAAGACATTTTGAGTACATTCAATATCAACATATTTCCAGAAACTTTAACACATTAACCGATTCATTAGCAAACTATGTGTTAAACAGACATTTGCGACACATGTAAAAGTAAATTTTCAATTCACATCATTAGTTGAATAGGATTGCACATAACCATATATAAAAACTTTGAAAGTAAAATAGATAGATGTTTAAAGTTTTTACAAAATTTGTGTCCAAGACATGTTTGGTTATCTGACCTAAAAACTCAAAATGCATGCAAAAATAATCCTAAGTAGACCTAGTGATGCTCATGATAACAGGTCACGGCTTGAGCTATCATGCGCAAAAGCCGCATCCAATGGCCAGGAACACCAATAGTATGGCGCTGCAACCTCATAGGTAACTCCTCCATCCGGACATCCAGAATACCAAGGGTTAATTCCTCTACATGATCCTGCAACTCTGTCAGTGTCTCGGCCAATTCCAAATCCTAGAGAACTATTCTCCCAACATTTCTACATGCTGGTCCACCTGCCTCCTGTTGCTGCCTCATAGGTCGAACAGTACCAACATCTGTATGCATGAGAACGATTTTAGTTTAGTCTTGGAAACATCAAAACACAAAAAAATGTTGAAACTTAAAAATAAAAAACCTTGGGTCAAAAAATAATTTACCTATAGCACCCCATTGAGCGCCCACTAGTAAACTCAACTCTGGATCTCCATGAAAATCCATCCTTGCACATGGATGCTCCTCGATGACAATGTGTTGTCGATCAATCCAACTGAATAATGCAGTAGAAAATGTAATCGATGACTGACTAGCATGTCTAGACATCAATTCGACCCATCTCTGCATCCATGGATCTCTAGGACCAGCTACACCCAATGTTACATGCTGAGGTTGCATCAATGGAATTCTCTCTAAGGTAAAAGCGATTAAGAGAAATCCATAGCTAAATTTCTTTGTCTTACCACTATTTACCTTTGTTAGTTTCTCTTTCAGTGAAGAAAGTACTGCCTCACAACAGTTGAATAAAGTTGGCTCAAGACACTCAAGTGCATACTGCATGTATGATCTGTTCACCAAATGAAGTGTCACACTGCCTGCCAACTTTGCAATGGTGAAAAGGATTATTCTCAAAGGAAAATCACAAATATCTTTGATGATTATCTTTCTATCCTTGCTAGGTTGTGTACCTGGCTGACAGAATTGGCGAACATAGTCCCTCACTGATTCCCCTCCACGGGAAGAACCTGAAAGAGAAATGGGGGCACCACATCTCGACAAACCCATAAGAAAGTAAACATCATCGATCATAATCGGAACCACTTTGTCCCTTATGTGAAAAGCCTGATCCGTCGGATCCCATGCATGAACTAGGAACTGCAATAGTTCTGATTGTGGCCTCATTCTGGACAACCAAAAGTATTTGAGCAACCCACAGTTTCTGAGGGCCTCAACTGTAACCAAATTATTTAGGGCAAGCATGTCTTGTTCTTCATGCTCTCTTTCTCGCCAAGTAATAGAAATTTTGATCCGATGAAAGCCTGAAATCAAACCATAAGCTTATTTCGGATCCTTTTCATGCAAAAAACTGGGAAATTGTGGTCCAAACAAGTGAAACAAGTTTGTGAAACTAGCCCAGCGCAGCCCAGGCAAGGAGACAGTGCACTGTAGTGCAGATGCCCTTCTATCTGGGTGCTCCCCAGCGTAGTTTTTGACATGGAAGGTTGCGTTGATCCCAAGGTGACAATTTCTAACCCCAAGGGCCCTAAAAACCCTAAAAACTTGCATGAAACTATAAAAGAATGACATGAAAAGAAAGAGGAGGGGTAGATCTCCTACCTAGTCTGGACAACACGAGAAATGATCCACAAAATCTCTTGCAATCAGCTGCTGAAGATCGAGGTAAAAAACAGGGTCAGAGCACAAACTGAATGGTAAATATCAAATGGTGAAAATAACATGGTAAATTCTTGTTTTATGTTTATTTCATGATCATTTAATGAGTAAACTTTAGTATTTACCTATTTTTACCAATGAAACAAGTATGTTTAATTTGTTTAGTGTTGCTTTGAACAGATTTATAGCTGACTTACAGAATTTGACGTGCACGATCGTGAATTGTACTTTGACCACAGAGCATACTTTTATCTCTTTTTCGAGCTCTGTTAAAACATCAAAAAAGGAACCCCCTTGGAGTCCTCTTTAAGCTCTTTTCATACTCTCGAAATATGAAAAGATTGTCGAGTGATTGTCCTTTTCAGCTAGTTAATGGATTGGAAACGACATCTACTCAGTATAAATTTAACCCTTTTTTGGACTGAGATAGATTATTTACAAAAAAGGAATATGTTGATCAAAAATGGTCAATAGGTTCTCTCTTGTATTGTTTTATGCTTTTTCAGACTTGAGAGACAAATATACAAAAAGGAACTTGTGGAGTTTTCTTTTTGTCCCTTTTCAAACTCTCTAAACATGAAAAGGATTAAGTTATCATTGTCGTTAGACTCGTTAAAACATCAAATAGCGACAAACTCGTCCATCATGACAAGACCGAGTTTCACATTCACTAGACTCATTAAAAAATCACATAGCGATGGATTCACCCGAAGGGTGGAATTATACAACAAGCATATGTTATCCTCCTCAAGCTTGATAAAAAAAAAAAGAGGTAATCATCAGCAATTATTGGGGAAAATGGGAAAAGGGGTAAACCACTTTATGGCAGCAGGTCACTCTTGAACATGACACTTTAACTTCATCACTATGACTATTTGGGTTGTGTTATCTGCTTGATGGTCATCATACCTTGGTCTATCATACCATCCATTGCTTTGGTTTTGGGTCAATGATTCCAATTCATTCAGTGTCGCCAACATGTTCAAGAGAAGTCACTCAGTTAAAATTCATCCTCTGCAATACTCATAAGCCTTCATTTTCATGACCACCATTCCTGAACCTTGTGTCGTCAGTCACATTCTGTCTCCAAAAATCATTACACTTGTTTCGTGTCGTTGATGTTGGATACATCAAGGCCCTCCTGTAACGAGTTGCCTCTTGTCGACATCAGCACATTATCCAAGAAGTTGACTTAGAAACAGCCTTTCAGTACCTTGATTCTTGCATACATCAATGGTAGGTTTCTCGCTTTCGGCGATAGGTTGACATCACTAGCCTTCGACCGAAAGAATTTGTATGGTGTTAGACATCAAAACATCTATTCACACCATGCAGAATGTACTGCAGTACCTTGAGGATCATTATCATTATCGATGATTTCTCTCACATATGTTAACAACTTACATCATTGGCTAGTAATCAGACAGTGTCTTCCCATGTTCGACTTCATATCACATATTCGCATGGTTAGACTCGTACTTGAGCAAACGATTGAATGAGATAGAAGACCCCAAATCTAGTTTCATCCATCCAGGCTGTGAATTAGGAAATGTACCAAATCATCCGTACAATGGTTGCACACTGATGGTCATCCTATCATGGGTCTATATCTGTAGACAACTATCTATGTACTTGTAATCAAATTTTATATGTTGAGCATGGGTATTCCTTCCCTCAACAATTCATGAGAAAAATCAAAATATCATGATATTATGTATTGTAATTGATGCAGGTCACCATCCACTTCAGAACCTCCTCATCACATCGTAAATCATATCACTCAACATTAAAATTTTTGACTTCATGCTTTAGGGGGCAACTGTTACAGATCCATTTGGGCACATCACTCCCATCATTCAGATCAGTACTTTTAGGGCTCATCAAACCCTAATTCAGTTGTTACATGCCCTAGACAAGTCATCACTTTGAATGCCTCCTTCCCTAAGAGTTTCTTGGCCTAAAGCCCTCCAGAAATGCCTCCTTGAGGGACAAGCGCAACCTTGTTCAAGGGAAACTGCCCTTCAGTGCAGGTAGGCCCATGTCAGGGTGCATTTCAGAGCACTTAGGCCCACTTTGACCTGTGATGGGTGAGATTGAGCGAAATCATCATAGGGTTCTGGGAATATTCTTATCTTCTAGAGCCATCTAAAAGATTCCCACACTTATCATCTCATATGAGCTCAAAATTGGATAGGGAATGAGTTAAGTAACCTCCTATCCTCTCAGCCCTTCCTCCATGGAAACTAACTCTAATTTTGGAAGGCCATTCAATACCCTCATTTATGACCAAACCACCATCATTTTCCTATAAATTGATCACTCATCTAAGTGATCAGGGGTTGGACTTTGAGAATTTGTAAGGAGATATTGTTGGTTTGAGGTTTGAGATTGTAAGCAAGTGTTGTTGTGCTGCCAAAGTGTTGTGCTTTTGATGTGATGTTGGTTGGAACCCAAGATGGAAGAGTGACAATGGATCGGACTTCATGGTTGTAATTCTTCCTTCTACTTAATAAAGTTGTTTACACCTTTTCCCATATTCTTGTCTTTATGTATGATGATTACCTGTGTAAATTCTTTCGATTTCGTTTTCATATAGTAGTAGATAGATCTCTTGCTTTGATTGGTTTTTGTCCTTTGTTTATGATTGCAGGTACTTGTTGAGCGGATTAAGTTTGAGAAGGAGCGACGGTAGCCATACAAAGGAGACAAAGGGAAAGTGAAAGATAACAAGTAGGTCCCTTGTCTTATTTATCTTCTATATAAAAAGGTTAAGTGCTTTAAATCTGTTGTTCTAGGTGTAGCTACCCACCTAGGGAAATTGTGTTTATCCATAGATGCAAAATTCCACATAACACTCGGGTGATTGAACAATTTCCTGATCAGAAGTGAAACCAACCTCAGGATGGCAAGGGCATGACATAACCATCAGCTTTGACTGAAGTGCCTCGACAGTCTGGAGTGTTTCGACTTCATCATCAGATATATCATCATAAACCATTGGCTTCGAAAAATTAACTACAATAGAATCACGATCGTGATCGAATATGGGAGTAAATGGATCACAACAACCATGAATATAAAAATCAATGATTTCATCGGCATCCTCATGATTTGATGAATCAAACGAAGGGGCAGATGAAAATCGAAAAAATTCATCCTTTGTGTTTCCAGAAAAGGCAGATGAAAGATCAAGTGGATTTTCAATGAATAACTTATCCTCTTCGTTGTCAGATGATGGACTGACATCCGATGTGTCTTACAAGTGATCAACAATGGGCGCATCCATAGATGAAGACACACATGTGAAATCATGGACGAAAGGTTCACCAAAGATGTCAGGGAAGAATGAAGGAGGCTCAGACGGAAGGGAGTCATCCTTCGCCGAGTGTTGATGCTCAAGCTCCCAATCATACTCTTCATGAATGACAACGCATGTTGGTTGTGCAACACCAACTCTGTCAGTGGCTTGATCCTTGTTCACAACAGGTGTAGAGTCCGAAATGGAAGAACACAAGACAGTATCATCTGGAGGAACAACCAAGTACAAAGACGAAGGTTGTGGTACAAAATGCATATGACAACTCGATGGACTCACAACCAAATCTGCGCGAAAATTAAGCAAAGTGATGTTGGGAGGATGTGACAGTTGAACAGATGTGTGAGCATGATCTCCCGCATCACTCTGCAGTGGCAGAGCTATTTGATGAGGGGACGATGGACAGTCACTTGTGACAGTGACCACATCTATCTGTGATTGTGTAGCTCCATCATTGAAGAATATTGAGTGAGGCTTGATTTCAAAATTCTTCTTGGGAGGAGCAGATTTCTTAAGGCAATACTCAAATCAATCCCAAAGATAGAAAAATTTCATCTGGCTCTTTGGAGCTTGAAACTACAAATCACGGAAGCACTGCCAAAAATCCATAGGTGATTCATTCGAAGCCTTCCGTTGTTGTAACAGCTTTTGGTCAAGTTTCTCTGTATCAAAATGATAGAAAGTGTCTTCAATGAGATCACATATGTGGTCAAGTGAGTTCATGCTATCAGCTAGCAAGCTGGATAGCCAACGATGTGGAGATTCGCGAAGTGTGTATGCGAGCAGCAGACTAGCCTGTTCATCAGAACATCCATCTTCCTCATGAAGCATGGAAAGAAATTCATGTAAGAACTCAGGCCAGGCCACTTCGCCTTCACCATCATACGTGTATGTGGACAAGAGATCGAAAAACTCCCTCGTGATGATAACTCATTCGGCATGCGAAAAACATCACGAAGGGAGGAGAGTGAAAGACTCCATGATAGATGTGCAAAGGTTCAAAACAAGATGGGAGGACACACAGCCTGTCATCTGGCCCTCCTTCTAGCGCCAGAAATGTTGACGGTGCTGGACCCACCAACATGTCAGTGGATCTCCCTGGTAAGAAGTCCCTATTAGACCTCAGACCGTTTGGTGTAGGAGTCCCAGTAGTGGGTCGTACGGTATTGCCTTGACCACAATTTCGCATAGAGGCAAGTAAGATGTCCCTGTTGGTAGCAAGGGTGTGACAGCTATGGTGAGTCAAGGAAGATGCATGAGAGGTTCTAACGCATGGGGAGTGAGGTGAGTGCGCCCCTTGGAAAGCTGTAATAGTACTTGGATTAGAAGGAAACACACAAGCAAAGATGCATCACTGGATGGAAATCAAGATATCGAGCAATCCAAAGTGATGTTCAAACCAAAAACACATCTGCAACAAGATTCATACAATTTCATACAATATAGTTCATACACAAATGCGTAAGTTAAATAACATACATTGCTACAGCAACCAGAATAGTCCAACTACAATAACAACATATGCATGAAAACGTGTTGGCTCTGTTATATTAAGAAGTGTAATTTCTAGTCATACAATACATCCATGTACACTCGCTAGTTCCAATAGTGGAACGTTACAACCACAACCGCATGCTCCTCCAAAGAGATATACTAGTTCTGCGTGGTGGAGAAGCCAAGGTGTGTTACAATACTATCCAAGATTTCTCTAAGAAAGTCCTATTGAAGCTTGGCTAACCAAAAGCTTGTACAATGAGTTATGAGGGACAATTTATAGCAAAGGGTGGGGTGACCCTTGACATTCCCCTTTGTGACAGTTCATCTACCCTCATGACTCTTCATCTATTATATGATTGTTACATCCAACTATCGACACTTGAACTTACACTTGACAAGATGTTACATTGCAATGCACATGTACCCATGTGAGACAAAATGGCTTGAGCAAGCAATGTAAAACATCACTATGACTCAGACGACCGTGGGAAGTCTAACTCTTCGACATCCTCTCAATGATCGACAGTAGCGAAATGATGCCAAGATCGATAGTCCACAATGGTGTCCGTGTACTCCAAGGTGACATATTTTTGGAACCTGACTCTTGCCTCCATAGCATCTAGGTACACTTCTCGAGCTCCTTTGTCCATTCGTCTAAAAGCATGCGCATCATTGTCTTCAGCATCGGACCAGCAACATACTTTTGCATGGTTTCTGCACTAATTGGCAAGTCTGGGTTGATGGCTATGTGCATCAACTCGTCAAAGTATGAGTCAAGCTCTAGTCAGACCTATGACTTTGTCTTCACCTAGGTGAGAGTCCCAATAGATGGGATTGCATGCTCACGCACCACAACATCCATACTGTTGAATACAAATGCATGCGAAGCCTGTAGACTAGTGATGAGCTGCAAGAGCTCTTCATAATTATGGATCTGACTCCAGATGCGTGCCTTTAGCTCGACTGCTTTGGGCTTCATCATCTTAGGCAAGTGAAGCGGGGCTCCCTTGTATCTCATCATCCATGTTTGCATGTAATCAATAGCAGCATGCACGTTCGACAAGATACATGCTCTTGTAGCACATCTTTGCAACCATCCGTTGAGATGGTTGACTGCCTTATGCACGATACCAAACTTGGAATACAACGCCCGCATGACTCTGTCAAGGGACAAAACTTCATCTAGTATTGCCTTCTTCAATTATGCTTGAGCAGATGTTGTAACCAAATCTCCTCCCTGCTTGGCCGTCCATAGTTCCTTCGCCATTCGCTCCTTCTCAGTTATCAGAAAGTGAACACTCAAGCTAGTGGATTCGGCATAAGCTCTGGTAGCATCAGCCAATGTTGTTGGATGTTTGCACACATCAGACACAATCACTCGTTCCTCATACTATGCAGGAGATGTATGATCTTCCAGAGTCAACACTCTGCAAGATTGCACAACTCTATGTTGAGACTCGTCAAATGAGATGTTGTGCATCTCTCCTTCTGTCAGGCGGAAAGAGTCAATAGTGCAGACACAAATCAACCTCCCTAGGAGCCTAAGACTCTCTAGTGACAAACAAGACAAACAAGAGCAATCCTTCTCTAAACATGCATTTACTATATGGGAAATCAAGTGTTTAGATCCTACCTGTAACCCAACGCTGTTGTAGCAGTCCAGCTCCGCTGATCCGGATGAGCTCCTCCTTCACTTTGAAACCTGCATACACTAACAATCAAACGATTAAATAGCACTTGATAATCTCATAGAATAAAACATATTTAACACATAGACCAAGGAGTACATGAAACAACTCATAAATAACAAGTTATTGAGAAGAATGGACTCATTTGCATTAATAGGTAACAAAAGGAACAAATACAACCTGAGCCTTGGTGTTGTGCAAGTCCCTCCCAGGGTCCATCAAGAGTTCTCCTTTACTTTGACAAAGCTCACCCACTTCCAAATAGAACAAGCAAAGATGGCAATCTCTCCTCACAAGCTTCTAAATGGGAGTCCTAATTCCTACAGCATTTACCCTTAGAAATGTATAGCTTCCAACCTCTCCTCCTTCTGGCCCAATGCCTGTATTTATAGTGCTCAAGAGGAGGTTAATCAGGTCCACCATCAATGGGATAATCCCCTCTTTGGATGGGATAGCTCCCTTATTGATGGGATAAGTTCCTCTTTGGTAGGAGTGCGTGAACCATCTGGAGGCGCTCAATACACGTCGAACAACCTTCTAGAATGCTCTAGAAATGACCACAAGTAACTTTTTAAAGATGAAACTTGCACATTTTAACCTTTACAGGGGGACGCACCTGCCCCTTTACATACAGAGCGTCCAAAGACGCAGCTTTTGTGAACATTGGGTGCGTCCCCGCAGGTAAGGTTGAGAGAACCTGTGTACCCAGAGATAAATACATTTATAAAGACTTTCTCTCTTTTTGGAGTTTGACATGGAGAGTAGAGGCTTAAGACTTTCCCAAGAGGATAGCATGACTGTTGATAGAGCCATACTAACTGTAAATAGCCATGGTGACATTTTTTAGTGTAACAGATTGCCCCCTAAAGTGCGAATCCTGTAATAGATTAGGGTTTTGTATTATCTAGGAAGGGTGAAGCGCTTTATCATTTCAAGGATTATCTCGTGGAGAGCCTGGTCAGAACCTGCAATTTTCAACACAAAATACAACTATAAGATTATATCATCACTGAGGTAGGCATTCCCATACTCAGATTAAAACTTTAACTAACAGACTAACTACTCTGATACAGGAATGATCTTGCAGTACATCATAATCATAGACTTTTGTAGACACAGTATGGGCGCAGCCATCTGTTTATGATTAGTCTACTTAGATAATGAATACAAAACTCCTCGCAGCCTGGATGGTGGAAACTAGATCCAGGGTCTTCATTTCTACTTCCCGAATTGGTACGATTCTAATCATGCGAATAAATGAGTTGATGTCAAACATGGTAGAAACCACTTGATTACCAGTCGATGATGAAAACTATTAACAAGCGTGAGAGAGACCACCAGTAATGTCAATGGTTCTCAAAGTACCCAGTACAATCCATGAGATGTGAATGAATGAGTTGATGTCGAGCATTTCACGGAATCCTTCGATCGAAAGTCAATGATGTAAACTGACGTCAAAGGCGAGAAACCTGCCATTGATGCATGCAGACTTCAAGGTACTGACGATTTCTAAGTCATCTCTCTAGATAATGTGCTGATGTCGATAAAAAGCGACTCGTTGCAGGCAAGCCCTGCAACACGAAATCATTGTTCAAGTTGAAGAAATGTTGCTATAAGGACTGACTCAGGGATGGTCAAATGGATGATAAGTATTTTGCAGATGAAAGTTTGTTTGCAGACCTCTTGAACACATAACGACACAACAGATGGCTTGGTGATAAACGACTCAAAGTTAATCCCCGGAACCTGGCTGAAGACTTTCAAAGTGGTTTGATCAACTGTGAGGTAAAGGATTTCCCAACCCAGGTGAATGAAAAGTGTCGTGTTCAAGAGTGGTAATAAAGTTTCTTCTGAGACAAAAGGTAACAAATAGGCTCATTCTTCTCTCTTTTCCCCCACCATTTCTGGCAAGTACCTCTTTATTTTTAACAAGCTTGAGGAGGATAACATATGCTTGATTATAAGCTCATCCTTCGGATGAGTCCAACCTAGTTTTGATTCGAACCCTAGGAAGGAGTGGTTCGTTCCTGTTTGTAATTGAACAAGTCCTTTACTATGAAATTTTAACGAGCCCAATATAGGAGAAACTCGGCGTTTTTCAATTTTAGAGAGTCTGAAAAACTTAAGAAGACTCCAAGTTGAACTTTTTCGTAGATTTGTGTCCCTCAAGCCCGAAAAAGTATAAAATAATACCTGGGGGAACCGCTTGATCTTGCGACCAAGGAGTACTTTCATAATTAGTGCCACTGACCTGAAAAGTAAAAAGTGATCAAGGACACGTCGTTTTATTTCCAGTATCGAGTTTGAAACGACAAAAACCCGGCAATCTTTTCATGTTTTTACGGTCAGAAAACGGCTATAAGGGGACCGTCTTTTAATTCCGTTTTAACGAGTGTAAAAGAAATGCTCGGCAATCTTTTCATATTTTAGGAGTCAGAAAAGGGCTTAAAAGATGACTCTGATATTTTGGTTCGTGAAAAATGACAATTTTCCCTCTAAATCCCTTTGTCCTGCACAAAAACGACACATTACTCATACCTGTTTAAAATAGGCAAAAATACATCGAAAAACATCCTTCCATGGTGAAAAATGAACAAATTCATCCAAAAAACCTATAAAAAGACTTTTTACCATGTCATTTTTACCGTTTTACTGTTGAGGTTGAAAAAAGGGCTTTTGGCAAGAAACTTCCCGTGGTCGCTGCGGAAAATCCGACCGTCAGAATCGAACGCCGTCTCTTCCAGGTATTTTACAACATCCTCCTCTTCAATTTCATCCGATTAAAATTGTGTTTTAGGTTTTAGTTTTGATTTTTGGGGGGTTTTGGGTTTCAAAGTGCGCTCTGCGGGGGACGCAGGTGCCCTTCGGGTGACCTGCGTCCCCCGACTTTTTCCTGTACAGGAAAAAGGTCGGGGGACGCAGCCCACCTTCAGGCCAGCTGCGTCCCGACGCCCTGTGTTCTAAACGCGGGGTGCGTCCCCTGCGAAAGGCGGAATTTGAAACCCCAAACTCCACAAATAACCATTAAAAATTTCCCAAATCAATTATAATCTCTGTTTCTTGGTGTGTAGGGTACTCACCATGTTGGATAGGAGAGAAAGAGAGCACGAAGACGTTGATTTAGCCGCAATTGAACATCAACCTTCCATTGATGCCCTAAAAGCATGCGAGCTATATAAATACTGGGCCATACCTGGCATGAGGGCTCAGGTGAGATTCTTGGAATGGCTGGTTGAGAGATGGAACGTTCAAGAGCAATGCTTTTACATAGGAGGGCACTAGCTCGAGATAGAGCCCTCTGACGTATACTTTCTCACTGGCTTGCCAAATAGAGGCGAGCAACTCAATCTAGCTGGGACTAGGCCGGGTGGCCAATCCCTTGCTAGTCTCCGGGCAGATTGGTGCACACCCAATGCACACCATGCGAAAGGCGTGGAAATCAAACACATCTCTCTGCGTGAACTCAAAGTTATAGCTTTCACGGTTACCAGAATTTGCGGCGCAGCCGCTTTACATATTGCCTCTGGGTCCCAAATGCGGATGGCGATTGACTGTTACCAAGGCACCATTTTCAACTGGTGTGATGCTGTGTCGGCTAATATGAAGAGCCAACTGACTAGGGCAAAGAACGGACGACTGAAGACCTTTGGATATGGGCCTCTAGTTGTGAGCTTTGCCTTAGAGAGAGTTCCGATGCTGATCCCTCAGCAACTCACTGTTGATATCTTGGGTCCTCGGGAGCCAAAGCTGATACGATGGGTTACGGTGATGGCCCAGCATCCTGACGAGGGCACAGCGATTGTTCGATTCTCTGATAGTTATTTTCACTGGTTAGAGGACCAGGTTTTTTCGATCCAGGACTTTCCGTATGCCGGAGTAGATTTTCGAGGTGATCCGGACATGGTTCTTCCACAGGGAGAACAATGGGATGACAGAGGTACTTTATTTTTCACAAGTTTTCAAATTATGTATTTTTTGTTTTTTATATATATCGTCTCAAAACTGACAGTAAAAATTTTCAAAATGCAGATGTTGGACCACAGCGCCCAGCCAACCTCCGGCCTTTTGAGAGGAGACATCCAGTTGCACCGGTACCGGCCCCACAGGACACGGCTGCAGAGTCACTAGCTGAGTTGGAGCAGGATCTAGAGCGTCTGACGGTGGATATACCTGAGACTACCATAGATGATATTCCTATCAGACTTCAGCGCTATGTAGTCGCAGTCCCTGGACCGTTTAGGAGATTTTTGTGTAAGGTAGCCCGTGCAGTGGTGTCGTTGTCACACGGAATCTGTCAAGGGTGCGGACACGACTGACCTTCCTAGAAGTCTAAGACATTCTAATGACAAACAAGACAAAATGGAGTGATCTTTCTCTAAATACACCTTTTACAACATGAAAACTACAAGTGTTTAGGCTTACCTTATTCCAAAACGCTATTGTTGAAGTCCGTTCTTGACGATCCGGATGAGCTCCTCCTTCAAGTCAATTCCTGCAACCACAAACAATCAAACAATTACCAAGCACTTGCATTTCATATAATAAAACATATATTCAACATGCAGACCAAGGAACACATGAAATAACTCATTAACACAAGCTATTGAGAAAAATAAACCAGTTTGTATTAATAACGAAACAAAGAAACTCTTACAACCTGGCCTTGGTGTTGTGCAAGTTCCTCCCAGGGTCCATCAAGGGTTTTCCTCTACTTTGACAAAGCTCACCCTCTCCCAAGTAGAATCAAGTGAAGACAATCTCTCCTCACAAAGGCTCTAATGGAAGACCTAAATCCTGCAGCATTTACCCAAAGAAAATGTATAGCTCCAACCTCCTCTCCTTCTGGCTCAATGCCTTTATTTATAGTGCTGTAAAGAGGTTATTCAGGTCCACTATCAATGGGATCATCCCCCTCTTTGGGTGGGATAGCTCCCTTATTGATGGGATAAGTTCCCTCTTAATAGAGATACATGAACCAACTGGAGGCGCATCCATTTCATCAAACCGACCTCTAGAATGTTCTAGAAGTAACCACAAGTAACTTTTTCAAGATAAAACTCGCGCATTTTGCCTTTTACAGAGGGACGCACCTGTCCCTTAACATACAGAGCGTCCATGGACGCAGATTTTGTGAACAAGGTCCGCGTCCCCGCAGGTAAGGCTAGAGAGAACCTGCGACCCCAGAGATAAACATGATTTTTACAAGACTTTCTCTCTTCTTTGAGTTTGAGATGGATAACAGAGGCATGAGACTTGCCTAAGAGGGTAGCATGACTGTTGATTTGAGCCATACTAACTGTAAGTAGTCAAGGTGACATTTTTTAGTGTAACAGATTGCCCCCTAAAGTGCGAAGCCTGGAATAGAATAGGGTTTTGTAATTCTAGGAAGGGTGAAGCGCTTTATCATTTCAAGGATTGCCTTGTGGATGGCCTGGTTGGAACCTGCAATTTTCAACACAAAATACATGGATAAGATTATATCATCACTGAGGTAGGCATTCCCATACTCAGATTCAAAACTTTAACTAATGGACTAACTATTCTGATACAGGAATGATCTTGCAGTACATTATTTTTATAGACTTTTGTAGACACAGTATGGACGCAGCCATCTGTTTATGATAAGTCTACATAGACAATGAATACAAAACTCCTCGCAGCCTGGATGGTAGAAACTAGATCCAGGGTCTTCACTTCTACTTCCCGAATTGGTACGATTCTAGCCATGTGATTAAATGATTCGATGTCGAACATGGTAGAAACCACTTGATTACCAGTCAATGATGTAAACTGTTAACAAGCGTGGGAGAAACCACCAGTAATGTCAATGGTCCTCAAAGTACCAAGCACAACCCGTGAAATGTGAATAGATGTTTTGATGTCGAACACTTCACGGAATCCTCTGATCGAAAGTCAATGATGTAAACTGACGTCAAAGGCGAGAAACCTGCCATTGATGCATGCAGACTTCAAGGTACTGTCGATTCCTAAGTCATCTTTCTAGATAATGTGTCGATGTCGATAGAAAGCGACCCGTTGCAGGCAAGCCCGCAACACGAAATCATTGTTCAAGTTGAAGAAATGTTGCTGTAAGGACTGACTCAGGGATGGTCAAATGGATGACAAGTATTTTGCAGATGAAAGTTTTGCTTGCAGACCTCTTGAACACATAACGACACAACAGATGGTTTGGTGACGAATAACTCAAAGTTGATCCCTGAACCCGGTTAAAGATTTTCAAAGTGATTTTAGTCAACTGTGAGGTAAAAGATTTCCCAACCCAGGTGAATGAAAAGTGTCGTGTTCAAGAGCGGTAATAAAGTTTCTTCTGAGACAAAAGGTGACAAATAGGTTCATTCTTCTCTTTTTTCCCCCACCATTTCTGGCAAGTACCTCTTTATTTTTAACAAGCTTGAGGAGGATAACATATGCTTGATTATAAGCTCATCCTTCGGACGAGTCCAACCTAGTTTAAATGCGAACCCTAGGAAGGAGTGGTTCGTTCCTGTTTGTAATTGAACAGGTCCTTTACTGTAAAAGTTTAACGAGCCCAGTATAGGAGAAACTCGGCGTTTTTCATTTTTAGAGAGTCTGAAAAACTTAAGGAAACTCCACGTTGAACTTTTTCGTATATTTGTGTCCCTCAAGCCCGAAAAAGTATAAAATAATACCTGGGGGAACCGCTTGATCTTGCGACCAAGGAGTACTTTCATAATAGTGTCGTTGACCTGAAAAGTAAAAAGCGATCAAAGACACGTCGTTTTATTTCCTTATCGAGTTTGAAACGACAAAAACCCGGCAATCTTTTCCTGATTTTGCGGTCAGAAAAGAGCTAAAAGGGGACCGTCTTTTAATTCCGTTTTAACGAGTGAAAAAGAAACACTCGGCGATCTTTTCATGTTTTAGGAGTCAGAAAAGGGCTTAAAAGATGACTCTGAAATTTTGTTTGTGAAAAATTACAATTTCCCTCGAAATCCCTTCGTCCTGCACAAAAGCGACACATTACTCATACCTGTTTAAAATAGGCAAAAATACATTCGAAAACATCTTTTCATGGTAAAAAATGAACTAATTCATCCAAAAAACCTATAAAAAGACCTTTTACCATGTCATTTTTACCGTTTCACTGTTGAGGTTGAAAAAGGAGCTTTTGACAAGAAACTTCCCGTGGTTGCTGCGGAAAATCTGACCGTCGGAATCGAACGCCGCTTCACCGAGGTATTTTACACATCCCACTCTTCATTTTTATCCGTTTAGTTTTTTGTTTTTGGTCTCTGTTTCATTTTTTGGGGGGGTTTTGGGTTCAAAATGCGCCCCTCGGCGGACGCAGGTGCCCTTCGGGTGACCCGCGTCCCCCGACTTTTTCTCACACGGGAAAAAGGTCGGGGGACGCAGTCCACCTTCAGGCGAGCTGCGTCCGGACGCCCTGTGCTACAAAGCCGGGGTGCGTCTTCCGCAAAGGGCGCATTTCAAAACCCTAACTCTCTCAAAAAACCACCAAATTTACTCAAATTAATTTCTAATTGACTCTTTTGATGTGCAGGACCTAAAACATGTTAGACTGGAGAGAGAGAGAGCACGTAGAGGACGATGAAGCTGCGATTAACCACCAACCCTCTCTGGATGCCTTAAGAACATGTGGATTGTACAAATATTGGACCATACCGGGCATGAGGGGCCAGGTAAGATTTTTGGAATGGCTGGTTGAGCGATGGAACGTTCAAGATCAATGTTTTTACATTGGAGGGCACCAGCTCGAGATAGAGCCCTCGGATGTATACTTTCTCACTGGCTTGCCAAACAGAGGTGAGCAACTCAACCTTGCGGGGACCAGGCCGGGTGGCCAATCCCTTGATGATCTCCGCGAGGAGTGGTGCAGACCAGGGACTCGCCATAAAAAAGGCGTGGAGATAAAGCACATCGCTCTGGCGGAACTTAGAGTTATTGCATTTACGGTCACTAGGATTTGTGGCGCGGCCGCCTTGCACATTGCCTCCGGATCCCAAATGCGGATGGCAGTTGACTGTTACCAAGGCACCATCTTCAACTGGTGCGAAGCTGTGTCGGCTCATATGAAGAGCCAACTAACCAAGGCAAAGAACGGACGACTAAAGACTTTTGGATATGGGCCTCTAGTCGTGAGCTTTGCCTTGGAGAGAGTTCCTATGCTGATCCCTCAGCAACTCACTGTTGATGACTTGGGTCCTCGGGAGCCAAAGCTTGTTCGATGGGTTGCGGTGATGGCCCGGCATCCTGACGAGGGTGCTGCAGTGGTTCGATTCTCAGACAGTTACTTCGACTGGCTAGAGGGCCAGCTTTTTGTGATACAAGACTTTCCATATGCCGGAATGGATTTCAGAGGTGATCCGGACATGGTTCTTCCACAGGGAGAACAATGGGATGACAGAGGTACTTTCATTTTCACAAGTTTTCTAATTATGTATTTTTTATTTTTCATATATATCGTCTCAAAGTAACAGTAAAATTTTAAAAATGCAGATGTTGGACCACAGCGTCCAGCCAATCTCCGGCCTTACGACAGACGACATCCAGCTGCACCGGCACCGGCCCTACAGGATGCGACAGCAGAAGTACTAGCTGATTTGGAGCATGATCTAGAGCGTCTCACGGCAGATATACCTGAGACTACTATGGATGATATTCCAATGAGGCTTCAGCGCTTCGTGGTCGCGGTCCCTGGACCGTTTAGGAGATTTCTGCGCAAGGTAGCCCGCGCAGTGGTGTCGTACAGAGAGCACCACCAGTGATTGACTAGTCACTTTTGTAGTCACATGTGACATTTTTGACTTTTTGCACTATCATTTTGCCGATCATAAGGTGTGTTAAACCTATGATCGAAGACGATGTATATATTTTTGGACACACTTCTATCTATATCTATATATCACTATTACCGGCTTATCTTGTTTAACATGTATGATGAAATGTCTTTAAATTTACTTGCATGATTATTATAAATGTCTGTCCAACACTCGAGAAGCAATTGCATCTGCTAATGTATTCAAAGACCTTGGAATATGTTGATATTCAATGTAATCAAATTCACGTTCCAAGAGACGCACTCTCAAAAACAACCTTAATAACACAGGATTTCTAATGGCATAAACTCTATTAAGCTGTAATACAACAAGTTCAGAATCTAACCTCACTATCAAACGTCGAATTCCAAATGAAATAGATTCGGATAATAATTCAACCACTGCACTGTATTCTGCAATGTTATTCGTTGTTTGACCGAGGCTTACCCCATGCATAGAAACTAACTCGTCAGAGGGCGAATAGATAACCCAAGCTGCGGAAGAGATATTCCGTGTACTACGACAAGCACCATCAGCAAATCCAATGTATGTTTGGAGAGGCGTCGACATCTACAATATCAAGAGTAAAACCAAGATGAGCCAAAATAATGACGAAAAACCACACTTGCTAAGCTAAGCACACTGACTAAACTAACACACTTGCTAGCTAGAAAGGAAATCTAACCTATCTAAAAATTTCTCCATCCATCATTTTAAGCATAATACCTCTTTAGGTAAAGTCCATTTCTGGGTTTGCCCAAAGAGTCCCCATCAAAATCAACTAACTCATAAGCCCCTTTTGCTAGCTTTCGCTTTACAATGTAGGGCCCATGCCACATGGGAACGAATTTTCCGGCACCTAGCTTATCGTTAGCTTGATCATATAATAGTACTAGGTCTCCTTCCGAAAAACTTCGAGGGGTTACATTTTTATCGTACTGAGCTTTCATTCGTTTCGCGTGAGTCTCGATAGCTAAAGTAGCGTCACGTCGAGTCTCATCTAATTTAGCTAAGTATAACAACCGTTTCTCCTCTTCGGAAGTAGCTGGAAGTAATTCGACAGCCATTTGAAGTGATGGGATTTCGCACTCAATAGGTAACACAGCTTCTAAGCCATAAACTAGCTGAAAAGGGGTGAAACCTGTTGAATTTTTCACTGAAGTTCGATATGCCCATAGCGCCGAAAATAACATGTTATGCCAATTCGTTCGATGGATACCAATGATCCGTCGAATCATGACGACTAGAACTTTGTTGATTGACTCAACCAAACCGTTGGCTTGCGGATAATAAGGTGTAGAGCTATCGTGGCGCAAACCAAGCTGGCTTGTAAGTTCAGTCATCATGACATTTCGAAAATGGCTTCCATGGTCCGTAATGATTGCTTGTGGGACACCAAACCTAGTTATGATATGATTGAATACGAAAAGTGCAGCTGTCTTGCCGCTTGCGTCGAATGTAGGCATCGCCTCGGCCCACTTAGTAAAATAATCAACCGCAAGGATGATATACGCATGCCCCCCGGCCGAGTGAGGGTTACAAGTAATAAAGTCAATGCCCCATTTGGCGAATGGACCAGCGGCAATTATAGGGTGGAGAGGAGCAGGTGGAGCGCGCATCTTGCGATCAAACACTTGACAGTTGTGGCATTTTCTGACGGCAAGGATACAATCTTTAAACATAGACGGCCAGAAATAGCCAGCGCGCAACACCTTCTGAGCTGTGGCATACCCAGACATATGACCGCCACATGCTCCAGAGTGACAATCATTCAAAACTCTCTCAGCCTCATCGTGAGTTAAACAACGTCGAAAAACTAAGTCTGCCCCCAGGCGATAAAGTGTATCTCCAATAATTCTGTATTGCTGGGATTGAAACCGAATTTTTCGACGGTTTTCCTTGGAAGCTTCAGGCCGAAAGGTTTGGGTTTGGAGATAGATGATTATATCCCCATACCACGGATCTACAGTGCTAATAAGAAACAAAGATTCGTCCGCAATGGACTCCTCTGCCACAGTCTCTGTGTCAGCACTCGGGAAATCACACATCAATTCCGCGAAGACTAAAGATTTCTTAGACTTGGACTTCTCAAACTCCAAGTCGAACTCTTGCAGGATGACGATCCATTTAGAGTACTTGCCCCCTAGCAGTTGTTTTGTCAAGATATAAATCATAGGGTTGCAATCCGAAATAACAGTAGTTTTGCGGAGAAGAATGTAGTGACGAAAACGCTGGACAGCTTGAACGGCTGCCAGGGCCAATTTCTCCACATGCGAATATTTTAACTCAGTTGGATTTAAGGTTCTGCTAAGGTAATATATCACATGCTCTGCCTTGAATTCATCTTCTTGAACTAACACCATTCCAATGGTGGAATGCGAAGCTGCGAGGTATAAGAAGTAGTCCTGGTTGTAGTTGGGAGGATGCAATAACGGTGCATGGGTCAACGCGTGTTTCAGTGCATCAAAAGATTGTTGAGCAATCTCGTCCCAAAAGAATTGTACGTTCTGTTTCAACAACCGTGTAAAACCTTTAGTGACCTCGGCGTAGTTAGGGATGAATCGGCGTAAAAAGTTCGCTTTCCCTTGCAAACTTTGGAGTTGGCGCAAACTCGAAGGAGGAGGCAATTGGATGATAGCCTCGACTTTCGAGGGATCGACGCGAATGCCGGTTTTGGAAACAACAAATCCCAGCAATCGACCTGTTTCTATACAGAAAACACACTTGTGGGGATTCAACCGAATTCGATAATGCCTACACCTCATAAAGATTGCTCGTAAATGGACAAGGTGATCAGCTCGGTGTAAAGAATGAGCAGGCAAATCATCGAGATAGGGTTGCACAATGTGCTTGATGTCATGAAATGCATAAGACATGGCCCGTTGAAAAGTAGCACCGGCATTCTTAAGGCCAAAAGGTAATTTGCAATAAGCAAATGTCCCCCATGGACAAATGAATGCCGTTTTTGGTTGATCGGCAGGTAGAATATTGATTTGATTATAACCTGAGAAACCATCCATGAAGGAAAACATCTCACTTCCGGCACAATCATCAATAATTTGATCGATATAAGGCGTAGGATAGTTGTCTTTTGGACAAGCTCGATTGATATCCCTATAATCGATACAGATTCTTATTGTTCCTTGTTTTTTATTGACGGGAACAATATTCGATACCCAATCCGTTAACGGGATCGGATAAATGAAACCTGCTTTCAACAGCTTTTCGACTTCGGCTTTGATTGCAGCTGCTTTTCGAGGGTGAATCTGACGCAACCGTTGCCGAATGGGTTTAGCATCCGGGTAGGTTTTGATTTCATGAACAACAATGGCAGGATCGATTCCTGGCATTTCTTCGTAGGACCAGGCAAACACGTCGCGGAATTCTTGGAATAGGGCCTTGTAAGTTTGGATTTCTTCTTCAGTACATGCGGCACCTATATGAATGTTCTCCTCGATTCCGGGCTTCACTGAAATATCAATGGGAATAGTACGAGAAATATTCCCTAAATTCAGCTCTGAATCAGAATGTTTCGTTGGATCCTGAGCGTCTTTGACATATTCAGCGGTAAAGATAGATGAAAAATCATTTTCAAATGCATCATCCTTAGGTAAAAACGAAGATCTGTGATGGAGATCTTCCCATGGTAGATCATCTACACTTAGGATTTCGCGAAGTTGTTCGTCAGATGACACTTCTTCGGGAAACGTTATCCGTTCTAAGGGTGAGGTGAAAAGTGACTCTTCACTGACCACATTCATTTGGTCGGTTGAATGAAAGTCGGTAAAAGACATAAGAGCTTCATAAGCAATCTCATACGGACTCAACGGCATAACATCACCGAGTGAGTCTAGCTCAGAGTCAGAGGGAACATACCAAGGATCATCATAAATAATGTTTTCTGACGTGATCATATGAATTGTTGCGAACGAAGGGTCTGCATTGAGTGGAGGGAGAGGAAAAGTTCCCAGTAAACCGGAATCCTTAACTAAACCTACACCAATGTCCCTATAAGGGATTGTCGTTTTACCAACATGCTGGATAGTTTCTAAAGAGGTTGGGTCGGATGAAAAGTATGTCAGCTGATCAATAGTCACGATCTTACCGTTATGTGGAAACTTAATGACTCTGAAGACCGATGAAACGACCGCTGTCATAGCATATGACCAACTTCGACCCAAAAGAAGGTTGTAGTCTAGAGGGGCATCAACCACTTCCACATCCAGACTAACGGTTTTACCTTCGACCCCTATAGGCAATTCTTGTAGAATACCAAACGGACGGAACCCACGGCCATCAAAGGCCTTAAGGATGGTGGGGGATTGGTTCAACGAAGGAGAACCAAGCGATCTCCAACATTGAATCGACATAATACACGTAGAAGCTCCCTCATCAATCACAGTCCGATGAATAGGCCTGTTTTTGACTATCACTGGAATTTGGAAAGCCATTTGATGGGGGAGACGCGGTGTACTACTTTCTAGATCAAAGATCATTAGGTTCGGGTCCTGAACATCGACAGCTCCAATAGCCGACAAAAGCAATTTTCGTTGCGCTGGACATGATTGCAGCACTTCGAGTGCCGACATTGCTGAAGGTGAAACAGCTAAGTCTTCAACAATGTTGTAATTCTGGGCTGCTCTCGCATGTGGATTGAAAGCAGACCTTCGAAGTACACCCTTGGCGGGCGGCTTAATCACTAAGTCTGGGTTAGGTTTTTCGATCTGTAGTGGATCGGAACCAGGAGCTGAGGTTGATGGGTTAGAGTGAGAAGATTCTGCTTCTTTACCATCAACAGGAGCCTTACTACCATAATCTTGCGATCGAGTCGCAATCCTGACATGAGACATCATCAAAATGGGTTCTTCACTGGCATTCGAAGAAGAACCTATCATCTTATTTTCCTGCTCGGGAATGGATTCTTTAACACAGCAGGAGTGGGAGAACCTTTAACTATTTTCACTACCTCGGCCCGATGAGGGCAGTCTCTCGTAAAATGATCTTCTTCACAAATGAGACAAGGATAACGAGGTTTGCGCTTTTCGTCATTGGTTTCCGACTTTTCCGTTTTCTCCTTTGGAGCCTTGTCTGCTTTAGCCTTCTTCTTTCCTTTCTTCTTTCCACCGTTTTTGGATTTGGCCGTAGATGACTCTACAGCGTGAATGTCGGCGGTAAGTTCAGGAGGAGAAGACTCTCCTGTCGGAGAATCAGGCAAAGTGATAATTGGAGTATTGGAGGTCTTGGAAGACTTCTTCTTACTCTTCGTAGTCACGATACCGATCATACCATCAGCGGCATGAGATCCCGAAGGAGCAGCAGCGATTTGGTTTGACTTTGGAAGATCCGGAATTTTCTCGTGTAACGTACCCGACTGAGTGTAAACTAAGTCAAGGTATTGTGCCTGAGCAATGACTTGCTCCTCAGTAACTACGCCGGCCTTAGCTACATCTTCAGTAATTCTTGGTAATAATGATTTTACAAACCATTCAGCTAAAATTTGGTCCGGGATAAAAACTTTCACTAATCTTCTTCGACGTCTCCACTCATGGATGTGATCAGAAATGTACGTGGATGTCGATTGTTTTAGCGAAGTTAATAATTCTGTACCATTATCGTATCTGACTGGTAACTGAAAATGAGTTAAGAATGAAGTAGCTAACTGGCTAAAGTTGTAAAAAGAAGCCCGTGGCAACTCAATGTACCACTTGGCTGCGAGACCAATGAGTGTACGCTGGAAAAGACGTAAGCGGATAGAATCATCTGAGATGGAATTTGATGCACACCAGAGGTGGTAAGTCATCACGTGATTAGACGGATCCTCTCCAGACTTACCTTCGAACTTGGGTATATCGCTGGGCAACTTATTTGGCATTGGCGGCCAGAACGGAAGATATTGAATTGGATCGTTCGTTAGGCGCGTCAAGTCGGGTAAATCTAAAGTCGCAATAAACGGTAACTGCCGGTTAGGATCTCTAAAACTCTGAGTCACAATACCAGCCCCAGGAGGAGGATATCCAGGATAACTAGGAACAGGATTCGCATTGGGGATATTATATCCTCCTGGAAAACCAGGATTAACCGGACCGTACTGGGGTTGCTGAGGTGGTTGATAAGTGTACCCAGGATACGGTTGATACTGGTAAACCGGTTGTTGGGCAGCTTGCCCAGGTTGATACTGTCCCTGGTACGGAGGTTGAACAAATTGAGGTTGAGTAGTAACAACCGTACTTGTACCAGGTTGACCTGCAGGCATCTGGACTGTGGTTTGAACCGTGGGTCCAGACAACGGTACAGATGTCTGAGGAGCGGTTACAGGGACAGTAGAAACCGGAGCTGCCGATACTCCAGAAGTAAGCATGGTAGATGAAGCGGTAGTTGCTGCAGCCGTGTGAGGTGGAGTACTAGGTGCAATTGGCGGCTGAGTAACTACAGAAGTTACAGGGGTCTGAACACTTGACTGGACAGGTTGCGGTTGCTGGGGTGGACCAGGAACTGCAGGTTGTCCTGCTTGAGGTACCGACTGTATACTTGGTTGCGACATCTGTTGACCCTGTGACGGATCCCATGTTAACATTCCAGGGTATTGACTCGTAACAGGTTGAGGATACTGAGATCCATAGCCGTATTGAGGATAGGGTTGATAACTGTAAGGTGTAGTCCCATATGATTGCCCTTGAGGTGGTTGATAACCTTGACCAGGGTATTGACCCGTAGGTTGATAACCTTGAGGTAAATACGAATACTGGGGTTGACCTTGACCTTGAGGTTGGTATCCTTGAGGTTGATACCCTTGGGGTTGATACCCTTGGGGTTGCCATCCTTGAGGTTGCCATCCTTGAGGTTGATACTGATACTGAGGTTGACTTTGGGGTACATATTGAGGCTGGGGTTGATACCCTTGGGGTTGATACCCTTGAGGTTGCCCCCCAGTCACGAATGAAGTACCTTGAGGTTGCCCCCCAGGCATTAACGAAGGTTGCCCCCCAGGCGGTAATTGGCCACCTTGAGGTTGGTTAATGGGAGTTGAACCTGACATCATATAAACTTCACCTATACTCAATGGTACATTACCACTGTTTCCAACTAATAACCCATGATCAACAGGTTGAGGAGATGCTCCCGCAAAGGTACCAGAAAGTGATTGATACCCAGTAGGAACAGAAGGACCGCCATGTAAAAATGATTCAGGACTTTGTGAAAACACAGATGACTGACCAGACATATTTACAGGAGAATGAATTCCTCTAGGTGGAACCGGAGTACGAGGTGTAGAAAAACCTACTGAGTTGTCTAAAAAATTGGTTAATGCAAGGTACCAAGATTCACTTCTAGGAGGACTGTAAAAGATGGATTCACGCTCCCTTAGATCAAGGGTAATTAGATCTTCAGAATCAGAAACGCCTATTTCTTCCTCTGGAACAAGTTCTTCTATAGCAATTAATCCAACAGGAAGATTTTCGGTGATAATTCTTTCTATTCTTGGTGAATCAGGAACACTAGGAGTTGGAGTAACAGGTTCTGAAATTTCAGGTTCTTCGCCTGTTTCACTGGCAGATGAAAAACTACCAGCAAGCTCGGAAACTGTAACAGCTTCGGGATTGTAACCTGTTTCTAATCTTTGGTAATCTGGATGGACTACCAAGGAAGATTCTCCTTCTTCAGGTGAACCTACTCTACTGCCACTAGGAGGAGTTACAAGGACCTTTAAACCCTCTAAATAACTGGGGTCGTCTCGAGGAGGTGAACCCCTAAGTTCACGGGATCTTCTCAACAATTCGGCCACAGAAACAACTTCAGGAGACTGGCCCGCAATGCGACGGGACCTTCTCGGTAATTCCGCCACAATTAAAGATTTTAACTACAACACACGAAATCAAAGTAAAAAATTTCAAATCAAACCACCTAAAGTCTTCTAAAGAACCAATCAAATTTGAAGCACACGCCTAAATAATCTAGAGCGTCAAACCACACACAAACAGTAGTCTTCCGGACCAAAAGCGCTAGTTGGTGATTAGGCCCAACCTCGCAGGATTCAGTACAGAAATAGTGGGTGGAACAGTTACCCCGGCAACCTGCTTAATGAATAGACTGGACCAAGTTCCTCCACTTTAACCGTCTCGAAGTGAAGCGAACCCCCCAGAAAATCCAAGTGAGTATAACCGACGTCTGCTCCAGGTACAGTGGGACCTTCCCTCCACCGTCACCTTGGGTAGAATCCTAGATATTATGGCCACTAAGGTTACCAATCACAACAATTACACCTGGGGGAACAGTCTAAACTCCGACAGCACGCAAGGGCAGAGTAGCAAGCTCCAATCCCCTTACCGGCTCCTTGACAACAATCCAAGGTTTACCGATAAGTGACCCCTGGCTCCTCGACAATGGTTAATCCGAGGTTTACCGTTTGTAATACGTACTGCCTGGCGTCGTTCCCAACGAGGGAGGAATGATCCCCTCACTGGTTCGGACACGAGCTCGTGTTTCTCCTTTAAGAGGAGCTTTCCCAGAATGTAACTGAAACAATTGGATTTGTTCTACTCAAGATAGACTATCTGTTTGGTTTTGTAGTCTTGGAGAGTTAAGTACTCACCTACTCCAAGACCCTAGCCTAAGCTATGTTGGTGCTTCAGAGCCCTAGAAAAATAAAGATTACTAGATTGATTTTAATTTAAGCGTTACTTTTAAGGTTGTTTCTTAAGTCAAAAGGTGATGGAAGTGAAACTAGTGGTGTGTTGACTCGACTCGAAACCACTACAAAATGCACCTAAAATGATTTATCCACTACTTTACTTTTTCGATGAATTGCTTAACTAAAAAGTTGAGAGAATGCAATCTTTATAAAAGCAACTTCTTAATTGAAGACAATCAAAGAAACAATTCGTTTTTCTTTTCCAAGCATAAAAACATAACTTCTCTTTACATGCACGAAAAAACTCTTTTCTTCTTTTGAAAACAAAAAGCTACTTGAAACAAGACTTTTTAAGAAGATGTTTTTGTATTTTTCTTTTAATAAAGCAAATAAATCTAATATAACCAAAAATCAATCTTAACAACTCTTAAAATCTATGAAAATGCACTCATAAGCAAACTAAAGGCAAATTTACTCTAAGCAATCTTAACGAGGCCAAAACTAACAATGATTATTTCTAAGGTGTTTTACTTGATCACAATCAAATCAAGGACTAGCTTATTGCAGAATCAAAAACTAGCCAAAACAAAACTCTAATCTTTTTGTTCTTTTTGTAAAATGGAAATCAATACTTTAAAAACAAGCAATGCGAAATTTGACCCAAAACAACTCAAATGACAAGTTGCTCAAACAAGGAGACTTTACGACAGGCTCAACTTCTAAGAAGGTTGACTAACCAGAGATATCTAAGGCTGGACAACTTTCTACTATCAAAGTCACTACAAAGCCTTTCCAAAAATCAAACCCTAGGTCTAAACTTCGTTGAAAACCACTAAAACACTCAAAGCTCACAAAACTAGTTCAGGTGAGAATTCTTGACAGGGTACTAAAGGATCTGGGCAGAAAACACTAAGGAAAAACAAAATCTAAAAGTAATTTAAAGCAAAAATGGAATTTTCTTAACTTTTACAGGAAGACGCAGGCCACCCGTTGTCACAGGTGCGGCCCCGCACTGTGCAGTCGACAACAGCGCGTCCAAGGACGCACTGTGCAGCACACAGAGACTGCGTCCTTCTGGAAAAAGGAAGAAAAACTAAAGCCAACTAAATCTAAAGCTAAGCCACCCAAATACTAATTCTCACAGTCAAAAACCAGAAAATAAAAATGATTTTCTCAAAGCAAAGTTCATATAAAGGAAAAGACTCTCTCATTAATGGATTCCCCAGCGGAGTCGCCAATTTGTCACACGGAATCTGTCAAGGGTGCGGACACGACTGACCTTCCTAGAAGTCTAAGACATTCTAATGACAAACAAGACAAAATGGAGTGATCTTTCTCTAAATACACCTTTTACAACATGAAAACTACAAGTGTTTAGGCTTACCTTATTCCAAAACGCTGTTGTTGAAGTCCGTTCTTGACGATCCGGATGAGCTCCTCCTTCAAGTCAATTCCTGCAACCACAAACAATCAAACAATTACCAAGCACTTGCATTTCATATAATAAAACATATATTCAACATGCAGACCAAGGAACACATGAAATAACTCATTAACACAAGCTATTGAGAAAAATAAACCAGTTTGTATTAATAACGAAACAAAGAAACTCTTACAACCTGGCCTTGGTGTTGTGCAAGTTCCTCCCAGGGTCCATCAAGGGTTTTCCTCTACTTTGACAAAGCTCACCCTCTCCCAAGTAGAATCAAGTGAAGACAATCTCTCCTCACAAAGGCTCTAATGGAAGACCTAAATCCTGCAGCATTTACCCAAAGAAAATGTATAGCTCCAACCTCCTCTCCTTCTGGCTCAATGCCTTTATTTATAGTGCTGTAAAGAGGTTATTCAGGTCCACTATCAATGGGATCATCCCCCTCTTTGGGTGGGATAGCTCCCTTATTGATGGGATAAGTTCCCTCTTAATAGAGATACATGAACCAACTGGAGGCGCATCCATTTCATCAAACCGACCTCTAGAATGTTCTAGAAGTAACCACAAGTAACTTTTTCAAGATAAAACTCGCGCATTTTGCCTTTTACAGAGGGACGCACCTGTCCCTTAACATACAGAGCGTCCATGGACGCAGATTTTGTGAACAAGGTCCGCGTCCCCGCAGGTAAGACTAGAGAGAACCTGCGACCCCAGAGATAAACATGATTTTTACAAGACTTTCTCTCTTCTTTGAGTTTGAGATGGATAACAGAGGCATGAGACTTGCCTAAGAGGGTAGCATGACTGTTGATTTGAGCCATACTAACTGTAAGTAGTCAAGGTGACATTTTTTAGTGTAACAGTCGTATAGGGAGCACCACCAGTGATTGGCTAGTCACTTTGTAGACACATGTGACATTTTTTACTTTTTTGTACTTTATCATTTTTGCCGATCATAAGGTGTTCTTCAACCTATGATTGAAGACGATGTATATTTTTTGACACACTCCTATCTATATATATATCACTATTATCGGCTTATCTTGTTTAACATATGTGATGAAATGTTTTTAAATTTACTTGCATGATTATCGTAAATGTATGTCCAAGATTCGAGAAGCAATTGCATCTGCTAATGTATTTAAAGACCTTGGAATATGTTGATATTCAATGTAATCAAATTCACGTTCCAAGAGACGCACTCTCAAAACAACCTTAATAACACAGGATTTCTAATGGCATAAACTCTATTAAGCTGTAATACAACAAGTTCAGAATCTAACCTCACTATCAAACGTCGAATTCCAAATGAAATAGATTCGGATAATAATTCAACCACTGCACTGTATTCCGCAATGTTGTTTGTCGTTTGACCGAGGCTTACCCCATGCATAGAAACTAACTCGTCAGAGGGTGAATAAATAACCCAAGCTACGGAAGAGATATTCCGTGTACTACGACAAGCACCATCAGCAAATCCAATGTATGTTTGGAGAGGCATCGACATCTGCAATATCAAGAGTAAAACCAAGATAAGCCAGAATAACGACGAAAAACACACTCTCTAAGCTAAGCACACTGACTAACTAACAAACATACTAGCTAGAAAGAAAACCTAACCTAACTAAAAATTCTCCATACCCACCATTTAAGCATAATACCTCTTTAGGTAAAGTCCATTTCTGGGTTTACCCAAAGAGTCCCCATCAAAATCTACCAGCTCATAAGCCCCTTTTGCTAGCTTTCGCTTTACAATGTAGGGTCCATGCCACATAGGAACGAATTTTCCAGCACCTAGCTTATCGTTAGCTTGATCATATAATAGCACTAGGTCTCCCTCCGAAAAACTTCGAGGGGTCACATTTCTATCATACTGAGCTTTCATTCGCTTCGCGTGAGTCTCGATTGCCAATGCAGCGTCACGTCGAGTCTCATCTAATTTAGCTAAGTACAATAAACGTTTCTCCTCTTCGGAAGTAGCTGGAAGTAATTCGACAGCCATTTGAAGTGATGGGATTTCGCATTCAATGGGTAACACAGCTTCCAAGCCATAAACTAGCTGGAAAGGAGTGAACCCTGTTGAAGTTTTCACTGAGGTTCGGTATGCCCATAGCGCTGAAAATAACATGTTGTGCCAATTCGACCGATGAATACCAATGGTTCGTCGGATCATGATAACCAAAACTTTGTTGATAGACTCAACCAAACCGTTGGCTTGCGGATAATAAGGAGTAGAGCTATCGTGGCGCAAACCAAGCTGGCTTGTAAGCTCAGTCATCATGATGTTTCGAAAATGGCTCCCATGGTCAGTGATGATTGCTTGTGGGACACCAAACCTAGTTATAATATGATTGAATACGAAAACTGCAGCTGTTTTGCCGCTTGCGTCGAATGTAGGCATCGCCTCGGCCCATTTAGTGAAATAATCAACCGCGAGGATGATATACGCATGCCCCCCGGCCGAGTGAGGGTTACAAGTAATAAAGTCGATACCCCATTTGGCGAATGGACCAACGACAATTATAGGGTGGAGAGGAGCAGGTGGTGCGCGCATCTTGCGATCAAACACTTGACAGTTGTGGCACTTCCGGACTGCAATGATACAATCTTTAAACATAGATGGCCAGAAATAGCCAGCGCGCAACACCTTCTGAGCTGTGGCATACCCAGACATATGACCGCCACATGCTCCAGAGTGACAATCATTCAAAACCCTCTCAGCCTCTTCGTGTGTTAAACAACGTCGAAAAACTAAGTCTGCCCCCCGGCGATAAAGTGTATCTCCAATAATTTTGTATTGCTGGGATTGAAACCGAATTTTTCGACGTTCCGCCTTTGAAGCTTCAGGCCGAAAGGTTTGGGTTTGGAGATAGATGATTATATCCCCGTACCACGGATCTAAAGTACTGATAAGAAATAAAGATTCGTCCGCAATGGACTCCTCTGCCACAGTTTCTGTGTCAGTACGCGGGAAATCACACATCAATTCCGCAAAAACTAAGGATTTCTTAGACTTGGACTTCTCAAACTCCAAGTCGAACTCTTGCAGGATAACGATCCATTTAGAGTACTTGCCCCCTAGCAGTTGTTTTGTCAAAATATAAATCATAGGGTTGCAATCCGAAATAACTGTAGTTTTACGGAGAAGAATGTAGTGACGAAAACGCTGGACAGCTTGAACGGCTGCCAGGGCCAATTTCTCCACATGCGAATATTTTAGCTCAGTGGGATTTAAGGTCCTACTGAGATAATATATCACATGTTCCGCTCCGAATTCATCTTCTTGAACTAACACCATTCCAATGGTGGAATGCGAAGCTGCGAGGTATAAGAAGTAGTCTTGGTTGTAGTTGGGAGGATGCAACAACGGTGCATGGGTCAACGCGTGCTTAAGTGCATCAAAAGATTGTTGGGCAATCTCGTCCCAAGAGAATTGAGCGTTCTATTTCAACAACCGTGTAAAACCTTTAGTGACCTCGGCGTAATTTGGAATGAATCGGCGTAAAAAATTTGCTTTCCCTTGCAAACTTTGGAGTTGGCGCAAACTCGAAGGAGGGGGCAATTTGATGATGGCTTCGACCTTCGAGGGATCGACGCGAATGCCGGCTTTTGAAACAACAAATCCCAGCAATCGACTCGCTTCTATACAGAAAACACACTTGTGTGGATTCAACCGAATACGATAATGCCTACACCTCATAAAGATTGCTCGTAAGTGGACAAGGTGATCAGCTCGATGTAAAGAATGAGCAGGCAAATCATCGAGGTACGGTTGCACAATGTGCTTGATGTCATGAAATGCGTAAGACATCGCCCGTTGAAAAGTGGCTCCGGCATTCTTAAGCCCAAAAGGTAATTTGCAATAAGCAAATGTCCCCCATGGACAAATGAACGCCGTTTTTGGTTGATCGGCAGGTAGAATATTGATTTGATTATAGCCCGAAAAACCATCCATAAAGGAAAACATTTCACTTCCGGCACAATCATCAATTATTTGATCGATATAAGGCGTTGGATAGTTGTCTTTTGGACAAGCTCGATTTATATCCCTATAATCGATACAGATTCTTATTGTTCCTTGTTTCTTGTTAACCGGAACAATATTCGATACCCAATCCGTTAACGGGATTGGATAAATGAAACCTGCTTTCAACAGCTTCTCGACTTCTGCTTTAATCACAGCCGCTTTCCGAGGGTGAATCTGACGCAACCGTTGCCGGACGGGTTTAGCGTCCGGGTAGGTCTTTATTTCATGAACAACAATGGCAGGGTCGATTCCCGGCATTTCCTCGTAAGACCAGGCAAACACATCGCGGAATTCTTGGAATAGGGCCTTGTAAATTTGGATTTCATCTTCTGTACATGAGGCACCTATATGAATGTTTTCCTCAATTCCGGGCTTCACTGAAATGTCAATGGGAATAGTGCGAGAAATATTCCCTAAATTCAACTCTGAATCAGGATGTTTCGTTGGATTCTGAGCATCTTTGACATATTCAGCGGTAAAGATAGATGAAAAATCATTTTCAAGAACATCATCCTCAGGTAAAAACGAAGATCTGTGATGAAGATCTTCCCATGGTAGATCGTCTACACTTAGGATTTCGCGAAGGTGCTCGTCAGATGACACGACTTCGGGAAACGCTATCCGTTCTAAGGATGATGTGAAAAGTGACTCTTCACTGACCACATTCATTTGGTCGATTTGGGTTGAAAACGAGTCGGTAAAAGACATGACGGCTTCATAAGCAATTTCATATGGACTCAAAGGCATAGCATCACCGAATGAGTCTATCTCAGATTCAGATGGGATGATCCAAGGATCATCATAAATAATGTTGTCTGATGTAATCATATGAATTGATGCAAATGAAGGGTCTGCGTTGATTGGAGGGAAAGGAAAAGTTCCCAGTAAACCGGAATCTTTAACTAAACCGACGCCAACGTCCCTATAAGGGATTGTCGTCTTACCGACATGCTGGATACTTTCTGAAGAGGCTGGATCGGATGAAAAGTATGTCAGCTGATCAATTGTCACGATCTTACCGTTATGTGGAAACTTTATTACTCTGAAGACCGATGAAACGACCGCTGTCATAGCATATGACCAACTTCGACCCAAAAGAAGGTTGTAGTCTAGAGGGGCATCAACCACTTCCACATCCAGACTAACGGTTTTACCTTCTACCCCTATAGGCAATTCCTGTAGAATACCAAACGGACGAAACCCACGGCCATCAAAGGCCTTAAGGATGGTGGGGGATTGGTTCAACGAAGGAGAACCAAGAGATCTCCAACATTGAATCGACATAATACACGTAGAAGCTCCCTCATCAATCACAGTCCGATGAATAGGCCTGTTTTTTACTATCACTGGAATTTGGAAAGCCATTTGATGGGGTAGACGCGGTGTACTATTTTCTAGATCGAAGATTATCAGGTTCGGGTCCTGAACATCAACAGCTCCGATAGCCGACAAAAGTAATTTTCGTTGTGTTGGGCATGATTGCAGCACTTCTAACGCCGACATTGCTGAGGGTGAAACAGCTAAGTCCTCAACAATGTTGTAATTCTAGGCTGCTCTTGCATGTGGATTGAAAGCAGACCTTCGAAGTACACCCTTGGCGGGCGGTTTGATTACTAAGTCTGGGTTAGGTTTTTCGATCTGTAGTGGATCGGAACCAGGAGCTGAGGTTGATGGGTTAGAGTGAGAAGATTCTGCTTTCTTACCATCAATAGGATTCTTACTACCATAATCTTGCGATCGAGTCGCAATCCTCACATGAGACATCATCAAAATGGGTTCTTCACTGGCATTCGAGGAAGAACCTATCATCTTATTCTCCTGCTCCGGAAATGGATTTTTCAACACAGCAGGAGTGGGAGAACCTTTGACTATTTTCACAACCTCGGCCCGATGAGGGCAATCTCTTGTAAAATGATCCTCTTCACAAATAAGACAAGGATATCGAGGTTTGCGTTTTTCGTCATTGGTTTCTGACTTTTCTGTTTTCTCCTTCGGAGCCTTGTCTGCTTTAGCCTTCTTCTTCCCTTTCTTCTTTCCACCGTTTTTTGATTTGGCCGTAGATGACTCTACAGCGTGAATATCGGCGGAAAGTTCAGGAGAAGACTCTCTTGTTGGGGAATCAGGCAAGGTGATTATAGGAGTAGTAGAACTCTTGGAAGACTTCTTCTTGCTCTTTGTGTTCACCGTACCAATCATACCATCAGCGGCATGAAATCCCGAAGGAGCAGCAGCGATTTGATTCGATTTTGGAAGATCTGGAATCTTCTCGTGTAACATACCCGACTGAATATAAACTAAGTCAAGGTACTGCGCCTGAGCAATGACTTGCTCCTCAGTAACGACTCTGGCCTTAGCTACATCTTCAGTAATCTTCGGTAACAATGATTTAACAAACCATTCAGCTAAGATTTGGTCCGGAATAAAAACTTTCACCAACCTTCTTCGACGTCTCCACTCATGAATGTGATCGGAAATATACGTGGACGTCGATTGTTTTAGTGAAGTTAATAACTACGTGCCGTTATCGTATCTGACCGGCAACTGAAAGTGAGTTAAGAACGAGGTAGCTAACTGGCTAAAATTGTAAAAAGAGGCCCGTGGTAACTCAATGTACCACTTGGCCGCGAGACCAATGAGTGTACGCTGAAAAAGACGTAAGCGGATCGAATCATCCGAGATAGAATTTGAAGCACACCAGAGGTGGTAAGTCATCACATGATTCGACGGGTCCTCGCCAGGCTTACCTTCGAACTTGGGTATATCACTGGGCAACTTATTTGGCATTGGCGGCCAAAACTGAAGATATTGAATTGGATCATTCGTTAGGCGCATCAAGTCTGGTAAATCCAAAGTTGCGATAAACGGTAATTGCCGATTAGGATCTCTAAAACTCTGAGTCATGACACCAGCCCCAGGAGGAGGATATCCAGGATAACTAGGAACAGGAATCGCATTAGGGATATTATATCCTCCTGGAAAACCAGGATTAACCGGACCGTACTGGGGTTGTTGAGGTTGTTGATAAGTGTACCCAGGATACGGTTGATACTGGTAAACCGGCTGCTGGACAGCTTGCCTTTGTTGGTACTGTCCCTGGTACGGTTGTTGAACAAATTGAGGTTGAGAAGTGACAACCGTACTTATACCAGGCTGACCCATAGGCATCTGGACCGTGGTTTGAATCGTAGGTCCAGACAACGGTAAAGATGCCTGAGGAGTGGTTGCAGAGACAGTAGAAACCGGAGCTGTCGATACTCCAGAAGTAAGTGCGGTAGATGCAGCGGTAGTTGCAGCAGCCGTTTGAGATGGAGTACTAGGTGCAATTGGCGGCTGAGTAACTACCGAAGTTACAGAAGTTTGAACATTTGACTGGGCAAGTTGCGGTTGCTGGGGTGAACCAGAAACTACGGGTTGTCCAGCTTGAGGTACCAATTGTATACTTGGCTGCAACACCTGTTGACCCTGTGATGGATCCCACACTAACATTCCAGGGTATTGACCCGTAACAGGTTGAGAATACTGAGGTCCATAACCGGATTGAGGATAGGATTGATAATTGTAAGGTGCAGTTCCCATACCTTGACCATATGACTGACCTTGAGGTGGTTGATAACCTTGACTCGAGTATTGACCTTGAGGTTGATAACCTTGGGGTAAATACTGATACTGGGGTTGACCTTGACCTTGAGGTTGATACCCTTGAGGTTGATACCCTTGGGGTTGCCATCCTTGAGGTTGATATTGATACTGAGGTTGACCCTGGGGTACATATTGAGGCTGGGGTTGACCTTGAGGCATGTATTGCACCATAGGTACATACTGACCTTGAGGTTGCCCCCCAGACACAATTTGTGTACCTTGAGGTTGCCCCCCAGGCGGTAATTGGGGCTGCCCCCCAGGCGGTAATTGGCCACCTTGAGGTTGGGAAACGGGAGCTGAACCTGACATCATGTAAATGTCTCCTACACCTAATGGTATATTACCATTGTTTCCAGCTAATAACCCATGATCAACGGGTTGAGGAGACGCCCCCGCAAAGGTACCAGAAAGCGATTGATACCCAGTGGGAACAGAAGGACCGCCGTGTAAGAAAGATTCAGGAGCTTGAGTAAACACGGACGACTGACCAGACATATTTACAGGAGTATAAATACCTCCAGGTGGAAAAGGAGTACGAGGTGGAGAAAAACCTATCCCTGAGTTGTCTAAATAATTGGTTAACAAAAGGTACCAAGTAGTACTTCTAGGAGGACTGTAAAAGATAGATTCACGCTCCCTTAGATCAATAGTAAGTTGATCTTCAAGGTTAGAAACGCCTATTTCTTCCTCTGGAGCAAGTTCTTCAATAGCAATCAAACCAGTAGGAAGATTTTCGGTGATAATTCTTTCTATTCTCGGTGAATCTGGAACACTAGAAGTTGGAGTAACAGGTTCAGATATTTCAGGTTCTTCGCCTGCATCACTAGCAGACGAAAAACTACCAACAAGCTTAGAAACTGTAACAGCTTCGGGATTATAACCTGTCTCTAGACTTTGGTAATCTAGATGGACTACCAAGGAAGATTCTCCTTCTTCAGGTGAACCTACTTTACTGCCACTAGGAGGAGTTACAAGGACCTTCAACCCTTCGTACTGACCCGGGACGTCTTCAGGAGATCCACCCCGTGATCTACGGAGTTTCCTCAACAAATCAGTTCCGGTAACAATCTCAGGTGACTTGCCCCGAAGTCTACGGGACTGTCTCGGTAATTCCGCCACAGCTAAAAACTTTTAACTACTACACACGAAAACAAAATAAAATTTCAAATCAAACCACCTAAAGTCTCTAAAGAACCAAACAAATTTGAATCACACGCCTAAAGAATCTAGGGCGTCAAACCAAGCACAAACAGTAGCCTTCCAGAACGAAAGCGCTAGTTGGTGATGAAGCCCAACATCGCTGGATTCAGTACAGAAGTGGCGGGTGGGACAGTTACCCCGGCAACCTGCTTAATGAATAGACTGGACCAAGTTCCTCCACTTTAACCGTCTCGAGTGAAGTGAACCCCCCAGAAACTCCAAGTGAGTCTAGCCGACGTCTGCTCCAGGTACAGTGGGATCCTCCCTCCACCGTCACCTCGGTAGAATCCTAAAGATAATGGTCACTAAGGTTACCAACCGCAACAAATGCACCTGGGGGAACAGTCTAAACTCCGACAGCACGCAAGGGCAGAGTATCAAGCTCAATCCCCTTGCCGACTCCTTGACAATAATCCAAGGTTTACCGACAAGTGACCCCTGGCTCCTCGACAATGGTTAATCTGAGGTTTACCGTTTGTAATACGTGTGTGTCTGGCGTCGTTCCCAACGAGGGAGGATTGATCCCCTCACTGGTTCGGACATGAGCTCGTGCTTCTCCTTTAAAAGGAGCTTTCCCAGAGTACAAATGAGACAATTGGATTTATTCTATCACAAGATAAGCTACTTGTTTGGTTTTGTTGTCTTGGAGAGTTAATTACTCACCTACTCCAAGACACTAGCCTGATCTAAATTGGTGTTTCAGAGCCCTAGTAAATAAAAGTTACTACGTCGATTTTACTTTAAGCGTTAATTTTATGGTTTTTCTTAAAGACAAAAGGTAGCGGAAGTGAAACCAATGGTGTGTAGACTCGACTCAAACCACTACAAAGATGCACCTAATATGATTTACGCTACTTTCCTCTTTCAATGAAATTCCTAACTAAGAGAGTTGAGAGATGCAAATTTTATAGAAAACAACTTTCTTAGTAAAGACAATCAAAGAAACAATTCTCTTTATCTTTTCAAGCATACAAACATGACCACTCTTTACGTGCACGAAAAATTCTTTTTCTTTCAAAATGCCTCAAAGCTACTTGAAACAAAACTTTTCAAATGAGATGTTTTTGTATTTTCTTTTATCTAATAAAGCATATAAATCTATTTTAACGAAAATTAATCTCAAAAACTATAAAATCTATGAAAACTTGACTCACAAGCAAATCAAAAGGGAAATTTACTCTAAGCAAACCTAACGAGGCAAAAGCCTACAAGGATGATTCTAGGTTGTTTTACTTGACCACAATCAAGCCAAGGACCAGCTAATGCAGAATCAAAAGACCAGTCAAAACAAAACTCAAATCTTTTTGTTCTTTTTGTAAAATGGAATTCAAGACTCAATCAACAAGCACTTCGAAATTTGCCCAAAGAAACAACTCAATGGTAAGTTGCTCTCACAGGTAGAATTTATGACAGGTCTGACTTCTAAGAATGCTGACAAAACCAGAGATATCTAAGGCTTGACAACTTCTACCGCCAAAGTCACTACAAGACCTACTCAAAAATCAAACCCTAGGGCTTAAATTTCTATGAAATCCACTAAAACACTCAATGCTATCGAAACAAGTTCAGGTGAAGATCTTTGACAAGGGACTAATGAATCTGGGCAGTAAAAACTGAGAAAAAGCAAAACCTAAGAGAAAAAATGCAAAAAATGGAATTTTTTCAAATTTTAGCAGGGGACGCAGGCGACCCGTTAAGACAGGTGCGGGCCCGCTCTGTGCACACAGCGACAGTGCATCCAGGGACGCACTGTGCAATACTCAGAGGGTGCGTCCTACTGGAAAATTCAAGAAAAACCAAAATAAATCTAACCCTAAGCTAACCCACCCAAAGACAAAGTCACAGAGCCAAAAACCAGAAAAATAAACCAATTTTCTCAGAGCAAAGTTCATACAAAGGAAAAGACTTTCACATCAATGGACTCCCTAGCGGAGTCGCCAATTTGTCAGGCGGAAAGAGTCGATAGTGCGGACACAAATCAACCTCCCTAGGAGCCTAAGACTCTCTAGTGACAAACAAGACAAACAAGAGCAATCCTTCTCTAAACATGCATTTACTATATGGGAGATCAAGTGTTTAGATCCTACCTGTAACCCAACGTTGTTGTAGCAGTCCAGCTCCGCTGATCCGGATGAGCTCCTCCTTCACTTTGAAACCTGCATACACTAACAATCAAACGATTAAATAGCACTTGATAATCTCATAGAATAAAACATATTTAACACATAGACCAAGGAGTACATGAAACAACTCATAAATAACAAGTTATTGAGAAGAATGGACTCATTTGCATTAATAGGTAACAAAAGGAACAAATACAACCTGAGCCTTGGTGTTGTGCAAGTCCCTCCCAGGGTCCATCAAGAGTTCTCCTTTACTTTGACAAAGCTCACCCACTTCCAAATAGAACAAGCAAAGATGGCAATCTCTCCTCACAAGCTTCTAAATGGGAGTCCTAATTCCTGCAGCATTTACCCTTAGAAATGTATAGCTTCCAACCTCTCCTCCTTCTGGCCCAATGCCTGTATTTATAGTGCTCAAGAGGAGGTTAATCAGGTCCACCATCAATGGGATAATCCCCTCTTTGGATGGGATAGCTCCCTTATTGATGGGATAAGTTCCTCTTTGGTAGGAGTGCATGAACCATCTGGAGGTGCTCAATACACGTCGAACAACCTTCTAGAATGCTCTAGAAATGACCACAAGTAACTTTTTAAAGATGAAACTTGTACATTTTAACCTTTACAGGGGGATGCACCTGCCCCTTTACATACAGAGCGTCCAAAGACGCAGCTTTTGTGAACATTGGGTGCGTCCCCGCAGGTAAGGTTGAGAGAACCTGCGTACCCAGAGATAAATACATTTATAAAGACTTTCTCTCTTTTTGGAGTTTGACATGGAGAGCAGAGGCTTAAGACTTGCCCAAGAGGATAGCATGACTGTTGATAGAGCCATACTAACTGTAAATAGCCATGGTGACATTTTTTAGTGTAACACCTTCCGGCTGATCTCCAAGGATCTCAGAGTCTCCTTGGTCGCTTAGGACTTGCTCGTCTTCTATTGCGGTGGAGCTGGTAGGTTGACCTCTTGGTGGCGAGGCATGAGGTTAGTTTCTTTCTCTAATTCTTGCCGCTCCATATCCATATCCATTTGTTCAAGTGCTCGCTCTATCTCCTGAGCGAAGTCCTGCTCCTGCGATGGTTCACCCTGTTTGCCTGATGCCAGCTATTTTGATGACTCCACTACCTGTATGGGAGCTATTTCATCCATCTGCAAGATACACCCCCTATTGTACCTGTTCTTACTGCACTTCCTTCTCTTGTCTGAATAGCTCCTGTTCCTTCCGGAGTTGCTCCTTCAACTCATGCAACTCCTTCTCTGTTTCCTCCATTCTCCGTTTCTCTCTTTGCCTTTGTGCGTTTCTCTTATCGCGTTGTTGCCTCTTCACCTCTATAGCCATAGCCACTATCTCCACAAGTGGATATGCTCAGAACTTGCAGCTTTGCTCTTCCTCCATGCAATCAAAAATCTTCCTCTTGCCCTTGTCACGCACTGGTATGTTCACCTCTGCTGCTGTTGTTGCTTCTAGTGCTCTCCGAGATGCTGCTTCACATTGCTTTGCTAACCATTCCATAGCGAAGCCGACTAGTTCATTGAGTCTGGAGGAGTTGTAACAATATCTCCATGGGTCCTCCTTCACCCAATGACATGCCCCGTGGATCCAATTTAATTGTACTCTTGTGTAGTGATCTTTCACAAGACAATGTGGGTCATACAAATTGTAACTTCAGAGATCGAATGGATACTTCTTCATCAGCTCTATTTTGGCATCTGTATGCTTGAAACTCCAGATCTTGTATAACCCAATGTGCAACGAAAGAGAAGGCTAAGGTACCTTCTTCTTCCGGTGCAGCCTAGCTGTCAATCCTGCCGAGATGTGATATGCTACTTCCTGCATGATGAGTATGTCCAAGGCAAACTTCAGTAGAACATGCAGAGGCTTCTTTGCGTTGTACATCCATATGAAGGTGCCAGACAGTGAGGCATACCAATCAGGAATGTCTATCAGTGCCTCCATTGTTTCCTTCGACATGCAGGGTGGATCCTGTTTGAATATTATCTTGTAAACCAAGGTGAAAAAATGATCGAATAGCCGTGTGATAACTCCTCTGAAGCTACATTCAGACAACATCTTACAGTAAGTGTTCACAGTAGTCTCCACTGGTGTCCATGCCCACTTCAAGCCTGGGAACTCTTGTCGAGTGTAGATTGCATCCAAGATGTAGGCAGACATGTAAATCTCTGCTTGCATACCTTTGGGTGGTTGTCGAGACCTTGTTACCTGTTCCTTCAACTGATGAGCCAACATGATGGACCAGATACATACTTTTCCCTCTCTAGCCAGTTGGTCCAACGCAATCACCCAACTCTGTGGGAAGATTTCCATGCTTTCTTGGCCATACAGTCGACATGCAAACATGACAAAGTATTGATACACCTTCCGCAGTATCCTCATCTTGTAGATCTGGTTGGGTGTCATCCTGAATTTAGCTAACTCCTTCACCCAGTTCTTCAAAATGTCTCTGGAGTTGGCATTGATTCTGGATAAGCTGAAGGGTGTCTCCATGATGGTCACGGGCTCCGTCATCTGATACATCTTATCATAATCCTGTGCCCTGAAGTTAACAATCCCTGTCCCGCTGACACTGCTCAATGTCATCGTCTCAGGATCGGTGTGTGAGATGAACCAATGTATCATGTCCTCGCATGGGAGCACGAGATACCTACATGCAATCCAATACAAGCGGAACTTGTGGATGTTCACATACACCTGACGGTCTTTGAGGTCTTCCCCAAATGTGCCTGCAAATGCATCATTGACCTCTTTCCATTTCAACTTGATTTCCTTGTTTAGAATCAGCTTGGTATCTTCATAGATCGGTAGACTTGCAGACACTCGCTCAACTGCTACTCCAGTTGCACTTCTGTCAGCGTCCTTTGATCCTACACTCTTGGAGGCCATTGGTCCTAAACTTCAAAGAGGCAGACTAACACCTGCTAGATATGGAGACAGAGTGACATGCATGGCAAGAAATCTGTCAGCAAAAACCAAAGAAAACTTGAGGAAAGACATGCAACATACCTAGGGATTGATAGGCAAGGATTGCGCAATTTATTCTGGGAGGCTGGCTGACTGGCTTCCAGAACTGCGCAAAAGGTAGTTTGGACTATCTGGGTAGGCTGAATGGCTGTTGGATTTATGCAATCTAAATTCTAGGCCTACTGGCTATTGGAATTATGCAATGCGCAATTTCATCTGGCAATGGTTGCAGGCCCAGTGACTGCATTGCGCAATTTTCTGGGCCAGCAGTCACTGTCCCTCAGAATTACGCAATGCAAGCCTGGAGGATAGCTCCTGGGAAGAAATGTGCATTTCCTGAGAGGAAGACAAAGCCTTCCTTCTCAGGATTATGCAATGTTGTCTTGGTGAGGTAGAGTCTGGGCCAAGGCTATCCAGACCCGACGACGGGCAACTGAAAGAAAATGTGATGGTGAATTCATGGCGATACTCAGTGTAAGAAAAATCAAATGATCGTGCATGCAAATAGTGAATGAAAGATTAATAAAATGGAACAACATGCATGTGGGTGGAGTGGGTCGCCGAATCGGCGACCGTTCGTGAAAAACAGTTTCATGCATGCGACAATAGTGAGATGATAACGAAAACTGAAACGGTGCTAGTATGCATGTAAATGATAGCAATCATTCAAAGAAATCAAGCAAACAACACTCACACAAGCAAAAACACAAAAAGCGACATAAATGCTGCAAAAGACAAGTTAAGACCACTTACCCGTGAATAGTTGAGCTAGATGTGTCGAAGAGTCCTGGATGTGTTGTGGGATGTCAGAGCTCCAAGATTAATGTGAAGAAATGAGCTCTAAAGCGTCAAATAAATAATTTTGAAGCTCATGACATGCATGCTGCAAATCTAGGAAAAAGCGACACTTGGAGGAAAGATTCTAAAACGATCTTTGCATGTAACCTCCAGTTGCTAAAAATAGCTCCCTAAAATCTAGGGATGCTTTTTTCATGTTGCTTTTTCTATTCTGGGAAAAAGCAACCCATGCATGCAAGTCAAGTTTTCTTGGTCCCGGGTGGAATCGTTCAAACCAACTGCACATGCAAGAGCTTGCTCAACTACTGGGAAAAAATGTGCATTTCTGGGAGGGAACTGGGCTGGCTACCCAGGAGATTTGCACAATTTCTGGGTAGAACAACTGACTACTGACTAGGATTACGCAATTCTTGGGCTGAGCAACCCTGCTGGGAGGAATTGCGCAATTTTCTAGATGAAGCTTGACTGGAAAATTTGTGCAATTTTGGAGCCCAGCAGGCTGCCAGATAGAATTGCGCAATTTCTAGAGGGAAGGCTGGTTGCCCTCCAGAATTGCGCAATTTCTTGAGGGAGCTGCTCAGCCTGCAGCTGGACTAAGTTCGGGGGAAACAACCTGTGAGGGGAATGCAACAAGCTTTGATGGACAAGCTATATTTCTACAAGAAAATCACTGAAGCTTGTGTACTTGACGAAGCAAGACATGCTGTTGTGAAAGGTTGGTAGGGAGGCTCCAAAACAAAGCTAAGGAAAAAATTTTGAGGGTGGTTGTAGCCGCTACAACACAATGTCTGCCATATTGCATAAGGAGTTTCTTTACCATTGATATTGATGACAATGTGGTCCCATACTCTCTCCAATATTATTATCCTCTCCTTGGCTACATCTTTTTTCCATTGAGCAAGGTTATGGGCATCTGATGCTTGTGGTTTTGCAACATCTGTCTTGATGTATTCTAGCAATCCATTGTCATCCAATACCACCTCCATGTGATCCTTCCATGTGATGAAATTAGAGTTGTGTTCCAAGGCATACTCTAGCCTCAACTTGTTGAAGGTCATCTTCGCAGCTATGAAGAGATCCTTCTACACTAAACTACAAATTCGAACCTCTTGAGAAACAACTTTGAAATTCCTAATCTAATGTGAATCTTGCTCTGATACCATATAGAAATTATGGTGTATATTTGCAACTTCTCATGAAGTTTTAATCAAAATCACAAGATACAAACATACTCTACTGCTATGCGGAATTGAATTCACAATTTATAACATCAATCACAAACATGCAATTAAAAATAACACACATCCACACAATATTTTTCCAGGGGAAAGCAATCTGCTAAAAAACCCTTTTCATGCTTGCATTAATCTGATGAACAGAGATGTATTACAATTGCTTTGCTCAACTGAGCACAACCTACAAGTGAATAACCTATCTCTCTGCTTAATGAGAAGCTCTGACCTGGACTTAGTCAATTTTTTCCTCTACTTGAGCCCCTATTTCCTTGTGCAATTCCTTGAGAAATTAGACCCCTATTATTTTTGGAATTTCCCCAAAATGGATTGCGTAATTCCCAAGGTTGATCATATGACTACATGCAACACCTATACACTCAAGACTAGTCTATAACTGATGTTACGCTGCCTTGGAATCTCCACCACAATCGGGGAACTCGAATTCTCTGCATGCACTAGCTATTTTGCACTCATTGGTCAGTTAACTGGATGATCACTAGGTTTGACTGAAGTCCCACTGCCCAACTGACCTTCCACTAGTTCCTCCAACAGTTGGAACTATTTTAACTGAAAACAACTTGAAATAATTGACCTTGATTGCTACAAATTAGCAATCACACATGCTTAACTGAACTCTAACTCCTCCAACTCGAATTTACTGAATAAACTGGGTGACACAAGCCATGTCACACAAGTTAACTACATCCAAGTTGTCTGTTGATGTGGAAATTTGAATTTTCTCAATTTAATCAAGGCAAAATCAAATTGAGAATTTCTTACTGCATTTTTTAACATTGACATGGTCTTAACACTATTGGAAAAGTAACAACTATATGCAAATCCTTCCAAGTGTGCCTTTGGGTTCAAGAAGTGAAATATTTGGGTCATATTGTATCACATGATGGTGTCAAGGTGAATCCTAACAAAATCATAACAATGAGAGAATGGCCAATCCCCAATACCTTAAAGAAACTCAAAGTGGTCCCATTTTATCATAATTGTACCCTTTGTCTCGTATATATATACACACACATGAAGGAGAACTAGTTTTAATATCACCATTGTCTTGTAAATCGTATTCATTGTAAAGGAGCTTTCCCCCTCAAATAGGACTATAATTATTTATCTTGTATCATTTTTAAGGCGCAAGATTTATAACAATTATTGAGCATGCACATTGAACTAAACAAAGCTAAAATGTTGTTTTGTTTTTGTTTTTGTTTTTGGTCTTCTTTAACATGTTTGAAAGAGAATTTTTAATCGAGTATTGATGCTCTACCTAATTTGTATATCCTTGTAATGGCTTTGAGCATTGTTGTCTAATAGTCACTCAAGGATCAAACCATGGATATTCATCATATGGAATATAAACATAGAATTAAAAGGGAAAAATAATTTTTTCTCATGTGGTGTGTGTGTGTGTACATGCGCGTGTATGGAGAGAGACAGAGAAAGAGATCCATATTAACTTTGAATTTACCATGTGTAGAGGGATAAATATGTTGAATTGAAAACTTTTTTAAATTAAAAATGTTTGAGAAAAAGTTTGCACCTCAAGAAATTTGATCCTTCACAATACATGATAAATCCCAAGGCTTTTATTGTAAGCTATTTATTCTACTACTATATACAAAAACAAGAGAGTAAATATGTTGAATTGAAAACTTTTTTAAATTAAAAATGTTTGAGAAAAAGTTTGCACCTCAAGAAATTTGATCCTTCACAATACATGATAAATCCCAAGGCTTTTATTGTAAGCTATTTATTCTACTACTATATACAAAAACAAGAGAGTTTCATACTCTGGTACTTTAAAGAGAACATAACAACCATTAAAGATATGCTTTTGATATCCAATTTAGATAGCTTTTAGATACAAAAAAATAAATAAAAAGAGTCTTGAACGTTGTCCCGAGGGAAACTAAGCATTACTAATAGAGGTTTAAGAAAGGTTATCAAATTTAGTCTATTATATTGGTAACTAAACTAGCCCCAAATCAAGTTTTCAACTACTAAAGACTAAGAACAAAAAGCCAACAAAACATTCATAACATAGAAAACCATGTGACCTAAGAAAGGAAACAAAAAAAGTTTACTTAAGCAAAAGGACATGTTGAGACATCAATGGGGTTGTCCTTGGAGCATCCCTTAGCTTCATAGATGAGGACACTGTCATGCATCTTCGCTAACCATGTGTAGAGAGTAACAAACACCCTTTCTTCTCCAAATTTTGAATACGTTGCTTGGGCTCCAATGATTTTGCATCTTGATTGAGGAGGGCATGAGCTACAAAAGTCAAGTGTGCCAATAGAGCTTCAAGGTTTAGTGAAACTTCGCATTTAGGGTTCTATTAGTCCCTAGGTCCTAAACAAGATGCTTGGCCATGAATTTTTTTTCCTAATCAAAGTGATGGGCCCTCTCCCTCTTAAGCTCTTCACTAAGAGCTGGAAGACCATGTTTGATTGCAAGTTGAAAGGAGCAATGAAATACTTTTGCTACATCACAGGCCACCAACGCCACCTTAGTTTGGCACATCGAAGCCTTCCCATGGTGGCAGGAGTATGGAGCCATAACGACTAGACAAAGTTAGAAGCAAAGGATAGAAAGAGAGTGAGGGGAATCGTTGCAACAATTTGGAATGGAAATAACATGCTAGAGAACAAGAAAAGTGAAACTCAAATAATACATTGGATGGCAATGGAGATGGAGCCACACAACTTCCATTTGTGGTGAATTGATGGCATTATCTTCCATCATCATTCCAGTTGCATCCTAAGCCATCATGCCACAAACTTCATGTTGTGCAAACAAGATCTACAACCTACTCTTGACTATTGTGTTTAAAGACGATATGTAAGTCCGATAATGTTTTTTATTTCCATCACATGAGAATTTAGTCTAATTATACAATCAAATACCCAATATAAAAATTGATACATCCAAATTAAAATGAATCTATACTGATTATAAAAATAAAAATTACCTAAATTAAATTAAACAATATAAAGTAACATCATAACTCCTCTAACCTAACCCTTAACCTTATAACTATGACCTAACACCTACTTTTGATACTCCTCTAACCTAACACTTAACCTTATAACTATGACCTAACACCTACTTTTGATAAGGGGTGAATAATGAGTCACATTACATCATTAGAGAGTTCATTACCTGTGGGTGTAAATCAGCTATGAACAATATAAAAATATCGTTAGAGAGTTCATTGCTTTTCATTAGACAGTCGTTATGAGCCATTTGTTTCTCTTTTAACAATCTAGTCCCCACCGTACGAACTTGACGTGTAGCGCACTTAACTCTATCCAAGGAGCCTGTATATAATTACAAGACTTGATCCTTCACAAATAAAATAATAATTATTACTTTATTACAAGACTTGATCCTTCACAAATAAAATAATAATTACAAATAAAGTAATAATTAGGCTACGTCATCTTTTAACGCTTTACAAATAAAATATCATGTCTTACTTTTGAAAAAAAATGATGGTCCCAATCATGCAAATCACTTGACTTTTAATCGAATAAAAATAACATTTAATGCTATGTTCAAATTATTTAAATCTAGAATGCATGCCTGCATGCTATATATTGGTATTGTTTTTGATAAACCGAAATGATTCCAAACTAAATATGGAGATCACCTTGAATTTTAAAGTAGATTTAATCCTATTTAATCATTGAAGACAGCATCTAATGCATAGGGAAAAGATAAACCAATAGCAAATGAATAAGGCTTGGTGGGGATAGAGTTGTTTCTCACCATGTATATTTTCTAATTTTAATGGTAGTAAAGGGATAGGTTGAAGTAAGGAGTGAACTTATAATATTATTTTAGTGCATAGATTGATATTCATTTTATTTAATTTTAAATTTGTTATAATAATTTTGTATATGTTATGGATTGAAATTCATTTTACATTTAAATTTAGATTTATTATAATATTTGTATTATTTTATTTTTATATTTAAATCATTATGTGATGGCAATTTTTTTTTACAAATAAGAAGGTTTTGTTTTTGGGTTGGTTATAACCTTAAAATTTAATTATTATTATCGTTATAAATCTAAGTTTATTTTATGTTTTTTGTGATGTCTTTCCACAACATAATTTTTAGGGATGATGTATTAGTAAAGTTGTTGTTATTTACTAGAATAAGTGTAAAGATTTGATTTCGTTTTTCTAATTTATACTAATTTGTATTATGTTATTGAGGATAATCTTATGTTGTATTAGTAAATGTATTTATAAGCTTGAGAGATTTGAAATGTTCAAATATTTATAATATATGCATAGGTTCTATATTTATGAGACAATTGGGTTCTATAATGAACTTATTTTTTTTTTAAATTACAATTTATAATAAGCTTATTCATGAAAAGTTGGCATTCTATAATGAGTTTATTCATGAGACATTTGTGTTCTATAATCAATGTAGTGTAAACCTCCAATCCATGATGAGAACATGGCTACTTAATAAATATGGATTGTTAACATGGATTGTTAGACATGGGGAAGTGAGCTTATATGACCTAACCACATTAATCAAGACCTCTCAAAACATAATGAAAATGTTGGTTCCTAATAAGCATGATACCAAGTTCAATGGGACAATTACATCCAATAAGCCTCAAAGAAAATCAAACCTTAAACTTTATAGTTGTAAATGTAAATCCCTCAAAATACTACATTGAAATGTTATGTGCCTAGTAAAAACATCATGTGGTTTTGTAAGGTAATTAGATTGAACAGATCATGGGGGAAATTAATGCTTAAGCTTTATACTTGTAAATGCAACTCTTGAAGATCAAATTGGGGTATCTATTGAGACACTCCCATGAGATAGTGAAGAACTTATGTTTAGGGAGATATTTTAGTTCCACAAAATAATTAAGTGATTCACATGAACAATGTGAAGCATACATCCCTTTGAGAAAGAAAATCAAACTATTTAATAATTCCTAAAAGAAATGAAATTTTAAACTTTGTACTTGTAATGTAAGTGTACAAAAAATACAAAATTCATGTCTTTGGTCCCACATGTCCCATTTCCATGGAGAAGTGGGCTTGCAAGATAAGATAGACATGTTAAACTTTGTACTTGTAATGTAAGTGTACAAAAAAATACAAAATTCATGTCTTTGGTCCCACATGTCCCATTTCCATGGAGAAGTGGGCTTGCAAGATAAGATAGACGTGTTAGAGGTCCCATATGGAATCAAAGAAATTACTTTCAAAGAAGTGCATTTGCAAGGCATAGACACACTAATAGAACTAAGTGTGTCACATGTCCCTCATATAGAAGTGAACTTGAATAGCATATACACACAAGGGAAATAATTCCATTGGAAGCCTCTCATGAAACAATGAACTTCTAAGGTGTAGTTGCACTAGGAATATAATGTGCCACAGATCTCTGATGAAAAAGTGAATTTGCAAAGTGTAGGCACACAAGGGAATCAAATACATCACAAGTATCTAATGGAAAAGTGATTTGCAAAGTGTTGACACAATGAATCAACTGCATTGCAAGTGTCTTCTAAAAATGTGTACTCCCAAGATGTAGACACATAAGGGAATCAAATGCATCACAAGTTTCTTGTGGAAATGTGAACTTGAAAACTGTAAAACACATAAGGGAATAAAATGTATCACGAATCTCTCCTGGAAAAATGAACTCGCAAAGTGTAGACACATTAGATAATCAAATATGTTGAAGCTCTATCATGGGAAGTGAATTTGCAGAGAAAGACACACAACAGAATCAAATGCATTGGGATTCTCTCGTGGAAAATTTAACTTGTAAGGTGTAGACAAATACGGGAATAAAATGGGATGTAAGCATTTTGTGAAGAAGTGAACTTGCAAGGTCCAATAAAAAGACCTCATTGGTATATATAGGAGTCTAAATGGTCAAGATATAATTAGGGCCTATATAACAATACTAATGCAAATGCAAAACAATAACAATAGTGGCCATGGGTCACAATAATAACAATATAGGGGCTACACTAGTATTATAGGGACCTAACATGCCCCTCTCCTTCAAAAAAATGGCGTTGTTAATGCTTGAGAAGTTATGTATGCTTTTTTATAAAATATTCATCCTCCCATGTGGAATATTCAGCAAGTAAGCTCTTCCACTTAATGAGATACTCTGAAATTGATCGATTTTGCAGTTGTTAGATTCTTGTTTCATGATTACTTTAGGCTCAGATATGATTTTTCCTTCCTCGTCAAGTTCTGGAAATATAGTTTGTACTGGGATCTTGTCACCTATAACCTTCTTTAAGCATGAAACATGAAAAATTGGGTGTACTCATGAAGATATAGGTAGCTCCAATTTGTATGTCATAGTACCAATATTTTGCAACACTTTGTAAGGGCCATAGTACTTGGGTGATCATTTATTATCCTTCTTAGCTTGCTTGAGGGACATTTGTTTGTATGGTTGTAGCCATTAAAATACGCAATCGTGCATGCCAAAACTTCTTTCACTGCAGTGTTGATATTCTTGTTATTTCATTCAGTTCTGTGCCAGAGTCAGGTTATCCTTTAAAAGTTGGAGAACTTGTCATTGATGCTTGATTTGGTCATCCGTTGCTTAAACCTTAGAATTGTCTCTTAGAGATGATGCAATGGATGGTGGATGATATCCATAAAGCGCCATAAATGGGGTCATTTTTGTTGTCATATGGAAGGAAGTGTTATACCACCATTCTACCAGAGGTAACCACTTGATCCATTGTGTTTGTTTATCAGATACAAAGCAACGAATATACCCTTCCAAACATATGTTCACTATCTTAGTTTTCCCATCATATTTAAGATGATAAGATGAGCTAAGATCCAATTGAGTACCAAGATAAGAAAATAATTTTATCTAAAAATTTCTAGTGAAAATGGGATCTTTGTCACTTACAACAATCTTTGGGTTTCCATGTAGCTTTTGAATTGTTTCCACAAATGCAGTAATGATTGTACTAGCCTTGAAAGGATGAGATAGTGCACAAAAGTGTGCATACTTAGTAAGTCTATAAACTACCACCATAATGACACTCTTCCTTTGGACGTGGGTAGACTTGTGATAAAATCCATTGATTTCTCCTCCCAACGTTGACTTGGAATGACTAATGGTTGTAAAAGACCCGGGGTCTTAGTTGTCTCAACTTTATTTTGTTAGCAAACCTAACATTATACCACAAACTTTTGAATATCATATTTAAGGTCATCCCCAAAAAAATCCTTCTTGACCATGTGGTAAGTTTTTAAAACTTCTGAGTTCCCTCTTGTAGGAGAGATGTGCAATTCCGAAATAACCCTTTGTTTGGTTTGGAGTTCTTACATAGATGTAAACAATCTTTGTACCATAGTAAATAATATTTCCAGATAAATGTATCATATGCACTGGAATCTTACTGCAAATTTTGAATGAGTGTCCACACTTCTTTGTTATTTTTCTATTCATCCCTTTCTTTAGTTATCCACTCAGGTTGGATAATATAAATGGCATAGAGTAATGCCTCTACATCCTCATCCCTTCTTGAGAGTGCATCTACAAAAACATTTTGATTCCCTTTTTTGTACATGATTTTAAAGTCATAATCCGACATCTTTGTGACCCAAGTTTGTTGCTTTTCTAAAGATAATCTTTGTTCCAAGAAGTATTTCAAACTATCATGACTTGGTTTTACCTTGAAGTATCTTCCCATTGGGTAAGGGCACCATTTATTCAGGGCATGTAGTATTTCCAACATTTCCCTCTCATTAGTAGGTTTGTGTAAATGCTTTCCCTTGATTGGATGAATTTCAAAAGCATTGAGTCATCCTTCTTGCATGAAAACAACTCTAATGCCATTTCTTGAGGAATCACATTCCACAATAAAGATTTTTGTGAAGTTTGGTGTAGTTAAGATCAAAGCTTGTCGCATTGCCTCTTTAAGATGTTCAAAGGCCTTAGTTGCTTTTGGAGTCCAAGAAAATACATCTTTCTTCAGTAATATCGTTAGAGGTGCTACTATTTTCCCATAATTCTTAACAAACTTGCGATAATACCTTGGCAACCTAAGAAATCCTCGAAGATGCTTTAAGGTTGTGGGGATTTTCCATTCCTTGATTACTTTAATTTTGTTAGGGTCTACCTTTGGCATCCTCATGAGACACAATATGACCCAAATATTCCACCTTGGGTACCCCAAAGAAACATTTGGATGGTTTTGCATACAATTTTTTCTCCTCCAAAGTTTAAGAAACCTATCAACATGTTGAACATGATCTTTCCAAGACTTGTTGTAGATTAGTATATCATCAAAAATTACTAACACAAATTTTCTAAGGAAGGTTTTGAAAGTGGAATTCATCAAACCTTGAAATGTGGAAGGTGCATTACTAAGGCCAAAAGGCATGACCAAAAATTCATTATGACCTTCTTGAGTTCTAAATGTTGTTTTTAGAATGTCTTCTATATTTATTCTAATTTGATGATATCTTGAATGAAGATCTAACTTGCTGAAGTAAATTGTTCCATTTAATTCATATAAAAATTCATCGATGACAAGAATGGGAAATGTATCTTTAATAGTGAGCTTATTGAGATCTCTATAATCCAAAAACATATGCCATGAACCATCCTTCTTGTGCACCAATACTACTCGATAAGAGAAAGAACTTTGGCTAGGTTGAATTATACCTGCCTCTAGCATTTATGTAACCATGTGTTCCATTTCATTCTTTTAGGCATAGAGATATCTGTAAGGTATGATGTTTGGAGGAACACTTCCTAGAATCAAGTGAATAGCATGATCATGATCACAAATAGGTGGGAGACCTTTGTGAGTCTCAAATACCTTGGAATGATTGTCAAGGACTCTTTGGAGATCTAGAGAAATGGATGGCTTCGATGTTTAAGCATCTAGTGAGCGTAATTGTGTAATAACTCCTCATTATTCCTTATTCAAAATATTTTTCATGCCATTACAACTAATTATATTCCTAGGCTTCTATGTGATACCCCTTAATTCAATTTCCTTCCTTTCCCAAAAAATATTTAAGAAAAGTTCTTGAAAATAAAAGGCTATCGTCCCTAAATATTGTAACCATTGGACTCTCATGAATACAATATCAACACCATGCATTAGAATGGAAAACATTGGACTATTCAATACATACTCCCCCATGATTAGATTGATATTATGGAACTTCCCTAAGCAATTTATAGTTCCTCCATTTGCAACCATCACTTGCACTCTAGTGTTGGATATAGAAAGCAGTTCAAAGCCTTGGCTATCTTAAAATGAATAAAATTATGAGTACTACCCAAATCTATCACCACTATTACCATTTTCTTCTTGATATATCCTTTTACCTTGAGATTTTGAGGAGTGGTAAGTCAGATTTATTTCTTCTTTTTCAACCCCCGGGGTTGGTTCTTGGTGTATATCTTCTTATTTTGATGTTTCTTGTTCCTTTTCTCCCTCATCTTCACAATCTATGTAAAATAATTTATTCTCATCACATTTATTACCTTTAGTGTACTTGTTAGCACAACTGTAACAAATCATTTTTGTTATCTTTTCCTCTAGTTGGTTTGGTGTCAACCTTGTAGATTATGGGAGGCTAGGAGAGGTAAACTTCCATCTTTATAGCTATGAGTGGTAGACCTCCTTGTTGCCATAAATGTGCTTTCAACATTTATTACCACCCTAAATGAATTCTCCAATGACTTAGGTTCCCAAAGGCGAACTTCATGTTCTATATTATCCTTTAAAGTTCCTATGAAGACATCAATTAGATGCTCCTTTGGAATATCAATTACCTTGATATTCACTCTTTGGAAGTTCTCAATGTGCTCCACAACTATACCCCTTTGTTTGAGATTTATTAATGGATAAAGACGATATTTCTCTTTGTATCATTTCCCCCATAAAAATTGTCCAAGTTACAGGTGATTTACGACAACAAATCCATCTCTTCCACACAAAATGATTGGGTTCTAAGTATAAAGATGCAATGTGTACATTTTTTGTGTGTTGCACATCATGTAGATCAAAGAGTTGCTCCATCTATAGTATCCATGTTATCCGATCCTTACTATCAAAATTCCTTGTATAAATATTTAGAATGTGGTTGGTCTTCAACCCAAACTTGGTGTCTCTAAATCACGGTTCACATTCATTTTGTCCTCATCACGGATTTCATGAAATACCTTAACACTACTAGAAAGCATTTCTTGTAGCAACTTGATCAAACCTTCCTTCAAACCTTCCATTTATTCTTTTAACCCATCCTTCAAACCTTCCATGTCCCTTTTTATTTTTTCTTCTAAACCATCCATCTTAACATTCATCGCTTCCAATTGATTTTTGGTTGCTCTTTGTGAGAGTGCAAATTGTTGCACTTGTTCCTGCAAATTTGATATTTTGTGTTGCATTCCCTCTTCTTCATGTGTCATAGTAGATATTTCTAAGGGCTTAATGGGTGTAGAATACTTTTATTTGGGAGGCATTTTAGAACCAATTAACAATATTTATTCTTTACTATGCTTTTTGAATCACTTCAAAGTAATTTTTTTAAACAAAAAGTTATGCAAATTTAAAATTACACACCTTTTAAGAGCTTGATTTTGAGCTTGTTTATAAGGTTTACCTTGAAACTATTGTATATCTATGATTTTTTCCTCCAAAGGTCTAAAATTGCGTCCTATGGTAGTCCCTTGTGACTTCTTTCCAACCCCACCAGTTAGACAAAGATTGGGTTCTTTAATATAAATTTTTGCCAAATCTCCCACGATGGCTTGATTATGGATTGGTTCAGTAGAGCGAACTTATACAGAATGCCATGTGTCACTTTTTTAATATTCATCCCTAAAATGATAATCGAAAAATAAAATTCCGTGAAATTTCAGTGATTTTTAATGAAATTCAACTTCGATGCTCAAAGAGAAATTTATGACAATTTTCCTTGGGACACCTGTTTGAGACAAAGTTTTGGAGCATACAAAAACCCTAACTTCCTTGGACCATATCTCCAAAAATATAGCGAACCAAGGTCTGAAATTGTAGCCAAATGTTCATCAAGAATTCATCTCCACTTGGTAACAATTCTAGGGTTTGAAGCTTCACATAAAAAAAAGTTAAGCGGAATTTCCAAGACGACCCATTTGGAGTAGCAAAACCATAGGATCAAGAGCTCTGATACCAAATGTTAGTATCAAGATCAAAATAACAAGAAAGCATAAGAAAATATAGCTCAATGACTAGATAATAAGCCACTTCGAGGGTAAAACCTCCCTTTACATCACATAAATAAAGAATTCTTGGATGATTCAAATGGAAAGACCTCCATGGTATATATAGGAGTCTAAAGGGTCAAAATATAATTAGGTCCTACATAACAATAATAATGCGAGGGCACAACAATAATAATAATGGGCTTATATAATAACAATATAGGAACTACACTAGTATTATAGGGACCTATCATGTAGACACACAAGGGAATCAAATGGGTCACACATCTATCATGGAAAAGTCCCATAAATGGAGTGAGAAGGGACATGCCCCATCATGCAGATGGTGAGGATGTTATCACCTCATTCAATGTGTGAGGTCGTTGCTCCCCCATTCTTTGTCATCATATGGAGATGCAGAGGTTATGATAAGGCCAGGTTATTGCAGGTTAGATAGTGGTAATAGTTCTGGATGGGTTATATTCATGTTCCATTCCTCACATGTTGCTTCAGGTGGATGGCAATGATTGGCTCCTTTTTACATCATTCTATGGGTAGTCTAGTGCAATGGAAATCAATGCTATCTTCATTGGTCTCCACATGGAATTATGTATCAAGCTCAAGACATGGTGTTTGTTGTTCTTTCCTCCACTTTATCTACATCAAATTATGCTTTTCTTAGTTTTTCATGGTCACTAGGTCCACTGGCCATGGGATTTCTACATTCACATCTGAGCCCAACACTTAAGCATGTGTTTGTAGCTCCATTCATCGAAGTATGCTCCTATTTGTTTCCATTGGTTCACTAGGATGGTTAGGCAAAGAGATCATTGTTGAACAAGATGTGGGGGTTGTGGGTCGCAAGGAGGCTCCAAGGCCAACATGAGGGTGTAGAACTCAGTTAGGTTGTTTAGGGAGCAATTGTCATTGAAGGTAAAGGAGGCGCTTCATGAATTGGAAGAATACATTGTTGTAGAGAGAAAATACTTGTTCGACTCTAAAGTGATTTTGGATATGAAGGAATGGGTGCCTAACATGGACCATACTCATGAAAGGTTGAACGAATATCTTCTTTTCATTGACATGTTTAGGAGGCTGAACTCATTGTTAGGTCAAGTTCTTTTGGATTGTAATGATGCTAAGGAAGAAATGATGTTGGTTTTGGATGATGTTATGCTTCAACAAAATGATATGAGCAAGCAAATCAAGAGAAATGAGGCAAGTGTGGCTCCTGGTGCTGGCCTAAATTGTTGCAACCATGGGGATCTCAACCCAATTTAGGTGGATGCTTCCCCCTATTCTTATTCTTTGTCATGATGTTTAGCTCTCAATTTGTGGTGTGTTTTGGCTCTACCATTCCTTTTATGCTTGGTTTATGATTTCTAGTTTCTGTCCATTTGAAAGTAGCTCATAGTGAACAATTTCTATATCACTTTGTCAATCTAGGAGTTGCTTTGCTTTCTGAGATAATTATTATGAAAAATGGATTTTGATGTAATTATGATCTATTGTTTTGTCAGTGGTCTGGTTTCCCAAGTGGCAGGCCATTGTCAGGCAACATTTTTGTACACATGTAATTTCTTACAGTTAACCAAAATATAGCTTACAAAACAAGCATCTCATGGAAAAGTGAACTTGGGAGGCATACACATATAAGGGAATCAAATGCATCATAAGTATTGCATGAAAAAATGAACTTGCAAGGTGTAGACACAGAAAGGAATCATATGCATCACAAGTCTCTCATACAAACTTTAGGGGATCAAATGTATTGCAAGACTTACATGGAAAAGTGAACTTGCAAGGTGTAGACATAGGAATGAATCAAATACATTGTCAATAGTAAAAAGTTGAACTTGCAAGGTGTAGACACACAAGGAAACCAAATGTATCACAAGTGTCTAGTTGAAAATTGAACTAACAAAATGTAGACACACAAGGGAATCAATTGTATCACTAATTTCTCACAGAAAAGTAAACTTACTTAGTGCAAACACAAAAAGAAAACAAATGCAAACAATGCATCGCAAGTGCCTTGTGAAAAAGTAAATTTACAAGTAATTATACAAATAGAACATCACACATCTCCAAAAATTATACATGTATCTTTAATTAAAAACTAAGTTAATGCAATATAAATATATCTAAATCCTTGAAAAGAAATAAATATTAAATTAGTAAAGTATAATGTAAAATAAAATGTTAAAAATAAGATAGGCTAATAAAATAATAAATTTATAATTATTTGCATGCAAAATTCATATACAAATACAATCTTTATCTTATCAATTTAAAAGGTTGACTTTTAATTAAAAAATAAATTGACGTATTATCTATTCTTTTAATCTAAAAATCACATAATTTATATATATATTTTAGTGAAATCTCCTAATTAATATATCATTTACTACCCATTATGAATATATCCAAATTCTAAACTGAAAAAGCTTTCCATGCAGATTATTCCTCATGTGGCCTCTCCTTTACACAATGGTTAAAAGCCACACAAGGAACAAAGAATACAGGGAACGGATCCTATCAACCAGGAAAATTATATCCAATTATATCCAATACCTGTAGAAGAAAGTTAAAATTCCACCCCTACATTGGCAAATGATTCCTCATGAATCAGCTACCTTTCACACAATTGCTGGAAGCCAGGCAGAGAATATTGGTGACCAAAATCTTGTAGGATGAGAGGGACTCTTAAGTATTTTATAACAGGCTTGACAGCGACTTGAAACTAAAAAACGTCTATCACATGCCCACTTCCGACTTCTGTGTCATTTGAGTGGGAGGAACGTAAGTATGCAGAGTCCACTGTAGTGGGTGAATGGGTAGGGTCGGTGGAGTTGTAGAATATATCATCAATACTTGGTGTCTCCTTCGGTAACAGCACGCATAATTGAGATATATATATTTATAGTACTCCAGTCTTTTGAGATTCTGATCCCTTCATTTTTCTCGGAACCATATAAGAAAGAAGCATGGCGTTGTGTTTCAGAGAGGTTCTGCTAATAAGTGGGCTCGGGCTCCCCTCGAAGGACTGTTATTCTGTTGGTTCAAGATTATCTGTGAGATCTTCAATTTCTGTGCGCACAAAGGATGTCACTACCAGGGCAACTGTGTTCCCAAAAAAGTATAAGCTATATGAAACTGTGAAGGTAGGATTTTCCTATTTAAATTTAAACTTGTTTTTCTTTTCCCCCTTTTTTTTGGAGAAGGTTCGGGGGATCAGTTCTTACAGTGGGTAATGTGTCCAGGTCTATCAGGATGCCTCCAGAGGCATAGTTTGCTATAGAAATGAATATGGTGAGCTCATCTGTGAAGGTTATGACGAGGGTCCACATTTGCGCCGTACCCAAGAGCAAGAAGAGCAGTACAGGTAATCAATTCATAGTTTGCAGGAATTTTTTTGGTTATTCTTCATTTTTAGAGCCTTTTTGGATCCATCGGTGCAAGCAGATACGCTCTGACCAGCGATCTGATATACCCAAAGCAAGTTATGAACTCCCTCAAGTAGAAATTCCTACAGTATTAGAGCTATCTTACCGAATATATAGATTATGGTTCAACACCCAATGCCACGTGGGCTTTAGATTAATGTTGCAGAGAGGGTATACCCATCCAAATCTGCCTTTTGTCTCCAGTTATAGGTCGTATATCTTGAATTCTAATATTTAAGTAGTTAGATTATTTATGTGAAATTTGGGATGTTTTCAAGGGAAAACCCTCCAGGAAAATCAAAGATGTTTCCTTATATTAGTCATTGGTATCTGTAGTGACTCAGGAGATTCAAGTTGGGTGTCAGTTATATTACTCATTGGTATATGTAGTAACTCAGGAGATTCAAGTGGGGTGTCAGTTATATTAGTCATTGGTATATGTAGTAACTCAGGAGATTCAAGTTGGGTGTCAGTTGGCACTGGATTACCCAAATTTTCAACAGTATTAATTACAATTGATTGAGCTAATTCCTTGGGTTTTAAATTCTGGACTAGTTAAATGCTCAACCCTATTAATCTCAATTGATTAAGCTAATAAAATCCATATCCAATTTTGGTTTAAAAATGTATTTGTCCTAATATCACTTTTCAATGAAATCCATTATACCCCTTAACTCATTACACCTTTACACCAACAAAGGGTTGGTCGATACCCCACTCAGGCTAAGGCTGTAGAGCGCCTTACTTCTCTTAGTCCGCAAAATACAATGAAAAAGCCCTTAAAATGATCCTTGAATATAGGTATTTTAGTCTACGAAATATTGATAAATTAAGGCCTCTACAAATTTCTATGACATGTAGAGAACACAGATGAAGCTATACCATGGTTGCTTGTGAAGTCCTCTAAAAATTGCTATGACATGTAGAGAATACAGATTAAGCTATACCATGGTTGCTTGTGAATTGGCTTTTGAATCTATAAGAACTCTTATCTTTTCAAAGTTGGATCAAGTAGTTGGAAGAGTCTTAACTTTTTTTCTTCTTCTTAATCTCATAGATACAGAAGTTATAATGAAGAACATTCGCTTTTTTGACAGACCAATTGTTTTTTCCCTGATACAGGGAAGATGTCAAACTTTATGGCTGTGTTCAGGAAATAAGACCTTACCTTCTTGATGGAATTGATTATACATGCATGGGCGTAGATCTTGTGGAGGCCTCTTCTGAAGGGAAAGATGAAAGCTGATGTAACATTTCGGGTGTGTTTGGTACCCAGTGGATAACTTAGCGCAAGGAAAATATGGCCCTCGGATTGAAATCTTGTGTAGGACAACGTCTCAAGAATTTCACGAGTCTGGGCTCTGTAAATTTATTGTAAGAAAGCCCTTCTGATGAAGATGTACAGTTTCCTGTCAGGGCTGTTTCTTTTGCTCTTTATGTGTATAACTCTGCCTTGGGATAATATACATAAATCGACCGAGGCAGAAAAGCCTTTTTATTGTACATTTGATTTACCAGAAGATAAACCTCTGAATGGTTAAGAATGGAAACAAAATTGAGTCCATCTGGTTATCATCAGTTTTGATGAATTGTCTGACTCTGTCATTGGCTACTTTAACCATATATTTTAAGCTTGAAAATATTGATTAACATCCATAACATGTTAATAATTGGAAAAAAAAACATAGAATTTCTTATAGGGATTTAATACTGTATATATGTCATGCATATAAGATGGGTGCAGATAAGCATTTATTCAAGACGTAGCTTAACGTTTAAATTCTCTCCTCTGCATTTCTCTACCACCACATGATCTGTTAATAAGGCCAGGAAAACATTGCCACACCCATTCTGATACTATTCTGAGTAGACTTACAAAGTATGTAAAGAAACATGCTGCTGAAGGGTGGGACTTTCATACTGCCAAAAGTAAACCACTAGATCTTAAGGCAGCCTATGTAATCAGATAGAAATCTGGAACTCTTTACAGTTTTATTTGATTTGCAGGCAAAACCTGCAAAAATGTTTCCTCTTTAAGGTCATGGAAGTAACTCTTGAATCACCATTCTCTAAATTTCCTCAATGCTTTAATGGACATGGATTTCCATATCAAAATTTGGAAACTGTCAATCTAGCCAATCCGAACATTATGGTTCCTCTGTCTAGAGGTTGAGACTAGCTCGCTTTCTTCTTTATTTTTTTTTAAATACCGAGATTGGATTTAAGAACAAAATAGGTGCTAATTTGTTTTGAATATGTACGGATTCTGGTAATTTTTAGATTTGTTAAAATTTTCTATTCCCTTAATTTTCACAACCAAAAACATAAAATGAATTGGTTGACTTGTTTCATTTCAACCATGCCATTCATTGTACTGGCAACTCTTCTCGCTGCAACTTGGAACTTCTTTATTTGTCCGTTATTGGTATTGGATTCCTACCAGCTATTGCTACTAAGCTTCTTGTCTTGGCCTTGGATTCATCATTTACAGGTGATATCACAATGATAATTGGCAATAAATTGTGATTTCCACTGTTTTACTTTAGAGTTTATTTATCCATGACCCAAACCATTGTGAAGGCAATAAGACATTTGCTACTTTGTAGCTTGTTGCATGTGACTGAGATTTTTTTATTTGATCATGCTTCGTATTAAAGTTTTGATCATGCATGGAAGGAGGGATGTTTTGCACTGAGTGATGGACGAAATTCACCTTTTCCTGATCTGAAATTTACACCCATGAATGAATTAATTTGATGCACTTGTGTTGGCTTCATAATGTGACAGTTGATTGGATTTTTGGTACCTGCTTTTATTAATAAATGTGGTGTTGTTGTTTACTCAAATACTCGGATTCCTTTCTGCTCAGTTGATTATCTGGTTACGGTTTTAAGTTTGATGATATGTGTCGTTCTGGTCTTATACTTTGATTATCTAAGGGTTTCCTTGGTTAACTTGTTTAGATGTTTTAGCCCAGATCTGATGTTTTTTGGTAAACATAATGTTGTCTTTCGTCACTTTTGGCTTTTCCTTCACACTTTTGCATATTCCAGGTTCCCTCGGTCAACATGGAAATGTTTTAATTCACAGTTTTTTTCATTTTTGCATAAGTTAATGGAAATGGGAATTTAATTGCCGTGTTTAGAGTTAGACACAATACTACTAGAACAAGGAGGGAGAGATTCAGTCACAAATGTTTGGAAGGGAAATCAAAAATAGCACTTACAAATGAGAAAGATGTTACAAGATTGGTTAGAATTAAGAGTTGATTTAAGTAAGATCTAAGTTTGTAAGTTATTATGTTATGCGTGAAGTTTTCTTAGATTTTAATAACAACAGATAAATGTATGTTAATTGAGTTTAATATAAGGAGTTTATAGTGGGGTTATGTTTTTTTTATCTAGGATCAATTCATGTAAGTGCCATGTTGAGTTTTTAATGAATATATTGTTTTAATGGCTTTGAGTCTTTAAGAATATTGTTTATATTGGGTACCATCCTTGGAATAAGGAAAAATACTAAATGAGTTTCTTGGACATGTATTTCAAGGAAAAAAAAGCACCAAAAAATTAACAAAAGAAAAAGGAAAGAAAATTATGATCTATTCCCTTTAAATCTCTTGGTGACTAGTGATCTATTTGCATGAAACAAAAGAGAGATTAAAATAAAAGAAGGGAAAACCACTACACCCTATCTAACCCCACTTTCAATTTAGCGCATGCAGAAAACATAAACACTATTTGAACTAATGAAAGGGAACATACAAAATGCAACCAAGAAGAGAGTGGAACCCTACTTAACATAAATGATTATGCTAGTATCTTCCTATGAGACAAGTTTGGAAATACTGGCTATCTACTTCATGAAATGAAAGAGTTTAAATGAAAACAAGGAAAGAGAAATATGTCCTAGTCAACCCACTTTTCAAATCAATGCATACAACAAATATTTGGACTAAGGAAAGGAAGCATACAACATGCAACCAAGAAAAGAGTGAAACCCTACTCATCTTACATGATTATTTTGGTATCTTCCTACAAAACAAGTTTGAAAATACTATCCCTTGAATATATAATGAGATGAAACACACAAGCAATTAGAAACATACAAAAAAAATTAAATCCTAGATATAGATATGGGGATCTAAGTGCCCTTAGATGGTAACAACTTGACCCATAAGTTGTGTTCAAAACTCCATTGGGGTGGTGATGTTGAGTTGATCTAAATTGGATCAACATAGTATGTAGTTTATTGATGGTTTGGAATGGGGAAGAAAAAAATTGGGACCTATAGAGAATCCTTGGGACTAGATCTTGAAAATTGCACTAATAAAGCAAAATTAAAACCATGTTGTCATGGGAAACTAGAAGATAGTGAGTTGAGGGAACACAAAGAAGATCTAACACTTGAGAAAATGAATTCCAGTAATCAATCTTCTAAGCACCTATTTAAAATAGAAATAGTGGTTGAGATCAATGGCTATGAAGAAAAAGTAGACATAGTTAAGTTGAATAATTGGTTGTGATAATTGAAAATATATTTTGATGTGTGTAGTGTATGGGAGTAGAAAATAATGTTTTTCAAACTCAAGATAGAAGACCACACACATACTTGGTGGGAAAGTTACACCAAGACCATTAGCCTAGAGAGAGACTTGCTAGTAATTAGGTGGACAATATTTAAAAACCTTCTCAAGTCCTAGTGTTATCTTATTAGGGATGAAAAGGATTGAAGGATTTAAGTGACTCTATTTCTGACAAAGGCAAGAATAGTATACAAGAGCACACCATAGAACTTTGGAAGCAAGCCATTTATTGGGAAATAAATTTCAAGAACCTAGATGTGGTCATAAGACATTTGGGTGGTTTTCACAATAATATAAGAAAACAAGTTATGATATTCAAGCCCAAGGCCATAGATGAGGTCTATGTGTTGGTATAGTACATTGAATCTAACAAGAAAAATGGGTATCTACTATCCAAGTGGTTCAAAGTAGTTATACTGACTTGGAATTCCAATAAAGGAAAAAAGAAGAAGGGAAAGAGGACATATAAGAACGTTAACACCATTGCACATGTGTGCAAGTAACCCAACAACCATTGTGATTATTGCAACATTAATGATCACACTAAAGGAAAATGTTGGAAGTTGTATTTAGAGCTAAATCCCAAGAATCACATGTAGGAACAAGATAAGAGGAAAAATCTTCTAGTTTTGGACACATGAAGGGAGATTAAGACAAACTTAGATGTTGACAAGAAAGTTATCAGCACAAAAAATAAGAAGGAGGTGAACTGGAGTAGCCTCCCACAAAGGGGATAAGGAGATGACAAAGTTGTTCCATATCAATATTTTGATAAAGAAGAACAAGGTAGATGTTTAATTCAATTTGGTTCATATGGCATCCTCATTGTAAAATATATCAAAATAATATTGGCTTAGAGATGCATGGTCTCCTCCAAAATTACTAAACTAGCTTTGGCCCTTGAATTATAATTTGTTAATTCATGTATTACTTGTAATAAGGTGTGTTACCAAACATTTTGTGGGTAATATCCCTAGGATAATTTTTTTTCTCCAAGATGGTCCTCAACCAGCAGCGAACAGCCCCTTGCAGCCACCAGTAGCTCATTCTGCCATTTCTCCACCACCTGAGCCAGCGATGTGGTCCTTCGCTCATCTGCCATGATCGTATTTTTGAATGTGGGCCTCCTGATCATAGTATCCATTTGCAGGGAAATGTTATGTAACATTTCACTCTTAAAATCCTCCAACATAATTCATATCTCATGCGTGATGGCTATTAAAGAGGGAGAGGAATTGACCAAGTCTTGGCTAGACCAACCCTTTTTCCTAGCAACCCTAGTGTGATTCCTGAACACATTTTTGATGTCATCATAAGGAAACTGGTAGATATCTCCTCGAGGCAACATGTTGAGGGTTTCCATTACATCTTCCCTAATACCTCGAAGAAGAAATAGCCTGCGTGACTCAAGATCAATGGTGCAATTGACCCTCCTATAATTGAGTTGAAATCTTTCCTCATAGTCTAAGGATTCATTGGGTCCAAGGGTCATCTTAAATATTTCTTCCTTTCTTTCTTTGGACCTACAATTGTCCCTGTATTTTCCATTGAAGGCTTGTTTCATTTTGGCCTAGGTAGTGAGGTTGTCTCTAGGTAAATTCATAAACCAACGCAAGGATGCATCTTTGAGGGTAGATGGAAACAACTTCAGCTTTTGTTCATCAGAGGCATTAGTCATAGGTCCTACAGGAAACAACAAACTCAAACGTGAAGGTGTCAGGATCCTCATGGGTTAGGTCATGGAAGTGTGCAAGGGTCGTAGGGCTTATATTCTTCATTCTGGACTCTCCATTGGTTTCTCTGATAGGGAAAATCTCATTGTTCTTGTTTTCAGCCATGATTTGGGTAGGTGAGATAGGTTATTCTTCTCCTATAGGTTCTTAAAAAAATTCATGTTTCTCACCTAAAGGGTTTTCTAACTCCCTTGTAGTCGGAGAGGGAAGTTCATAGTAACCAAACAAGAATTAAGGTTGATTGCTTGAGGGGGTGGGGTTTTTTGGTAATAATTTCCCTTGGTTATCCCTACTCCTACGAGGCATGAAAGAACAAGTTTCTTTTTGATTTTTTTACTTTTTCTTTTAAACAATAAGACTGATGCAAAACAAGAAACAAAAAAAAAATCATCTCTTAAGTAGAAACAACGCCTACTTAGACACCTCCTCGGTAATGGCACCTAAAAGTGATGGGACCTGGTATTGCACCAAGGACGTTGTAACTCCTAAGGGCTTCTCAACTTAAATTATCAACCCGGGGTTCGTACAAACTTAGAGGTGACAGTGCTATATGCACAATAGGTTAGGTTCTACTCATGTCACCCTCATTCATGAAATCAGATCAAGGTGTTCAAAGACCACTCCTCCAACTAATTACAGTGAAAACTTCTTATGAAAGCATAAATGAACATGATTCTAACTACAAAGGTGAAAATGCCATTCATTAAATGTAAATGCTAATTGAAATTGCATGAAAGGAAAAGGCTAGTCTATTTGTAGAAGTAAATCATGCTACTCTACTTGCACACTTAATCAAATAAATAACCTACTTGCATGCATCATTTGTCTACTCACACTTGCTTGAAAATGAGGAATCCAATCTTTAACATACCTATGAAGAAAAATACTAATTCTAACTTTGTTTTGTTATCTGATGGTTGCAGTGAGGAAAGGATGAGGTTGGAGTGGTCTTAGAGTCTTCCCTAATCATCAAATCATAGTTTGGGGGACATTATTCAACTTAACTATGCTAGAGTCAAAGTATGGAGCAAAATTGGTTGAAGAAAACAATGCTACATGTCTTCTATAGAAGGTGCTACAAGAGGCCCAGTTTTGCTACAGGAGGAGGGTCTGAGAGCTTTTGAGGACATAAATGGTGTCTTAAAAGAGTAGGAAGGTGGATGAAAGTAGAAGGAGGTGAATGAAGGGTGTGGAAACCCCTTAGCCAAGCCTAGTACCCCTCAGAGGTCTATCTTGCACCAAAGTTGATGCCCACGGTGTCCTTCATCTACCTTAACAAAGTGACTTCAGAGACAGAGTTTGGAAGCAAGGTGAGGTGCCTAGGAGGAAGATGGAAAGGTCCAGGTGGATGTGGAAAGGTGTGCCCATCCTTGCAGGTCAACACAATCCTTGCAAACCAATCAAACACATGCATAAAATGATCATTATTGCAACAAAGTAAATTAACATGGAAAAGATGAGTTGAATTTTATTGAAATCTACTCTAACCTACAACACAATTCCAATTTCCAAACCAATGTTGCTAACTCCTAAGTTGCAGAAATTAAACATGCAGAAAGATTGCAATCCAATACTTAACAATTTCCAAGAAATCATAAACAAATATTTTTGAGTTGTTATTGTGGATCTTTCCAATCACTCTTCCCACAAGAGAGGTGATAGGAAAGCCTACAATTACAATTTTTTATGATATAACCTCTATTGAAACAAGGAAATAATTGCAATGCTTTGAACAAGAACAAGAAAGAAATACAAGAGAGGGACTAAAGCCTATGGGTTGGGCCCAAACCCAAGGGTTTCATCCCTCCAAAACTAACTCAGATGCAGACCAATGGTAAACTTCTCATTAACATAAAATGATAGTCACATACATCATATGAAAGATAAGAATAACAATGTCAAGCACTAGGCTCTCAGTAGCTACTCCTAGCTGCAACCAAAATTCAAATCCTAATGAGCCTTTCAGCTGGTTTATTTATACAAAAGTAATTGAGGGCAGCTCCCTTGAAAGGAGGAATGCTCCCCTCCAAAATCTCAAGATTTGTGGATCTAGTTCCCTTTGACCTTGTCATGCACTTAAAGTTCCTCCACTGCTAGTGAAATTGAGTTGTTGGTGAGAATTTTGTGATCTCAAGCTGAGTTAGGGAGTTAATGAGGTGGACAAGCCCCCTGTATTATCTCTAGGTGTCTCCATCAAGCCCCTGCATGGTAAATATCTCAAAATATGTTTTTTTTTCCTGCATATTAACCACATTAGGCCATACAATATGAAAAACACCCTCTAGTCTTCCTACTGGCTAAAAAAGTTAATTAATGTGAGAAAAGGAGAGTTTTAAGGACCAAAGGTTAGCAAAATGAACCTCAAAAATACTTATTGATGGACCCCATCACTAGGACTAGTCTTGCACCTAGTAATTTACCTCCAAGCATAATCTTGGTTGATAAACACCTAGGGCGACCTTTTCTCATCTAGCTTGAGGGATTCAACACCTTTCTAGTGGTTAACATGGGGACCTTGTAGTCGTAAAAGACACAATATCTGCAACGCCAAAGGCATCGGGTGGTTGGAACATAGGGGGAGGTATGTTAATCAAGCCTTTGCTTTCTTCCCATTGGTTTCCATCCCACAACCTACTCTAAAGACTGGTCTCAAAATAGTTAACAATAAGGTTCCATTTAAACTAGGCATACAACTTACAAGTGACCAAGATCCTTGCATTTCATCTAGGTCTTAGGACTTGCATCTCATATAGGTTAGTGAAGCATATAAGTAGTGGTTAACCATCTGGTTACTTGGTCTTAATTTATAATAAGAAATAATTTTGACTCCATAAGGCATTGGTCTAATATCTGAATCTAATATAATCTTTGAGTCTAGCTAAATTTAACCAAGTAGCTAGGCCACTCAATCGTGTTTCTCGGGCTTGTTCGTTGTCAAATTTCCTTCCACCTTCACATTTCCATAGGGACTACTCCCCAGCTTGTTTTTGGGAGACAACTAGAACAGAAATTTCGGGGATGAGGGTGACACCCCTCGACATGAGTGGTTATCATAGTGCATGTACAATCTAAGCGACAACTTTTTCTACAATGTTTTATCATCTATCATAAAATATCTCCTCAATGATGATGTCACATGAGGTTAAAATACTTCATTAAAGGATTTTCAAAAGTTTAAAATCATTTTTTTTTATGATATCATAAAGGGAAGGTTGGAATATTGGCATTATTTCATTTCATTGAACAACCAAATAATTATCGAGCAAAATCTTCAAGATAATTGTATGGATGGTTTTATCTTTTATGTTGGTACCTATGTTTCCTAAATATATGATGTGTTGATAACTTTTATTAGAATGAAATCAAACATGGTTATGAACATTCAGTTTCTAAGTTAGGTAGATTACATCATCTCATTCGTTGTCTTTTTCACCTTTCAGATGGATCCGTCATCCACACCATATATCGGTCATGCCGACGGTGCGAGTCGCTTCTCCCAGAATCTAGCCTCGGCAGTCTGGGCCATTTTTACCCCCTTGCATACGTTAGTCCTTTCGAACGGTGTGTGCATTGGATCTGCCACCAAAAATCAAACTAAATATGATGCAGTGATAGGTTTTTTAGTCAATGCCATTTCTCATCGCATCCTTCATCTTAATGTTCATTTAGATTCCTTGCTACTTGTCATGCAATTGAATGGTGTGTATCATGTACATAACCAAGTCCTATTTAGAAAATATCTACGAGTTAAGTTGTTGGTACGTGAATTTGAAACCATTACATTCAGTCATGTTCCTAGAGCCAAAAATCACTATGTAGATACCATTGCAAATAACATTCTAGATTGGCATTTATCACATGTATACCACAGAAGACAACCATAAAATAACACATGGCGAACCATCATCGTCATACAAAATGCATAATCATATTATGTATCATATAAATGTTTGGAGCAAATAGCTCTAAATACATCTGACATGCCCATAACATGTTACAAAAACCAAAACCAAAGGGACCCACATGTCCCCACATCTAGTCACTATCCGACGGATCTCGCGCCAAAGGCTCTACTCCACCTGCATGTAGATCATGTACTGACTGGCTAGCCATCACCATGCGCCGCATTATACCTCGCCACTCTGAGGGAAGGTCGGTACACTCATATGTGTATCGATCATCTAACCCACGACATCCACGCTTGGAAACTCCAGTTAAGAGTACATCAAATCTACGATGTACATGAACCATGAGGCATTATTGAGGACCAACAATGAAGCTTTACAAATTTTCGAAAACACTTGATGGTTGGGGTACTTTGACAAAATGTAAGGGTTTAATGAATAAATCACATTGGAATTTGCACAAAACTTGGAGGGTCTAGAGGCAATGGTGAAAGGATTCAAAATTACAATGGATGAGGAGTTTTTTTGTTGAAGTTACATGATTATCGAGGACAAGAGAATGTTGGTTCTCAAAGAAGAGCTTACATTTCAACATTAAAGAAAATTATTGCAAGGAAATGAATTATTGGTAACAAAAGGATGGGGTTTTGCAAGGAGTTCACTTCCATCACCATGGGAAAGAATTTTCTACTTCTTATAGAAGTTTGTCACCTGTGAGGGTGATCGGAATCTGGATTAGGGACCAAAATTTGCTCAAAAATGAAAGTATTTGGAATCACTCAAAACCTGAAGGACTGTGTCTGTCTCGTCAATACGATCACAACGCAATTTGTTTCACTAAAAACCGAGTCCGGATGAAGGAGAAAAGGCATGTTGTTCGTTTTCCTAAATAGTTAAAAAAATTGCATAACATGATAGAATGATGAAATGGCAGTATAATCAGCATGATGAGAATCTTCTTCAGTTTTTTCCCAATGAGGTTGTGACAAGTGTCACTTTAGGATTCGCCAGTTTGGTTGTGTGAAGGTGAAATTGCCCAATGTCCTCCAAGGTGGAATTATTAGTTCATGATGAATACTATGTGGAAATTGTATATATATATATATTTATATGATTTTAAATTCATATATTATATTATAATTAATATGTATTATATATTATATTATATATAAATATTATATATCTAAACCTTATATAATTCCAAAATCCGCATATACATATCAAATGGCGTATTTTAATATGGTATATCAAAGTCAACGAAGTATTGGCATTGCAATGTTTTATTTATGGTGGGAAAAATGTATTAAGGGATGGACAGAGGGCGGGTTGAACTCATGACCTCCCCATCCCAATTCCATTGCAGTAGCGCTGGACTAAGTGGTGGGTTTGTTAAATCATAGCCCGAAACCTTTATTTAAGCTTACAATAAATGCAACGGTGGGAGCGGAGGGAGCCAGCCCTGCGGGCCAGGTCCCTCACCATACGACCACGTAGCTATGACCATGGGCCAGCGCCAAGCATAAGCGCGCTTAATACGCCACTAATCTAGCTTAACCTTAACTAATCCATTTTTATGTTCGCGGTAGTTTTGGAGGTGCTCCGATTTCGGCAGAATTTCCAACTTTGGCGGACTTAACTGGAGTCTTTCCAGTTTTAGCGGAGGTTTTCTAGGCCAAACTGAAGAAAGCCATTGATTGCTCAATTTTTGACCAATTTTAGAAAATGCATAGTCAATTTTGGATGATTTCGACCTTATGAACTCATTTGTGTAGGTTTCAGAGGCAATAGAATACTTTTACAGGTGATTTTTCCATAGGGAAGTTCAGGGAAGCCTAGGGCCACCAGGGAAGGAGGTCATGCCCAGATCAGCCAGAGTCAATTTTCAGAGATCTAATAGTCATTTTTGGGGTTTTTGGGTCCTCTGAACACAATGGAATAGGTTTCAGGAGCAATAGGACACTTCTGTATGTGATTTTTCCACATTGAAGTTTTATGAAGCCTAGGGCCACCAGGGAGGAGGTCATGCCCAAAACAACTGTGGTCCATTTGAGGAGTTTGGAGAGTCATCTTAGGGGTTTTGGAATGCTTTGAGTCCATTGAAGCAGGTTTCAGGAGCTGTAGAGCATTGTAAATTGTACTTTTTTCCATTTTGAGCAAATACAGAGGCCCAAGCCATGGAAGCTGGACCAAGGAGATGTAGCCCAGGAGGGGTGAAATCCTTTATCAAAACACTATGTTGAGTGTTTTTCTTGATGGTTTGTTTTTCATTTGCTTATTGTTGTTCAATACTTACTTTCATGCTATTATGCTCATGATTTCACATAAAACTTGACATAAAATTTACTTGTTTTCAATCACAAACAACATACCCTGCACATGAAGAAATAGACAAGCATGTGTTTTAAATCTGTAAATAAAATTAGCACAACAAAACTAACATTCAACTACAAATCAGAGGGCCATAAAGCAATATCTTCTAGTATCACCTCAAACTATTAAACTATCTAAGGCACCAAAATCTAGTCAATATTCCCTTGTTTTTATGAAGGTCATTGCAGTTGATGGCACAAATCGTTCAACAATTTAAGAATATGATGTTATTCATTTCCCATAAGGGTTGATTAAGCTCATAGTAATAAATTCCCTAACATGAGAGGGTTGGACGTGGGAGTGGTTTTTGGAACAATCACTAGCTACAACAACTAAAAAGAGTAAGGAGGAAAGAGTTGCAACATAAAAAAAGAAGGCAAGAACACAACATGAGCCAAGTCCCTCCATCTTGGGCAAAATTGGTACAATACCTACTAGTAGTTCTCCTCCAAAGAGGATAGTTCGACCCTCACTAAAGAGGAAGTCCCTAGGGAAAAATTAGCAAAAATAAGAAGAGGAAGTTGTAGTGCTAAGAAAGGAGACTAACCCACAGAATGAACCTAGACTCTCGATTCCATGTGACAATGAAGTGGTAGTCAATGGAAGCTCTCCCCCAAAGGGATAGGTTCAGTCCATGCAAACAGGGAGGACTAGAGGGCTTCCTAAAGTTGAATTCCCTAAGAAAATAAGGACACATCCATTAGAAAGGATGAAAGGAGCCAATGAAGGTTAAGACAACCCCCCTTCTATAACATAAAAACTAATAAGGGGAGATGAAGGACAGGAGAAAGAAAGAAACTCTTGCTACAACACAAGAACTAGCAGAGGGTGAAGAGAGAGAAGAAATACCTATTTCCATACAAGAAATAATTGGGGGTGAAGACAAAGAAACTTCCTTTGTTGTAATATAAGAACAAGTAGAGGCTGGAGAGGAAGAAATGACTTATTCTAAAGGCAAAAAATTAGAAGAGACACATGTCACAACACCAAAACCAACAGAATGGGAGGAAGAAAAGAATACATCTACTATTACAAAAGAACCAACAGAAAGCGAGGAAACATAAGATGCCTTTGCTGTGACACCAGAACCAGTAGAAGGCGAGGAAATAAAATATACCTCCATTGTAACATCAGATATAGAGGAAGGAAAAGTTACTCTTGTTGTGTCACAGGAACCAGAAGGAGATATAATGGCTACAACACATACAAATGAAGTTGTTCCTGTTGAAATGGAGGACAAAGGCTAATGTGGCACATAAATTTTTAATTCACCAAAATTTGCAGAAGGAGTGATTGAGGTAGATAATATTGTGAATCTCTTGGAGCACCTAGCCCAAGTGGCTGAATATCTAAAAGAAAATGAGAGGTTCAAAAATCCCCCATAGGTATATTATAGGGATATTGAAACACAAACATAACCTCAAGAGGAAATTATGTATGTTGATGAGGAAACTTAAATGGAAGAAGCTAGCCTCCTGTATAAGAAGCTAAAACCTAAATGATTAGTGATAGTGACTATTGGCTAAGGGATCAAATTGCTAAATGGAAGAACCTAATTGAATTTTACAAGAAGGGACAATGAATTTGATATAGTATCAGAGGGATATCTACAATCTGAGACATAAATGGGTCGAATAGTTGGTTAGCCATCAATCCAAGTTAGAGAAGTGACATAAGGACACAACAAAGGCTACAAAATTGCAAGAACATGTGAGAATCATTCTAGAGCAAAAGGCACAAATGAATTATATGATTGATTATATTATTGCATGCATAGAACCCTTGCCCTATTTATTCATTATAATTGAGTGAAAGGAACCTTCTATTCAAATATAAATCTATAGTAGCAAGAAAACCTTATAAGCTGATATCAGAAGAGAAATTCTTGAAATTGTACTATGAAAGAAATAACAAGGCGAAGAACATGTTGTGTGAATTGTATCAACACAAAATGCTCCTTGAATTTGAACCAAAACGGAATTCAACCCCTTTCATTTGTGACATATAGTTGATGGTGTTAGGGTCCTATACTTTTTATAGGATTGCTTGATTATAGCCGATCATTATTATGTTTGAGATGTTGTAAATAATATTTCATCTTGAAAATTATTTCCAAAGCGACACCAAGTATTAAGATTTGAGGAAATATTTTGCATAACAATGTTTGGATTAGATCAGACTGTAGGTGTTTTCATCATAAATTGCTCGGAAGCAGCTTTCCAATGGTATATCCTGTGCTCAAATCCTATTCCTGGATGAAAGGATAGGCTAAAAAAAAGTTTGCACTTCACGAAGCAGATAAAGGCTCAAAAACTAATTCTGCTACAATTTTAAATTATATTTGCATCTATCCTTTGTTAAAAATATTTTCCCCCATTATGAATATGCCATATGATTTTTAACTCTAGCCTTAATCTATTATTTAAATTCCTAAACCTTAGTTGCATTTCCGTAAACCCAAACTCTAGCCGCATTCCCATTTGGTATTATACATTTAACTCTAGTCATTTTCCCATATCATTAAACGTGCTCACATAGTCCTTTGTAATACATTACAACGTAATACATTATATATAAACCCACTACCCCGGGGCATAAATTGGGCCTGCAGGCCACGTGTCGCCATATCGCACCATCCTACAAAGACCCGTAGCCGATAAATCCCGCAGTCAACCCCCTCCTACGACCGATTGCGATTAAATCTCGCCCTCGATAAGTCCCGCCCCCGATAAGTCCCAACTCCCGATAAGTCCCAACTGCCGATAAGTCCCGACCCTCACAAAGCCCCGCAGCTGATAAGTTTGGCCCTCGATAAGTCCCAACTATCGATAAGTCCTGGCCCTCGATAAGTCCAGGTCGTCGATAAGTCCCCCTGTCAATTGCCCCCACTGATTGCCATATCGCAATCAACGATCACACCAATTTTAACTCCCACTCCTGTGTACTCCCTTCCCAGTTGCAATTGCGATGTGGAAATCCTTGACTGGATGCAATATTTTATAGAATGGATTTAACATATTTTTCATCTCCACTCCCTTTGAAAAAGCACTGCGAAATATATTGTATAAGCCTCAGTACTGTTGCGATTGCGATAAGGAAAAGGGTCGTGTGTTTATAAAAGCTCCTTATCTCTCAATGACCCAAATCAAACCTTACTAGATCAACGATAGAGGAAGACTTCAGACCCCCTTGAGCTCCATTTCAAATTATTCAAAGAGGGTTCTAAACTCAAATCTACGTGTCATCCTCTTCATATTTCGGACCCCCCCTCTCATACATCACTGTAGCACCCTCGCCCCCTCTGAAAAGCAGATTCCTTTGACTTTCAAACCCGGCTCCACCTCCACTTCATCTCCTGACCTCCAGTCCTCAGCTACCACGTGGCCCCTCTCGGAATCCATTCATAGTCTGAAAGAATCGGTCCCCCTAGCTCGCTTTTAACAGAAAAAACAACAACGAAAGAACATAGAACAACATCGCATTTTCAGCATAATAGTCATCAAACAAAACTTAGTGGGAATAGTGGGAAAACGAGACACATCTGCCAGCATGACAAATAACATTTCTCTTTTAAAGGCCCAGTCACCACAAGAATGCCCAGAAACAACATCAACACTCAGCCGACTGATATTTTTTAAACAGTCTAGCCTATTTTTATACTTTTGTAATAAAATATTGAATTCCTTTTCAAGATATTTGTATAGATATTCGTAACAAATATTGATATTTTAAATCAATATATTTTGTAATAAATTTATATAAATACTTCATCATTTGAAGTAATACAGGTTGGTTTTTATGCAAAAGAACATTATTGTACATTGCTGAAGCATCAACAGTTTAACCAGTAATACAGAAAGCTCTTTCACAAGATTCTTGTGTCAAGTGGTGAAGTGCATCTATCGTTCTATGTGTTTATATTTCTCTGTTTATCACACATATTTGTTTCTTAATCTGAATGATTCAATAGATAATTAAAGGATAAAATTTGTTTAAATCTACACTTTTTTCTTAGCTTTGAATAATTTCCATGTTTTCTACTGAACTTTAAATATAGAATTTAGGTAACAATGCTCTATATCTAAAGTGAATCTTAATTTGTTCTTCCTTCCCCATCTCATAAACTAAAAGAATCCAATCAGTTTGGCTACCCTGCCCTGTGAGATCTATCTGTAAACATTGAAATCGATCTGTACTTTATGAAACAGACTCCATAGCCCAATGGTAATCTAGTTATCAACCAACCATTCAAATACAAATCAAACCTTAAATTTCATAACTAGCCTAATATTCAATACAAGAAAGTTAAATCTTACAGAGAGAGCCCTCTATGAAGCTGGTAGGGCTAGATCTCAGATTCCAGAGTAGGTTTGTGGTTACCTTTGCGATTTTCTTTTGCAACCTCAGAAAATTACAGAGTGCTAACAAATGGATTTTACATCATTCTTGCAAAATCAATCACATTGAAATACTGATCAGTTCATTGCCAAACAAAATCAAAGCTATAATATTTGAGTATAGAGATATTATTACAAGCCAAAATCCATTCTTATTAACTATTTTCATGGGTTAATAATCCCAATTACTTTGAATTCTTAGAGGTCAATCAAGAGGAAGTCATTTCTTATTGCATGGAATGAATAGGGTTCCTAAAAGATGATGAAATGGAAGTTTGTAGCTAAAGGTGGGAGCATGCCATAGAGGACATGTAGATCAAAGATGCCTTCAACTACCTCAATATCAAAGTAGCACTATAATGAGTTAAGACATATGTTAGATGCATGAAGAGATATGTGAATGCATGGGTGTTCCTCAAGTTCTATTACCTAATGATATGGATTCCACCACCCCGGTATCAATTTGATTGAGGTATAGAAGAGAAGAAACAAGCCAAGTGTTGGAGGGATATTGAGGAGGATTGTGGATATTATCCAACACATGGTCATGCAAAAAAACAATTTAGCATCAACAACCTCCATCAAAGTTTCTTTCATCAAGGCTTTGACTTTGAGTGATTAGCTGCTTGCATGAGGACATGCAACCTCTTCAATGTGGGGGAGATGATAAGTGTCTGAATTACCACCTTTTTGCACCCATCCTTTTCCTTTTTTTATCACTTTTTACCATCACCTTACTCACCCTTTTTATCTATACCTACTCATAATGATTTTTTTTTCTTAAGGTACAATTTCTTGCAACTCAAGTCATTTTAATGGATGCAATTCAAGGAAAAAATAACCCTTTCACACTTGTTAATGAAGACACATGTGAGAATTGGTGCAAAGTAGGTTACATGTACTTCATAGCTTCTGCAACATTGGTTGCATTGCTGCTACACCATGCTTTGGTTTTTGCAACACCAAACAAGATGTTGCAACACAATTCGATTTGTTATATTATCATGCTCTATTGTTGTAACACTAGACACAACACTGCAACACTAGTTAATTTGCTACAACATTGGTTGTGTTACTACGATATTGTTCTATGTTGTTGCGACCTTGAGAGGATCGTTGTTACAACATCTATGGGACTGTTGTTAGGACACCAATAGTTGGCCATTTCTATAACTCCAAACATAGTGGATTCACATTACTATTTTGTGTGGCCATTACACTAATTGGTACAACGATGGATGCATAAAAAATATAGATCAATTAGCATAGTGGACATTGAGAGAGGAAAAAAATGCAATGAACCAATTCACTTGATGGTAACTACCTATGTTAGCATGAATACCAATCTAAATAAATGCCAAAGGATCAATTTGTACTCCTGTCGAGCTTACTCCATATGTTAGAAAAAAAATGAGGAGTGACTTGAGGATCTTAGATCCTCATGTTTGTCCTTAACTCTTTCTTGCTTAAAATAGATTATGTATTTTGTATAAATACCACTACTCAACTTGAGTAGAGGGAAACTGGATAGTAAATAAGTCAATCAACAACATTGTAATTGAGAACTATATTTATTTAATATAAGGTGTTAGTTTAGTTCCTATAACACTTTTCTTGCATAAATGAAGATTTGAGGCCAACCCTTGATTGATAGTTCCACCATAATACTTCATATAGGGAGGTAGGGCCCGCTCCTTAGGCGAGTATTGTGGCATAGTAGTTGAGTTTTGGTTTCTAATTCAATTTGTTATATTATCGATTCTTTATTGCTACAACACTAGATTTAATACTTTGATTTAACTTATTTCTTATTTGTTGATCATTGTTTCCTTTATTCTCCAACACTAAAACTCTATTGAATAATACATATATATGTAGTGCTACTTATATGATTTGGTTGATTCTAGTTGTGTCAAATGAGATATAACACTGATTGCATGGATATTTCTCTATTTGTTCACTACAAGATTAAGTGTGGAAAGACCATCTTCTGATGCAATCACCAATTAGAGTTTCTTTGTTGTAATAGAGTTGAATTTCATTTCAATTAAGTTATGTTTATTTTCAATTCAGGTCACAACATATTTTTCTTCTACGCTAATTGAAGCTAGACTAGTTAGTTGTTGTTTTCTATTCTCTTCAATTGGGGTCATAGTTCATTTGCTACTACGCTGATTGAAGATATATAGGATTAGTTGTTATTTATTTTGGTTCAACTGAGGATCACGACACATTTGCTTCTAGGCCTAGTGGAAGTAGTTTACCTTGTTTGTAGTAGATTTATCTTTAGCTAGCTTTAGCATTGGTGACCCTATCAAATATATCTTGAATCCTTTGACCTGTGTGTGTTGATGCAAGTGTTTTTACTAAAACTTCATAATTTGAAAAATAGAAAAACAATATTTTTTTAGCACATACAATGCATGATACTTTGCAAGTATCATACAAATCCGTGGTTTGACAATTAAATGGATAATATTTCGAAGTTACCTTTTAAACAATTAAAACGTAATTAGGAGGCTCATCATCTTCTTCAAGTTATAGATCAGGATTGAGATATGGGGGGTGGGGGAGAATATTCCAAAGAAGGCATGGAAGGATTCAAAGAGGGAGAGGCTTCATTCTCTATAGAATCATGGGAGTGAGCTAATGGATCAAGCATATTTATAGAGGAGGGGTTATTTCTCAAATTACTAGAATGCAAGGGGGAATGTGAAGGGGGATTACGATTACAAACGACAAGAGGTGGATAAGTAGGTGTAGAAAGGGGGGGGATGAGAGGGAGTGTCTTGTCTAGGGTTGGATTTCTTCTTCTTTGTTTGTTGCCATTATTATTATTCTGAAACTTTTTGAGGAGATGGGATCTTGGGGTAGTTCCTAGAAAAATGGTTCTATTCATGGCACTATTTGTATTTGAAGGGGAGATTATCATAATCCACTAGTTGAATAAAAGTATAGCTATTTAGAGCGAGCTAGATGGTCTCTAGGAGGCCTTTCTTAAGATCTAGATCAATAGATATTTGAGTACAAGCAAGGAGGTTGTCACAAGTCTCAACTTGATCAATGTATTTCCTTGGTGTCTTACCTATGTTTCTAATAGTTTCCTCATTGGAATAATGGAGAGGAAGATGCGGGAGCTTGATGTATATTGGAATAGTTGAAGGGATGTCATTTTCCAAATTAAAATTAGGGATTCATTGATTGAAATACATATCTTGAGATATCTAGAAATATGGGCCACTACGGAATATTAGGTCACAATCATCCTTCTACTCAAATAGAAAAGCGAAAAATCCCTTACTGTAGAAGGAAAAATATAAATTTCCTTTAATTAACGGTTTCCAATGTTTTTCAATCCAATGCATGACAACTATAGATAAGGGCCAAATCTAGAGAACTACCCAATCAATCCTCAATCTGCAAGTTGAAGAGCCATTGTTTGGGATTGCTTAGCACAAAAATTGAACCTTCAAGATTTTTTCTAATTTCTTAATAAATCAAGAGGGAACTTGTTTCAAAGTATCAGTTATAAAAGACACTAGTGTATGAAAGTTTGTTGTGTTTGGTAGGGGAGGAGATGACATTCCTTCATAGGTTGTTACCATGGCAATAGGGGAACCAAAGCTACTAGGGTTCTTCAACACTATTAGGGTTTCCTCATAATGCTTTTATAAATTAAAATTATATATATTTGTGTGTGTGCGCATGTCTGAAAATGTCTCTTGCTGATAGTTGAAATTGAATTTATTAAAAATTAATACTAAATGAGATAACTTTTGGTATAAATTATGTAAAATATTATTTTATAAAAGAAAATATTACTTATATATCAAGACTCTTATTTTAACCTTTAATTGAAATTAGGGAATTTGTATTAGGAAAAAGCTATAGTATAGAAATTTAAGTTTTCCCACCCCGGTTTTCAGTTTCTCCTTATTTCTCCCATATAGTTAAATGCCCTTTCCCATAACCATACATTTAACAAGTTGAAAAAAATAAATTTGCTGAAAACACAAATTCTGGAAATTTTACAGAATGCTGGAAATTGCAGAAATAAAAATCAGCAGTAATAAACAGCCATTAAAACACATTTAAACACTGAGATTTTTGGTCAATGTGACCCTGGAAAAACCCCCTACAACTCTTGGGGAAAACCAGTTTGAGAGCTCTTCTTTGAAAATTGCCTTTTACAGTGAGAAATTTTTAGCAAAAAATCAGCAAGCAAATTTACAACTTATCTCTTTTCCCATGCTTCACAGCAAACTGGAAATTACAGCAAACAGGACATCAATAAATGCTGTACGGTCTCCTCGATTTTCGTGCCCACTTTCAGTATTAAATGCTGCTGTATAGCCCTCGTTTTGCGTGCAGAAAAACCAGCAAACTGCTCTTCGATTTTTGTGCAAACCTCTCCTTGAAAATCGTGCCAAAATCTGCCTTTCACTGTGTGTTGAATCAACTGTACAAATCTGCTCAACTGCTGCCTTGGAATGTGTGCCAAGTTGTTGTCTCCTTCTCCTCCCTACTCAGAAATCTCTCTTGCTCTCTTGCTCTCCTTCTTGCAATCTGCTCATGAAAGAATTGAATCGAATGTGATATTTTCCTCCTTTTCCTCCCTTAATATAACTCCAAATGACTTTTGGGTGATCCAAGTGACTTTTGGGTGATCTCTAAATCCAATGGCTGAAATAGATTTAGATCAATGGCTGAGATTAAATGCTCATTTAAATCTCACTTTTTATTTTTTAATTCAGCCCACTTTAATAAAGACCCACTTAGTCATTTATTTCCAAAGTCACTTTTCCTTTCTAATTTTTCATTGACTTTATAAAAGTCACTTTAAAATTAGACTTAGTAATTTTATCACTTAAAGTCACTTTTAAATTAGATTTAACTTTATAAAATTATAAAGTCACTTTAGGAGAAAAATTAAATTCTTTTGGACACTTTTCCCTAGGCCAAAGATCAAAGCCTAAGGGAACCACCTGTCCTCTGGTACCAAATTTCAACACTCCCTCTTACCGAGGAAGGTGTTCCTCACCACACCCATCTTGTCTTTGAAGTAGACATGCTTGCCCCGTGGTAAGGCTTTGGTAAGGATATCTGCAACCTGCTCATCAGTGGAAATATACTCAAGCTTCACAACTCCCTTCTGAACATAGTCTCTGATGAAATGATATCTGATCCCGATATGCTTTGACCTGTCATGAAATACTGGATTCTCCGTGAGTTTAATGCAACTTTGATTATCACAGTAAATCACTGAAGGTCTCAACGGCTGACCAAATAAGCCAAACAACATCTTGCGAAGCCAGATAGCCTCACAACTAGCTAGACTGGCTGCCATATACTCTGCTTCCGCTGAACTCAGTGCTACTAACTGCTGCTTCCGGCTGAACCATGACACTACTGCTGAACCCAACCCAAAACAGCACCCTGAAGTGCTCTTCCTATCAGAAGCACAACCTGCCCAATCAGAATCAGTGTATCCTGCCAATATCACTCCATCTCCCTGCCTGTAGTCCAGACCATAATCCACTGTCCCCTGCAAGTATCGCAAAATGTGTTTTGCAGCCACCCAGTGAACCTTCCTAGGCTCACACATAAACTGACTCATCGTGTTGACTGCAAAACAGATATCTGGTCTAGTGTTGACCAAATACATCAAGGAACCAATCAGCTGCCTGTACAATGTGGGATCCACCAACTCGGAATCCGAAGCATGAAGCTTCTTCCAGTTGGTGATCATTGGTGTCGACATGGGTCTACAATCCTCCATGTGGAATCTGCTAAGGATGTCCACAATATACTTCCCCTGCCCCAGGAAGAAATGCCCCTCCTCCTGCCACACCTCCAAACCCAAAAAGTAATGCATCAAGCCGATGTCCTTCATCTCAAACTCCGTCGCAAGATCTCTCTTGCAGTGCTCTATGAGTCTCTCTGCACCTGTAATGATCAAGTCATCCACATACAACACCAGAATGAGAGGCTCCTCACCAATCACAATAAAGTAAAGGTTCGGATCTGCCTCACTCTTTGTGAAACCCATCCCCTGCAAATATGTATCTATCCTGGATTACCAAGCTCTGGGAGCTTGCTTCAGGCCATAAAGGGCCTTCTTCAGTCTGCACACATGGGACTCCTTCCCATGCACCTCAAAGCCCTGTGGCTGCTCAATGTACACCTCTTCCTGTATGAAGCCATTGAGAAATGCGGTCTTCACATCCATCTGGTGGATCTTCCAACCCATCTCTGCTGCTATCGATATAATGGAGCGAATCGAAGTATATCGAGCCACGGGAGCGAAGGTCTCCTCATAATCAACTCCCTCTACCTGGGAGAACCCTCTAGCCACAAACCTCGCTTTGAATTTTTCAATGCTGCCATCTGCAGCATGCTTTACCTTGTAAAGCCATCTGGAAGTAACCACGGATTTGCCCTCAGGCCTCGGTACAACCTCCCAAACATCATTCTTCATGATAGAAGAATACTCCTCCTGCATGGCCTCTCTCCAGACCTGCTGGCTAGCTGCCTCCTCATAGCTAGAAGGCTCAGAGTCAAGGATGCTGGTAACAATCGCCATATAGCTACAAAACCTCTCAGGTGGTCTACTCTCTCTGACCGGCCTCTTCGGCTCAGCAACAGATGTGGCATCTCTCAAGGTGTCCTGAAGCCACTTGGGCTTTCTCTTCCCTGAGCATGCTTCTCCCATAGGAGAATGAAACTCCTCCTCCTCATCACCATCAGTAGCCCGAACTCCTGACTATCTGTCTGCTGTCCTCCTGCCTGCACCTGAACCTGTAGAAGCTGAGGCACCGTGTGAACTGTCCATCAATGGACTCCCTAGTGAACTGCTCTGCATGCTGCCCGGAGCACCACCCCTCTGGCTCGGCGAGCCACTGCTCACTGATGGACCTGACATCCTCATAGATGTACCTCCGGATCCTCCTGATCCCTGCCCACTAGATCCCTGCGACTGACTCAACTGCTGCTGAGGGTCTGGCTGATCCAGATACTCTAACTCCCATGACCTCCTAAAGGCCCTGTCCTCCTCGAACTTCACATCCCGTCTGACAACAACTCTCCTCTGTGCAGGAATGTAAATCCGAAAGGCCTTTGAGGTCTCACTATAGCCCACAAAGATACCCTTCTCGACGATGGGCTCTAGTTTGGTCCTCTTCTCCTTGGGTATATAGGAGTATGTAATGCATCCAAAGATATGAAGATGACCAATATCAGGCTTCTTCCCAGAGAAAGCCTCCTCCGGAGTCATGTGCCCCAAGGCACGATGCGGACTCCTGTTCTGCAAGTAAACAGCTGTGTTGCAGGCCTCTGTCCACAAGAACAATGGCAACCCCTGATCATGTAACATGGCCTTGGCAGCCCCTATGATGGATCTGTTATTCCTCTCCGCAACCCCGTTCTACTGGGGGTTGTAAGGAATAGTGAACTCCCTCCTAATGCCTGCCTCCGCACAATAGTCAACAAACTCTCCAAGGGTGTACTCTCCTCCATTGTCCGACCTCAAGGACTTGATCTTTCGACCTGTCTGAGTCTCCACAAGAGCTCTGAACTCCTGAAACCGCTTGAAGACCTCACTCTTGGTCTTCAAAAAATAAATCCAGGTCCTCCTGGAGTGATCATCAATGAATAAAACATAGTACTTGTATCTACTCAAGGAAACATGAGACATCCGACTGCTCACATCGGAATGAATCAAATCAAGTATCCCCGTCGCTTTGCTGTCACTGCTGGGAAAAGGGGATTTGGCAAATTTGCCCATCGCACAACCTCTGCAAGTATCAAAGTGATCAGTACTGAAATCTGGCACACCTGTAGTGATCTCCCACAATGTCCTCAAGGCTCCATGATACATATGTCCCATCCTGCGGTGCCAAATCTCACACAGCTCAAAACTGCTAGCTCTACTGTCGGTACTACTGCTCAATGCCAAAAGGGGCTGGAATGCAAACTTGTACACCTTTGCATGGCGTACACCTATCACTCTAGCTGAATCAGCTGGAGTGCCCTTGGGATACATCAACCCCTGTCCTCCCCTAAACAGTACCTCATATCCTCTGTCCTCCAAAGCTGAGACAGATATGAGGTTCTTCCTCATCCCTGGCACATAAAGAACCTCTGACACCTTCAAGGGAGGTTTGGACTCCCTCTGAAATGTCACTGTCCCCACCCCGACTGCTCTAACAACTCTGTCATCATCGAGTACTACCTCAGTATCAGTGCCACTCTCTGAAAGCTCTGAGAAGTACTCACGGACTCCTGTCATATGACGTGAAGCCCCACTGTCCACATACCAGATACCTGAAGATGCTCCGCTAATCGAGGGAAAAGCATGCTCCCTCTGAACCTGTGTGGTAGGTGATCCTGCACTAGAGGACTCACACGTAGTGAACGCAAACTCTCGGTCAAAACGACCAGCAAAGTCCTCAATCTCTGCTGAAGCTGCCACGTCTTGGTTCTTCCCCTTCTTCTTCTTCTTCTCTGGACACACAACTGCATAGTGTCCCATCTTTTGACAATTCCAACACTTCACCTTGGAATAGTCCTTCTGTGTGTTCCCCTGTTTACCTTTACCTTTGCCTTTGCCCCCACCACTGCTTGTGGAAGCCTGCTTCTTCCCTTTGCCTTTCTTGCCTCCTGCCACCAGTGCTACATTCTCATCCTGCTCAACTAGCTTGGCTGCCCCAAGCTGACCTTTCCTGATCTCTGTCTGAATGCAATCATCCCAAAACCTCTCCCATGTGGGAAGGGTCTCATGTGCACAAACCCCATCAGCAAAGTTCAACCATGAACGGGGGAGGCCATTCACTACAATCCGCACCAACTCAGTGGGTGGAATGGCCTCTCCAATCATTGCCAACTCATCTCTCACATTAGTAATATTTGTGAGATATCCAGCTGCACTATCATTACCCATCTTAATGTTCTTCAGCTTCTCCTTCAGGACCATCTTCCGGTTCTCATTGGTACTCTGGTAGAGATTGGACAATGATGTCCACATCTCATGGGCATTGCTCTTTCCTCTCACATGAGGAATGCAATGGTCTTTGATTCCGTCTAGAATCAGCCTCTTACCCTTGTTGTTCTTTTTATTATAAGCTGTCAACTGAGTAGCATTAGTAGGCACAACAATAGGGTTCTGTGTGGTATGCACCATGATATCCCAGACTTCTGCCTCCTCAAAGATACTCTGCGTTCTCTCCTTCCAAACGCTGTAATTTATATGCCCATCCAGCCTATCCTCCACCCTCAATCCCAATGACATCCTGCTATCCTAAAACTGAAAAATAGCACTGTTGTAGTAAAGATAAAACTGTCGTTTATGAAAAAAATCAGCTTGCTGGAATTTTTTGAGTGAAAAATCGGCAACTGTAATTTTTCCTTTTGCTGTCCCAAACTGCCCTTCAGCACTCAAGCTCCGATACCATGTAGAAATTTCTGTTTTCCCACCCCGGTTTTCAGTTTCTCCTTATTTCTCCCATATAGTTAAATGCCCTTTCCCATAACCATACATTTAACAAGCTGAAAAAAATAAATTTGCTGAAAACACAAATTCTAGAAATTTTACAGAATGCTAGAAATTGCAAAAATAAAAATCAGCAGTAATAAACAGCCATTAAAACACATTTAAACACTGAGATTTTTGGTCAATGTGACCCTGGAAAAACCCCCTACAACTCTTGGGGAAAACCAGTTTGAGAGCTCTTCTTTATTTCTGAAAATTGCCTTTTACAGTGAGAAATTTTCAGCAAAAAATCAGCAAGCAAATTTACAACTTATCTCTTTTCCCATGCTTTATAGCAAACTGGAAATTACAGCAAACAGGACAGCAATAAATGCTGTACGGTCTCCTCGATTTTCGTGCCCACTTTCAGCATTAAATGCTACTGTATGGCCCTCGTTTTGCGATTAGAAAAACCAGCAAAATGCTCCTCGATTTTTGTGCAAACCTCTCCTCGAAAATCGTGCCAAAATCTGCCTTTCACTGTGTGCTGAATCAGCTGTACAAATCTGCTGAACTGCTGCCTTGGAATGTGTGCCAAGCTGCTGTCTCCTTCTCCTCCCTGCTCAGAAATCTCTTTTGCTCTCTTGCTTTCCTTCTCCCAATCTGCTCATGAAAGAATTGAATCGAATGTGATCTTTTCTTCCTTTTCCTCCCTTAATATAATTCTAAATGACTTTTGGGTGATCCAAGTGACTTTTGGGTGATCTCTAAATCCAATGGCTGAAATAGATTTAAATCAATGGCTGCGATTAAATGCTCATTTAAATCTCACTTTTTATTTTTTAATTTACCCCACTTTAATAAAGACCCACTTAGTCATTTATTTCCAAAGTCACTTTTCCTTTCTAATTTTTCATTGACTTTATAAAAGTCACTTTAAAATTACACTTAGTAACTTTATCACTTAAAGTCACTTTTAAATTAGATTTAACTTTATAAAATTATAAAGTCACTTTAGGAGAAAAATTAAATTCTTTTGGACACTTTTCCCTAGGCCAAAGATCAAAGCCTAAGGGAACCACCTGTCCTCCGGTACCAAATTTCAACATATAGCACAAGCTCATAATAAAATTACATAAAAAATGACATCATGCCCATTTTACTTGTAAAAATGATCATGATTATGTGTAGGGCTATTCGTTGGGAGTAACTTCCAATACACATTATTCTAAAATAACTAACAATATGTACTCGACATAAGTGACATAATATCTTATAAACTTTATAATATATATTTTTTCATGGATCAGATGAAAAGTCATTCAGTTGTTGTTGTCTACCTCCTCCTCTCGCCTCATTGCCTTTATTTGTTTCTAGCAATGTTACTTGGTTGTCCACTTGAGCTAAATGACTCTACACCTTAGTTTCCATGTCTTAGCTTAGTAAGGGATTTGATTATTTAAATACTCAGTCTTTGCATTGTGAGAGGAGAGTGATAAGCATCTTTCCATGTGCCATATTAATGAAGGGATTTAAAAACCTTTCATTGCATAACCGAGGGACTAATTGTATGTAAGCCTTGTTATTAATAATTATAACCCCATTTTCCCACTAGCTAGATTTATTTAGTAAACCACTACTAAAATATTATTGCAAAGTATAATAACAATATACTTTTACATATGATTCTTGAACATGCCTAATCCTTTTGGAAACTAATCTAACTAGAAATCAAATAAAGAAAAATAAAAAATTAATTACTTTAAAATTAATTTGACAATCCCCTACTACTAATTCCAACTAGAAATCAAGTAAAGATAAACTAAAAATTAAATACTTTAAAAATAGTTTGACAATCCCCTACCACTATGAGGTTTGAGGTGCATAAACTTCCATCATGTTATTGGAAAAAAAAACTCGAAACATAAATATAAATTATTATTCTTATAATATCATAAATAACTCCTTCCACACATAACATACTACTCCAAACTTCATAATTTTATGATTGATAATTAAAATCACATTACTATTAATCTTTACAAAATAACTAAATAAAAAAAATAAAAATTATATAATAATATCATTTTAAATCATTATTACAAAAAATTAGGAGAAATCAAAAAGTTATTGAATCTATGTACTAAAATTGTTAAACTAAATAAAATTACCGTCCATTATACGGACGTAGATGTACCGTCTATTCGTGTTTGTTGGTAAATGCACTTTCTTGATGAAAGTACATTTAAAGTCAGATATTTTACATTGTTTTGGATCTTTTAGTTTTCATTTTTAAAAATGGGAATAAAGGCTTTTTCATCCCGTTATTATTTTTTATCTTTGTAATTTAACTTTATTCACCTACCTGGTTGTAATTTCTCAAGGATGAACTTTCAATTTTTTTTCAAAAGTTAGCAAGATAATAGTGTTTTAATAAAGTGTGTTTTTTTGTTTTTCTCTTCAGAATTTGAATTTGTTCACCTACCTATGTATAATTTCTCTCTCATTGGTTCAGGGAAAAAAGTATCCAACTATAACATGATTTAAAATTTATGATTTTTTTTTGGGTGATATGACAAAGCATCTTTCAAGTTGTACTAAAAGACACTCTACACTGAGACATATGTTATTATTACTTATATAAATATAAAGGAGGTGTTGTTTTTATACATGGCTTTTATATATATATATATATATATAATTTTTTATATTAAATATAAATAAAATATTTTAATATATAATTTAGTTTAATTAATTTAATTTAATTTAATTGGTAAGTGTTTTTTATAATTTTTATTTGAGATGGAATTGATACATGGAATATTGTAATGAAAAAAATAAATAAACATAAGAATAACAATTTATAGAGTTCCTTCCATGACATGTCGTATAAAGAGGTCCATCTTATACCAAAAAAACAATTCTTCAAAGTAAAAACTTGAAAAATATTTATAATTACTTTGAAAAATATTTATACCTTTATAGATTTGATATATAATAAATTAATAATTAAAATAATTTTATAAAATATTTTAATTATTATTTTAATTCAATGATGACTTTGCTCTAGTTATGTCACACAAGTTCTTACGTTTCAATTGAACACCATAAAATGTTTTTAACCATTTCCAATGATGAGCTATTGCGTTTATCATTGAAGATATTTATTATAGTTTTCACTTGTAATCAAACAACATTAGATTTGCCTTTCGCTTTATATGCTTTATTTTAGTTATGTAATTAAAAAAAATCATCAATTTTAAAATATTTGCATTTTTATTAATTAGGGTACACACATTGATGGAGTAAAAAAAGTGTGAGTGAGATTTTTTTGGTTAGTTAAAGTGTTTATATTAATCGTTGGTGATAAGATTTTTTTGTTTTTTTGGCTTCACTTCGACCAGATTTTTTTGGTTAAGAGAGCACTGCAAATATAGAAATGTAGAGATTAATTTTCCAAGAGGCCCAAAGACATACATGTTCTATCCACCAAAATATAGGCAGAACATAAAACCTAGTAATAACAACCATACTACATTGGAGGGAACAATATTTGAGCATTTCCAGGGGCCGTAGGCTAACCTTGCGCCTCGTGGACATCAAAATCGATGTGAGATAGACTCGCTTCAATTTCGTCCAGTTGTTCATCAAAGCGACGTTGGCTACAACGAATTGAAGCTAAGAAAACTAAGATTTCACCTTGTGAGAATTGCAGATCATTAACATAAGCAATTATCTCATTCTTGTCATTGTACCTTTGCTCCCTGAGGATGTCCAAGCATGCATGGATGCCACACCATTGTTCAACAATTGATTGCAGCGTCAAATGTTGCACCATGCTTCTTGTCGATAGGCTCATCCTTGGGAAACCTCTTCCTATGGTATTCCACCCTCCTCTTCACGCTCCTCCGCTTGTAGTGATCGATCCCCTCTACTTCAACATAACAACCAATCGGTGCAAGTTTGTTGTCGTTGAATCACTCAACCATCGAAGCCTGCCCAAAGGGAGGCTCACACCATATTTACAAACCCACAAGACATAGACAGGCCACGCCCCTCGAATTAGAGTCTCCTCTTGTCAATTCACCCCAAGATCATAATCAACTTGGCACACCAAGTCTGCACCCCTCCTAGTACTTTGTCCTCGGCTTCCTCAAATTCCTCCCATTCTAGTTAGAGAAAACTCTTTGCCATACCAACAATAGGCCAGGTGGTAAGGACTCTGCAGAGAGACTATAGACCAACAACCGGAAAAGGAAAGGCAGTGAAAATAGCCAACTAGAAATTGAACAAAAAAGCCCCAATAAAATTCCAAGCCAAGCCAATTCACATGAGTGCAGAATTCAATGATGACGATCACTGTGGCACATTCCCCACTCCTATCTCTCGGATCCTGAACCATTCTGACCCTCACCAAGCACTGACCCTTTGTATCCACAACCTGCACACCATCAAAATTTCTTGTTCCGTTCAAGCCAACACTAGCGAGCATACACGGGGAAACAACCTATACATACTTTGTTGCCTCAAACCCTCTAATCACCACTCGCATACCCAGGGTCCAAAAATAGATTAGCACAGTGACACAATGGTTTTTATAAAACTTGGATACCTTCTCGATGGTTATGATCCACCCATGCCACTTGGGGTGGTCATAATGTTCGTTATCACCACGCATCATTCTTCCTATTTGGATCATCTAGTGTTAGGCTTTGTACTGTCTGCGCTCCCAACTCCCACACTTCTTGTCTAAATGCACACCCCAATCGATATCCTCATCACTAGGAATGAGGATGGATCTATATCCCACCAGGTATATAAAAAAAAGACTCACACCGAACAATATTTACATGCCTCCTCACATCATCACCCTACCCACAAACTAGGAGTCCTCAACACATTAGCAACCAGAGCCCTTAGAATCTCTGATAAAGAACACCTAGAAACAGAAATAGAACACATTATTAAAGTTTTCCTGAAAAATGGATACAATAAACATCAAGCTATCAAAGCCATAAATAAAGCAAAAACGCGACCTAACAAAAATAAAAACTTTGACAATATAAAAGGCAAAGTCAACCTCCCTTACATACAGGGGTCTACAGACAAAATCTCCCGCATCCTAAAAAACAATGGAATTCTAACCACTTTCAAACCCTTAAACACGATCCGCAATTGCCTTAATCCAGTGAAAGACAAAGTGGACCCTAAATGCCATAAAGGGGTCTACTTAATTCCCTGCTCATGTGGCAAACCCTATGTAGGTGAGACTGGAAGATCCTTTAACACAAGAATCCAGGAACACTCAGCTGACATTAAACACAATCGATCCAAATCCTCAGCCCTAGCTGAACATTCTGATAAAACTAAACACCAAATATGTATAGAAGACACCCGGATCTTAGCCAGGAGCGATCACTACTTCATAAGGAAATTCAGAGAAGCCATAGAAATTAGCAAACACCCTAATAACCTCAACAGAGATGATGGATGGACCATAAGCAAAAACTGGGTTCCAATCCTATCATCCAAATCTACCCCTAATTAACCTAGAACAAACATAATAGATCTAATCCAATTTAATTTAATAACACACTTTGACCTTAATAAAATAGAATTTCAAAAAAATAAAAATAAATAAATAAATAATAATGAGAGGAATTAAACATCAATCAAAAATATCTTAACTAGAATAAACTCCTCAACATAGGACAATCTATAGGGAGCCTTAATAAATAATCACGACTTATCATTAAAACTAATACAAATACAAGGTAAAAATAACTCAATAAATAAATAAAAACTAAATAAATAAATAAATTGAAATAAATATAATTACAACAATTAAATTTATAATTATAATTAATAAATATATTAGAACCATTTAAATTTATAATTATAATTAATAAATAAATTAGAACCAATATAATTATAACAATTAACAATTTAAAAAATTAATAGTTAATAATTAATTAGAATAATAATTAAAAACAAATAAATAATTAAAATAAATACAATCAAAACAATTAAAATTAATAAATAAATAAATAAAAACTAAATAAATTAATAAATAAATAAATTGAAATAAATATAACTACAACAATTAAATTTATAATTATAATTAATAAATATATTAAAACAATTTAAATTTATAATTATAATTAATAAATAAATTAGAACCAATATAATTATAACAATTAACAATTAAAAATTAAAAATTAATAATTAATTAGAATAATAATTAAAAATAAATAAATAATCAAAAGGAATACAATCAAAACAATTAAAATTAAAATTAATAATTAATTAAAATAATAATTAAAATAAACAAATAATTAAAAAATTAATAATTAATAATTAATTAGAATAATAATTAAAAATAAATAAATAATCAAAATGAATACAATCAAAACAATTAAAATTAAAATTAATAATTAATTAAAATAATAATTAAAATAAACAAATAATTAAATTTATACAATTAAAACAATTATAAAGAATCAATATAATTGCAACATTTAAAATTAATAATTAAAATAATTATAATAATCAAAATAAATAAATAATTAAAATTAAAATTAATTAAAGTAAATAATAATTAAAATTGATGATGATGATGATGGTTAACGTCCGCTGAGACCAAATAATGATCTATCGGACCTAAAAAGACAAATTATTTATTTTGATTTAAGATTTTATTCCTATGCTCAAAAAGCTTGGAGAGAAGCCTCTCGAGTTCACTATAATTTTGGCATTGTAAAAGGCTAGGAAGGTCAGTATTGTAACAAAGGTTGTGAAATTGAGATCTAATGTGGTTGTATGCAGGGCACTCTAAGAGGAAGTGGTTTTCATCCTCGATGCTCCTATTCTCACAAATATGGCAGATTCTTTCCATCCATGGCGTTTTAGGAACTACCCAGCGGCCAGTTTCACTATGGAGCTCATGAGAATTCGTTCTAATCTTTGCTATATTAATTTTCTTTTTTGAGCTAGTTAGAATAGAGAGATACTTTTGATCTTCAAGGGTGGGGTTGATGACCTTCTTATAATAACTTAATTTTCTTTTAGATGCTAAATCTTTCTCACACCACAATTTTTCTTTGAACTTAGAAGTAACAATATCTTTAATGTTATTTATGTTTTGCAAAGCATCATTCTCATTGATCTCCCAATAGTTTAACCAGGCCCTTGTGTCCTTATGCCATCCTCGGTTAAGCCTTAGGTGATTTTGACTGGAATTTAAAGCTAGCTTAGGCAGTCTATGATTGTCTATGTTATTGAGCTTGTGCTTGTACATCAGAAACCTGAGCATAGCTAGGCTCTCAATAGAAGAAAGACCTGCTTCTATAAGGAGGATAGGATAGGGTGTATTACTTTTAATTTTCAGGTTATAAGTTATAAAACGCTTCTGGATTTGCTCAATCTTCCTCCATGATTCTCTGGAGATGCTGCAGCCCCAAACTTCACAGCCATATAAGATAACAGGAGTGACTAAAGTTTCAAAGAGGAACTTCTTTTTATCCCACATTACGAGGTTTGCTGTTTTACAATTATTTTCAAGACCAAAATAAGCTTTCCATCCCCCATTGATCCTTTTCTCAATGCTATGGTTCCAGTTGAGCTTGTGATGGATATCAATTCCTAGGTACTTGTAAGAATACACTTCCTCCAAGTTATTATTGTCATACGTAAAATTAGCGCAAGTGTCCTTCTTAGATTTGATAATCATAACTTTTGTTTTGTCTGTGTTAACAGTCATACCCATGGTAGAGCAGAAATCCTTAAGAAGCTTGAGTTGCTTATCAAGATCAGAAGGGCACCTTGCCAGAAGAACAATATCGTCAGCATAGAGAAGAAGGATAATGACTATCCCAGCTAAGATTGTGCCACCACATCCTGCTTCTTCTAAATAACCTTCGAGCTTATCGATGTAAATGCCAAATAGAGTAGGGGAGAGGGGGCAACCTTGTTTAACTCCGATGTTACACTTAATATCTTTTGACCACCCCTCATTGTTCTTTAGCTTGGCAATTACATTCTCGTATAGCCTTATAGCAGCAGCTCTTAACTCAAGAGGAACCTTTAGCTCTTCTAACCTATTCCAAAGGTTGTATCTAGGAACCGTATCAAAAGCCTTTCTAAAGTCTACAAAGCAGCAGAATAAATTGGATTTATCATTACGACATTCCTCCGCAATGATCCTTAGCGTAACAAGGTGGTCTGTTGTTGAGTGATGCCTTCTGAAACCTGCTTGGCCTTTAGCCCGCTTACCTTCACTTTCAAGCCATATGCTTAACTTTTTTTCCAGAATACTACCATATAATTTGGCTAAGAGAGGGCTGATCATAATTGTTCGATAATTAGAGGGGTTATTTGTATCTCCACTTTTAAAAATAGGGATAATGAGGCTCTCAGTCCAAGGTTTAGGGAACCCTTGCTTAATAGCTTGATTGAAAAGCTTGTGGATGTGGGGGATGAGGACAGGGCCTCCAATTTTTAAGATTTCTGCCTGGTAACCTTCAATGTCCTTAGCTTTCCCATTCGCGAGGCGATTAACCCCAAACTTAATGTATTCTAAAGAGAAGACTTCTTTCGTTGTGAGCAGGGTTTCCAAATTATCCGTGACATTAGGAGATTCATAAAGCTTTTTAAGATAAGAATTCCAATCGTGAAGAGCAATTTTATTATTATCCTTAGTCTTCCTAGTCAGAATCTGCCTCCAAAATTTCTTAGGAGCTACCTTAGAGAGGTGTAAGAGATTCTCCTGTCTTTGACGAATGTACTGCCTCTTTTTCCTTTTAATTAGGGCTTTGTATATTCTTATCTTGTCCATTTTAAGAGAATCATCAACAGCTTCCTTAATTGCTCTCCTCGCATTTTTACAATCTTTGTCATACCAAGGATTGGTTTTGCTATTTCTTTTATTATTTGAGACTTCAATTGAGAACTTTTTAATAGAATATGAGAGGGTTGTAGTAAAATTATGATATAGGTCTTCTATGTTATCTATACTAGATAAAGGAGGCAAATTAGTTTTTAATTCATTTAGAAAGAGGTCCTTTTTATTTTTATCAAATATTAAGTTCTTTTGGTTGTAAGTATTATTTTCTATGGGAACTCTATGCATGACAAAATTGAGGGTTATAAGTAAAGGCCTATGATCGGAGTCAGGCTCGTGGTCGTTTAAGATGTCAAAGTTTATCATTTCGTTGTATAATGGAAGATCGGAAATAACGTAGTCTACCACGCTGCTACCAAGTCCATGGATGCAGGTCATCTTGCTGGAATTGGGCCACTTTTTTAGACCGTTGCAAATTATGAGATCCTGAGCACTACAGAGCTTGACAAGCTCTGACCCAAACAAATTTTCCCCGAGGTCTTCAGAGCTCCTTTTGTACTTACTAGCCAGGGTAGGGTCTTCGTCTAACCAAAGAGGATTAGGGTTGGAACGATTGCTTAAAATAATAGCTTGGTTGCTTGAAGTTCAGGCATTGAAGTCACCTATTAAAAGGATATTACCATCATTCCTTAGGCTAGAAATATCGTTCTCTAAACTAATGTAAGGGTTAGTTTTATCTAGATTCTTCTTCTTATAGAAGTTAGAATTAATGGGGGGGAATAACATATTGCTATGTAGGACTTTTTATTATTAATGTCTCTGATCTCTATCCAACTAAATTGGTTGTAAGGGTCGTTTTTATAAAGCCTAACATAGGGGGAGATGTTCTTCTTAATGTAACAAGCTATTCCCCCAATGCCTCTATGGGAGGATCGCTTGTTCCATGTAGACCATAGCGTAAAGCCATCTATGTTAGGGACCTTAGATTCTTCGTGCTCCCAAGTTTCAACAAGCAAAATAATATCAACATCATTTGAAATCCAACTTATCTTGGGGCCTTTGTTCCATGAGAAGCCCCGACAGTTCCAAGAAAGGATCCGGAGCATGTTTAATTGCTATTGATTACCATCTTTTTGGTTTTTATCCCGAATAAAGGCTTTTCTATTTCTGATTATTGCCCATTTTCCTTCCTTTCTAGCTTCTTTTACCTTTTGAACCTCCTTTCTTAATTCTGCTTGATCTTCTGGAATGAGATCTTCATTTATGAATATTCCCGTTCCTTTTAGACTTGAGGTTTTACTAAGTATGTTGTGCTTATGATCAGTAGAGCTCACCTTTATGCGGATTAATCTTCCTTTATTCTCGATTAATTTCCCCAACCTTGTTGCTTCTGTGAGACATATTGTTTCAATTTGTAATCTATTATGTAATTCTGTCTGGACTAAGGCTAAAGTATCCTCATCTTCTTCCTCTTTTAAACCGAAGATTATAAGGTTTAAGGTCCTTTTGTTACGTTCGTGGTCTAATTCTATTAATTTTTTCATTTCATCTTTAATTGGTTTAATATCTAACTTATCTACCACACTATTTAGGGTGAGGCGGCTATTAACTTTTTCTTCTAATTCTTTAATCATGTCTTTCATTTTAAGACCCTCTAAGGTATCAGCGTCTCCTTGCTGGGATGGTTGGTTAGTATCTTGGTTTTGTTTTTCTATAACATGCAATCTAGTCTCCATTTCCTCCATTTTATTCTCCAGTAGTTCTATTTTATTTTCTATTTGTTTCTGGATAGTGTTTTCAAGAGATGCAAATTTGTTTTCCAGCACGGCTTCTAGCTCTTTTTGTAACTTGGCTTCTCTTTCTTCTCTGCGTTTCTCTAAAGACTCTATATACTCATAGAGGCCTTGTAGAGTAACTATGCTAGGTCTGCCCTTGGTAATCTTTGGTAACTGTGGTGAAGTATTCATACTTGAAATTATATGAGCAAATATGTATTAAAAAGAAAAAGATAAGGAATGTGTGCACCTGATATCCGAACTTGATGTGCGAGCCAAGATCTCCAAGCTTTGGATTGCGAGCTTTAAAACCAAGAGACTGTTTATATATCGCCGAGACGAGACTGTTTATATATCTTCCGAGACTGCTTATATATCACCGAGACTGTTCATATATCACCGAAACTGTGTATATCGCGAGACTGAGACTGTTTATATATGTCACCGAGACTATATGCGAGAGTATATATATAACCGGAGCCGGGACAAGAACACCGAGATCTGTTTATATGCGAGAACTGTTTATATATCACCGAAGCTGGGACAAGGACACCGAGATCTGTTTATATGCGGGAACTGTTTATATATCACCGAAACAGCGAGAGTATATATATAACCGGAGCCGGGACAGCGAGACTATATATCACCGAAACAGCGAGACTATATATCACCCAATGCCTATATATCACCGAAACAGCGAGACTATATATCACCTGAGACTGTTTATATATGTCACCGAGACTATATGCGAGAGTATATATATAACTGGAGCTGGGACAAGAACACCGAGATCTGTTTATATGCGAGAACTGTTTATATATCACCGAAGCCGGGAGAACACCGAGATCTGTTTATATCACCGAAGCCGGGAGAACTGTTTATATATCACCGAAGCCGGGAGAACACCGAGATCTGTTTTAATGCGAGAACTGTTTATATATCACCGAGAACTGTTTATATATCACCGAAGCCAGGAGAACACCGAGATCTGTTTATATCACCGAAGCCGGGAGAACTGTTTATATATCACAGAGCCGGGAGAACTGTTTATATATCACAGAGCCGGGAGAACACCGAGATCTGTTTATATCACCGAAGCCGGGAGAACTATTTATATATAACCGGAGCCGGGACAGCGAGACTATATATCACCGAGATCTGTGTATATCACCGAAGCCGGGAGAGTTGTTTATATATCACAAAGCCGGGAGAGCTGTTTATATATCACAGAGCCGGGAGAACTGTTTAATTTATTAAGATTAATAAATTAAAAGAATTATAATTAAAATAAGAAATAATTATAATTAAAATAAAGAATAATTAAAAATTAAATTAAAACAATTAAAATAGAAATAATTAATTAAAATTAAATTAAATTAATTATATAATTAGAAAATTAAAACAAATATAATTAATATAACCATAAAACCTAAAAGTAAAAAAGAATAATTAAATTAATTATATCTGTAGGCTAAGCATCTCTATATATAATTGGAAAAAGAAGACCAGTGTTTCAATATTTTCACATCCTGAAGATGAACCACCGTTGCTGGTTCGAAACGTCAATGAAAAAGAATCCTTATGCGATGGATTCGGAAGATAATCTAAGCAAAGATATTTAAACCTTATAATTTTAAAAAATATTTCAACACGAGATTTAAATAAACTATTTGAAGATCTATATTAACTAATTTATGTCTATATCGACTTCATATATATATATATATATATAGAGAGAGAGAGAGAGAGAGAGAGAGAGAGAGAGAGAGATGTTAAAATAAAATATTTTAATATTAAATATAATGAAATATTTAATGACTAAAGAAAAATGTAATTGAAAATTAAAAAATAAAACTAAAAATATCAAGTACTTCTTAATAAGAATAATAAGAGGGAGATGTGTAATTCATTCAATTCTTAATATAAAATTAATATGTGACATTTAAAAATATTTATAATAATAAAAAATTTCAATATGGGTCATCAATAAAATATTTTAATTTGGAGGATTGAGCAATATTGACATATACTTCAAATATATATTAATAACAAAAAAATAACATTTTACCATAGACAATGTAGTCCATAGATCTTAATGCACATGTTATGTAAAATATTTTAAGCTCATATATATATATATATATATATATATATATATATATATATATATATAGCAATTGGAAAAAAAAGAAGTTATTTAAAACATTTGAATTAGTTTTACTATTTTTCATTTTGGTCCTTTTCTAAGTTTTTTTTTTTTGTTTTTCATATTTTCCCTGAAATCCAACAAAGATTTTTTGGACTTACAAATTTAAGTTATTTTCTCTATATAACATTCAAAAATACAATTTAAATAATGAAAAACTACAAATTGTATATATAGAGAGGGGCAACCACTACAGATTCATTGAGATCTATTAAGGGATGAGAAGGATGCAATTTTTTTTTTCAAATTTTGCACTCTAAAATAGGTTAACACCTGAAGAGATTTGATCCCGCTCGTCGCATATTAAATCAATGCTTAAGAGCATATTGTAAATAGAAACTTATAAAAATAGGTTGGTTGTGCCAAACCTTGACATACATCGACATGACAAGACAAAAAATACTACTAGTGTTGCAAGCAAAAAACAAGTGAGTCATAACAACTATTGTGTATAATCTCCATGTATCTGTGTTGGCTGGTCACTACCCTCATCCAAGGAGAATGAGACATTGGTTGATTTCTTGGATAGAATGGTCAGCTTGTAGTCAATATGGTCATTTTTTTCCTCCATCTCTGTTAATCCAATATAATTCTCTAGTTGATTCCTCCTGTAACTCCCTATGCGACCTGCAATATTCAACTCATGTTTAACCTTATACTAGCTTCGATCCATGATTAATGAAGTGATGGGAATATAGTCATTAGCATTACGAAAGACTGCACCATAACTGGCTTGGCGTAGATTTCTTTTTGAGGCCCTGTCGAAGTTAAGTTTGATGAAGTCATGTGGAGGAGGGGACCAAAAGGAAGGGATGGAAGGGAATAAATTGGGTACAGAGGGAGTTTTCCATAAATAATAGGTAGAGGGACCCATTTTGGTTAGAATTACTTTTTCAAGTTGTGTTCATTCTCAATCTTCAGAGGACCAAGGAAGAGAAGAAATTGTTTCCCTTATTTTATTTAGGGTATCTTACCAAATAAATTCTATGGAGGCACTAATATTCTTAAATAGTTTGTTACATTCCTTCCAAATCTCCCATACGATGAATCCTAGGATGCATTTCCATTCTCTATTGACAATAGGATGAGGAAACGGGGAGTCATGCTAGAAATGTAGAGTGGAGAGGACATCATTTTTTATTTTGTTGGTCTGTTGAAAGAGAATTTCAAGGTGGCCCAAGATAGAAGTAGTGAAGTTGTAGTTGCTAAGAAAATTATTAACATTTTTTAAATTGGGGAAACAAATAAGACAGATTGAGGGGCCCCGAAAACCATGACTTTAAATCTTGTCCCATGTCAAAGTTTTGTTACATAATAGAAGCCAGAGCAAAAGAGTGATTTTAGGTGAGTGTTTGAGATTTCATATTTTATGCCATTTTCCTTGATCATCCTCATTGTTGTTGTTTTTTCCTGAGAAGACTGCAAGATTCAGAGAGGTTGAAATTTCCTAAAGGATAATAAACCCAATGAAGAATATCGTTTCCCTCTTGAACCACAATTCTTTTGTTTTCTAATTCTTACTTGATAATTATGCTTTCATTTTGGGACAGAGGTTTAATCCATTCCTTGCATGATTGTACCATTGGGAAGTGTAGGGGGACGGGTCCCAGTAATGTGCAACTAATATATGGCCCTTGGAGATGAGGAAGTTCCTTCTTTGGTGGAGTTGTTCATTATGAGATAATTTTTTCCACTGATCCCATGAGTCATCCCAAAACAGTGCATGATTCTTTGTTTTGATTTCACCAAAAATATGCTCCTAGAGAAGATGTTTGTTGTTCCAAGAAGCATTCTAGATATGAGAAACCCTAGTGTTGCCTGTCATTCTAATGAGCTATGATTCTTGGGTATTGGGGATGTTTCCACATTTTTCTCCAAAAAGCCTTTGGGTTTTTTATCCATCTCCATTAGGTTTTAGCACTTAAGGTGCTACAAATATTTGGATCACAATGACCAAGGCCTCTTTTTTACAAAAGAAAATTTTCCCCATGTAATTAGAGCCCATTTTCAGTATCTTTTGGAACCCCCTTGAAGGACATTGTGCTGAATATTTCTGAACTTGTTTAGGATGGCTTTGGGGGCTACCATTCCTAAGAAAATATAGGTCGGGAGGGCTTAAAGGATAGATTTGAGAAAGATCAAGTGACTGACTAGATTGAGTGATTTGAAAGTCCAACAAGAAAGTTTATATTTAAATTTAAGAAGAATATTTTTCCATACCTTTTTTATGAGAGGATTTTGAGTTAGTCATGTTATCACTCAAGAAAAAATATTTTAAATTCTGAACATCAATTTTTTAAATTTGTCAAAGGGTTGGTGTCAGTTTTGGGCCTAGTCTTTTCATCTTGTTTTAGAGTCTTGTTAAGAGTCTTGTTAGTATGTCAAATGGGGTCAATTCTCTGTTTTAGTCTATCATTGGTCTCATATCTCACTTGAATATCATATGTCGAAACTTATTTCAAAGTTCATAGTGTAGAAACCCGGTCTAGGCTTTTCGAAATGGTATCAGAGCAATCGAGGAAATAATAGATAAATGCCAGGTACTGGATTCAATAGTTTCACATGGATGTTTTCTTCAGAAATGCAATATCGAGCATTCCATTGTTGGAATTCGTTCACGTCTAGAATCTGGAGTTGAATTAAAGGATACCATGATGATTGGTGTTGACTATTATGAAACAGAGGCTGAAGATTGCAGCACTCGTAGCAGAACGGAAAGTACCTATTGGAATTGGAAAGAACAAAAAAATAAGGAATTGTATCATTGAAAAAAATGCAAGGATTGGAAAGAATATTATGATTTCAAACATTGATGTGGCAATGCCTGAGAAGCATTCTATAGACCCTAAAACAATACTTGCTATCATACTAGGCAGTGGAGTAGGAACACGGCTTTTTCCTCTTACAGGAAGAAGAGCCAAACCAGCAGTACCAGTTGAGGTGCATACAGACTCATTAATGTACCAATGAGAAATTTCATTAACAGTGGGATCAATAAGATATTCATCTTAACACAGTTTAATTCTCAGTCTCTAAATCATCACATTTTCGAGGCATATGGTTTTGGAAATGGTGTGAACTTCGATGATGGCTTTGTGGAGGTTCTAGCAGCCACTCAGACTCCAGGTGAAGATGGGATGAATTGGTTTCAGGGCACAACAGATGCTGTGAGACAATTTATGTGGTTTTTTTCGGGATCCGAGGAATAGGCATATAGAACATGTTATTATTTTGTTGGGTGACCATCTCTACCGTATGAACTATATGGAATTTGTACAGAAACACATTGATAAGGAGGCTGATATCACAATTTCACGTGTCTCGATGGATGACAGCCGTGCTTCTGATTTTGGTCTCATGAGAATTGGTGATAGAGGTCGCGTGCTTTATTTTAGTGAGAAACCTAAGGGGGAATTTCTTCTTCTTGGCTATATGTATAGTGGTTTAGGGACAACAATCAAAGAAAATTCCAGGGAAGAGATATCTAGGGAGACTCTCATTATTGATAATGGGGAACAACTTTCTTGTGGTTCAGAAATCCGGAAGGCATTACCACTTCTGCACGAAGTTTACAGGGATAGCATGCACAAGGTATTACATGTCGGTCTTGACGCGTGTTCTGTAACCTCCAAACTGTTAAAGGAAGATGACACTGAAGCTTGGGGTATTGAGCCATTTGATATAACATCCACACTAGACAATTCCTGCAAGAATTTGATTCGAAAGGGTATTGTACGGGTTGCCGACATCAAATTTCCTTTACCTTACAAGGCACAATCATTCCCAATTGTGCTTGTTTCAGATGCCCCGGACTATTTGTCCCCAAAATACCTGAATAAGACACTGCCAGAGCTTGCTAGAGTCTCATTTGAGGCACTTGTTTTGTTTTTTGGCACTCCAGGTCGTTATACTTCACAATCAGCAAAAGCTATTCAACTGAGCAAAGCCGGAAGGCCTACAAAATTACGGGGTCAATCATGGTGGCAAAGATACTTCGAATCATTGGGACTACAAGAAAATGAGAGCATGACCAGAAAATTTGAGCTGCTTCAGACGCAAAAGTCCCTTTCGATTTAAGAACCATAGCTTGCATGCTTTCCAAGTTGAGGTTTGTTTAATGCAATGAAAGATGGTCATGATGGAAATCATGAAAGGTTTTGTTCAATTTATTCATTTCTGATTCAGGAAAAGATGCAGGGCATTTCACTGCTGCATGGGAATTATATAAAGCACAGGAAGATGTTGTAGCTGCTTGTAAAGAATTTGGCATTAAAGTTACCCTATTCCATGGCCATGGTGGGAGGTTCAAGCTGTGCTGCAAGTGACACAACAAGCACAATGATGCAAAAATTCTGGGATTCGACTCTGACATTAGAGCCACCGGAGATTGATGAGGATGGTCACACTGATTTCTCTCCAAGGCAGTCATTTGATGGTACAGAATCAGTAAAATCAGGATATCCATTGTTAGGTCTTGCGAATACATTTTATACCTTGGAGCAGAGAACAATTTCAACCTTTTTACAGTGAGGAAAAATAGCGATGCTGCAACTGATGAAGAGAGAGGAAAATTGGAAGTTGTAGGTGAATACCATTTAGGAGAGTTTGTTGTATCTTATTAGGCATGGATCTCTTGTTATGCGTATGCCAGATTCAGAATCTAGCCAGATTCCTACAGTTATATTTGGAACAGTCAATGGTGTTATTGGTGTCATTGCATCTCTTCCTCAGGAGCAATATCCGTTTCTTGAAAAGTTGCAAGAAAATCTTGTCAAGGTGATCAGGGGAGTAGGGGGTTTAAGACATAAACAGTAAAACAGTGGCGATCATTTAGCTATGAAAGGAAGACTGTGTTTTTGAAATTACACAACAGTTTCGTAGTGCGCTACGAAACTGCTGTTGCTGCAGGTTACAATTCGGTTGATCAATTATGATTGACAAAGCGGAAAATCTTTTTGAAAGGTTTTGTCATCACACATGTATATGGGAAAGGCTTACAGCACATAAAGAATGTGGCACTCAAATAGATTGTTGGGTAATTAAAGAATATCAAGATGGTTAATTGGTTCCGTTTGAGGAAACCAAAAGCATAAAAACAGGGGCAGTTTCCTACTTCTCAGCAGCAGTAAAGAGATAAGACATTGAGGACCAGTAAGGAGCTTCGAACATTCACCACAGCTAAATTCAAGGAGACCACTTGTCAGAGAACGAGATTTGATTGTAATAAAAGCTATTACCAGCATGATATGGAATTAGACTCCTAATTGTCTTAGGTTTCTAAAACTTCTAGTTGGCAGTTTGTTGCATTTAATAATTAGTTAAAATAAGAGTAGGTGTCATAGCAAGCAGAATAGGAGTTCCCCTCATGTTGGAGGAGGAATCTCGGCTTTGTAAAGAATTCTATATATAGCAGAAACAACAATGGACTTTAAGGTTGGAAAATTTCAAAGAAATTGGAACTATTGTGCTATGTATATGACTCCGTTTTAGTAATACAAGACTTGACTTTAATTCTCAGGAATCAGAAGGAGTTTACTGTTCAAAATGTTGTGTATCATCCTCTCTTTAGTATTTGCAGTGGTATAAATGTGTGATTACTTAGAAATCACTATTTGTGCTCTAATTTCCTTCACATATTTATATACTGTGTTGTCCTGTATGTTTCTGGTGTATTCTGAATGGTTAAATTTTGTATGCCCTGACTTCTATGTAAGGTTGATATCATTGTTACACTAAAACGAATTTGACTTCATAAGCCCAATGGATATTTTCTAGTTGTGTTTCCACCACTCATATTTTTACATTTGTTTCACAAGAGTTAGCCATCTTAATCATAATCAAAAACATTAATCCTTTGAGAGAGCCCTCTTTGGTTGGGGAGGCTAAGCCTCAGCCTAAAGTAGGTTTGAAATAGTTACTTAAGGTCTTCCTGGTCAGTAGCCTTCCAGGGTCTGATTTTGAGATAACATTTTGGTGCGTCTGCCGGGAGTCTGAAGATTATTCATTCCTGAAATCAAGAGACTGAACTTCTGAAGGTAGCAGGAGCTCAGAAGAATTTTCGAGGCTGCAATCTACCTTGGCGACTCCATTGTTGAAGAATTCAAAATTCATAGATTCATGGTGATTCCACTGGAGTTATGAAGGACCCAGATGCTACCATTCTTATTTCAAGGTATGCATGCATAAATTTTTCAGGAATTCATGGTTTCCCAAATCATTTTCCCAAGGATACATATTTTCTGAGGAATGGTTCAAAATTCAATGGAGAAGATTTGAGTTTAACTTTGAATCATATATCGGATTTCTGTGATTTTACTGAGCTTCTTAGAGTCAAACGTGAGGATGTTTGCATTATGTTGTTCTATGATTCATTTCAAGGGAAATGTAAACAGTGGATTGAAAGCTTTCCTGCCAAATCTATTAAGTCATTTGAAGATTTTTGGTTTATGTTTTTGGAGGAATGGATAGATAGATCAGATTTGGTGGCAAACTCTCCTTCAATTCAAGGTTTCAAACAATGGAAAAATGATCATATTAATGAAGAAGTAGATGAAAATTTTTCTTTGTCCTTGTCTTCTTATCTAAAATCATTTTAGTGCAAGACAGAAGATAAGATGAAATTTTTGGATGAAGTTGCTAAGGACATTGAGAAAGACATTGAAGGTTTACAAGGTCAAATTCAAACATATAGTCTTCATGGTCATGATCATTCTTTTCAAAAGGTTTCTATGTCAGAACACAAGGAGAGGGTGTTGCTTCCTATCTATTTCGTGATTGAGGAAGAATACACTGTTATTGAAGATCAGTTGGCACAACCAGAAAGTTACGAGAACCATCAAGCTGATCATGTATTCTGGGATCCTATAGCTAAATACATGGAAGAGTTTTACTCTCCAGTGTTTCAGTTTTTCTATGAAGATCAGAGGAAATTTCAGTGGTAGTGGTCATCACAATATCATAGTGGCTCTGAACTCCGATGCAGTCAAAAAACTCAAATATCAGATAAGACAAATGATTGGCTACATTGGAAATTTCACATTGATTGAGCTGAAAGAAGTTTGAATTGATAGGGTAGGTAGGTAGGAAAATGCAAATAAGCTCAAGGTTGACTGAGCATTTTTCAGTAGATGTAGATTTCTTTCTCCTACAGTGATCATCAAGCTTAAGCCCGAGGTGAAGGCCCAAGAAGCTTGAAGGGGATGCTTGACAAGCAAATCTATGTTTGTTATAAAGAGGACAAAGCACTGGACCTGCATGTTCTTAGTGTACCACAGGGGCACACTATCCCAAGTGGAGCCACCTGTTATCACTCAAGAAAAAATATTTTAAATTCTGAACATCAATTTTTTAAATTTGTCAAAGGGTTGGTGTCAGTTTTGGGCCTAGTCTTTTCATCTTGTTTTAGAGTCTTGTTAGTATGTCAAATGGGGTCAATTCTCTGTTTTAGTCTATCATTGGTCTCATGTCTCACATGAATATCATATGTCGAAACTTATTTCAAAGTTCATAGTGCAGAAACTCGGTCTAGGCTTTTCGAAATGGTATCAGAGCAATCGGGGAAATAATAGATAAATGCCAGGTACTGGATTCAATAGTTTCACATGGATGTTTTCTTTAGAAATGCAATATCTAGCATTCCATTGTTGGAATTCGTTCACGTCTAGAATCTGGAGTTGAATTAAAGGATACCATGATGATTGGCGTTGACTATTATGAAACAGAGGCTGAAGATTGCAACACTCCTAGCAGAAGGGAAAGTAGCTATTGGAATTGGAAAGAACACAAAATAAGGAATTGTATCATTGACAAAAATGCAAGGATTGGAAAGAATATTATGATTTCAAACATTGATGTGGCAATGCCTGAGAAGCATTCTATAGACCCTAAAACAGTACTTGCTATCATACTAGGCGGTGGAGCATGAACACGACTTTTTCCTCTTACAGGAAGAAGAGCCAAACTGGCAGTACCAGTTGAGGCACATACAGACTCATTGATGTACCAATGAGCAATTGCATTAACAGTGGGATCAATAAGATATTCATCTTAACACAGTTTAATTCTCAGTCTCTAAATTGTCACATTTCCGAGGCATATGGTTTTGGAAATGGTGTGAACTTCGGTGATGGCTTTGTGGAGGTTCTAGCAGCCACTCAGACTCCAGGTGAAGATGGGATGAATTGGTTTCAAGGCACAACAGATGCCGTGAGGCAATTTATGTGGTTTTTTTTTCGGGATCTGAGGAATAGGCATATAGAACATGTTATTATTTTGTCGGGTGACCATCTCTACCGTATGAACTATATGGACTTTGTACAGAAACACATTGATAAGGAGGATGATATCACAATTTAATGTGTCTCGATGGATGACAGCCATGATTCTGATTTTGGTCTCATGAAAATTGATGATAGACGTTGCGTGCTTTATTTTAGTGAGAAACCTAAGGGGGCATTTCTTCTTCTTGGCTATATGTATAGTGGTTCAGGGACAACAATCAAAGAAAACTCCAGGGAAGAGATATCTAGGGAGGCTCTCAGTATTGATAATGGGGAACAACTTTCTTGTGGTTCAGAAATCCGGAAGGCATTACCACTTCTGCAAGAAGTTTACGGGGATAACATGCGCAAGGTCTTACATGTCGGTCTTGACGCGTGTTCTGTAACCTCCAAACTGTTAAAGGAAGATGACACTGAAGCTTGGGGTATTGAGCCATTTGATATAACATCCACACTAGACAATTCCTGCAAGAATTTGATTCGAAAGGGTATTGTACAGGTTGCCGACATCAAATTTCCTTTACCTTACAAAGCACAGTCATTCCCAATTGTGCTTGTTTCGGATGCCCCGGACTATTTGTCCCCAAAATACCTGAATAAGACACTGCCAGAGCTTGCTAGAGTCTCAGTTGAGGCACTTGTTCTGTTTGTTGGCACTCCAGGTCATTATACTTCAAAATCAGCAAAAGCTATTCAACTGAGCAAAGCTGGAAGGCCTGCAAAATTACGGGGTCAATCATGGTGGCAAAGATACTTCGAGTCATTGGGACTACAAGAAAATGAGAGCATGACCAGAAAATTTGAGTTGCTTCAGACGCAAAAGTCCCTTTTGATTTAAGAACCATAGCTTGCATGCTTTCCAAGTTGAGGTTTGTTTAATGCAATGAAAGATGGTCATGATGGAAATCATGAAAGGTTTTGTTCAATTTATTCATTTCTGATTCAGGAAAAGATGTAGGGAATTTCACTGTTGCATGGGAATTATATAAAGCACAGGAAGATGTCGTAGCTGCTTGTAAAGAATTTGGCATTAAAGTTACCCTATTCCATGGCCATGGTGGGAGGTTCAAGCTGTGCTGCAAGTGACACAGCAAGCACAATGATGCAGAAATTCTGGGATTCGACTCTGACATTAGAGCCACCGGAGATTGATGAGGATGGTCACAGTGATTTCTCTCCAAGGCAGTCAGTTGATGGTACAGAATCAGTAAAATCAGGATATCCATTGTTAGGTCTTGCGAATACATTTTATACCTTGGAGCAGAGAACAATTTCAACCTTTTTACAGTGAGGAAAAATAGCGATGTTGCAATTGATGAAGAGAGAGGAAAATTGGAATTTGTAGGTGAATACCACTTAGGAGAGTTTGTTGTATCTTATTAGGCATGGATCTCTTGTTATGCGTCTGCCAGATTCAGAATCTAGCCAGATTCCTACAGTTATATTTGGAACAGTCAATGGTGTTATTGGTGTCATTGCATCTCTTCCTCAGGAGCAATATCCGTTTCTTGAAAAGTTGCAAGCAAATCTTGTCAAGGTGATCAGGGGAGTAGGGGGCTTAAGCCATGAACAGTGGCGATCATTTAGCTATGAAAGGAAGACTGTGTTTTTGAAATTACACAGCAGTTTCGTAGTGCGCTACGAAACTGCTGTAGCTGCATGTTACAATTCGGTTGATCAATTATGATTGACAAAGCGGAAAATCTTTTTGAAAGGTTTTGTCATCACACATGTATATGGGAAAGGCTTACAACACATAAATAACGTGGCACTCAAATAGATTGTTGGGTAATTAAAGAAGATCAACATGGTTAATTGGTTCCGTTTGAGGAAACCAAAAGCATAAAAACAGGGGCAGTTTCCTACTTCTCAGTAGCAGTAAAGAGATAAGACATTGAGGACTAGTAAGGAGCTTCGAACATTCACCACAGCTAAATTCAAGGAGACCACTTGTCAGAGAACGAGATTTGATTGTAATAAAAGCTATTACCAGCATGATATGGAATTAGACTCCTAATTGTCTTAGGTTTCTAAAACTTCTAGTTGGCAGTTTGTTGCATTTAATAATTAGTTAAAGTATGAGTAGGTGTCATAGCAAGCAGAATAGGAGTTCCCCTCATACTGGAGGAGGAATCTCGGCTTTGTAAAGAATTCTATATAGAGCAGAAACAACAATGGACTTAAGGTTGGAAAATTTCAGAGAAATTGGAACTATTGTGCTATGTATATGACTCTGTTTTAGTAACACAAGACTTGGCTTTACTTCTTAGGAATCAGAAGGAGTTTACTGTTCAGAATGTTGTGTATCATCCTCTCTTTAGTATTTGCAGTGATATATGTGTGATTACTTAGAAATCACTATTTGTGCTCTAATTTCCTTCACATATTTATAAACTGTGTTGTCATGTATGTTTCTGGTGTATTCTGAATGGTTAAATTTTGTATGCCCTGACTTCTATGTAAGGTTGATATCATTGTTACACTGAAATGAATTTGACTCCACAAGCCCAATGGATACTTTCTAGTTGTGTTTCCACCACTCATATTTTTACATTTGTTTCACAAGATTTAGCCATCTTAATCATAATCAAAAACATTAATCCTTTGAGAGAGCCCTCTCTGGTTAGGGAGGCTAAGCCTCAGCCTAAAGTAGGTTTGAAATATTTACTTAAGGTCTTCCTGGTCAGCAGCCTTCCAGGGTCTGATTTTGAGATAACAAGTTGGATCCCAGGTATTTGGGTGGAGGAGGGCTCCTTTGAAAACCAAGCAAATGAGATATGTGAATTTGGACAACTAGTAGTCTAGTATTAAAAAAGAAGATTTGAGATTTTTCCATGTTAATGGAGCTTCCAGAAGCATTAGAGAAGTATTGAAGGATGTTTTTAATGGTAGTGGCTTCTTTGATAGTGGGGATTCCCAAGAGAAAGGTATCGTCCAAAAACTACTAGTGTTAAGAAGAGAGATTATGGTAACCAAGAGGAAGACCTTTTAGTTGGTTAAGTTGTAGGGTTGACTTGATAGATCTTCCTTTCCCTTCATTCATGAGGAGAAATATGTAAGGGTAAATAGGGTCTCCCTACCTAATACCTGTTGAGGGGGAAAAATTGGGAGTGTGAGACCCATTAACTAGGTTGGAGAAGAAAATTTTGGAAATGAGGGAAAGAACCCATGGAATCCATCGTTCTACATACCCAAAAGTAGTGAGCATGTGAAAAATAAATTTCCAATTTGTCAAATGATTTTGACATATCAATTTTGAGGAGCATGCCTAGAGACTTATTAGAATTAAGTGAGTGAATGTGTTCATGGGATAGTATTATGTTGTCCATAATTTATCTGCCTTCAACATAATCAGTTTTCTCGGTAGAAAGAAGTGGGAGGAGAATGACTTTTAGTTAGTTTGAAATAACTTTGGAGATGATTTTATAGATAACATTACAATGGCATAGGCTTAAAATATAAAGCAAAATCAATGTGGACTTTTTAGGAATAAGAGATATAATGGTAGCATCAAGGGTTGTTAATATAGAGGAGGAGCATCAAAATTCTTCTACTACTTTCCAAATATCACACCTAAGAATTTTCCAACAAGCCTCATGGAAATCAATGTTAAATTCGTTAAGACCTAGGGACTTGCATTAGGAATTTCCATAATATTTGCTTCCAATTCTTGCATGGTGATTTCCTTCAAAAGGATATCAATTTTCCCCTTGTCATAAGTTTGGGAATGTGCTCTGTTATTTTCCTGATAGCAAGCCTTCTACTCGGAACCATTTCTGTGAGTGTGGCTTGAAAATAATTCATGAATTCCCAGACTATTGTATCATGGATTTCCACTTTTTGATGATTGTGTGTTTTGATGCTTGATATTCTATTACTTTTCCTATGGTTGATCATAGATATGTGGAAGAATTTAGTGCTTTTTTATCCCTCCTTAAGCCATTGTACTCAGGAATTTTATCCCCCAGAGGATTTCCTCTTGCTGCAATATTTCCTCCAGTTGGAGGTGAGTGACAGCTTCTTGATGTTCCAATTCCTTATATCTGCCATTTTATATTATTTCTTATTGGATGGTGTCCATATCTTGTTATATATTTACTTTTTCTTTGTGGATGTTACCAAAATATTCAATATTTCAGTTTTTCACTTTTCATTTTGAGATATTTTCACTGTTATTGGAAGTGATACATAAGGGTCTATTGTGGCCAGCAACACACCCCCCCTCCCTTTTTTATTTAGCATTAGTCATAAAACTAAATAAATGGGGGACCCTTCTTCTAAAAAATAAAAACTAGCACTTATATTTCCCTTTGAATAAAACACACTATCATAAACTTAGGAAAAACATTCGCAAAACCCAAAAAACTTAAGTTTTATGACAAGTTTCGAATAAAATCGTTCTCTTAACAATAAAACATCGCATCACAAAAGGGTAATAAAGGACATCATATAAACAAACTTTCCGAATTGCGAAAACGCGACGATGCGCGATCGCACGCCTTAAAGGCTCATCACACATCACAGATTTCATATGCCACAAGTACCACCTAATATAAAGCATCCTGATCCTGCGATATGCGATAAAGCATCTCGCAGTTGCATAAGGAATAAATGATTGTTAATGAAAAGGATTAGCGATATTGCGAAGCAAATCGAAAAATCGCTTTATCACAGATCGGAAAGGCTCATTCTTCAATGAAATATTTCTCGTAATCCGATACCGAGTTATGTGCATTAATGTCAACTTAGTGGTTTATTAATTTATGAGATGAGATTTAGATCTGATCGAAAGATTGTTTCATGTAGGGTGATATATTTGATATGATTTCGGAATTAAGAGCTTTCCTGTCACCTTATCTCTTACCATTATTATTTCTTTAATTGAAAACTTGCGAGAGCAGTAAGCAAAATAATATACACAGCAGTGTGCAGAATGTAATGGGAAAGAAGGGAAAAGCTTTGGTTGCTGAGGAAAAAGAGATGACTCCCTTATTCATAGACACCACCTGTACGAGATATGCTGGCATATCCACTTGGGAAGGCATGTACAGTCTGTTCGAAGAAGAAAACCCCAGAGTTATGGAAGTTAAAGCGACAACAGACTCACGCGGGTCATCTGAAGCATCAATTACTAAACTTGCATGTTCATTCCTGCACCGAATAGCGGCAAGGCCTAAGATACTTCCATATACAGACATGGTTAAGTGGGTATTGGACAACGCTGATATAACAAATAGAAAATTCAAGTCTTGGAGCCAAGAGCTCATTGGGTCATTCACCCCATAGGATTTAAGGCTTATGTATCATTTACCAAAGCCACAGGCAAACTACAACAAATAGTTCGTGGAGAAGTTTGCCAAGGAAAACGAAGTTTTGGCAGAGTGCACCAAGAGCTAGTTGGCAAGGAAGATCCATTGAAAACGGACAAACACGGTATGTATAGTACTGGTTTCCTCTCCTCCCCGTATTGTTTTGCTGCTGCTAAGCTATGTAGGCTATTTGGAAGGCCTGACATCAACAAGTTTTCATCTGAATGGCTACCCCTATTAGATGCGGCCACTAATGCCACTATTATGGATTGGGCCCAGATATTGTCTGACAATTTAGCCTCGGCCATTTGGAACTACCGGTCTAAAAGAACTACCTCTCAGAGGATTTATCCTCCTTTCTTTTTAGCTGCTTATGTCATGGATGGAATCTGTTCTGTTTCTAGATTTCCTATAATGGGTTGGAAGTGGACTATATAGAATTCCTTGCCCATTCACGTCTATCATAAGGAATTGTGGGATTCCAAGTTTACCCCATATTTTTACAGAATTTGCCACAGAGTTATGCTACCTCTTCATAGAATGTTGTATAACAAGGACGCCCCAAGATTTTCCCCTGAAGCAGAAGTTGATATTCTCCCTGTCAGAAGATGGTTTGGAGAAGAGTTTTTCACTTATGTTAGAGTATTTGGAATAATTGCTTCCCCTCATGTGCTACCCTTGTATGTCCCTGATAAGTTATTGGCTCGAGAAATTGCCTACCAGACTTGCGGGGTGGGAGGAATGAGCAAAGAATTGAAAGACAAGAAGAAGGCCATCTGGCCGCAATTTCCTGTGGCCTGTGGGGCCTTTTCACTATTTGATTTAGGTCATGCATTCAAAGAAGTAGACAACATGTTGAGTCTACGACTGTTTAAATTTCCAGGGAGACAATTCGATCCCTTTGATGTCATTAAAATTTTTACTACAACTGTCAAGATAAAGGTATTTTCTAAAGAAGATGATCTCTTTGATGAAATCTTCCAGTAAAAAGGCATGCTGAAAGACATTTTGCATATGGCTCAAATTCAATTTCCCCCAGCAGAATTCCAAGAATTTAAACTCTATAGAGAGAGTAGATTAGCAAACATCCCCTTGGATAAGTTGCACTTAGAACCAATAAGGGATCCAACTCCCAGCATCAGTTTAAATGGAATCTCAGGTACAGACAAGTCTAGGTCTAAGTCTGGGAAAGAATCACCAGAACGCTCTAAACGGTCTGAGAGTGACCATAATAAAAGTGAAGGGTCAGTCAGAGATACTACCCAATCTAAAGAGCACCCAGAGCAACAGGTTTTGATGACACCACAGGTGAAGGTTCCCCCTCCCCTCATCCAGCCACCAAAGCCAGTGAGAACTGAGCTGGATAAAGAGTGGGAAACATTTAATGAATTGATTAATACTGAGGAGCAGAACACAAAGACACCTGAGAATACAGTACAGACAGTGACAAATATGGTCATTGGAATAGTCAGCAATGCTCTAGAAACGGAGCATATTCCCATAACCCCATCATCTGAAATCATGCTGAAAATAGAGGAGATTCCTCCTCTAGATGTATTTTATAGTTCGTAGCACAAGGCAGTGGTAGGAAGACAAAGAAAGAAATGGAAATTGGATAGTGTGCTCTCACCTGAGCTAGAGCAGCTAGATGTCCTTTGGTGAGACCCTACCATTGACCCCACTGAAAATTTTACTAAGTTATCCTAGATCGTAGGAGCCTATAATTCTGCTACCATTGATAAAGCATCTGAGGTACAGATATTACTTAAGGATAGAGAGGAAAAAATCCAAGTTTTGCAACAACAACTACAACAGGCCAGTGCCAACCAAGAAGCAGAGGAGAAATTAGAAAGATTACAACAGGACTTTCAATAGATGTAGCTGGGGTATCAGAGCAATTTGGCCAAAAAGGAAAATCAATTACAGGCCATGCTATAAATGCATAAAGATGACCCCAAAATTACAGAATATGTCTCAGAAGTCCTTGCTTTGAACAACCAACTCTTGCAACAACAAGAGGCACTCTGCCAAAGAATATCGTAATGGGGCTCCCATTGCGAGATGAGTGATAAAATTACAAGTCAATTCATGGATTTGCGACTCGATTATGATTTAATTGATAAGAAAATTTCCGATTATTTGAAATGGCAGGAATCGGAGGAAGGCAAGAGAGCAGGGTTGCTCAAAATCAATGAAGCCCACAAAGAAATGCTGTTCAATAAGTGGGATGCACAGATTAAAAAGGCAGAACAGGTAGCAAAAGAAGTAGCGACAACGGCGAGCAATGTCATTGACTGTGTCAATGAAAATTTGCATAGAGCAAACCTGATATCAGAAATCGTTCTGGGATTTCTCCCAAAGGCACAATAGTTGTAGACAAACCGGAGACAGAAAGCTGAGGAGAAGGCAGAGTCCATTAAAAAATTAACCGAGTTGAATTGGGACACTTACTGATAGTACTTGGTTAAACCACACAGTCAATGCATGACTCTCAAGTGCCTTACAAATTCTACCGAGAAGATAGTGCTAGCATTTTCCAATTCTGTTTTCACAGGACAACTAAAATCGGAGGTCGGCCAACCAACGCTCCTAAAGCCGATGCTGAATGCTTGCGATCTCAGAGAACAGATACATAGATAATCAATTTCCAGATATAGTTTTAGTTTTATTTTGATTTATTTTTGCCTTAGATGAGGACGGTCATTTAAACCTCCTCCTATATTTTTGTAATAAACTATTTTTAGTATTTAGTTAGTAGTATTTTAACCCCTCTCATGCATTTAGAGAGGGGTCCAGAAATTTGTCAAAAACGTTTCCTCAGAACATGCACTTCTGCACCCTCAGAGGAGGTTTTGATGAATGAATGGAATGATATTTATTGATATCTGCGTTTAATGTCTGCTACTGAAATGCATTTCTGTACTCTTAGTAGATATTGAATTAGAAAGAGATAAATCTATATTGTTGAAGCTCATGAGTAGGACTTGTTATCAATGGTACTTTTATCTCTTAATGCTTTCTGCTTATGTGTCAAAGTAATATTTTATATTCAGTTGTTTATATATGAAAGCTTGAATGCTTGAGTTATCATTTGGCACTTTTTTACGGTGGTGACTATTCTATTTATGCTTTAATGTATAAAAGACTTAGTATGTGATATGCTTCTCACAATTGTTTCGACTAATTTATTATACGAAACAATTCATTTTTAATGAATTCTTTTCTTGTAGCAATTGAATGATCTTTATTACCAATTTCTGTTAGAAACTATTGTAGATCGCATAAGTGAAAAGTTAAATCGCGGGTTAGTTTTAGAATTAGATGTTTCTGTTCATTAAAATATAATTGAATGTTTTAAAGTAGACTTAGATTAAAAGCATTTTATTTAGAAATCTTTAGAAAGGGAAACATCAACTCTTATCATCACACACAAATTGGGAAACTGGTCCCATTATCCCCAGTTGGACCCACCATCCCAAACGGAAAAGGAGCTGCTTTCAAGGTCCAGACCGGGTGGGTATCCCCCTTGTTGTAGACCCGATTTTTGGGGCTTCAACAGGGTCCTAGGAAAATGATCTAATTATTTCCACCATTTAACTACACTAGAGATAAAATCAAGGTGTCATAAATAAAAAGCCTTGAATTTGAAGGGCCTATTCTTGGTACTACCATTCCAATCCATAAAGAGTTCTATTGGCTATTGATTAGAATCATGGCAAGGGATAATAGAAGCCTAAAAATTGGTGCTCGAAATACATAGAAACTACTATGAGGTATATATTAAGTCTCAAAAGTTATTTGACATGTTCCTCTGATCTGAAATTAAAAAGTTGAAGGTTTCTTGAAAAAATGTTTGCAAGGTAGTTTATATCTTGCGGGAAATGGATCGAAATTGCAAAAGCACATAAAATTAGAATTTTTAGTTAAGTTTTTCTGATATAACCAAAGAAAAATAAACAATATGCAACGTCACAAAACAAAAAATTGATGATGGATTTCACCCCTCCTAGGCTACGTCTCCGGGTCCAACTTCCAATGTTGCCCTTTATATTATATGCCCAAAATGTAAATTACATTAACATACAATGCTCAAATCACAAAAATAATTATGTCATTGTGTCTAAAATGCCCAAAAACCCTGTGTAGGCTCATCTTGGGCTCAAAACGGCTAAAAAATTACCAAGCTAGCCCTCTTTCTCCATTTCTCTACTTTTTGTCTTGCAAGATGACAAAACTGGCTAACTAGGCAATGAAACTCACCCTTGGCAGAACTGGCAGGCAACAATTTGGTGCGATAACAATGAAATTTCCGCTGAAAAAGGTGCATTTTGTTGAATAGATAAACAAACCAATAAGGATTGTGTGTCGATTCTTTGGCTCCTGGTGTCGGTAATATGGTGTTCCATGTGGCCGGGGGTGTAGGCTAGAGACCACGTGCCCACTGACACTCTACCCCTGGTTGTTTTGACTTCCATGTGGCCACTAGCTAGGCCACACACTAGCTCCAGCCTCTGCAAGCCCCATCGTTGGTTGCGCTCTGGTCACATTCATTTGAATTTGGTCTAGGGCTATGTATTCCCACCCACCCATATCCACTCTACTTGTGGTCATATGCAACACCTTGTAACTAGGGGTTGGGTCCATGTGCCCCATCCCCTCCCCCAACCGCTGAACGATTAAAATTAAAATTAAAATTTTCTGACCCTATTTAATAAGTCAGACTCATTGTCCAATGGTAGAATGGACTGCTATTAAACATGAGGTAGTGGGTTTGAATATGGCGGGGTCGGTCAGACCCCAAATAAAACTTTGCACATAACATGAGGGCCACATGGCACCTTCCCATTAGACCATGTGACATCTCCTGATTGGGCCACCCAAAAAACATCAACTAATCACAACTCTCCAAATCAACCTTGTATGAAAATGCCATGTGTCAGTACAAGATTGGCCCATAATGCACATCATACCTTCCAGTTATCTTCTGACGTCATAGTAAGGCCTGCCTAGTTAACCCTGCAAGTTGACATTTTAGTTGTTTGCCAAAAACTTCAGAACGCGATAAATTTTGCATACGTTGTTGGATTGAGGCGATTCAAGCATCGTTGGAATCAGAACAACGAGATATATGATTTTTGTTAGTTTTGGGTGATTTTGAGCACTTTTATTTTTGAGCATATTTTTGATCCCCTAGATCATTCATCCTCACTGGAAGCTTTTGGACCACCAAAAGTCTGTTTGTACTCAACAAGTAAGTGAGGGTATAACGCCCTCACTTTCCTAATCTCAACTCACCTTGCTTTACTTGGATTGGTACCTTTGAGCCCCAATCGAAGATACTCCACATTGCCTCTACATGAAGTCCTGATTTTCCTGTCAAGAATTGGGTCTTCCTACAACCCATATAAATATTCAGGAGAAAAATATTCAATAGATGGAATCTAAACATTCTCTTCATGATAATTAATGATTGGTGGCTCATACAATCTCGATTTTTCCACATTCTCAATAGAATAAATTTGCATATAAGGTGGAAAATCTAATCGGAATGTATTATTACCAATCTTCTCCAAAATTTTGAAAGGACCATATCTTATTGGCTTTAGCATTTTACCTTCATCTTGAAGTATTTCCTTGTTGATGTACAACCAAAATTGATCTCCCACTTGGAAATCATGATCAACTCGATGCTTTTCATGCCTTGCTTTGTACTTTGCTTTGGTTTTTTCAAGCTACTCTTGTACTCTTTGATGCACTAGTCGAATTTGTTCAATGAATTTCTTTGCTTTATCCACATCACTATGTCCATTTACTACAATATCTTTACCAAATATGAAATCCAACTTTGGAAAATAACCCAGACAAGCTTCAAATGGAGATACTTGTGTAGATGAATGCTTGGCACGATTGTAGGCATGTTGGATGTAATGAAAATGCTCATCCAAAAGTTTAGGATCCTTTGCCGCAATATCCATGAAGGAGATGCACTACTATTTTGTTTACCACTTCTGTTTGGCCATTATTTTATGGATGAAAAATTGTGCTCTTTTTCAACTTCTTGTTCAAGAGTTCCCATAAACTTGACCAATTTGTTTTGAAAAATTAAGAATCTTGATCAGAAATAATAGATGTGGGCAACCCACAGTGAACCCATACATTTTGGAAGAACATCTTTGCAGTTTGTTCAGCTGTAACCTGTTTCTTACATGGCATCAACACACACATTTTGCTAAAAGAAACCACACAACATATAGATAATCATGACCTTTCTTAGACATTGGTAGCCCCCCTACAAAATCCATAGAGATACTTTCCCAAGGATGAGAGGGAATAGGAAATAGAGTGTACAAACCCAATTTCCTATTGTCAAGCTTGCTACTAGCACACATGGAACATCCCTTTACATATAATGAAACAATCTCATTCATGCGAGGCCAATAAAAATACATCTAAATTTGTGCAACTGATTTGTTGTGACCAACAATAAGAGAATTGTGTGCTTCCCTTATGACATTGAATCCTTCACCCCGTGGAACACACAACTTGTCAAGATGATACAACAATTTGTTATGAACATGATAATACAACTCTTCAACATGATTTCCTTAAATCAAAGTTGCATAAACTGTTGTGTGTGGAGCATGATTGTTTAGAGGTCTTTGTTTCAGCCAGATGTATACCCCAGTAAGTTTGTACACCCCTCCATGCGGGGGGTGCGGAGGGGACTTGTCCCTCCCGTGGGGGTTCGGGGGGGCCGATCCCCCCTGGCTGGGGGGTCCGGGGGCCAGTGGCCCCCCGGTGGGGGCTCGGGGGCAGCGCCCCCAAAGCTAAAAACAGATGTAAATTTGCCTTGTAAAAGGATAGTAATTTCTAGTCAATCTGGGCTGTTCATTAGGCGAATGATCTGACGGTAGAACTTATGTTTAGTTTAGGGTTTTTTGCCCTAGAAGGCAACCCCTCTCTTTGTATGAGGGCATTGTACTTGAGGCTGTGATATAGATGTGTATTTTGTGAGCGAGAAACAGAGAGGTGACACTGTGAGAGAAAACAGAGGATATTACAATGGATTTACTGTAGGTTGTGTCTCTTCATTTTGCTGGATAATAGAAAGGAAGGACTGGCTGTTCGGGGTGGACGTAGCCCAAACTGGGTGAACCATGTATATCTGTGTCTCTCTTGTTTTATGCGTTTTTTTGTGTTTATATTTCTGCAGTATTTTATGTGTTCCATTGCTCCGTAATAAATAATTCTCTAGCATAAACGTGTTTAAAATCGCCATCTTGAGCATATTGTTTAATATAACTTTCATGCATGATTGAGTTATGCATAAGAATGGCAGATGCATTAATAATAGGCCTTGATAACATATCAATAAATTTGTTGTATATACCTTTCTTGTAATTAATTACCAAATGAAATTGTTGTGGAAATCCCATCCACAAGAAATGTCTAGCTTGGTGTAGCTTGGTTTGCGATTGTAAATATTGCAAAGGTTGATGATCAATAGGAATACTCATTTATTTACCCATCAAATAGTGCTTCCATATCTTCGCACTTTGTACCAAAGCATATAACTCTTTATCATAAGTTGGATAGTTAATTACTGTGTTATCACTCAGGTTGTTCCCCAAAGTTGTAAGAAAGGGAATATGGCCGAGGTAACCACAGACCAATATTTTAGATACAGATTCTAGCCAATCTGCATCCAGAGAGGGCTCTCTCTTTATGATTTAGCTTTGTTTTGATATGTGTTAGGTTAGTTATGAAGTACAAGGGTTTTGTTTTGTGTTTGGTTGGAGGAATGGAGATTCAACAGAACAGTGAGGTAAAACTGAAGAGTTTCAGTCCATTGGGCATGGTGGAGTCAAAGAAGGATAGCTTCCTGGATTAGGATTCTGAACAGAGAAAGGTGTCACAATGCAAGGTACTCAAACATGGAACAATTTATAGGCTGAAATCAGATGGAATGGGGCCAATGGGTGAAGGGCAATTAAGAATCCTTCATCATGTTGACAGAGGGAAAATGGCTGAGTACTGTTAAGGAGCAGTTAAGAATTCCTTAGCAAATATCCAAGATGAAAGAATCAGGGGAAACAGGAGCAATCAAGAACTCACTGTTTATACTAATTCTGAAGAAAACATAGAAAATAACAAAGATTGAAGACAGAGTGCAGTCAAGCAAATTCTGAATTATTCTTTTTCTTTATTATTGAGATCATGAAACATAGATGATATAATAAACATGGAAACTGTAAGACACAAGTTATAAGGGACTTATTGATCCATAAGATGATTCAAGAATTCTATAAAATGGTCCTAAGCATCAATTCCTCATCCAGTAAGCTAGACAAAAATGGTTCCAACAACCTTTTTATTCCAAAAACTTCAGATTTACAGCAAAGTCTGAGAATGCTTCCCAATCAACCAACCCCAAATACTTTGTTTGGGGGGGGGGGGGTTATACAAAAATATCAAATATCTTACAAAATATCTGAAGAAGATAATATCTGGGGATCATTAATGCATTTTACAAAGATAGAGACAGACAGTCTCAAAAACAGGGGCACAATAAATTGATGTAATAAATTTGATGTTGTGCCGGCTGTTCCGTCTTTATGAGATGTATTGGAGGTAGGTGCTGCAAGTCGGTTCATGGATTGTAGAAATTTTGAATAATTTAACACATATTCAATGGAGATTATCCTGATCATGTACTATTGCGGAATATATACACAATACATAAGCTCCTCTACGTTGATCATCAATTTAGCAGCATCAATAACAATAAAACATCAAGAGCATTCACACATTAACACAGTATGTAACCCGGGGAAAGCATCTCGCTAAAAACCCCAACTATTTGTATATTAATGATTGAGACCATGTAACATTACAAAGTACAATGCTTATCACAAGCAATCCAGTACTCCACCTATTACACACAATACAGCTAAGATCTGATCTCCAAATCTATTCCACTGCTTGCCTGCCTCCACTACTCAATACCTGCTCAAGAATGAATGAGAATGGATTAACCAAACTCGTATTTACCTCAAAAGAATCACTCACACTGGGAAAGACGTGAGCAGAGGCTATAATACTGGGAAAATACTTGGGCAAACTCATTGGCATACTCAATCCCTTGATTGTGCAAATCCTCATGCACAACTATTGTCACAACTGATAGCAATCTGATCCTCTAACACCTGTCCCTGCTGAACTGAACATGCACTGAAATGCAACTGAGTTAACTGATGTATTCTATAGTTTCATTATGAGTTAATAATTAGTTTAACAACTCATCATTAGTCTATTTGCAGCTAGACTAATTACAACTAGTTTAACCAAGTCAAACTGAACACAACTCCATCAACTCCACAATCAACTCCACCAAACTCAATTGATTGAGTTCTAACTGAAGTCATGCATGCAACAACTCAACTGAATCATAAGAAAACATACTTACTTCTGACAGCTGCATGTGCCACATCTGTAGCTCAAACTGAAGTGCTCCAAGAGAATAAGATCAAGTTTATAGTCCAAATATTATTACGAGACAATAATATTTGACTTTTCTATTTTTGACAGCCAGTCTAAAAATAGACTTTGATCACTCTTGCTGTGATCACTCTAGCTGTGATCACTCCTACTGTGGTCACTCCTACTGTGATTATCCCTGCTGTGGTCACTCCTGTTGGGATCCAAAAATAGAACTTGCGCCATAATTTGCCTTCGGGCACACTTAGTGAAGGCGACTCTTTTCACTAAGCTCCATCATCTTGTTGCAAACTCAACATGGATGTCTTCTACTGATACTCTGTGCTGGTTATTCTACCTTGGCCGGACTTTCTTTAACTCTGATGTGAAGTGCTTTGACCCGCATGACCGTGATTTATTTCTGTTCTCCACATTATAGCAGATGGTCCAAAATTTTGAATTTACCAAAGATAAGTTTATAAGATCTATAACATGCTTTTACACCACTCCGGTCCTGGTAATTTATGTCTTTGAAGCTTTCTCAAAGTTTCGTCAGTTTCTGTGTACTTGAAGAAATTAGGTGGGATGGTGAACAGATGCTTCACCTCATGCTCTATGTAGAACAAATTTTCCAGGCTGTCATAAAGGGCCTGGCCAGATGGAAGTGCCTTCTCTCCTAAAGTACTTAATGATGTATTAACTTGATTAACAACATATGTACTTAATTTATATACATAGTCCTTGTGTTTCATCAGACGGTCATTATTTCCCAAAGGACTTGGAAAACCTTTTTGATGCAGGACTGTAAATTTTTCTGTGAAAGAATCAATCTCTACCTGCATGCCCTAGCATCTTCTGTCCAAATTTTGCATTAGAGTTCTCATGGTTAGAACTCTCTTGATGTCTATAATGGTGCCTGTTCTGTCCCTAATTTCCAGTGCTTCTAGCTCTTCACAGGTCTTGGTGTTCAAAAAATGTATTAGCCGTTTAGCTTGCTCAGGCATCTATCCCAATAAGGCTCTTGTTTTCTGAATTTCCTCTTGGGCCACTCTTATCAGGTCAATCTACTCATAAATGGTTTGGATAGACCTCCACACATCACTAAGGGATTAAGTGATGTTGGTCTACAAAATTCCCCTGATTTCTGCTAGAGGTTTATGCAGAGAGAGGTCCTTTTCTAATTCTCTCACCTTGTTCTCCAATGTTTTGATCTCCCTTGTTTTCTCTGCCACATTCGACTCTCCCTGCTTTTCTTGTAGAGCTTTCTCCAATGCCTGCTCTGTCTCACTCAATATCTCATTCAGTCTCATGAGCAGGTCCATCATGTCCTCTTCATATTTTTGCTGCACAACATCTGCAGTCTTTGGATGCATAGAAGGAGGCATTTTGAGCTGTTTTCTGAGGGCAGCAATGTCCTATTCTTTCTTCTTCATTAGTGCCTTTATGCCTTTAGCATCTTTGGGATTATGTCCCAGTTCAATGATGATGTCCTCCAAGGATTTGATCCTGTTTTCCTTTGCTAGAGAAGAATCTTTCTCTAAATCCAACTGAGCAGAGGTATTATTCAAGGAGTTTTGCAATTTATGAGCTAACATAGCTTTGTCGGCTAGCGTGGAGTATACCATCTCTCCAGTCTGTTTGTGCAGCTCAATCTGGTCTATTGGATGAATGTCCTTGGCCAAGACCTCCAGATTTGTCTTGATACAATCAGTTGCTGGTTGTGGTTGCTGCACCTTGGGCTTGAAATAACTCATGATCATTTTTCCTTCTTTTATGTCATATGCTGACATTAACCTTTGCTGCTTTGTGGGGGCCATTTTAAGATATTGATTGTAAATTTGAAGCCTTAGTGGATCGTTCCTAGTATTTATCTCTGTGAATGTTCTTTTGATGTCAGAGGTCTGCTTACTTGGTGGCCTAGTGGATGAAACTTCCACATTATGCTGCCTTTCTAGCTCCTGCCTGTGTGAGCTAGTTGATGTCTCTATCACTGGGGAGGTCTGTTGGCTGGTTACCCTCTCACCTCTTAGACTTTCAATTGTTTCTTCAATGATTTCCTCTTTAGATAGAGGATTCAGTCTTTACCTTTTTTCACCTGGTTGTTTTGTAGGTCCACTGATGGGTGTGGCCTCTTCTCTGTCTCTTTTCTTTCCTTTTTCCTCATTTGGAGGAGTTTGTAATGCAGGAACCTCTGCTGCTTTGGTCCGGACCGGAGGAATTTTCCCGTACTGATCAGTCATTACCTGCTGCTCCATGCCTGCCACTTCCTTGCCCTTAGTAGACCCTGTAGCTGGTGCACTGGTTTCCTGTATAGGCTGCTGTGAAGTTCCAGCAGAAGATGTACCCACTTTGGTTTGATGAGGTAGCTTGAAAGATACATGTCCAAAAGAGTCCAGGTTAACGGTCTTTTCAAGATCTTTCATAGCTTTTTCCATTTTTTCTTGTTCAGTGATTTCTTCTATTAATGTACCCTCTACCCACTCATCCTGATTGGCAAATTGCTCTATTTTAGGGATTCTATAATGTTTATAGGCCGATAGCCTGTTTCTTACTTTTCTGTCACTTATAAAGCTATTTGGGTCATATGGCACCCACCAGAAACTTTTCTTCAATTTAAGGTCTTCCCCCAATATCTTATCAGCATCTTCCCATGCCTCCCTCTTGTTAATGATAAAAGGGCCTAACTGGTTTCTTATTCTCAACTGAGCCTTTTTCTTTACATTGCAAAAGTGGGTTAAACCTGCATTGATAAGTTGCCTGAAATACTCCAGTGCAAATAGTCTCATGGGCACAAATTTGGGTAGCTTATAAGGGCACAGTTCACAACCATATATTCTGATTTCAGTATGATTCTGGTAGAGGTACCAGTCACCTATTCTGTAGTTTTTGGAGAGCTGTAAAATCTTCTTTATATCACTAGAGAGCCTAGGAGGAGGAGCTCCTATCAATAGAGTGGAGGCTAGATGTATAAACAAGTCAATGAATTCATAGTAGGTATAAGGGGATTCACAAACATTGTGGAAGACTGAGGTCCAAAAGATCACAAACCTCCTCTCTCCTTTGGAATCGAATTTCCTGATGGGAAATAAAAAACTGTTTGGCTGATAATATAGCAGAAGGTGGTATATGAATCAAGTGTACTTGAAGACTCCTTCTTTGTCCAGATTTATGAAATACTCATTGATTTTATTGGCAATGAAAGAGGCATAATCATATTTGACAGCAGGGGGTTGTCCTGGAGTAAACATTAACAACATAACTAAGATGGCCTCATCAACAAATTTACTGGTTTTGAATCCCAAGATAAAGGATATCATGTCAAGAATAAGCCTACCAGTTTAAGTAAACCAGGCATGCACATAGGGAGGTGGGCCTTGGGGCTGGCAATCTGGCTTCATGAATAATTTAGCGATTCGGGTTATTTCTGCATTGGGAAATTGAGAGCCTTGCTCAAGCAAAAATCCCATGGAAAGAGGAGCAAGGGGTTGAGCTGGATGGAAGTGTAACATCTCATTGATAGATTCAGCAGTTATGTAGAAAAGAACAGTTTGTGATGGAGTCATAACTGCTTTACTGGCAGGGTCATAGTTTGCACGCTAATGGTGGATAATATCTAGGAACACAATGACTGAGGGAAGGTAATACCTGGGGACATTAGATTCCCATATTCCATGGATATCAGAGTTACTCAGATGACAATTCCTAATTTGGCAGAATGCCTGGAGATGGTTCATATCACCAGATAACTCTTTTATTTGAAAATCTTTGTCTGCCAAGGGTAACCAATCCAGGTCTTTATGAGGCACATTGAGGGGCACGACTTTGAGGGCCACAGGGGTTTCCATGTTCAGTTCTCTGTGTTTTTAAACTGGAGGTCAAGTTTCTGTGGAAAAATGGGCAAAAGAGCAGCTCTGTGTGTCTTTTTCTGAGATTTATGGACTGATTTTACTTGAATTTGGCCTTGTTGGGAAAAATTCACAGAGGAAAAATGAAATTACGGGTTTGGGAGGCAAATTGGGGTAAATACCTGCTTTTTTAGAGGTGAACAGTGCAATTGCAGGTTGACCGACGAGCTGTGGAGCAGGATGCTAGACCTTGTTTGGCCGGGTGGTGAACTGTATGCTCGAGCAGTTGCTTGGACGTAGTTTGCATGAAATAGTTTCGCAGAGAAAAATGAATGAAAATGGGCGAAAATGAAATTTTCTTGACTTTTTAACAAACTTTGGTTTTCGCAGGGCTTTTTGGCACTTTTTGGTCGGATGATGTCATCGGGATGTGACGTCTTGTCGTGACATGGGGGTACGGGATGGTGACTCGGCAGTGACGTGGTGGTGACATCAGGGGGCGGGGTCAGCGGGAGGGCGGTAAGTGGTATTAGCCCGCGCCGCTTATGGGCCAGAGTGGTTTTGGTGGGGAGGGCTGCGAACAGTGCGGGGATGCGCCACGCGTCCAAGGTACGAGCGACAATACCAGAGTTCCTCGTGATTTAAACATCGGATGGAAATGGGGGCACAATATGATTGTGAGCTGTCCGATGAGCGGGCACCGATCAGACAGTTGGCGTTCATTTGAGGTGACTTAGGGTTACAGAGCGGGGCCCATACAACATATTTAAAGTTTTATATCGCATCGGGGTCACTTACCATTGGTTTGCGAGGTTGTGGGGTCTTGATTGGGTTTGTTAATTAACGTGAGGTTAATTAACTCCTTATGAGTGCGGGGAGGGTTCCTAATGTATTTCAGAGAAACCATTAATTCTCGATGAACAGCGTTATGGTTTATAATAAAATCGGGGTGAGATATTAATGTTTGGAGGTTATATGTATATCTATATATACATAATATGGGGATCAGGAAGAATTACAAGGGATTTAATATAATAATGGTTAATTTGTTAATATGAAGCTTTTTTGAAAGTGAATGCACGCTAAGCATAATGTTGCAAAATTTAAGCAAAAGGGAATGAAAAGGGTTTTACACCAGAAATGTGGCTTTGCGCCTAAGCGAAATGTGATTTTACTTAAGCCTTTTATGCAATGAGATGAAGTGATTTAAGAGGGATATTAAGCATATCTCAACACCCTGGGGAAAATTAGTAAATGATCTGGAGGAAGGATGAAGGGAAGTTAGTCATGCCTCACTTGATTTGTAACAAAACAGTTGCCATGGTACTTATGATAACAATAAGCTGAACATCTTTGAGAGACAAAATTAATCATAAGCATGCTTCTGCAACACCAAAACTGCCTACCCAGCCTATTATGCCTAGCATTTTTGTTCTTCTTCTATGGGTGCACTTGGACTAGCAAACCCTTACAAATTTTCTTTTCTTTTCATGGGAATCCTATCTAAGTCTGCCCTTATTTCTTCCAAGGGCTTAGATTAAACTATTGATATCCTTTGCTTCTCTACCTAACTATTTATCCGCCAAGATTGAACAGTTTGGACAGATTTTATTCTCTATCTCTAAAATAGGAAATTGAAACATGAACTAGCTAGGATTAAGTTGTTTGGCCATTCATCAATTGCAGCATAAAGTTCAACAAACTGAACATGAAACTTTTATTTACAGGATATGAAATAGTAGTGGCATTTCGCCTTGAACACTTTCCTGGTCTTTTATTTTGGGTTCATTTCTTTTCTTTTTGACCATTTCATTCTTTTTACTCTTTGATTTTTCTTTTAGGGTATACCCTTTTTTCATTTTTTAATTTTTTTATCTTTTCAAAATATGGAAAACTTTTGCAGCAAGGAAAGGATTAACATATTAGGGAGTTTTACCCGTCAATCATGAAATATGACACCTATTGGTATAGGAGCATAACACGGCTCCACTTGGGGATGGCTTTTCCTGGTGAAAAGTCAAGAACGACAGGTCAGATGGCCTTATGTACAATTCTTGTTTCACTCTGAAATCTTCCTTTGCTGTAAGTAAACAAAACTGTACAGAGGACCATGTAAAATATACACATCTTTCATGAGTTGATTCAAACAATTACACCTCTGTTTTGGATAGTTTGTCTGAATGTTTGTTCTTATGTTTTCAGCTCCCAAGTCTTCTACAATTTCTGATAAACTAAAAAATGAGGTAACACAAAAAGTGGTAAAGTTCCTTGACTGTTCCTTAAAATTTTCTACACATTCCTTCCTATTCTTATTGCTGTAATAAACTACAGAAACTAAACATCCTTATGTACAAGTTAGAGTTCTGATATATCAACAAACTGGATCAAAATAGTGTTTCAGCATCTGACCATTGACTGGTCCTTCTTCTGCTTCTGTACCATCTAGGCTTCTCAAAAAGTAGGTATTGTTTCCCTGTGAGGCCTGAATAATAAAAAGTCCCTTCCATAGGAAGTCAAACTTCCCATGTTTTCCTTTATCTTCTCTTCTGGAGTCCCATTTCATAACTTTGTCTCCTATGAAAAAATCCTCTACCTTAGTACTCTTATCAAATATCTTCTTGAGTTTTTCTTGTAGCACTTGAGATATTTGATATACCTCTTCTCTGGTCTGCTGCAAATGTATAGTTTGATTTATCCTTATTTGAATGTCATTGGGCTATACTTGAAATTCTTGCAACAATTTCATTACAGGTACCCCTAGAGATGAAGGAAATACAGCCTCCATACCATAGACAAGCTCATAGGGACTAGTTCCAATGGATCTCTTGGTAGTTAACCTCTTTGCCCATAATGCATTTATAAGCTTCTTATGCCAATTTTTCTTGTTTTCTTCCAATACTTTCTTAATAATACTGACCAAGCTTTTATTGGAGGACTCAGCTAAACCATTACCTTGAGGGTAATAGGCTGTGGAGTGGCCTAGAGTGATATGGTATTTGTGACAGAAACTGATCATTCTCTTGGATTTGAAAGCAGCAACATTATCAGTTATAATCTTTTCAGGACAGCCAAATCTGGACAGGATGTTGGTTTCTAAGAATTGCATGATCACTAAATCATTGGCTTGTCTACAAGGGATGGCTTCTATCCACTTGGTGAAATAGTCTGTAGCAGTCAGGATCCATTTATGTTGGCTAGAAGAGGGGGGATGAATTTCCCCAATGAAGTCTAAACCCCATTGTTGGAATGGTCTTTCAGTGGAAATTGGTTTAAGGGGTAGAGGCAAAAGTTTCCTCTTGCCTTCAAAAATTTGACATTTATGGCAAGTAGTGACAAACTTTTTGACATCAACAAACAAGGTTGGCCAGTAAAATCCAGCCCTTAGGATTTTATTAGCAGTTGATTTCTAGTAAAGATGTCCACCACAGTCCCCTGCATGAAATTCTTTGAGTACCTTGTCAGCTTCATCTTTTATTAGACAATTTAATAGAATACCTTCATCATTTTTCCAAAAGAGAGCACCATCTAAAATACAAAACTTTGAAGATTTCATTTTTATAAACCTTTTCTTTGTTCTGGATAACCCTGGAAGAGCCTGTAGGTTTAATAATACATAACATATATCAGCATACCAAGGTGATTCTATGAAGGCCTGGCTGATTTGTGGAGTCGCCATCTCCTGTTCATTATCTAGTTTATTAATATCCAGGGCTTGGAAATTGGTTTCAGTCATGAGTTTAGCCAATCCCTGTCCTTTTATAAGCTTTGTAGGTTTTATTTCAATATCATACTCTAATATAGTAGCAATCCATTTACCTCTCTTGCCTTCAATCCCCTCTTGGGTCAGGATATCTTTAACAACAGTGCTTGGCACATAGGCTATTATATGAGATTATAATATGTAGACTCTGAAGTCTTTGATAGCTTTCACAAGTGCATAAGCCTGTTTTTGCATAATTGGGTATTTTAGAGGTGCATCCCTCAGTGCTTTACTAAAAAAGGCTATAGGTTTTTCACATCCTTAATCATCTTTCTATAGTAAAACAACAACAATAGTGTGTTCTGATGTAAATGAAAAGATTATGAAGTCTCTGTCAAAATTTGGGCTTGTAAGGACTAGTGTTTTGGTCAAAGCTATTTTGATTTCTTCAAATGCTTGTTTGGATTCTAATGTTCATTTAACCTTGGAATCTTTTTCAACATGTTATTCAACAATCTAATTAATTCAGCCAAGTTAGGTATGAATCTTCTTAAAAAATTGATTTTCTCTACGAAAGCTTGAAGTTCTTTGACACTTCTAGGGTGAGGTATTTGCAAAATGGCTTCTATTCTGTCAGGGTCAATTTTAATGCCATCTTTTGAGATTATGTGGCCCAACAGTTTTCCCTCCTCTAGGCCGAATAATGACTTCTTTGGATTTAGTGATATACCATATTTTCTGCATGTTAAGAACACCTGTCTCAAATGATCTAAATGCTGTTGGTCTGATTTGGAAAACACAGTGAGATCATCTAGGTATATGACTAGGAAATCATGAATTTATTTAGCAAAAGCTATGTCCATTGCATGTTGGAAGGTTGCCCCTGCATTCTTGTGTCCAAATGGCATTTTCACATATTTGAAAGTTCCCCATGGGGTTGTAAAAGCAGTTTTTTCCTAATCATCAGGGTGAACTAAAATCTGGTTGAAGCCTGAGAACCCATCCAGCAGTGAAATTCTAGAGGCACCTACTACCCTTTGTAAAATGTGATCCATCTTAGGTAAGGGGTAGTGGTCTTTTAAAGAGACTTTATTCACATTCCTTAAATCAACACACAATCTGATTTCTCCTATTTTCTTCCTAGTGGGCACTAAATTAGAGACCCATTTTGAAAATCTGATAGGTGCAATTATTCCAACTTCATACATTCTTTTGACTTCTTTTTCAATTAAAGGGAGTAGTACCGGGTTGACCCTTCTGAGTTTTTGCTTGAAAGGTTTTTGATTTTCCTTGAGGGGTATTGTATGTTGAATCACAGAAGTATCATAAGATTTGAGATCTTCGTAGCTCCATGCAAAAACGTCGTGGAATTCCTTGAACAGTTCAACATATTTAAGCTTTTGGTCAGGAGGCAAAGTTTTGGACAATTTTATCATTTTAGGATTTTGTTCAGTTCCTATGTTACAATCCTCAATGTCTGCATTTAGAGGCTGCATTTTGGGTTTCCTTGGAATATCATTAGAATCGAAAAAGTCTTCCAAAGGAGTTAATCCCGTGGGAAAATAGTTGTCTTTTAAATCAATAACTTTAGATTCTCCTCCAATAGTATCATCAATGTCTATTTTTTTAAGCTCTTGCAACTCTTTGCTGGTAAATTTTGTTGGATGTAGTATTTGTGTTGCAGTTTGTGCTGAAATGTGTGTTTCAATTTTGTCTATTTGATCAACCTCTCCAACAGTGCCCGTGTCCATATTAGTGCTGGAAAATTCTTCTTTTAGGGTCAAGAAATTGTTGATCTGAGTGTCATTGTCAAACACTTGCCAATTTTTTACATTGTCAGGTATGGTTGGCCTGTGTCTAATCTCAGCTGTAAACTGATGATTGGGTTCAAATGGCAATTTACAAGTGGTGGCAAATGTTGTCAAACTGTGAGCATGCAAATTGTGTTTCCTTGGAATTTTGGCAAGCTGAGTTTCCAGAAAGGTATTGAGTATTTCAATTGCGGCTCCTCTATAATATCTCAATCTGTGATCATTTGTGACGAATTTCCCTTTCATTTGTTGAATGACTAAATCAGAGTCTCCTAATACTGATACCCTGGTGACCCCTAAGCTTTTGATCAATTTAAGTCTTAGCAAGAGGGCTTCATATTCAGCCATATTATTGGTGCATCTAAAATTCAGTCTGTAAGCATGTCCTTCAACATGATTATTTTCCAGATTATGTATCCAAATTCCTGCTCCTGCCCCTAATTTATTAACTGATCCATCAAATTCCAAGTACCAAAGGATCTCATGTTCATAGTTAGTATCAGGAGTCTTGGAAATTTGTTTACTAGGGGAATCTGGATTTTTAGTTTCATCTGGTTTCCTTTGTGTGTCTGTTATATCAATTATTTCAGAAATTTCTTGAGTTTGAACACTAGATTTTCCATTTATGATTTTTTCTTGTTCTAAGGGTAAAGCCTTGACATCAGTTGGGGGATAAATTTCAGCATTGTATAGGATGAAGGAGTCCATGTCGGAATGCATGGAATAGATGGGAAAATTCTGGGGTTTCTCCTGGCTGTTGACCACATATTTCATTAGAGTTTCTCGGTACAATCTCTTTGGCGGGCCAAATACTGAAATGGTGGCATAGGACATGTCCAACTGTAAAGATCCTTGGAGCTTTGCACCCCAAGATCTAGATAACAACATGCCATATTTTGGTGGAATATTAGCTACCACTACATCCATTAAAGTTGTCTTGGCAGGGTATTGAACTAATGATACACATAAATCTTTGATCAATCCTAGACATCTGACCTGGCTTGAATCAAAAGAGAACAAGTCTTTGTATGGCCTGGTGATATCTAGGTCCAACTTCTCCATCACAAATTTAGGCATTAAGTTGTGAGAAGCACCAGAATCAAACATTGCATTATGAAGTATTTTATCATGAATGTTCAGACTAACATAGAATGGAGGAACCCCTCCATCCACTGATTTTCCATTTACCTCGGGGCCAAATATTAATTCTGGTTGATCATCAAGGACATTTACTACATCTCTGTTTTCTGGAATCTGAAGTGATCTGCTAATTTGATCTCTGTAAACATCATGCTTGGCCAATTCTGACAATGGAATTGCTATATTTAATTTGCCTATTTCGGTCTCAAGGTTGAAAGGTTTTTCTGTTTGTACTTTTGCATTTCGGGCAGTGAGGTTTTCTTTTTCTGCTGCATTTTCTGTGTCTATCTCTTTTACAGGAATATTGTTATGAGCTGAAGTTGCTTCTATGTGAATTTCTGGAGGTTCTTCCACAGTTTCTTTGGAAGGAATGGAAGTTGAAGGTTGTCTGTTAGGTTGTTGACTGTCTGATATATCTTCAACTGTTGGATGATTTGGGTTAGGAATTGTTTTAGGAGGAGTTTGTACAGGAGGGTTCTTAACCTTAGCTTTGGTAGGTTGCTTGGTTTCTTTCTGTTTATTGTCTTCAGGGACATCTATCCTTCTACTCCTCAGATTGTATTGCTTGTGAACTTCATAGATGGCTGTGTCATATCCCTCCCTAAAATCAAATGACTCACCTGATTGAATTTGGAACTGATTAAGAGTGTGAGCTTCTTGTTCTTCTTGGGTCAAGAAAATTTTCTGTTCACTATTGAGCCCCATTAAGTTAATTTGAGTATCTTCTGTTGGTTCACTAGAAGTTGAAGCTTCAACATAGTTTTCCTGGAATGGGGGTCTAATGTTTTGGTCAGGGCTAGCCTTTCCAGTATTGGGATTCTGATTTTTTCTAAAATTTGGGTTTCTTCCAGTGTTGCTCGGTTGACCATCCCAAGGGGATTTCCTCTCAATTGTTTCTACTCTATCACCAAGTCTATCCATTCCTTTAATGATAGCATCTAATTTTTGTTCAAAGGCATAAGGTTCTTCTTTGATGGGTATCCTTCTTTCAGCTCTAGCTCGAGCTCATTTAGAAATCAGGTTGGCCTCAACACTGACAGCTATACTCTGCATGTCTTCTAAGCTTCGAGGAGCTCTTTCTCTAAGCTGATATGCCATATCAGAGTCAAATGCATCAGGGAATTTGATCAAGGCCAAGTCTGGAGGAGGCCTGAGATTCTGAGGAATAACATTGTATACATTATTAAATCTGGTACAACAATATTGAACAGTTTCTTGTGGGCCTCTTTTCAAGTTTTCATATTATGATAAAATGTGGAGAGGATCTTTCTTCTTTTCCCATATATTCAAGAATGTTTGATAAAAAGCCCCTGGATCATTGATAGGGTTTACAGGGAGTGCTCTAAACCAGGTTCTAACATCTCCAGTTAAGCTTTGGACAAAGACTTTCATTCTTACATCATCAGCGTCAATTTCATAGTTTTCAAAATAATCAGTCATTTTCTTGGTATGTTGTTGAGCTGTGTAAGTGCCAATACCATCAAAATAGGTGATTTTGCTTTGATAATCTTGAGGCATAGCCCCTGGATTTGCAGGTAATTGCAGGGGAGCATATCGGTTTGCCATGTTTGCAAAGATAAGTGTGACAGTTGGAAGACAAGGGATAACAACGGAAATATATGATGAGGATAGAAGAGTGGAAAAGATGGTTTGGAGTGTTGATGGTGAACTAGGCGAAGCTATAGCAATGGCAGAATGGATTTGTGATTTTCCAGATGTAAGCTCAGTTTGGATAAGGTTCTGCTGATGTGTGTCAAGGTGTGAACTAGCAGAATGTTCTTGACTCTCTTGGCTTCTAAGGATCCTGGGAATCCGATTAGGATTTTCAAACACAGGTGGGGGATTTGGATCAGGATTTGATCTGGTGTAATGGATCTTTTTTTTGGAGCTAGCTTCTGAGTATGTTTTTGTTTTTCTTGGAATATTTTAACAATACAACTTTGATGGTATCTTGTAGGAAGTTTTAAAATATGGGAGTTTGAATTTTCCTAAAGATATAGTGAAACAAGGAACTGATCAAGTATTTGGGACAACTGTTTAATACATGAACTAGATTGGAGATAGACTGAAGCAACGTTTATTTACTCCTGCAATTGCATAGCAAAAGAAGTTTCAAAGGCTACCTGGCTAATTTCAGGCTCCATCTATAGCTTATGAAATAAACAGTAGTAACAAATAATTATTCATCTCCCTAGTGGAGTCGCCAATGATGTTATCACTCAAGTTGTTCCCCAAAGTTGTAGAAAAGGGAATACGGCCGCGGTAACCACAGACCAATCTTTTAGATACAGATTCTAGCCAATCTGCATCCAGAGAGGGCTCTCTCTTTATGATTTAGCTTTATTTTGATATGTGTTAGGCTAGTTATGAAGTACAAGGGTTTTGTTTTGTGTTTGGTTGGAGGAATGGAGATTCAACAGAATAGTGACGTAAAACTGAAGAGTTTCAGTCCATTGGGCATGGTGGAGTCAAAGAAGGATAGCTTCCTGGATTAGGATTCTGAACAGAGAAAGGTGTCACAATGCAAGGTACTCAAACATGGAACAATTTGTAGGCTGAAATCAGATGGAATGGGGCCAATGGGTGAAGGGAAATTAAGAATCCTTCATCATGTTGACAGAGGGAAAATGGCTGAGTACTGTTAAGGAGCAGTTAAGAATTCCTTAGCAAATATCCAAGATGAAAGAATCAGGGGAAACAGGAGCAATCAAGAACTCACTGTTTATACTAATTCTGAAGAAAACATAGAAAATAACAAAGATTGAAGACAGAGTGCAGTCAAGAAAATTCGGAATTATTCTCTCTTTATTATTGAGATCATGAAACATAGATGATATAATAAACATGGAAACTGTAAGTCACAAGTTAGAAGGGACTTATTGATCATAAGATGATTCAAGAATTTTGTAAAATGGTACTCAACATCAATTCCTCATCTAGTAAGATAGAAAAAAATGGTTCCAACAGCCTTTTTATTCCAAAAACTTCAGAATTACAACAAAGTCTGAGAATGCTTCCCAATCAACCAACCCCAAATACTTCGTTTTTGGGGGGGGGGGGGGGGGTGTTTATACAAAAATATCAAATATCTTACAAAATATATAAAGAAGATAATATCTAGGGATCATTAATGCATTTTACAAAGATAGAGACAGACAGTCTCGAAAACAGGGGAGTAACAAATTGATGTATTAAATTTGATGCTGTTCTGGTTGTTCCATATTTATGGGATATACTGGAGGTAGGTGCTGCAAGTCGGTTCACAGCTGTCTTCTACTGATACTCTGTGCTGGTTATTCTGCCTTGGCCGGACTTTCTTTAACTCTGTTGTGAAGTGCTTTGACCTGCATGACCATGATTTATTTCTGTTCTCCACATTATAGAAGATGGTCCAAAATTTTGAATTGACCAAAGATAATTTTATAGGATCTCTAACATGCTTTGTCACCACTCCGGTCCTGGTAATTTATGTCTTTGAAGCTTTCTCAAAGTTTCGTCAGTTTCTGTGTACCTGAAGAAATTAGGTGGGATGATGAACAGATGCTTCACCTCATGCTCTATGTAGAACAAATTTTCCAGGCTGTCATAAAGGGCCTGGCCAGATGGAAGTGCCTTCTTTCTCGAAGTACTTGATGATGTATTAACTTGATTAACAACATATGTATTTAATTTATATACATAGTCCTTGTGTTTCATCAGACGATCATTATTTCCCAAAGGACTTGGCAAACCTTTTTGATGCAGGACTGTAAATTTTTCTATGAAAGAATCAATCTCTACCTGCATGTCTTGGCATCTTCTGTCCAAATTTTGCATTAGAGTTCTCATGGTTAGAACTCTCTTGATGTCTAGAATGGTGCCTGTTCTGTCCCTAATTTCCAGTGCTTCCAGCTCTTCACTGGTCTTGGTGTTAAAAAAATGTATTAGCCGTTTAGCTTGCTCAGGCATCTGTCCCAATAAGGCTCTTGTTTTCTGAATTTCCACTTGGGCCACTCTTATCAGGTCAATCTACTCATAAATGGTTTGGATAGACCTCCACACATCACTAAGGGATTGAGTGATGTTGGTCCACAAAATTCCCTTGATTTCTGCTAGAGGTTTATGCAGAGAGAGGTCCTTTTCTAATGCTCTCACCTTGTTCTCCAATGTTTTGATCTCCCTTGTTTTCTCTGCCACATTCATCTTGGATTTATCATAACTTTGTTCTACTTTTGCCAACTTCTCCTTTACTTGCTTCAGCTCTAACACTTGGAGTTTTAATTCCTCCATGGCTTTTATCAGCTTTTCTGTACTCATAGTAGTATTGTTGTCCGGTGCTGTTGCTGTGGTACCTGTGATGATCTCTACTGTTGATGCCAGGACAGTGGGAGGCAATGTTGTTATAAGTGTGGAGGGGGCAGTAGTTACTGTTTGAGCTACTTCAGGTGGCTGGGAGGTCGAATCTCCCTGATTTTCTTGTAGATCTTTCTCCAATGCCTGCTCTGTCTCACTCAATCTCTCATTTAGTCTCATGAGCAGGTCCATCATGTCCTCTTTAGATTTCTGCTGCACAACATCTGCAGTCTGTGGATGCATAGAAGGAGGCATTTTGAGCTGTTTTCCGAGGGCAACAATGTCCTCTTCTTTCTTCTTCATTAGTGCCTTTATGCCTTTGGCATCTTTGGGATCATGTCCCCGTTCAATGATGATGTCCTCCAAGGATTTGATCTTGTTGTCCTTTGCTAGAGAAGAAGCTTTCTCTAAATTCAACTGAGCAGAGGTATTATTTAAGGAGTTTTGCAATTTATGAGCTAACATAGCTTTGTTGGCTAGCATGGAGTATACCATCTCTCCAATTTGTTTGTGCAGCTCAATCTGGTCTATTGGATGAATGTCCTTGGCCAAGACTTCTAGATTTGTCCTGATATAATCAGCTGCTGATTGTGGTTGCTATACCTTGGGCTTGAAATAACTCATGATCATTTTTCCTTCTTTTATGTCATACGATGACATTAACCTTTGCTGCTTTGTGGGGGCCATTTTAAGATATTGATTGTAAATTTGAAGCCTCAGTGGATTGTTCCTAGTCTTTATCTCTGTGAATGTTATTTTGATGTCAGAGGTTTGCTTACTTGGTGGCCTAGTGGATGAAACTTCCACACTATGCTACCTTTCTAGCTCCTGCCTGTGTGAGCTATTTGATGTCTCTATCACTGGGGAGGTATGTTGGCTAGTTAGCCTCTCACCTCTTAGACTTTCAATTGTTTCTTCAATGATTTCCTTTTCAGATAGAGGATTCAGTCTTTGCCTTTTTGTACCTGTCTGTTCTGCAGGTCCACTGATGGGTGTGGCCTCCTCTCTGTCTCTTTTCTTGCCTTTTTCCTCATTTAGAGGAGTCTGTAATGCAGGAATCTCTGCTGCTTTGGTCTGGACCGGAGAAATTTGTCCTTGCTGATTAGTCATTGCCTACTGCTCCGTGCCTGCCACTTCCTTGCCCTTAGTAGACCCTGTAGCTAGTGCACTGGTTTCCTGTATAGGCTGATGTGAAGTTCCAGCAGAAGATGTACCCACTCCGGTTTGCTGAGGTAGCTTGAAAGATACCTGTCCAAAAGAGTCCAGGTCAAGGGTCTTTTCAAGATCTTTCATAGCTTTTTCCATTTTTTCTTGTTTAGTAATTTCTTCTATTAATGTACCCTCTACCCACTCATCATGATTGGCAAATTTCTCTATTTCAGGGATTCTATAATGTTTATAGGTTGATAGCCTGTTTCTTACTTTTCTGTCACTTATAAAGCTATTTAGGTCATATGGCACCCACCAGAAACTTTTCTTCAATTTAAGGTCTTCCCCCAATATCTTATCAACATCTTCCCATGCCTCCCTCTTGTTAATGATAAAAGGGCCTAACTAGTTTCTTATTCTCAGCTGAGCCTTTTTCTTTACATTGCAAAAGTGGGTTAAATCAGCATTGATAAGTTGCCTGAAATACTCCAGTGAAAATAGTCTCATGGACACATATTTGGGAAGCTTATAAGGGCACAGTTCACAGCCATATATTCTGATTTCAGTATGATTCTGGTAGAGGTACCAGTCACCTATTCTGTAGTTTTTGGAGAGATGTAAAATCTTCTTTATATCACTAGAGAGCCTAGGAGGAGGAGCTCCTATCAATAGAGTGGAGGCTGGATGTATAAACAAGTCAATGAATTCACAGTAGGTATAAGGGGATTCACAAACATTGTGGAAGACTGAGGTCCAAAAGATCACAGACCTCCTCTCTCCTTTGGAATCCAATTTCCTGATGGGAAATAAAAAAATGTCTGGCTGATAATATAATAGAAGGTGGTATATGAATGAAGTGTACTTGAAGACTCCTTCTCTGTCCAGATTTATGAATTGCTCATTGATTTTATTGGCAATGAAAGAGGCATAATCATATTTGACAGCAGGGGGCTGTCTTGGAGTAAACATTGACAACATAACTAAGATGGTCTCATGAAAAAATTCAATGGTTTTGAATCCCAAGATAAAAGATATCATGTCAAGAATAAGCGTTCTAGTTTCAGTAAACCAGGCATGCACATAGGGAGGTGGGCCTTGGGGTTGGCAATCTGGCTTCATGAATAATTTAGCGATTCGGGTTATTTCTGCACTAGGCAATTGAGAGCCTTGCTCAAGCAAAAATCCCATGGAAAGAGGAGCAAGGGGCTGAGCTGGATGGAAGTGTAACATCTCATTGATAGATTCAAAAGTTATGTAGAAAAGAACAGTTTGTGATGGAGTCATAACTGCTTTACTGACAGGGTCATAGTTTGCACAACAATGGTGGATAATATTTGGGAACACATTGACTGAGGGAAGGTAATACCTGGGGAGATTAGATTCCCATATTCCAAAGATATCAGAGTTACTCAAATGACTATTCCTAATTCTGAAAAATGCTTGGAGATGGTTCATATCACCAGATAACTCTTTTATTTGAAAATCTTTGTCTGCCAATGGTAACCAATCTAGGTCTTTATGAGGTGCATTGAGGGGCACGACATTGAGGGCCACATGGGTTTCATGTTCAGTTCTCTGTGTTTTTAAACTGGAGGTCAAGTTTCTGTGGAAAAATGGGCAAAAGAGCAGCTCTGGGTGTCTTTTTTTGAGAGTTATGGATTGATTTTACTTGAATTTGGCCATGTTGGGTAAAATTCACAGAGGAAAAACAAAATTACAGGTTCGGGTGGCAAATTGGGGTAAATAATTACTTTTTTAGAGGCGAACAGTGCAATTGCAGGTTGATCGACGAGCTGAGAAGTAGGATGCTGGACCTTGTTTGGCTAGGTGGTGAATTGTATGTTTGAGCAGTTGCTTGGACGTAGTTTGCATGAAATAGTTTCATGGAGAAAAACGAATGAAAATGGGTGAAAATGACATTTTCTCGACTTTTTAACAAAATTTGGCTTTTGCGGGGCTTTTTGGCGCTTTTTGGTCGGATGATGTCATCGGGATGTGACGTCTTGTTGTGATGCGGGGGTACGGGATGGTGACATAGCAGTGACGTGGCAGTGACGTCAGCGAGCGGGGTCAGCGGGAGGGCGGTAAGCGGTATTGGCCCGCATCTCTTATGGGCCAGAGTGGTTTTGGTGGGGAGGGCCGCGAGCAGCGCGGGGATGTGCCATGCATCCAAGGTACGGGCGGAAATACCAGAGTTCCCCGTGCTTTAAACATCAGATGGAAGGGGGGGCACGATATGATTGTGAGCCATCTGATGAGCGGGTTCTGATCGGACGGTTGGCGCTCATTTGAGGTGACTCAGGGTTACGGAGCAGGGCCCATACAACATATTTAAAGTTTTATATCGCATCGGGGTCACTTACCATTGGTTTGCGAGGTTGTGGGGTCTTGATTGGGTTTGTTAATTAACGTGAGGTTAATTAACTCCTTATGAGCGTGGGGAGGGTTCTTAATGTATTTAAGATAAACAATTAATTCCTGATGAACAGCGTTATGATTTATAATAAAATCGGGGTGGGATATTAATGTTTGGGGGTTATATATATCTATATATACATAATACGGGGATCGGGAAGAATTACAAGGGATTTAATAAAATAACGGTTAATTTGTTGATATGAAGCTTTTTTGAAAGTAAATGCGTGCTAAGCATAATGTTGCAAAATTTAGGCAAAAGGGAATGAAAAGGGTTTTACACCGGAAATGTGGCTTTGCGCCTAAGCGAAATGTGATTTTACTTAAGCCTTTTATGCAATGAGATGAAGTGATTTAAGAGGGATATTAAGCAGATCTCAACACCCTGGGGAAAATTAGTAAATGATCTGGAGGAAGGATGAAGGGAAGTTAGTCATGTCTCACTTGATTTGTAACAAAACAGTTGCCATGGTACTTATGATAACAATAAGATGAACATCTTTAAGAGGAAAAATTAATCATAAGCATGCTTCTGCAACAACAAAACTGCCTACCTAGCCTATTATACCTACCATTTTTGTTCTTCTTCTATGGGTGCACTTGGACTAGCAAACCCTTACAATTTTTCTTTTCTTTTCATGGGAATCCTATCTAAGTCTGCCCTTATTTCTTCCAAGGGCTCAAATTAAACTGTTGAGCTCCTTTGCTTCTCTACCTAACTATTTATCTGCCAAGGTTGAACAGTTTGGACATATTTTATTCTCTATCTCTAAAACAGGAAATTGAAACATGAACTAGCTAGGATTAAGCTGTTTGGCCATTCATCAATTGCAGCATAAAGTTCAACAAACTGCACATGAAACTTTTATTTACAGGATATGAAATAGTAGTGGCATTTGGCATTGCACACTTTCCTGGTCTTTTATTTGGGGTTCATTTCTTTTCTTTTTGACCCTTTCATTATTTTTACCCTTTGATTTTTCTTTTAGGGTATACCCTCTTTTAATTTTTTAATTTTTTGATCTTTTCAAAATATGGAAAACTTTTGCAACAAGGAAAGGATGAACATATTAGGGACTTTTATCAGTCAATCATAAAATATGACACCTATTGGTATAGGAGCATAACATACTGCATTGGTAAATGTTTCATAATGATAACAAATAGGCTTACCATATTACATCAAAACTTCTCCCATGGCATAATCACTTGCATCAATTTGAATCTCAAATGGCTGCTTTAAGATCTGGAAGTGTTAGAACTGATGTTGTACTACTTTTTTCTTTCAACGTGTCAAAGGCTTTTTGATGATTTCCTCCCCACTAAAATACCTATTTCACACTTGCCAAAGCGTGTAATAATGCTGCAATGAGAGAGAAGTTAGCTATAATTTTCTCCAATATTGGGTTGCTCCCAAAAAACTCCTAACTTATGTTACATTGTTGGGTTTAGGCCAATTTACAATGACTACAATTTTTGAGGGATTAATCTTTAATTCACCCCCACCTACAATATGATCTAAATAAACCAAAGAAGTTTTCATAAATTCACACGTAGACATCTTCAAATACACTTTCTCTCTTTTCAAGACATCTAAAACTTGTTTCACATGCTTGACATGCTCTTCATGAGTCTTACTGAAAATTAGAATATCATCTAAGTAGACTACGACAAAATCATCAAGGAATGGTCTCAACACATCATTCATAACTCTCATGAACTTTGTAGGTGCATTGCAAAGTCCAAAAGACATAAATAACCATTAAAACAAACATTTTTTTGTCTTGAAAGCAATTTTTTCAAATATCACCTTTAGCAATCCTTACATGATGATAACCACTTCTCAAATCTAACCTAGTGAAGTAAAAAACATCCTTTAACTGATCTAAGAAATCATCAATGCGTAGAAGAGGATAGTGATTCTTTATCGTGAGTTTTTTCAAAGCTCTAAAATCCACACACATGTGCCATGTACCATCCATCTTTGGAATCGAGACAATAAGAAACCCATGAGGAGATGTGTTAGGTTTGATAACCCCTCTGTCAACCAGCTCTTGAATTTACTTCTTGATCTCTGCATTCTCCAAAAATAACATTCTATACATGCTAATGTTTGGAAGTGGTGCATCCTGCTGCAAATGAATCTCATGTTGAATTCCTCTTTTAGGAGGCAACCCTTCAGGTTCTTGAAACATATTGTTATAATTGTTAACAACTTCAACCAAATCATGTTTGAGTTCAGAATCACATCCTTTGAAAGCTTTATATTCACCAGTATCTTTAGCTTTGATCATCAAAAACACAAAATTGTTACTAGCATTTACAAGCCTTTTCATTGTTAGAAAATTATATATTACAGAGCAATGGAACACATAGAATATTGCATAAATATAAACATAGAAAATGCATAAAACACGAGAGACACAGATATACATGGTTCACCCAGTTTGGGTTACATTCAACCCGAATAGCCAGTTCTTCCTTTCTGTTATCTAGCAAAATGAAGAGACACAACCTACAGTAGATCCGTTGTAATATCCTCTGTTTTCTCTCACAGTCTCACCTCTTTGTTTCTCGCTCAGAGAATACACATCTATTACACAGCCTAAATACAATGAGAGGGGTTGCCCTCTAGGGAAAAAAAACCCTAAACTAAACATAAGTTCTACCGTTAGATCATCCGCCTAGTGAATGGCCTAGATTGACTAGAAATTACTATACTTTTACAAGGCAATTTTACATCTGTTTTTAGCTTCGGGGGCGCTGCCCCCGAAACTCCCATCGGGGGACCATTGGCCCCTGGACCCCCCAGCCAGGGGGGATCGGCCCCCTTGAACCCTCGCGGGGGGGGGGGGGGGGACAAGTACCCCCCGCACCCCCCCGCATGGAGGGGTGTACAAACTTCCTGTGGTATACATCCAGCTCAAACAAAGACCTCTAAATAATCATGCTCCACACCCAACATTCATCTAACCAACACTTACAAGATATAAGTTCATCTTATTGCGATGTGATCTAACAATATACTCAACTTCATCTTTAAAAAGATGATATTTATTCTCATGACGATGGAATATGGATTTTTGTTCATACAAATATGGACTCCCAAACACAATTTCACACATGTCAAGTGGCATAACATCAACCTATACCTCATCAATAAATTTTACAGTGATGGCGAATTTGTGTTTACACTTTCTTTTCGCTTGCAATTTGGAATCTTCAAATACCCAACCCAAAGGGTAAGGTTTAGTATGAGGTATAGTTTCTAAATTTAGTTTCTTGACAATAGCTTCAAATATAAGACTGACTTGGGATCCACTATCAAATAATGTGTCAACTTTTATATGTTTTATAATGAACCTGATATGAAAAAGCCAAATTCTTTCTTTATCATTTTGAGACTCAATAGGCATACTAAAAGAACTAGTACTTGCATTATAAGCTTTACATTTCATTCCCATGGCTATGATTTTGATTTCATCACCTGAATCAGATCCTAGATTTTGTTGAGTTGTTGCAACCGTATTTTGTTTCCCCTTGTTATTGAACTTCTTTGGTCTCATTTCTGGATGTAGTTTCCATCAACGGTCTTCATCATGGCCTTCTTTTGAGCATGTTTATAGGTAAGTTTCTCTCCCTCTTTCCTGACTGTAGAATGATTTTTTCCTTTGCCTTTAAACTTCCCCTTTCCTTTGTCTGCAAATTTGGATGGCTTCTTGCTAGTCTCTTGAGGAACATTCTTTCCTCTTGCTTCTAATTGCGTTGCCTAAACACATACTTCATCTAGATTGGTGGGATTAAACATAAGGATAGTATGTCTGAAATAACTATGTAATCCACCTATGTATTTAAGGAGAGTGTCTTGTGAAGAAAATTCAACACCCAAGATTAAATTTATTCTTTGAAATTCTTGTGTGTAACTTTGAACACTCTCAACTTTAGGTTGTCTAAAAATTTTCCTACCCATAATTTATTTTTGCATATAAGCAAATGGATAAAATTGCCTTCTTAATGCAGATACACAATCATTCCAAGAAGAGATAATTTTATCACTTTTCTTCAAATATTCTTGAGTTTTGGTCTCCCACCAGATGAGGGCTACAATTTCCAAATGAAGAGAAGCAAGCTGGATCTTTATAACATCATCCTTAATTCTTTGAATCCTACAATATACTTCAATTTGACGAACCCAATTGTCTAACTTTCTAGCATTTGCTTCCCAATCGTACATAGGTAATCCAAACTTGGCATCAAGCTTAAGAAAAGGAGACTTAGGATGTCCTTTTGGAGATTTAGAAGGAGTATGTCTAGGTTTGAAGGAGGTGAGGATGGAGGTGAAGATGGAGTGAAGGAGGAGGTGGAGGTGGAGGATTTCTCCCGTCACCACCATAACCTTTTTGCTGATTTGAGCATTCTCCTTGCAACCTTGTTGTTCTCTCTTCATACAACACTTTCACCATCTCAAACATATCATAGAAAGCCTTTATGAAAGCTCTCTCATCCTCAGACATCAAATCATGTCCTTCTTCATGTGCCATGGCTGGTGGAGTTCTTGGAGTTGTTGACATCCTTGAACCAATTTGAGGGTTTGGTTCTTCAAGCACTCCTTCTCCTCTTCTCAACTTGGACTTTGTAATAATTCAAAAACACTTGCAAAAATAGTCAAACCTTCAAAACAACCACGCTGTGATACCAAACTGATATGAAATTAAAAACTTGAACGTTTCTTAAAAGAAAATTGCAAGCTAGTTTATGTCTTGTGGGAAATGGATTGAAGTTCAAAAATCACATAAACTTAAACTTTTTAGTTAAGTTTTGCATATATAATCAGAGAAAAATAAACAATATGTAGCATCACAAAACAACAATTTGATTACGGAGTTCACCCCTCTTGGGCTACATCTCCGGGTCCAACTTCTAATGTTGGCCCTTTATATTATATGCTCAAAATGTAAATTACAACAACATACAATACTCAAATCACAAAAAGAATGCTCAATACCCTTGTGTAGGCTCTTCTTAGGCTCAAAAGGGCTAAAAAATGACCAAGTTAGGCCTATTTCTCCATTTCTCTACTATTTTTCTTGCAAAATGATAAAAATGGCTAAATAGGCAACGAAAATCGCCTTTGGCTGAGCCCCCAGGTGACAATTTGGCATAGGAGTAGTGAAATTTCTCAATGAAGAAGGTGCATTTTGTAAGGCAAACGTACAAATTATTTGGCTCCTAGTGTTGGTCATATGGCAATCCATGTGGCTAGGGGTGCATGCCAAAGGCCAAGCACCTGCCAACACTTCGACCCTGGTTGTTTTGATTGTCATGTGGTTGCAGGCTAGGCCGCGCGGCAGCCCTGGCCTCCTCAAGCCTCATCATCTATTTCGCTTTGGTCATGTTCATTTAAAAGTGGCCAGGGGCTAGGGCTTCTCACCTATCCCTCTCCACTCTGGTTGTGGTCATATGTAATGCTATGTAACTAGGGGCTAGGGCCATGTACCTTGTCCCCTCCCCCAACCACAAAACCATTAAAATTAAAATTAAAATTCTCCGATGCTATTTAATAAGTCAGACTCATGGTCCAACGGTAGAGCAGACGGTTGTTAAATGTGAGGTTATGGATTTGAATCTGGTGGGGTCGGTTAGACCCCAAACAAACTTTTGCATAAAACCTGAGGGCCACGTAGCAAGGCTTGATTGGGCTAGCCAAAACACATCAACTAATCAAAACTCACCAAATTTCCCTTGTACGACCATGCCATGTGTCAACACGGAATTAACCCGCACTGCACATCGTACCACCCAGTTAACTACTAATGTCATCCTACGACATACCTAGTCAGCTGCCCAATCAACCCTGCAAGTTGACTTTTATATGTTTGCAAAAAACTTTAGAACAAGATAGATTTTGCATATAATGTCAGATTAAGTCGATTCAAGCATTGTTCGAATCAGAACGATAAGATCTACAATTTGGCGCTAGTTTCAAGAAATTTTGATCACTTTGATTTTTGAGCATATTGTTTATCCCCTCAATCATCCTCCTCACTTATTGTTCCAGGTGTATAATTCATTGTGTGTTCTCATATCTATAATATTGGATCTATGGATAAATTCCATAAAGAGATGGATTTCTTCATCGATTCCATGAATCCCACCTTTCTTTTCGTGGATATTTTTTGTCATGTTAAAATATCCACCTATAATCCAAAAAATTTCCTCTATAAGCCTTTAGGTTCTTTGGAGGTTTTGAAGGAAGATTTTTTTATTAGCAAGAATACTAGGGCCATATACATTGGTTATGAAACTCAAAATGGTTGAAGCAATGGGCTGAAAGTGAGCAGTTAGGATTATGGGAAGAGAAAAGGAATCTTGAAGAGTGGCTAGGAAAGGTTCTGATGGGCCTCCCAAATAGGTACAATTCAAGACCCATATAACCATCCTTTAACACATTTAAACCTCTCTTTTTGCATTATATAATATTTTTTCAAGTTATAATGTATTCCTAGGAAGGTTAGGGAATACTTGTTGTATCTTGTATCCTAATGCATTCAATGTGAAGGAAAAATAATAGTATTTGTGAAGAACACGTTGGAGGCCAACAAAAGAATATTTAGGAGGCTTATTCCTTACATCATCCCATCAACAAATTGGTTGGCTCATGGGAAGTTACTACCCCTTAGTGACTGCGAGCACACTAGGAGACCAAATCCAAATTTGTAGGATTTTTGGAGTGAAGTAGCCCTCCCTTCAAGAGGGCTTCCCCGTCACTCACTTTTGTATAAATAAGACAACTTAGAAACTCAGTAGGATTATAATTTAGAGGCAAGATAGTGACTATTAGAGAAAGATACTTCTACTTGTTATTTTGATTGTAATGTTACATATTTAAACAGTTCTAAATGGAAAGCATCATTTTGTATCTAGACTGAGTTTTTTTTAAGGGAGTTGAGTTTCCTTGGGTCAGGTCCCAACCCAATTATGCAAGCCCCTTCTTCTATCCATTTCTTTAGGCCTTTTTGTTGCATGCACTTTGTCTAGTTTTATTTCTCTTCTGCAAATCTGGTTTATAAGAAAAACATTGTTTCTGTAGGTTAGTGAGTGAGCTTCCATGGGAATCTTGGTTATGTACCCTGTGTGTAAAAGCAACAAAAATAGTTTCTCTCTTATGCAATAGTTAGATTTTGTTCCAAATTAAACTCATCCTTTACATGCATTTTTCTTTCTACAATTAGTGTTGTAACAATCATTTAATCACTTTGTCTTTGTTAGTTGAACATTTATTTTGTGTGCAGATGAAGTTTATTAGTTCATAGAAAAGAGTAGCATCATTCTCTATGCATTAGAATCACCTCCTTCAACGTCCCCCATTCCATTCCTATTGTTAGCTTCCTATACCAATAGGAGACATAATTTTGAATGAATAAGGTTAAGCCTTGTAATATTGTACATACCTTTGCTTTTTGCAAATGTTTTGCATATTAAAGAATTAAAAAATGTAAAGAGGGTATGTCTTAAAAGAATAATCAAAGGACAAAAAAGAATGAGAAAAGGTAAAAAAATGAAAATATATGAACCCCAAAAAACAAGAGAGACCATGAAAGTGTGTAGTCAAAATGCCACTACTATTTAGTTTTATGCATAATAATGATTGTGTGCAGCTTGTTATTCATGCCACAATCCATGGTAATCAAACTGTTTAATCTTGATTATACCATGCTTTGAATTTTATGTTTATAGTTAGAGAATAAAATCTGACTGAACAGTTTAATCTTGGTAGATCAATAGATAGGTAGAGAAAATAAAAGGAGCTCATCAGTTTAATCCGAGCCCTTGGATGATATAAGGTTAGAATTATATAGTTTATATTGTAAAAAAAAAGAGATTGATAAGGGCTTGCTAGCCGAAATGCACCCAAATAAAATGAAGAAAAAATGGTAGGGTAAGTAAATGGGTAAGTAGAAGAAAGGTTGTAGAAATATCAAGTGATTACACAAAAGCACTTATGTCATGTTTAAATACATCTTTCAAATGTGCATAAGCAGTAAGCAAAGCAAGGACAATGGTTTACACCTTGGTTTATTTAACATCCCCTCAATCATTTCACCCCTCTACTTAATAATTTCCCATAAATAAGTACTAAGTACTTAAATCCTTTAAGTCAAAGAGGCTCAGATCATTTCTTTGACTTTTGGTGGGACCAGACCCTCGTCTTAATGACTTAAGGACACCAAGTGTTAAAATCCTCTACAAACAATTCATTCCCCTTCATAAAACCCCTTTTCCTAAGGTTAAAATTCATTTACCTAGGAAAAGTAACCCCCCCCACGTTAAAATATATTTCATTCAAAAACCCACCAAAGAATTTTATCTTGAGTATTAAGTGCATGTAAAGCACGCAAATATTACATGTTATCTTATGCTTAAGGGATATTACCCACTTTGCTCATTCACTTCATACTAATTTTTAAGTTTATTATATAATCCCTAGAGTTCCATTATCCTGTATTAGTTGATTCCTTTATATAAATAACCCAACCCCTAGTTTAGTTATAAACTATACACTTTACCCCATATACCGACAAAATTTATTAATCCCAACATTTAACCCCACCCGATTGCCTAATCCTGTCATTAAGCAGCACCCGATCTGCTAATCCAGCGATTAAATCCTAAACTAATCCCATACCATTGAAGATTAAAGCTATGGCCTCCCCCAGAAGCCTTTGCTTTATCCCCCATGCAATTCCCTCACCCGACTCCCGTTTGATCATCACCCTCAATGACCTACAGCCATATCAGCTGAATCCAATCGCCGACCTTTACCCACCCGATAAAGCGGTTTTCCCTGACCCCCCTACTGCTACATGTCAAATGCTAGAGTACATCGGGTGACCCCTCCCAAATACCGCCCCCTCCATAAAAGTGGTGCGATGGCCAAGCAAAACCGCTTCCCTGCTTAACCGAAAAACCACCAACTGCTCATTCCTAAATGAACTCACCAAAAGTAATTTTTTTCTATAAAAGGCCGCGAAGCCCTCTTTTTGCCCTTTTTCACTCATTTTCTCTGTAAACTCTGAAAACCTTTGCGACTCCTGCAAACGTCGAACTTGCCAACAGACCTCCAAATTCGCTCCAGAAGACACTAGAGACAACCCAACTGACCTCTCAATCCATACCAGAACCATACAAACCTCTACAACTGTAGTGAACCATCAACTTGAAACCCATTCACCCAATTCCACGTATTTCACCATAGAATACCACTCCCTATTCAAATTTGGAAATGTTTAGCCTGTCAAGTATTTTCATTAAGTAAAATTAATTGAAAAATACCTTAAATTTGAAAACCTGCGGCCAAACCCTCTAATAGTTTCTAATTTCCATTCAAAATCTTTGAATAAACCACCAGAGCCTGATTCAAATCCAGAAGAACTGAATAATGGCTACCCCTGTTGCCTTAGACATTAGACCTATCACGGCTCTCCATTTGGACCTCGACCACCTTCCCTTGGCTGACAGGGATTTCCAAATCAAGGATACATCTACCCAGAACCTCTTGCTTAAAATCCATTGTTTAAGTAGGGATATATACCTCAACCATGCTGATGATGTTGGCCTTTGGGAGTCAAATTTTCCCAAATACCAATTCCCACAGGTACATGTTTTCCCTGAAATTGTCCACTAGTGCCATGCTTGTTACATTCCCAGCCTGAGAGCTATTATGACACCTGACCAAAAGATTCTGTTCACCATTACAACTAAATCCATAAATGAAATGTTGCAACTTCAACCAGGACCAAACCTAACCCCACTCTCAATTGTATATATGTTAGACCAATATTCCAAGTTAAGTCCCTCTAGACTGGCCCAATTATTCCAAGATTTCATTGTTGAAGAGCAACACATTCCTAAAATCCCCCCCCCATATGTTTATGCCATGTTCTCTGAAAGGGGCAAACAAATCATCACCATGATATCATGTGTCTTAAGCTGCTCCACTGATATTCAAATTTGTTGACGAGCTTGTCCTGGCCTTCATGTCAATTTATACCCCAGGACAGTCTCCTGTTGTTTTGCACAATTATGATGAGTTCATAGCTGAGCGAATGCATGAACAGTTCACCAAGATGCATAATGAGAGAGTGTTTAAATACTCATATGTCCTCTATCATATGTTCCTATACTATCAACCATACAAATTTCCTTTTCCCCTCCAAAAGCTAGATACCAAAGGCCAGCCCAGGTCTGTCATTTTTTAGACCCCATTGTTCCATAAGTATGAGTCACCATATACCTATTCAGATTTCATATATTCTTTTGTCCATCCAGTCATGACTATGTTGACAGGAAGCCCTCCACCTAGGATAAGTCTAAAGATCAAAAGGGTCCTTCAGTTGTCTAAACAAAGAAAAGTGGGAGATTGGTACCTTTACCAAAACCACACAGAGATAAGAATTTATGGTTGCCAACTTGCACCATATAAACTACCCAAATACCTCCCCACGAGGTTATTTTCTCTATAGAACTATAGACATAATGAACTCTTATTAGATAAATTTTGTCTTGGCCAATAAAGGATCACAATTCAAAGTAAAAAACCGGTTAGGCCCCTTCATCTGCAACTCTAGAGAGGTAGGGAAGGAGGCAGACCAAATTTTGTAGCAAATGAAGTTCCAAATGAGTTTCATGTGGAGGTATGACCCTCAAGAATTTATGACCAGATTGAGAAAGAAGGCCAAGTTGGGACCTTATATTCACCACCCCATACCAGAGATAGAAATATATGCAAATCAATCTGAGTGGGTGGAAAACACTCTTGTAGACAGAGACAATACAAAGGTATATGTAGAGAATGCCTTACGTGACTTAGAAAGACAGTTTGATAAGAGCTCGTTTTTGCAGGTACCTAAATGGCAAGAACCAACCATGAGTACCCTTCCTATCATGCAAACTCCTCAGAATGAGGAAAAGAACCCCAAAAGACCCAGGGAGGAACCCTCAAGTTCAGGAATGGGCACATCAAATGTACAGTATGAGACTAGTCAAAACAAAAACCTAGGCTGAATCCCATTTTAGAGTAGGAAGACATAGAAGGCTCAATAGAAATAACTGATATTGAGCTGGATAGAAGTAAAGGCACAACTCTATTTGAAGAAACGCAGGGGCCCTCCACACCACATATCCAGATCTTGGAAAGGTAGCTAAGTGTAGAAGTATCCTCATTCAGGAGGCTTGTTGATAAGGATAAGGATATAAAAGATAGATGTAAAGAGATAAAGATGAGAAATAGGAAGCTAAAAGCCCAAACTTATGCTTAGTACCTCAAACTCACACACACCAATCAAACAAGGTTGATGTCAACTTTTGACATCAAGGAGGGAAAATTAGAAATGTCCTTCATAAAACCAACTGCAACACAACTAAGGACATTAGCAGATTTCAAGAGAGTTTATTTTGAAGTGATGGCAAGGGATATTCACCCCATAGACCAAATTGAACTGCACAAACATGCTGAAGAGATGATATACTCCACCCTCATAGGTAAAGCCATAGTTGCTCATCATTTTCAGAATTCATTGAACAATATCTCAGCTCAATATCAATTAGAGAAGGCCTCCTCATAGGCCAAGGATACTAGAATCAAGTCTTTGGAAGACTTAGTGATTAAATTGGGACATGATCCCAAAGATATTAAAACCACTAAACAACTGATAAATAAGGAAAATGATGACATTGCTACATTGAAGAAACAACTGAAGATACCTCAGCTGCAGCATCCCCAAACACAGGAGGTCTTAGAGAGCCAAACCAGACATGAAGAGTTGATGGACTTGGTCCTAAAACTTAATGATCAGTTAAAAGAGACAGAGAAAGAACTAGACACTTTAATTCAATTGAAGTAAAGTGATATTTCCACTACATCTACAAATGTCATTCCAACGGTCTCAACAACAGTCCCTTCAACACTAGCAGCCTCATTGGCTCCCACAACTCCCATTCCTACAACACAACTAGTTTCAACAGAGTCTACATTGGCAACATGTGCATCAGGAGAAAAAGCAACAGAGTTAGTCAGAGCCATGGAGGAAATGTCTATTTAGGCTATAGAAATGAGCAAACTAAAAGAATAGGTGACAAGCTTGGAAACAGATTGCAAGCTTGCCAAGATCATGCACAAGGAAGAAGTGCAAAAAACTGCTAGAATGAATGAAAGATTAAAGTCCATGGAGAAAGATCTAACACTAAAGGAACCCCTTGGGCAAGCCAAGGAACTATTATGGGCCAATTTCATTGACTTTGTCAATGATATTTGGCCATCAAAAGTGATTTTTGAATAGATAGACCTGATAAAGGTAGCTACAGAAGCTATCCAAAAAGTCAAGGAAGAATTAGGAGACATGCCTGAAGATGAAACTAGACTTATCCACTTCATCAACAATAAAAACAAGTATGAACTTCAAGAATTGGATATAGAGGATATGACATAAACAATATTGGAGGTAAGAAAGGTCCTTTCCAAGAGAAACTTACTGTTAAACTTGGAGGAAAAGTGTCAAAATATGTAGGCAGCAGTTGATAGATTTATGACCATGTTTCAGATTTTGAGAGAGAAAGGGTTACCCAGTCCCTTGGTCATAAATGACAAGCTCATGACACAATAGGATTATAACAACAATATCAGAGAGCTAGCTAAAGAACATGCCAGTACATCATCAATAAAGGCATTGCCAACACGTAAATTTCTTTACCAGACATTTGAAAACCTATTTTTCCTCTAGCATGAGGTAAATCACCTATTCATCACTAGGCCTACTTTTGCTAAGTACACTGAGGCAGATGAGATATATAGAAGGATGTTGAGAATCAAGTTACCTAATGAAAATTATGGGAAAAATTGACCGATTTACTATAGAAAAATGTAGTAAAAAAGTTAATGTACAGTCATCAGGGTAAAAGGTAAAGGTATGTCAGCATGGTTAAAGAGTATCAGTGCCAAAGAGTATTAGATGAAAGCCAAAAGTAACTAGAGCCTCCAGCGTGAAAGTTCAAACAAAAAGGAGCATAAAGGGATACAAACCAAACCATAAAGGCAAGTAGCACCAAAATAAATGGGATAGCATGAAAACAGTTCAATAGATGTCTCTATCTTCTTGCAAGAAGATATTTGTATTTCCTAGATTAAATCTCAAGTTAGTTTGAGATATTTTGTAGTAAAATTTTGTATAAATACTTCACAATTCAAAGTATGTAGGGTGGATTCTTAGACATTTCTATAGACTTCTTGATCAAAAGGCTGTAAAGCTACTGTATCACTGACTGGACCAGCAAGCTAGATTGATGAATAAAGACAAGATATTTCACAGGATTCATGTGTAGAGCGAAGTGCAAACAAGTATTTTCTCATATTGTTGTTATCTTTCTTAATTTTTTTCCACAATATTTAGTGCATATCTCAATCTGAATGCTATAACATGGAATGATATCTCATAATTTGCTTAATTGCACTCTATTTTAACTGTTATGCATTTAAATGTTTTCTAATGATTATCTAAGTTAAGGAATTCTTAATTGCTCCTTAGTTTAGGTTGTCTCTTTGTAATTAGTTTAGGTTGTCTCTTTGTAATCTATAGCAAAGGATTCTTAGTTTCCCTTTGTTTCTGATTATCCTTTATTCCTCGTTTTAATCCCAGTTTGAGAATTCTTAATTGCTCTCTTACCTTGGTTAAGACCATTTCACCCATCTGGCCCAGAGACTTGCATTGTACTATGTTAGCTTGCCCTTTGAACACTCCCTTTAATGAGTTAATTCCAGTTCTGCTGCCCTTTTGTTGAATCCATAGCCCAATGGTCTAAAGACATCATTCTATCCATCTGTTTTAAGGATTCCACCATCCAATCTTCAATACAAATAAAAAACCCCCTGAACCTTTAGAACTAGCCTGAAATCCCAACAAACAAAGCTAAATCATATAGAGAGAGCCCTCTCTGAGCCATAGGTTGGCTAGAGCCTATGCTTAAAAGTTGGTTTGTGGTTACCTCAGTCATTTTCTTTCTTCTGATAACTTCTAGAGAAAATTCTGAGTGATAACATAGTGGTGACCATACTGGGGACATCAAATCCTCAGTCCTAATAAAGCTTTAAGAAAATTCTAAATCTTCATTCTAACCCTCTTAAAGTCACTTGTTAGAATTTATATTGAAAAAATCTCACAAAAGCAATTAAAAAGTTTGAAATTCTGGCTTCCAGGAAGACTCATTTTACTAGGGCTAATCCAGACCCAAACCCTGCCCCAGTAGTTGATACTCCCAACCTAATTTCAAGAAAATCCAAAAAAGAAGAAAGTTCAGTGAGCCAGATGTTATCAGGAAATCTAGTGTGTATGTAGAGCTGCTAGTCCCACTAAGACGAGTACCTATCTTAGAAACAAACAGATTAAAGTTACTTGTTTTTTCCTTTACAAGAGAGAGAGATGAGAAAGAAGCAGAGAGTACCAACCTTAGTCTTCCACTTGGCTCCTTGCTTGTTTCCTTTCCCCTTTGACAAAATCTCGCCACTGCTTCCTTACTTGTCCAGCTTCAAAGAGCACCTGTAGATTCACAACAGCATAATACCATCAAAGCATAGAGATATTTCACTGTAAACAATATAGGATCAGATATATATTAACCATATAAATGCATATAACAACACAATATTCATAGATACACAAGAATATGGAGGAAAAATCAAATAGCTTTATTAGTAAAAGTCATAGAAGAGAGGATTACAACCACTTGGTTTGACCCAGCGCCATCCTCTCAGCTTGAAAGCCCTCTTCACCTCACAAAAAGCAAGATCACCCAACAATGTCTTCAAAGAGAAACCAACAGCACCTCTTTGCAAATTACCAAATTCCAACCTTTGGATCTCTTGGATGAGGGATCCATTTATAGATATTTGTAGGGGGGTGAGTTAGCTTCTGGGATTTTGATTAGTGTCATCTCTCTGATAGTTCTTGGTTCCACATGGAGATTTTAGATCTCTTACTCATCCTTGGGCGAACTCAGAGAGGCAAGTGTCAAATGAGCAGCTTCTAGAAGATTCTCTGGGTTTCCACCTAGCAAACTGCTTGTGCCATTTGTCTGCTCTTGCTCATCGCACCCTATATAAGGGCTTTACAGTATGCATTGCACTTTTTGCATGTGGCAGGTGAGATGCATCGCAACTTTAGCACTGGGCAGCCTATATGGTCTTGCTTTGACCAGTTTTGAGTAGCTTTTCATGGAGAACTTCTGGGAGATGATGTAATCAGCTGACCTTGCTCCTTTAGGGTATGAAACAACACTTTTAGAGACTTAGAAGCCCTTGGTTTATGGACATATGTGATTGGGGTTGCAGTGCCTAAATATTTCTATAACAGTTGCCCCCTAAAGCATGAGGTCATAAATCTTTTGATGTCGAGTGAAATGTTTTATAATGAGGATCCGAGGTTTTTCGCACTGGAAGGTGACCTGTAATAAGATACAATACAATACATTATCTTCATAATATTTTCATGATCTAGTTGAGGTGGGCATTCCCATGCTCAGCTTGATAAATTCATTTTCATGTACATAGGACAGAAAACCGTCTGTGTGCAGACCGATGATTTTGGTAGAGCCATCATCCCTTAGTTTGGATGATTATCTATGCAGTAATGTTGTAAATTTGATGTCTTTATTTTCCTGATTATATTGCAGCCTGGATGGATGAAACTAGATCCAGGGTCTTCGAAACTCATTCAATCTTTGCCTGAAAGTACAAGTCGATCCATGTGAAAAATTTGTTCTGATGTCGAACATGGAAGGACATCGCCCGATTACCAGCTAATGATGTATGTTGTTAACAGACGCGAGAGGAATCACCGATGATGATGATGACCCTCAAGGTATTGCAGTACAATTCATGTGGTGTGAATACATGATCTGATGTCAAACACCACACAAAATATTTCGGTCGAAGGCCATTAGTGTAAATGTATCGCCAGAAGTGAGAAACTTGCCATTGAGGCATGCAAGCTTCAAAGTACTAGAAGGGTTGTCCCTAGGTTGGCTTCTTGGATAATGAGCTGATGTCGACAAGAAGTGACCTGTCATAGGAGGGCATTAATGGATCCCACATCTATGACATGGAATGGAGCAAATGATTTTGTAGAGGTGAAAATGATCTGATGATACAAGGTTTAGGATGGTGGTCATGAAAGAATGAAGCGTGAAGGTATTGTTGCAGATGAGACACAAGCTGAGTAGGTGAATTCTCTGAGCAATTTCTCTTGAACATATCGGCGACACTGAAATGGATTGGTAGTGTTAACCCCAAAAGTGGATGGTATGGTGGACCAAAGGTGATATGACCAGTGAATGGAATAACCCAACCTGACTCAATCATGGTGATGGAGTGAAAGTGTCATGTTCAAGAGTGACCTGCTACCAACAAAGTTTCTTTAAGTTTTCTTCCCAATTTTCCCCAGTCATTTCTGACCAGTACCTCTTTATTTTTTCAAGCTTGAGGAGGATAACATATGCTTGTTATATAATTTTCTCTTCGGGCAAACCCGTTGCTATGTTTTAACAAGCCTAGCAACAGTGAAACTCGCTCTTATCTGAATGGACAAGTTTGTCGCTATTGTTTTAACGAGTTTAACGACAAGGATAACTTGGTCCTTTTCAATTTTAGAAAGTCTGAAAAGAGACAGAAAGAAGACTCCAATGTTCCTTTTTCATAATATAATCCCTTAAGTCCGAAAAATTATAAAACAATGTGAAAGGGATGACTTTTAGATAATTTTAACGAGCCGAACAAGACAAACGCTCGATCTTTTTGTGTAATAATCCCTCAGGTCCAAAAGGATTAAAATCTAGAGGAGGGATAGCACTTCCAATCACTTTAACAAGCTGGAGAGGTCAATCGCTCGGCAATCTTTTCATATTTTACGAGTCAGATGAAAAGAGCTTAAAGGATACTCGTTTTCTGAGGAACGAGTGATGTTTTCAGATAGCAACTGGTTCTAGGTAAGGTTTGGAACTTTCCAATCATGGCAGTGTAAAAAGGTGGCTAATAGGATCACTCGTCGCAGCTATTCCTCAAAAGGGGTAAAAAATCAAATGGAGGTGAATGATCGGAAAAAACAGAGTGGACGTGATGGTAAGAACACGACCAAGGCTCAATAGCTGATGATAATGCATTCACAATGGTTATTTACCGGAGATGGGTTCATTTTTTCTAATGAGCTTAAACTCTGGTGGAACATATGCTCATTGCTAGGTTTAATTTTTAACGAGCTTGAACTTCGTGTAAACCTACTCGTGCCAGTCGTATAATAAGAATGTCTCATCTATAGGTTCATTTTTTAGGGAGCTTGCACCATTCGAAATTATGCTCTGACTCCTTTTATTATGTAAGCTAGGAACGACCATTCCTACAAGTTTAAAGGGTTAAGAACCTACAAACTAAGAACATAAATGGTCGCTTTTCACTTTCACACAAAAATTTTGCATGCCCCTAGGTATAGCGAAGTAGAGTTTCCAAGGTTACCCCTCAATTTGCAGACAAAACACTTGTTCTACCGGGAAAAGCCTACCTTTTCAGGTTACCCTTCAATTTGCAGACAAAACATTTGTTCTATCGGGAAAGGCCTACCTTCTAACACAGGTATCTTATTCCAGTCTAATCCCATTTTCCTAAATGGACGGGTGTGTTAGACCAGTCATATATCCTCTGCGGAAACCTACCCTATACCTGAAGTTTTCCTGCCGAAGCAAGCCAGGGTGCATGCCCCCTGGGTTTCAGTCTTGACCACTGAATCACTCGCACTCATCAGGTGGACGGACTAGAGATTACTGAGACATTCCTTGTGCAAAAATACCTATTAGGGATGGCATTTGACTATTAGCTATGTGTGAACTGGGGAATGAAAGTTGGTCTACGAGCTGGACCACTCTGCCTTCATGCAGAAAACACATTACTCGAAAGAGTGAGGAGATGATGGCTCCCATGCTATAAATGTAGTCGCGCTCAAGGAGCAGATTGTAATCTAAAGGTCCTTGGACTACCATTACGTTTAGATAAACAATTTTCCTTCTCAAAGTTATAGGAAAATTTGGAAGGATCCCTAACGGCCGATTGGTTCCTTTATCGAAGCCTGTCAGATATCGCATCTTAAGAAAAAAGCGATGGCGGACCAAGTGCTTTCCAAGCAGTTGAGGAAAGGATACTCATGGAAGCCCCTTCATCTATGATGGTACCAACCATGACCATTTTGTAAGTTTGCACTATGATTCGAAATGGTACATTAGATGGTAAACAGGGTTTGCCTAGTAGATTCCAATCGAAGGAAACGACTAGGTTGCTTGGAGGTGGGACCGAATAAACGGTTGGATACAACTCTAACAAATTTCCTTCTTGCGGTAAAGGAATGGGCAGATTTCCCCCATGCTCATCGGAGTCTGTGTTTATGAAAAGAATTTGAATGGTGTTGTTCTCATTCTCTTCGGTAACTGTATCATCTGAAGGTAAATCTTCTAAAGTCAAGATGGGGTCGACTACCATCTCGACCTGTTGACTTTGGTTCGATGCAGACTCAGAGGGTTTATCTTCAATGATAAGTGCTTTGACCGACTCCAAAGGTGGGTCAGTTGGGTTTTCAACTAGCAATGGATTCGGAAAGAGTTTCTTGTACCCAGGAGGGAGTCACTGCGGTGATACAGGACGATTACCCAAGACTCTTTTAGCTTCGTCCAGGAAGGGACAATGATGGAGGGCATGATCGCCTTCACACAGTCTGCAGGGAAATTTAGATTTCCCTTTCTATCTGGTGACTTCACTTTCACTAGTTGACGGTATACTTTCAACATGATCGTCAGAGGTTAACGACACCGCATTGTGCAAGCGGGGAGACCAGTCCCTTAGGATCTGTGGGATGCAAGGACAATCTCGGTGATAGTGGTCTCCTTTGCAGATGAAACATGGAGATTTAGGTTTGGATGGTTCAGTGTGTGGATTTTCGCTAGAAGATGTATAGTTTCCCCTTTTTGTTGTTGGCTCCTTCTTCTTCTTCTCCTTCCCCTTCTTCTTCTTCTCAGTTACTTGGTTTCTAGTTTTACTATCTTTACCAAGCAAAGGGGAAGAAGTAGAGGGAGAGACAAACAAAGTAGAATGTTGGGGGGAAAGTCTGGTATCATCTAGTTGCTGATTTGATTGTTTGGGAATCACGGTGTTTTGAACGAAAAAGGTTGAGAAAAGCCATACCGGCAGGCCAATTGTCAGTCCTGGAAGGGACAATGTGGCCATATGAGGTGCACCAACATCTCTCCAAGAGGTGAAAGGACTGGGACTTCCCCCAAGGGGAAATCATTGGTTGGTGGACTCCATTTTCTCAACCTAAGACCAACGAGGGAACAGTGATGTTATTCTGATTAAAATAAATTTTAGACTCTTTGACACAACTTGCTTTTTCAATTTTTAAGAGTCGAGAAAAAGCTAAAGATGACTCTAGTCGCCTTCGATTTTTAATGAGCCTGAAGTGACAAGTGCTCAGATGGACCTTTTCCTTTAAGGAGTCTGAAAAGGAACGAAAGATACTACTCTAGAAATCTATACAGAGGGATTACCAAACCAATCGCAAAACTACAGAATACTTTTTATGGTACGGCATTCAATCTTCCCGAATGCTGTGTTCAGTGCATTGCGATCGATAGGGCGACAGACACGGCTTCCTAAGGATAAAGGATATAGCCTATTGTGGTCTCCCAATATATACTCGACGGTACATGGGAGCACAAGTCCATACTGGCACTTATCGTCTCAAAGAGGAGGGATCACCCAACCTACGATGAAAGCAACAGTTACCAGGCTTTACGATGCCAGAATACTTCTCTAGCCTAGACTTCTAGATGTTGTGCGTTAGGTTCCAAAGCGTTTTTATGTTCATTAAATTTATTTTACAGTTGATCTTTCTTAAGAAATTTTCCTTTCACGTTCACCGTGTGATGTAGATATACAATTCCTAAAATGCAATCTAAGATGATAAACAGTCGTTTAATCTTCTTTTTGCAATGAAAATACTAGCTACTAAGGAAAGAGAAATGAAATTCTTTCAACATAGAGCAGAGAGCACACACTAGATGCACTGTCCTAAATCAAAATCAACAAGCAGTCTAAATGCAAATGCACATGCATGATTTGTTTTCCGCTTTCTTAATTTGTAAATGAAAAAAAGAATGCTAAGTACAAATCTGAATTATTTCTTCTTTCAAAGCGACAGTACTAACGATTTTCTTTTCAAAAAACGAAAAGGAGAGAAGACGAAATTTTACGATTTTGAATTGAAAAATGCTTTCGACACTTCAAATACTACTAATTCAGATCAAATACAAGAGTAAAAATACAATCTACTATCAAGAACAGTAGGATTTTTTTCTTTGACTGAAAATGACACTTGCGACACTTCCAAATCAAAAGATGACAGTTCGATTAAGCTACTATTTTGTAAAAGAGAACTGTAAATGGCGCACAATACATAAAAACATTCACAATTATTTGTACAATAGAGGTTGGATGATGCAAAGAAGGGGGTTTCAACAGTGGTCTACTGATCACAGACAGCAAAACTCCTGAATAAAACTGAAGACAGTGAAGAAAAAACCAAAATCTGGAGGCAGATCTAGTCTTGTCTGATCATCACACCTGTAACACAGGGAAACAGGGATGCATCTCACCTACTGCACACGGGAGGTGCGAAGCATCCAGATTTCCAAGAAGACAGGGTGTGATGGTCCAGGGATGAGACTTTAACTTGTTTTTTGGTCACAATTTGCAGTTTAGTCTAGGGATTTAGGCCAAGCAAATGATAGTTAGTGACTACAAAGTATAGGGATGATCTAATGAGGTTACTCAAGCTACCTCTAGGGCACTTAGGATGTTTGCAAGTCAATTGTTCAGTTCATAAACAAACTCAGAGATTGACTAAAGCAACGTTGATCTACTCTGTACTTGCATAGAAAATGTAGTTCGAAGGCTAGCTGGCTTGACCTCAGGCTCCGTTTGTGGTTTATGAATCAAACAAACAGAGACAAGCAATCAAACTAATCGCTCCCTAGCGGAGTTTCCATTTTGTTACCGGGAAATATAGTGTCTATGCAGAGTTGCTAGTCCCACTAAGATGGGTAGCTATCTTAGAAACAAATAGATTAAAGTTACTTGTTTTTTCCTTTACGAGAGAGAGATGAGAAAGAAGCAGAGAGTACCAACCTTAGTCTTCCACTTGGCTCCTTGCATTTTTCCTTTCCCCTTTCACAGAATCTTGCCACTGCTTCCTTACTTGTCCAGCTTCAAAGAGAACTTGTAGATTCACAGCAGCATACTACCATCAAAGCATAGAGATCTTTCACTGTAAACAATATAGGATCAGATATATATTGACCATATAAATGCATATAACAACACAATATTTAGAGATACACAAGAATATGGAGGAAAACTCAAATAGCTTTATTAGTAAAATTCATAGAAGAGAGGATTACAACCACTTGATCTGACCCAGTGCCATCCTCCCAGCTTGAAAGCCTTCTTCACGTCACACAAAGCAAGATCACCCAACAATGTCTTCAAAGAGAAACCAGCAGCCCCCCTTTGCAAATTACCAAATTCCAACCTTTGGATCTCTTGGATGAGGGATCCATTTATACATATTTGCAGGGGGGGTGAGTCAACTTCTGGGATTTTGATTAGTGTCATCTCTCTGATAGTTCTTGGTTCCACATGGAGATTTTAGATCTCTTACTCATCCCTGGGCGAACTCAGAGAGGCAAGTGTCAAATGAGCAGCTTCTAGAAGATTCTCTGGGTTTCCACCTAGCAAATTGCTTGTGCCATTTGTCTGCTCTTGCTCATCGCACCCTATAGAAGGGCTTTCCAGTATGCATCGCACTTTTTGCATGTGGAAGGTGAGATACATCGCACCTTTAGCACTGGGCAGTTTGTATGGTCCTACTTTGACCAATTTTGAGTAGCTTTTCATGGAGAACTTCTGGGAGATGATGTAATCATCTGACCTTGCTCCTTTAGGGTATGAAACAACACTTTTAGGGACTTAGAAGCCCTTGGTTTATGGACATATGTGATTGGGGTTGTAGTGCCCAAATATTTCTATAACACCAGATACCATTAGTTAAAGCTAATTCATGTCCTGATGAGTGGTTATTTTAAGAAGAGCTTCCCTTTGATGTGCCATTTGATCTTTCATTATTTAGAACAAAATCCGAAAATTCACTTAGTGAAACTATTCTAGATCCTAACTTTATTACAGACCTTGAAGTTCAACAGGCCAACAAATCCATTGATGAATGCATTCTGAAATCTCCACAATCATCCATCAATACTGCCACAAACCTTGAGCTTTCTGAACAATCGTTCGTTACTTTGAGTTCACCATTGTTCCCTTCAAATTCATCAATAATACCTTCTGAAGTCCATTCTTCACCACCATTTATACCTACTCTCCCTCACCAACCCATCATTACCCATTCATCACCTACTAGTCTTGGTTCTTCATCCATTCTTCATCCACATCTTAACCCCTCCCAGCTTACAGCCATGGCAAATAGATATGCTCCTCTTGTTTTACCTACCCAACTTGGTACTATGCCAACAGACTACCAAAATAAAATTGTTCAATTTGATGGCACAAGACATTACACTGCACAACAGCATGTCAACAAGATAATAGATTACTTTGAGTTGCACGAGATTGACACAGATAATGTTCAAATGAGATTCTTTGCCCAGACTTTGGTTGGTGATGTTAGGAAATGGTTTAGAGCATTGCCTGCTAATAGTATTGATAGTTTAGATGCACTTCACCAACAATTTTTGAATAGATGGGAAAAGAAAAAGAATCCCCTACAAATCCTTTCAGAATATGAGAATATTAGAAGAGGACCTAATGAAACTGTTCAAGATTACTACACTAGATTCAATAGTATATATAATGTCATCCCAGTTAATCTTAGACCCCCACCTGACTTAGCATTAATAAAGTTCCCTGATGGTTTTGACACAAATATGGCATACCAACTTAGGGAAAGAAACCCCCCAACATTAGAAGAAATGCAAAGTGTAGCTGTTAGTGTTGAAGCTAATTTGTTAGCTAAAAGGGCTAGAGTCAGAAATGAAAGAAGAGGAACTGCAAAGGATGAAGCTTCACCCTCTGACATTAAAATAGATAGCTTAGCCAAAAGTATGGAAAAACTAATGGATAGAATAGATAACATAGAAAGGAAACCCCAACGAGATAACCAACAAGCACCTCCATGTAGAAACCCAAATTTTAGAAAAAACCAAAACCAAAACTTTGGGAAAAATGGATCGGATCAGAACATTAGGCCTCCTTTTCAAGAAAATTATGCAGAGACATCCCATCTTGAAGACCCAAGACAAGATACACAAATTAACCTAATGGGAATAAATGATGATGAAACCATTTTTCTAACCCAAGATGAGTAGGAACTGCATATGTTGCAGCAATTACAGATACAGTCTGGAGAATCATTTGATTACAAAAAAAGATATGATTCTACCATCTTTGAAGTACATATACAGTACAATCTAAGAAGCAAAAAGAATGCTGATGTCCCTGACCAAACCAAGAAAATAGTACAAAGTCAACCCAAGAAAATAAAAGAAGCCCCTGTTTCAAAAATCCTCCAAATTCTCCCTAGGCAGAACCAAAATCCTTCTGGCCCCACCATTGTAGATAAAACCTCTGATGAACCTTCTATTGATCCACCATTCACTTCAATTCCACCTAAGGAACCAGTGGAAAAATCTCAAAACATCAGACTTGAAAATCCACATAAGGAGATCCCTAATAAAGGAAAAGAAGATAAGCCTACTGAAGTCCCCATTGCAAAAATTCAAAACATTAAAACAAAAAAAGTTTCCTTGCCATTCAATATGGGAGCAGAGATAGCAAAGCTGAAGATTTCAGTTCCTTTAACAAAACTAATAAATAATGAAACTTACAAATAATAGATAAACCAGACCTTAATCATTGCTAAAAAAGAGGATTTTGTCAACTTGTTTGATGACCAGCTAGAACTCATTTTTGGTCCAGATGTTAATGGAAAACCATTAGAAGGGGGAGTTCCACCTTTTTACATTAGCCTTAGTATCCATGAAAAAATTCTACACAATGCAATGTTGGATTTTGGGGCCTCTCACAACTTAATGCCCAAATCAATAATGGAGAAATTAAACCTAGACATTACAAGGCCTTATAAAGACTTATTCTCATTTGACTCCAGTCAAGGAAAGTGTCTATGATTGATCAAAGACTTGTGTGTCACTTTAGTTCAATATCCTGCCAAAAGCATCTTTATGGATATTGTAGTTGCTGACATCCCACCAAAGTATGGCATGCTGTTATATAGATCATGGAGAGCCAAACTTCAGGGATCCTTACAACTAGATATGTCATATGCAATAATCTCTGTTTTTGGACAACCTAAGAAACTATAACAAGAAACCTTAATGAAATATATGGTAAGTAGCTAGGATCGGCCTCAAAAGTTTCCCATCTACTCCATACATTCAGATATTGATTCTTTTATCCAGTATAATGTTGATCAAACACAAGAAATTTTTTTAGACAGTACTAATACAGAACCAAAAGAAATTGTAGTTTCTACACAAAATGAAACTAACCAAACTACAGAACTTTTCAATGAACAACATGGTCAAACTGCTATAAATGATGAAAATTTTGTTGCACCAGATAGTGAAAATTATAAGCATGAGATATTATGGAATCTAGAACTTGATGGGTTAGTCAATAAGTTAGGAGCAGGAGCAGGAGTGTGGATATATAATTTGGAGAATTATCACTCAGAAGGCCATGCATATATATTGAATTTTAAGTGTACTAATAATATGACCGAGTATGAAGCATTAATTTTAGGTCTTAAGTTAGTTAGGAGTCTAGGAGCTAAAAGAGTTTCTGTCTTGGGAGACTCTGAACTAATTATAAAATAGATTGATGCTGTATATATGACAAAGGACCCTAGATTAAGTTGTTACAAAGGAACTATTGTAGAAATACTTAACACTTTTCTAGAAACAAAGCTTGCAGTAATCCCTAGAAAACACAATATGCAAGCCCATAGTTTAGCAATGTTTGCTAGCACTTGCAAATTATCCTTCCAACCTAACCATCAGTACACTGCTGAAGTTAGGCACAAACCTGCAATTCTAGATAATTTGAAGAATTGAAAAATATTTTCTAATGACAAACAGATAAATAACTTTTTACTTTCAGAAGAAGAGTTTGTAAATAACAATATAGATACTGATACATCCATAGATCCTGACACTAAGGATAAAATATAAATAAATGAGATAGAAGGTGATGAACTAGATAGACTCAACCCAACTAAATTTACTAAATCAGATATAGATAACTTAAAGAAAATTGATATTGATGAAATAATCAGTGAAGAAACCGAAGTAATTAATCTCAACGATAACTTCTTACCAAAGGGATTAACCCCTTTGGAAGATTTATTTTATTCAAATGATGTTCTTAGGAAACCTAAAACGGAACCATTAAGGTCTGATATAGAGGAATGTAATATAGGCACCAATGAAAATTCTAAACTGATTAAACTTTCAAAATCATTACCTCCAATTGAAAAAGTAAAATACATTGAGTTTTTGAAAGAATTTCAGGATGTCTTTGCTTGGAGTTATGAGGACCTCAAATCCTATGACACTAACATCATCCAACACACAATTCCTATTAAAGAAAATCAAAAGCCTTTCAAACAAAAACTTAGAAGGATCAATCCTGTCTTATTACCCGCAATTGAAAAGAAATTTAGAGGATGTATGATGCCCAAATAATTGCACCAATTAGATTTTCTGATTGGGTATCAAACTTGGTGCCAACTAGAAAGAAAACTGGTGAGATCAGATGCTATGTGGATTTCAAAAACCTCAATAAAGTGTCATTGAAAGACAATTACCCTCTCCCCAAAATGGAACAAATTTTACAAAGAGTAGTTGGATCAACCAAAATCTCATTGTTGGGTGGGTTTTTTGGTTACAATCAAATCTTGGTTCATCCAGATGACTAACCCAAAACCACCTTTACTACTCCTTGGGGCACATTTATGTATGTGAAAATGCCTTTTGGGCTCATGAATGCATGAGCCACTTTCCAGAGGGCTATGGATATAGCCTTTGTAAAAGAAATTCATGATTTTCTTGTGATATATCTAGATGATATTACCGTATTTTCCAAATCTGACAATCAAAATTTGGATCATTTAAGACAAGTTTTTATTAAATGAAGGAAATTTGGAATCTCCTTGAACCCCTAAATGTTTTTGTTTGGGTTAGAAGAAGGAAAGTTTTTAGATCACCTAATTTCCAAAGATAGTATAAGAATAGACCTTGCGAGAATAGAAGCCATCTTGCAAATAAAACACCCTAGGAACATTAGAGAGTTACAAGCTTTCTTAGGGAAAATTAATTCTCTTAGAGGATTTATATCTAATCTAGTAGAGTTAATTAGATCACTAAAAAACATGCTGAAGAAGGAATCCACCATAAAATGGACTGATGAGGCTAAAAAATCACTTGAAGACATTAAACTGGCCTTAACTAAAACACGTGTTAATCAGTCCTAAATTCGACAGAGATTTCATCTTGTTTTCCTTTGCTTTTGAGCACACAATTTCTGCAGTTATATTGCAGAAAAATGACTAGGGCTATGAAAAACCCATTGCTTTCTTTAGCAAAGCCCTGAGAGATGCCCCCTTGAAGTACAATATAATGGAAAAACAAGCATTGGCTTTAGACAAAGCCATTAAGGACTTTAGGGTATACGTCTTGTATTCTCATATAGTAGCCTACGTTCCAAATTCAGTAGTCAAAGTCATCCTAACTCAGGATGGTACTAATGGAAAGAGGGGAAAGTGGATTGCTACTATTTTAGAGTATGATATAGAAATCAAACCTACTAAGCTAATCAAAGGCCAATGTTTATCCGAGTTTATGGCTGAATCGAACTGTCAGTCCTTGGATATAAACTTTATTGCAGGCTACAGCAATAGATAATGAAGAGGAGATGGCGACTCCACTAATTAGCCAGGCTTTTATTGAATCACCTTAGTATGCTGATATTATTTATGTTTTACTGAACTTACAAGCTCCTCCTGAATTATCTAGGACTAAAAGCAAGTTTTTGAAGATGAAATCCTTGAAATTTTGTATATTAGACAATGCTTTGTTTTGGAGAGATCATGAATGTATTCTTCTTAATTGCTTATTAAAAGAAGAATCTGAAAAAGTTTTGCGAGATTTTCATGCAGGTGACTTTAGAGGACACCTTTATTAGAAGACCACTGTAGATAAAATCCTTAGAGTTGGTTTTTACTGGCCTATCTTGTTTGCTGGTGCCAAAAAATATGTGACCTCCTATCACAAATGTCAATTTTTTGAGGGGAAGAAAAATCTTTTACCTTTACCCCTCAAGCCAATCTCTGCTGAAATACCTTTTCAACAATGGGGTTTAAACTTCATTGGTGAAATTCACCCACCCTTCTTTGCCCAGCAGAAATGGATCCTCACAGCCACAGACTACTTCACAAAATGGATAGAGGCCATACCTTCAAGGCAAGCCACATATACTGTTATCATAACCTTCCTTGAAACTAATATTATATCAAGATTTGGATGTCCAACTAAGCTCATTAATGATAATGCAACAACCTTTAAATCCAAAAGAATGATAAATTTCTGTAATAAGTATCATATCACCCTGGGCCATTCTACAACTTATTACCCTCAAGGTAATGGACTGGAAGAATACTCAAACAAAAGCTTGGTAAACATCATCAAGAATTTACTAAAGGACAATAAGAAAACTTGGAATAAAAAGCTAGTCAATGCCTTATGGGCAGACAGATTGACTACTAAGAAATCATCTGGTACTTCTCCCTATCAACTAGTTTATGGGATGGAAGTTGTCTTTCCATCCTCCTTGGGAATACCAGTAATGAATATACTTCAAGAATTGCAGGTTGAACCAAATAGTATCCAAAGAAGAATCAACCAAACTATTCATCTACAACAAACCAGAGAAGAGGTCTATATCAGGTCTCAAGTTGTGTAGGAAAGGATTAAAAAGATTTTTGATAAGAGAACCAAGGCTGAAGATTTCTACCTTGGTGACAAAGTGCTCAAGTGGGATTCAAGGAGGGAAGACAAAGGCAAACATGGGAAATTTGATTTCCTATGGAAAGGTCCCTATGCCATTTATGCTCTCAAAGGAAACAATGCTTTTTTTTTGAGATAAATTGATGGTATAGATGCAGAAGGTGGGCCAGTGAATGGTCGAATGCTAAAACATTACTTTGAACCAAGTTATTAATTGTTCATTTCCCATTTTGTACATACTTTATTTTACAAAGTCTAGTGTGGATTGGGTGGTGTATTTGAAGTTGAAGCCCGAAGAGAAGGCCCTAAACTTTAAAATATTTACTGTCATAAGTATCAATAATGTAGAGACAAAGAAGAACACTTTGCAAAGTAACATCAAACAACAATTCAAAGGCCACTGATCTTTAAAGTTCTTGACATTTCACTAGAAAATGCCATCCCCAAGTGGAGCCACTGTTAGGTTCCTATACCAATAGGAGTCATAATTTTGAATGACTAAGGTTAAGCCTTGTAATATTGTACATACCTTTTCTTTCTGCAAATGTTTTCCATATTAAAAAAATTTAAAAATGTAAAGAGGGTATGTCCTAAAAGAATAATCAAAGGACAAAAAAGAATGAGAAAAGGTCAAAAAATGAAAATATATGAACCCCAAAAAACAAAAGAGACCATGAAAGTGTGCAAGTCAAAATGCCACTACTATTTACTTTTATGCATAATAATGATTGTGTGCAGCTTGTTATTTATGCCACAATCCATGGTAATCAAATTGTTTAATCTTGATTATACCATGCTTTGAATTTTATGTTTATAGTTAGAGAATAAAATCTGACTGAACAGTTTAATCTTAGAAAATCATTAGATAGGTAGAGAAAATAAAAGGAGCTCATCAGTTTAATCTGAGCCCTTGGATGATATAAGGTTATAGTTAGATAGCTTACTTTGTAAAAAAAACTGGGATTGATAAGGGTTTGCTAGCCTAAATGCATCCAAATAAAATGAATAAAAAATGGTAGGGTAAGTAAATGGGTAAGTAGAAGAAAGGTTGCCGAAATATCAAGTGATTACGCAAAAGCACTTATGTCATGTCTAAATACATCTTTCAAATGTGCATAAGCAGTAAACAAAGCAAGGAAAATGATTTACAACTTGGTTTATTTAACATCCCGTCAGTCATTTCACCCCTCTACTTACTAATTTCCCATAAATAAGTACTAAGTACTTAAATCCTTTAAGTCAAAGAGGCTCAAAGCATTTCTCTAACTCTTGGTGGGACCAGACCTTTGGCTTAATGACTTAAGGACACCAAATGTTAAAATCCCCTACAAACAATTGATTTCCCTTCATAAAACCCATTTTCCTAAGGTTAAACTTCATTTACCTAAGAAAAATAAACCCCCCACATTAAAATATATTTCATTCAAAAACCCACAAAATAATTTTATCTTGAGTATTAAGTGTATGTAAAGCACCCAAATATTACATGTTATATTATGCTTAAGGGATATTACCCACTCCGCTCATTCACTTCATATTAATTTTTAATTTTATTATATAATCTCCAAAGTTCCATTATCCCGTATTAATTAATTCCTTTATATAAATAACCCAACCCCTAGTTTAGTTATAAACTATGCACTTTACCCCATGTATCGACAAAATTTATTAATCTTGGCATTTAACCCTACCTGATCGCCTAATCCTGTCACTAAGCAGCGTCCGATCTACTAATCCAGTGATTAAATCCTAAACTAATCCCATGCCGTCGAAGATTAAAGCTATGGGCCCCCTCGAAAGCCTTTGCTTTATCCCTCGTGCAATTCCCTCACCCGACTCTTGTTTGATCATCACTCCCCTCATCCGACGGCCTACAGCCATATCAGTTGAACTTGATCACCGAACCTTACCTGCTTGATAAAGCAGTTTTCCCCGACCCCCCTACTGCTACGTGTCAAATGCTGGAGTACATCGGGTGACCCCTCCCAAATATCGCCCCCTCCATAAAAGCGGTGTGATGGCCAAGCAAAACCGCTTCCCCACTTAACTGAAAAAACCGCCAACTGTTCATTCATAAATGAACCCGCCAAAAATAATTGTTTTTCTATAAAAGGCCGCAAATCCCTCCTTTTGCCCTTTTTCACTCATTTTCTCTGTAAGCTCTGAAAAATTTTGCGACTCCCGCAAACGCCGAACTTGCTAACAGACCTCCAAATTAACTCCAGAAGATGGTGCAGACAACCCAACTGACCTCTCAGTCCATACCAGAACCATACAAACCTCTGCAACTACCCTGAACCATCAACTTGAAGCCCATTCGCCCAATTCCAGGCATTTCATCATAGAATACCACTCCCCATTCAAATTTGGAAACATTCAGCTTGTCAATTATTTTCATTAAGTAAAATTAATTGAAAAATACGTTATATTTGAAAACTTGCGGCCAAAACCTCTGATAGTTTCCAATTTCCATTCAAAATCTTTGAATAAACCTCCATAGCCTAATTCAAATCCATAAGAACTGAATAATGGCTGCCCTGTTGCCCTAGACATTAGACCTATCATGACTCCCCATTTGGACCTCGACCACCTTCCCTTGGTTAACAGAGATTTCCAACTCAAGGATACATCTACTCAGAACCTCCTGCTTAAAATCCATTATTTAAGTAGGGACAGATACCTCAACCATGTTGATGATATTGGCCTTTGGAAGTCAAATTTTCCCAAATACCAGTTCCCATAGGCACATGTTTTCCCTGAAATTGTCCACTAGTGCCATCTCTATTACATTCCTATCCTGAGAGCTATTATGTAACCTAATCAAAAGATTTTGTTCACCATTACAGCTGAGTCCATAAATGAAATGCTGCAACTCCAACCAGGACCAAACCTGACCCCACTCTCAATTGGAGATTTGTTAGACCAATATTCCAAGTTAAGTCCCTCTAGACTGGCCCAATTGTTCCAAGATTTCATTGTTGAAGAGCAACACATTCCTAAAATTCCCCTCGCATATGTTTATGCCATGTTCTCTGAAAGGGGAAAACAAATCATCACCATGATATCATGTGTCCTAGGCTACTCCATTGATGAATTTGTTGACGAGCTTGTCCTGGTCTTCATGTCAACCTATACCTAGGATAGCCTCCTACTGTTTTGTACAATTATGTTGAGTTCATAGTTGAGAGAATGCATGAACAGTTCACCAGGATGCATAATGAGAGTGTTTAAATACTCATATGTCCTCTATCATATGTTCCTATACTATCAACCAGACATATTTCCTTTTCCCCTCTAGAAGTTGGATACCAAAGGTCAGCCCAGGTCTATCATCTTTTGGACCCCACTGTTCCATAAGTATGAGTCACCATATACCTATTCAGATTTCATAGATTCTTTTGTCCATCCAGTCATGACTGCGCTGATAGGAAGCCCTCCACCCAGGATAAATCCAGAGATCAAAAGGGTCCTTTAGTTGTCTAAACAAAGCAAAGTGGGAGATTGGTACCTTTAGCAAAACCACACAGAGATGAGAATTTATGGTTGCCAGCTTGCACCATATAAACTACCCAAGTACCTCCCCATGAGGTTATTTTCTCTAGAGTACTATAGAAAAATAATGAATTCTGACGAGATAAATTTTGTCTCGTCCAAGAAAAGATCACAGTTCAAAGTAAAAAACCAGTTAGGCCCCTTCATCTGCAATTCTAGAGAGGCAGGGAAGGAGACAGACTAGATTTTGCGGCAAATGAAGTTCAAAATGAGTTTCATGTGGAGGTATGACCTTCAAGAATTTATGACTAGATTGAGAAAGAAGGCCAAGTTGGAACCTTATATTCACCACCCCATACCAGAGATAGAAAGATATGCAAATCAACATGAGTGGGTTGGAAACACTCTTGTAGACAGAGACAATACAAAGGTAGATGTAGAGAATGCCTTATGTGACTTAGAAAGATAGTTTGACGAAAGCTCATTTCTGCAGGTACCTGAATGACAAGAACCAACCATGAGTACCCTTACTATCATGCAGACTCCTGAGAATGAGGAAAAGAACCCCAAAAGGTCTAGGGAGGAACCCTCAAGTTCAGGAATGGGCACGTCAAATGTACAGTATGAGACCAATCAGAGCAAAAAACCTAGGTTGAATCTTGTTTTAGAGTAGGAAGACATAGAAGGCTTAGTAGAAATAACTGATACTAAGTTGGATAGAAGTAAAGGCACATCTTTATCTGAAGAAACGCAGGGGCCCTCCACATCAAAAACCCAGATCTTGGAAAGGCATCTGAGTGTAGAAGTATCTTCATTCAGTAGGCTTGCTGATAAGGAAAAGGATATAAAAGATAGATATAAAGAGATCAAGATGAGAAATGAGAAGATGAAAGCCCAAACTTATGCTCAGTACCTCAAAATCAAATTCACCAATTAGACAAGGTTGATGTCATCTTTTGACATCAAGGAGGGAAAATTACAGATGTCCTTCATAAAACCAACTGCACCACAACCAAGGACATTAGCAAATTTCAAGAGAGTTGATTTTGAAGTGATGGAAACGGATATTCACCCTATAGACAAAATTGAACTGCACAAACAGGCTAGAGAGATGATATAATCCACCCTCACAGGTAAAGCCATAGCTATTCATTAGTTGTAGAATTCATTGAACAATATCTCAGCTCAATATAAATTAGAGAAGGCCTCCTCACAGGCCAAGGATACTAGAATCAATTCTTTGAAAGACTTAGTGATTGAATTGGGACATGATCCCAAAGATATTAAAGCCACTGAACAACTGATAAAGAATAAAAACGATGACATTGCTGTACTGAAGAAACAGCTAAAGATACCTCAGCTGCAACATCCCCAAACACAGGAGGTCTTAGAGAGCCAAACCAGACATGAAGAGTTGATGAACTTGGTCCTAAAACTTAATGATCAATTAAAAGAGATAGAGAAAGAACTAGACACTTTAATTCAATTGAAGCAAAGTGATATTGCCATTACATCTACAAATGTCATCCCAACAGTCTCAACAATAGTCCCTTCAATGCTGGTAGCCTCATTGGCTCCCATAGCTCCCATGCCTACATCACAACTAGTTTCAATAGAGTCTACATCGGCAGCAGGTGCAACAGGAGAAAAAGTAGCAGAGTTAGTCAGAGCCATGGAGGAAATGTCTATTCAGGTTACATAAATGAACAAACTGAAAGAATAGGTGAGAAGCTTGGAAACAAATTGCAAGCTTGCCAAGATCATGCACAAGGAAGAAGTGCAGAAAGTTGCCAGAATGAATGAAAGATTAAAGGCCGTGGAGAAAGATCTAACACTAAAGGAACCCCTTGGGAAAGCCAAGGAACTATTATGGGCCAATATCAATGACTTTGTTAATGATATTTGGCCATAAATTCAAGTGATTTTTGAACAGATAAACCTGATAAAGGTAGCTACAGAAGCTATCCAAAAAGTCAAGGAAGAACTAGGAGATATGCCTAAAGATGCAACTATATTTATTCACTTCCTCAACAATAAAAACAAGTATAAACTTCAAGAATTGGATATAGAGGTGTTGAAGCCTTGAAAATCACTGCAACAACATGGGGGATGACCACCCGGTCTGGACCTTAAAGAAACTCCTTTTCCATTTGGAATTGTGGTTCCGACTAATTCAACTAGGTCCAGTTACCTTCTCTTAATCTCCAATGGATTTAAAGTATGACTTTCATTCATCAATGGAGAAGAGACATCAGATCAACCCTCTTGCTGATCGGGCAAGAAATTGATCCTTAATCTGATTTGGGGCTCAACTAATCCACTACTAAAGTTTTCCACTTTGGGAAGAGGACTTAAAAGAATGTAGAAATTAATCTATATGCAAACTTATTCTAAGATGCAAACAAAATGAACTATCTTAATCCTATCTTAATTAGACAGATATAGATCTAACCCAATTAAGAGCAAGATAATTTTAAATAATTGGGATTTAAATATTCTGGTTTATAATGAATATCAAGTTAATGAAGTAGTTCAATTAACTGACATTATGAATACTGAAACACATCCTATTGAGACCTCTTAACTGAAATAATCAATCAACGACACTTAGGGAGAAGTTCGCAAAATGATATTGATAATTTAATTAGTAACTTGAATAATTAAATAATAATATGTGGAAAAAGTTCACAACATATCACTATTTATTAAACCAATATTAAAAGATAGATTTCCGAGTAAATAGTTATTCAGAAATCAGAATTCAACCCATAAGAGCAGAGATAAATAACAACATAAAATAGGGACAAATTACCCATACTGACAAAAGTGCACAAATATGAAAGTAAATTGACACATTTCTGTCATCATAAAATGAAACCAGCATTTAAAATAATAGTATTCGAAATACCAATTTTATTGAATCCATTCTCTAGCTCCGATCTCCAATAGTCTTTTACAATACCTGAGCTTCTACTTTCAAAAGCAGAGCTACAATAATGCAAACTCTATTCATTATACATAGCTCAGAATGTAAAAGAAAAACCTCAATAATCTCCAAGATCTGAGATTTTTACTTCTCTTACCTACAACTCTAAATCCCTATTACAAAAGTGCTTTTAGAATTCCAGAATTATAGAGGAGAAAAGATCTTATTACATTTTGCAATCTGCTATTTATAATATTTGCAAAGGAATTCTTAACAAGAAAGTTTGTTGAGGAAGAGATTTTATCAATCAATTTCATTTGCTGAAAATTATATTCTTTAATTGCTAGAGTATTCTTATTGATTGAGATCTTGTTCTCCTCATTTTTTCAACTGTTTTCCTATAAAAACAAATAAAAAAAATTAAAATGTAAAAATAAAATCAAAATTCCAAATATGGAATTAAAACAAATCTAATTGATTTTAATTAAATAAATAATTGAAAATGAAATTTTAGCTTTCTATGGATTCTTGTAATGATTTAATTGGCCAAGGGTATCATTGATGAATGGATTTGTATTCAGAAGAGGCTTGGGCAATTGAAAACGCAGAGAATAAAACTCAGAAAATTAATTTTGTTTTAAAAATTTGGAGCTTGATATTCTGCCTATTTTATACCCAATAAATGATCAAATCTGTTAGTGAAACCTTCATAGAAATTTTCTCCTTGATTTTATCTTTCCAATGAGCTGTCTTGGGCCCTATTTTGCCAAGTAAAACTTGATCTATGAGTCTCCAAAGTTAATGAGTTAAAATTGCCAGAATTCTGGAATTTCTGTCGTTCGACTAAAATATGAGTTTTTTAATTAAAAATCTAATCTTAAATTAAATTTTAATTATATAATAATTAATTTTAATCTAACTATAAAACAAATTAATTATTTATAAACTAATTAATAATTAATATTAATCTAATTAACAATTAATTTTAATTAAATTATATATATATATATATATATATATATATTAAATTTATTTATATTAAAATTAATTTACATTTTATAACATAAGTTAATGTAACATTCCATTTGCTAAAAATGAATTCAATTCAAAACAAATGAATGTGAGAATGAAAAATGAAAGTCATGGTTTAAGTTTGATCGTATTGCATGAAACTTCCGTATTGCAATCGCATGAAACTTTTGATCGGGGGTTTGTAAAATATTTTCTTTGTAAATTTGCGATGCCATGGACCCGATAGATTTTCTAAAATTATATATATATATATATATATATATTTAATTGGGGTCCAGGATTGTTGTGAATTGGTGGAATTATGGAGATGAAACAAAGTGGGGTCTACTTAAAGTGGGATTCTCCTATTATAAACTACAACCACTTTGGTAATAAAAAGGAATGAACTTCAACCACTTTGATATCTTGAGATTTCGGGATTGGTAATTTGTTTTAAAAAGGAAATTAGAATAACTTACCGAGATTCTGTAAAACGCGTTTTTAAGTGTTCTACAATATGGCTGGGTCTTTTAGCAAGATCGTTAGAGAAAAATTAAAAATTTATAAAAATTCAACTAAAGATTAATATTTACAATAAATGTATAATTGAACTAAAAACGTTATTTTGTACATTTGATGCATTTTTTAACCCAAGTGACACAAATGGTCAAACTTATAAACCAGTTGACCAAATGGAGCGAAACAAGTATTGTTGGAAGGCTTGTGAAAAATCAGATTTAATGAAACAGTCAAAATGGAAATATGACAAGAATGAAAAATAACAAAACTGTAGGATAATTAACTTAATAAAAATCATAGAAGATGTTTAGCGAAAAAATTAATAAAAAGGGTCCCCATTATTGAAGTACATAAATAAAAGAATGGGGGAGTTGTGTTTTACCACAACAAAGGGGGAGAAGAACCAATTATCTCTATTTTATATGAATGAAATTTTCCTAAAATTAAAGTAAAAATAATTAAAGAAGAGAGAATTATTTTTGAAATGTTTGACTAGGTTCATTAGTCTGAATAAAAACAAAAATCATCTAGCTGCAATTTTTCTTAAAATCCTCATAAATAAAAATATCTCATAACTCTATATCAATGTTTAATTAGTTGTAGAGATAAAGAAGGGGTCATTTTACAACTTAACTTTTAAAATATACTCATTTGTCACAAGTAGAGCCACTGCTGCCAGCAAACATTTATAGTCTCGACAGGGTTATATTTTAATTGTCAACGATTCAGAATCCCATCTATTTATGAATTATTGACCTAGAGATAAATCCATTTATATATGTTTATTTTCTTTGTATTTGTTTTTATTTTTTAGCTCTTAAAAGCCATTGTCCTAGTTTGGTAGCCAGATAGCTGACAATGCTATTAACTGGTTATAATTGGACTGAACAAGCTGGCTCGTGATGAGACCCCTTGTCTTATAATAGTTTGCAGTCATAAGCCATTACCCTGGTTTGTTTAACAGTGTTGGTAATGTCAGCTTCTTTTTCCCCTATGATCATGGTAAGCAGGCTCATGATGAGACCTCTTATCTTTTAAGTTTAAATATATTTTTGGATTACACTCTAGAAAAACAAGATTTTTTTGGACAGGGAGAATTATTGACTCCTTAAGAGTTAAAAATGACAATTTCAGAGTCAAAGGTGCTTCGTTGTAAAGTGTTTTTAATTGGTTATTTTTTTTTTCTTAGCTGATAATAGAATTTTGAAAGATCTTAATAAAATATTGAAATTTCAAAATAATTACAATTTTGATGAAAAAAGAAATTTCTCAGTTTTTATGATACTTTATCAACTTCTCTTGTTTTGTAATCTCTTCCCTAAGTATGTCTACCTTTATAATAAGAAAAACAAACTTTATTAATAGATTTAAGAAAAAGCCAAGAGTAGACTATTAACATTCTTTTTCTGCGTATGCCAACCATTGTTAGATAACAAAAAAGCCTCTTGTATAAATTATGGCAAAGCCACCAAAACTAAAACTGAAAAAACAAAAGGTAAAGAATTCCTAATCTGAATTGATAAAAGAAATCAATAAATAAAAATAAAAGTAAAAAAGGTAAGAGCAGAAAGGAAAATCCAGTTTTTAAAAGATAAACTCCAACAAGAATGTTTATACCAATGTCTCAACAAAATGAAGTAAAAGAAAATAATCATGTAACCATTCCTTATTTTGTCAAGATTCAGATAAATTTTACCTTGTAGGGTTATAAGCGTTTTAGGCTTCAGATAGCAGTGATGATAAAATTCAGCCACAATGAAAAAAATTTCTATCTAGTGTCAATATTTTTGTTTCAAAGCATAATTTTAATCATTTTCTAATAAAATGAACGCTATTATCGCTGCTTCTTGAAAGAAAACTAGGAAAAGAGTATAGGGCTTCAAAATCTGATATGGTGGAGGATTGAAAGCTTTTATGAAGAGCTGCAAAACAGAGTTTTTATATTAGCAGAATTTAAAAACAAAAATGGAACTAAATTAAAGTAATGAAAATAAATGAAAGTGGGTATATGAAACCTACCATTGAAAAATTGCATTTAATCTTACCTGTGAGGTATCATCTTCTCCAATGCTAGCTAACTTTTTCTTGTAATTAAAATCAAAAGTATGAAGAAGTTGAACTAACCGTAATATTATAACCCAAAATCATTATTTGTTTTATTTAAACCAAAACAAGCAGTAAACTATAAGGAGATAATGCTTTGTGTTCAGGGAATCAAAAGTAAAACAAATCCATCAGAAATGAGAATGAAATTATGCTTCTTGCAACGATGAATGTTCTCATAATATTATAAGTTTCATATCAACTCCATTTCCATAAATTGTCCAGAATTAAGACCAAATCTGAGATAATGAAATTTATATGTATAGATGGGAAGGTCTTAAATTTCATATTAAATATGGAGTGGAATATCTAAAACTGAAATATAAGAGAAATTGAAATGATCTAACCTTGTTGCAAATTTCCTATCAATTGCTTTAATACCATAGTGATTACCCAAGATTGCCTAAAAATATTTTATACAACGCAATGCCTCAGTGGACGTTTCACATCGCAAGTTTCTTTGCCATACTTAAATTTCAATCCACGATTTTTACCTATGCCGATATGGGATATAACAATTGAATGTTAATGGCAAAGGGGCATGTATCAGATTCTATCTTATCGAAAAATCTTAAGATAATGCTTCATTTGAGTTTTGCGATGCGATATTTTTGTTGTGGTGGAAAATTTGTGATATGGACATATGCTATGTGAAAATATGCGATGCGATGGGAATATCGAAGAACCGTTATATCAAGGATCAGGGAATAATCACATCGTACATCACACTTTACACATCGCACATCATAGATTCATAATTGTGATATGAGCATAATAAGTTGCGATGAGGCGATTGCGAGATTGGGAAATAATCATGCTGGAAATGCCGATATTATTCTGCAACTAAGGGGATGCGATGGATGACGTGGCAAATTGGTGGGACCGGCTTTGGATCTCAAAAGAAATTGGTGATCGTCAAATTTACATATATGATGTAACATTTTGATATGCCTATGTGCGATGAAGAATAAACCTGATAAATTTATTATATGAATTTAATATCGTATCGGATTCAGAACATCGGGACTTTTAAACCTATGCCCCTACCATTATTGCGATTAAATGGACACGATATTTTTAATGAACTTAATTTAAATTTTATATCGGGTCTGGAATTGAGTGAACATAGCAATATTCGAAAAGTCAACTATCGGATATGCAAAATGTGAAATGCGATATACAATGTGATAATTGTGGAATTTTGCGAGAGAGACGTGTAAAAGAACATCAAAGGTCTAGTATTAGCAATTTTTTATCAGTGACGCTAAGAGTCTCTTCTGATTGTGATACAAATAGTTGTGATATGGATGATGTAATATTGAAAGGAAAGAATTGACAAAGATGAGTGGGAAGGGAATATCACAAATGTATATTTATTGTAGTATCAGTGATATGAAAGTCAAGTTGAAATATTTTGATATGAATTTTGCGATAGTGTTTTAAAGGCCTATTGGGTTTTCTAATGAACGAAAGAAAAAATTAAAGAATGCTCAAAATGCTAATGAACAATAAACAAAATTTCCCTGAACCTTTTGTGGATTTGAAATGGGTTTGCTACTTACTTCAAGTTTCAAAAATGAATGAAAAACTCGAAGAAAATTGTTTGTAAATTTTATCTCATGAATCTTCAATTTCTTCCATGGATTTCTCAAGATTCAGATTTTGTTTAAAATCCTCATTATTTATTTTAAACTAGAGTGTGCAATTAGCTAAAATAAAATCAGTTATTCATGTTCAGGAATTCTGAAATTCATAGAATTCACCAGAAATGTAAATGAAAATATGCTCCCCTTTGAATTGCAACAATAATTATTACCTTTGCTCATTCCGAATTAACTTTAACCGAAGTCTATATTGTTAAGGTCGTTGTTCAATAATGTCTTTAGTAAATAAATATGGTGCATATTACAACATCAAATAATAAACTAAAGATCAAAATAGAATACAACCACTGATTATGAAAGATTATCAACACAGATTCAAATGTGTGCACTCAGCAAAATGGACACCCTTAAGGTCACTTTAACAAATTATGAGGAAGATAACATGAGCTTCATGTGTTTATAGCAAAAAGTAAGACTGATTAATAATAATTGAATTGGCATTAAGCTTACGAGCCTAGGTAGTCATATATTTTATGGGACAATTATATCAGGAAGCTTTTGCATCATTGAAACTTTCAACATGACAATCTAAGAAGAAAATCTTGAAATAGAGGAAAGTGGCTTTGAGGTGATGTGTGCCAAGTGCATACTCAATTAAATTTAGTCAAGACATTATTCGACATAGGTAGAGAAGTAGTCATGGGTAGAGGTATTGCTGCAAAATTTTTATTATTATTTAAATATGGGAAGCAAAAATAAAAAAGTTTCCGATGAGAGGAAAATATTTCTCTGAACATGTATATGATATGAGAAGGGTTGATTGCTTTCTTTATTTTTATCTGCAAAATTATTAAAAATATCTTAACTATATAAGTAAATTAACTACATTAATTCTATTCCTATCTTAACTATATACATGAAAATTGTTAGGTATAGTCATATTTCCAATGTAACCACTCTCTCATTTTAATTCCTGCATATATGTGCAGTTCAAACATTAATAATAGAAATACAAATCTAATTAAAGTAAGAAAGCTAAATATGAAAACAAAATGTACATTTATTGTTAGCAATTTATTTAAAATCCCCTTCTTTTGAAATACCATTTCCAACTGGATTTCAATTGGATCATAGAAATCTGAATGGATTTTCATTATTGATTGGAAGAGATTAAAAAGAGAAGATAATAGGCTAGGTTGTGGATATGAGCCTTTAGATTCACCGACCTGAAAAACTTTGTTAGTGTTATGTGTAAGTGTTAAACTATCAACAATCTTCCATGAAGGAAAACTTTCCAAATATTTTTCAAATTATTTAATGAAAAATGGATGGAATTTTTTTAGATATAATGAAAAATTATTAATTAAATTAGACTGTTGGTGAGATTTTAAAAATGCACTCTTTTGTTGATACTGACTTTGAGAAGATAGAAGCTTTTGATAAAAAATTAGCATCGATTGAAATTGAAATATTGATAGGTTTTGATGTTCATGATTATAATATGAAACTTCAATTTTCCAATAGGGAAATACATCAATATAGTGTTTGATAGTATAATGTTCAATATATCAGCGTAAAGTATTAAAAAATTGAAAAATAAAATCATAAGTTAAATCTGATTTTAAACAAAATAAGTGAGGAAACAAAAATAAAATAAAATCACTATTGGTACAACTAATATTACAACACAATTGGGATTGTTTTGAAATATGTTTTTTTCACAAGATTTGGCCAGAATAATGGAATTTGAATGATTGTCAATTCCAACTTGTGAATTAGAAAGATAATTATGACCATGAATAGGAACGAGAGCTTGATTATGATATGAATCATAAACTGGAATGGTTTCTTGGATGTTGAAATCATGAAGATAATTTGCTGCTTGAGAATGAGGATTAGTTGGAATGATTTCTGAATTAAAGAATTCTTCATCCTCATATCTGTTTTTTATTTTCTCATGAGGATTGACTTGAGAAGAATACAAATCAACATCTTCATTGTCAGAGTAATTATCATAAATGACTTCACGATACTTATTAGAATTCCATTCGATCTCATCCAATGTATCAAAACAAGAAGGAATATAAAGTACATGTTTATTAATGCTAAAAGAATGATTAATTAGTGTTTCTCTATCTTGATAAAAACTAATTGGCATTTTATTTAAATCAACCTCTGTATTTTCTGAAATATCATTAATACCAAGAGGGAGAAATTACCATCAGTAAAAATATCAGGATAAAGGGAAAAATGCGAATCAGAAATAATGAACTTAAAAGTTTCTCTGTTTGAGAACTCTTGTGCATTCTGTTCACTATAAATTTTAGATTCTAGATCATTCGTTTGTGTACTCATGCTTTCTTGAAGAAGGTTGCTTTGCTTATCTAATTTTGGCATCTTCTCATCATGAAAAAATTCAGAAATTTGTACAACAATTTGTGAGTTATTGGTTACTTTGATTGTTGCTTGTACTTGTTCATTTTCGATATGATTTTCTGAATTCAATTCAAAATCATTTTTAGATTTTAAGGCAGTTCTTTCTCCAAAATTGCTGCTATTGTCTTCTTGCATTTGGATAGAAATATTTTCTAAGCTTTGTGAGACCACTTCATCATAATTTATTTGCACGTCCATATTGGAATTCTCATTTATGTTGGAAGGGGATGGAACAAATCTTGAACTAATTTCATATGGATTATAAAGGGGAGGAAGAGAAAAAATATGTTCAAACCAATTTAATGATTCTTCTTCTGGAGGTTTATCTTCGACTTTAAATTTTAAACAATTCAAATGAAATCGAATATTAAAATCAATAACAGACTCATTTTCAAACTTTTGTAGATATTCAATTTTATCACATACCTGTTCATAATCATAGCCGTCAAATTTACAAATGAAAATTGTAACAAATTGATCCCAGCTGTGAATTAAGGCAATTGGAAGAGTTCGACATCAGTTTTTGGCTTTTGTCGTGAATGTGAGAGTAAAAATTCTACATAAAATGCCTTCATCAATTCCTTGAAAATTAGAATTAGAAAAATTTTGAATAAATTGAAAGACATGATTAAAAGCAAAAGAATTTCTCTTACCATTGAACTTTATCTGAGACAAGAGTCTTACCACTTTGGGTGGAGCATTGGAAGATGCACGTCCATGGATACAACTCCAAATTGGAAGTTTAAGAGGAGCCATTGTGATCAAATAAAATGTAAAATTCAAAAGACTCCAATAGACAACATGTTTCATGCCCTCCTTCTAGCGCCAAAACTTTGAAGCCTCGAAAATCGTAGCAACAACATGGGGGATGACCACCCAGTCCAAACTTTAAAGCATATCCTTTTCCGTTTGTAATGGTAGTTCCGACTGGTTTAACTAGGTCCAGTTACCTTCTCTCAATATCCAATGGATTTAAAATGACTTTCATTTATCAATGGAGAAGAAACATCAGATCAACCCTCTTGCTGAGTGGGTAAGAAGTTGATCCTTAAGCTGATTTAGGGCTCAGCCAATCCACAACTAAAGTTTGCCCATTTGGGAAGAGGACTTAAAAGAATGTAGAAATTAATTTATATGCAAACTTATTCTAAGATGCAAATAAAATGAACTATCTTAATCCTATCTCAGTTAGGCAGATATAGATCTAACCCAATTAAGAGCAAGATAATTTTAAATAATCGGGATCTAAATATGTCTGGTTTATAATGAATATAAAGTTAATGAAGTGGTTCAATTAATTGAAATTATGAACACTGAAACACATCCTATTAAGACCTCTTAACTGAAATAATCAATCAACAACACTTAGGAAGAAGTTCGCAAAATGATATTGATCATTTAATCAGTAACTTGAATAATTAAATAATAATATGCGGGAAAAGTTCACAACATATAACTATTTATTAAACTAGTATTAAAATAAAGATTTCCGAGTAAATAGTTACTCAGAAATCAGAATTCAGCCCATATGAGCAGAGATAAATAATAACATAAAATAGAGACAAATTACCCATATCGACAAAAGTGCAAAAATATGAAAGTAAATTGACACATTCCTGTCATCATAAAATGAAACTAGCATTTAAAATAATAGCATTTGAAATACCAATTTTATTGAATCCATTCTCTAGCTCTGGTTTCTATCAATGTTTTATAGTGCCTGAGCTTCTGCTTTCAAAAGAAGAGCTACAATAGTGCAGACTCTATTCATTATACATAACTCAAAATGTAAAAGAAAAACCTCAATAATCTCCAAGATTTGATATTTTTACTCCTCCCACCTACAACTCTAAATCCCTATTATAGAAGTGCTTTTAGAATTCCAGAATTGTAGAGAAGAGAAGAGAATCCCTTATTACATTTTGCAATCTGCTATTTATATTATTTGCGAAGGAATTCTTAACAAGAGAGTTTGTTGAAGAAGATATTTTCTCAATCAATTTTCATCTTCACAAAATTCTATTCTTTAGTTACTGGAGCATTATCATTGATTGAGATCTTGTTCTCCTCATCTTTTCAACTGTTTTCCTATAAAAACAAATCAAAACAAAATTAAAATGTAAAAATAAAATTAAAATGCCAAATATGGAATTAAAACAAATTTAATTGATTTTAATTAAATAAATAATTGAAAATGAAATTTTAGCTTTCTATTGATGCTTGTAATGATTTAATTGGCCAAGGATATCATTGACGAATGGATTTGTATTTAGAAGAGGGTTGGGCAATTGAAAATGCAGATAATAAAACTCAGAAAATTAATTTTGTTTTAAAAATTCGGAGCATGATATTCTGCCTATTTTTAGACCCAATAAATAATCAAGTCTATTAGTGAAACCTCCTTAGAAATGTTCTCCTTTATTTTATCTTTCCGATGAGCCGTCCTGAGTCTCATTTGGTCAACTAAAACTTAATCTATGAGTCTCCAAAATTAATGAGTCAAAACTGCGAGAATTCTAGAATTTCTGTTGGGCCAAAAAATCAGAATTTTTTAATTAAAAATCTAATCGTAAATTAAATTTTAATTATCTAATAATTAATTCTAATCTAAATATAAAACAAATTAATTATTTATAAACTAATTAATAATCAATATTAATCTAATTAACAATTAATTTTAATATATATATATATATATATATATATATATATATATATATTAATTAATTAATTTATATTAAAATTAATTTACATTTTATAACATAAGTTGACATAACATTCCATTTACTAAAAACGAATTCAATTCAAAACAAATGAATGTGAGAATGAAAAATGAAAGTCATGGTTTAACTTTGATCGTATCGCATGAAACTTTCGATCGGGGGTTTGTAAATTATTTTCTTGGTAAATTTGCGATCCGATGGATTCGATAGATTTTATAAAATTTTATATATATTTTTAATTGGGGTCTAGGATCGTTGTGAATTGGTGGAGTTATGAAGATGAAACAAAATGGGGTCTACTTAAAGTGGGATTCTCCTGTTATAAAATACAACCACTTTGGTAATAAAAAGGAATGAACTTCAGCCACTATGATATCTTGAGATTTTGGGATTGGTAATTTGTTTTAAAATAGGAAATTAGAATAAATTATGGAGATTCCAAAAAACACATTTTTAAGTGTTCTATTAGGGCCTAGATTTGCCTCAGGCTGAAAAGACAAGGTTCTAGGTCCACATCAAAACATGCTCAGCCTCGTAGCTAGCCTTACGAGGACAGGAGAGGGCTCTCTCCAGGTCAATATCGGCAAAAGACAAGAGATGGGGCTCGAGATGACTGAAATAAAAGCTAATTTTAGGCTATGTATGAAGTACAAGGGTTTGATTTGAGTTTTTGGGGGTTTTGTGCTGGAAATAGGGAAAGGCAAATTGAGCTCGGGGATGAGGCACAGTTTCTGCAGAGTTCTAATTGGCGCAAGGAAGGCAATCATTTTGATGCTTTAAATTGAGTGAATGGATAGATCGGACTGGTGAGGAGCTAAGGAGAGCAAGAGAGTCTCAAGAATTCTCCTTAAACAGATGAAAACATGGAAATTTAAACAAATTCAAAGGCAAAGCATAACAGTTAATGGATTCCACCTTAATCACTCATTTGTTCAAATTCAGAAGAAAAGAGAGGAAAATGATACACATAACACTAATAAACTTACAATTACTTAGAGAAGCATACCATCAAAACATAAAGCCACATGGATCCCAAACAATGCTGCAAAACCCTGGTCTTTCCTTAGCCAAAATGTAGAGATAGAATGTACAATGATATGCCAAAGCAATCCCTAGTGTCCAACCCTGAAAATGACTTAGAAAATACATAATATAGGCAAGCCAAACCTATTTCCTTACCTTTAGGGGTCGAGCTCATCATTATAGGAGATGTTTTAACCAATTCTAAACAAAGCACTAAAATCTAGGCAGTCAAAACAACTTGCCTCTATAAGGTAGGAAACTGATTCATTCATTAAATGTTCACTTTTTAGTGAATGAATCCTCTAGAAAAAGTAAATAAGTGCCAAAATTACATCATGTTCATCCAATTACATCAAGATAGATCAAAAATTACATCACAAAGCAAAACTAGTCAAATTGGCCAAATTTCTGAGCTGGAAGGTGAAAAATTGGGCAAAAAACCTCTATGCGCCGCGCTAATTTCTCTGTGCGTCGCGCCACTTTGAGGCTGAATTTGAGGCACTTCCTGAAATCCAATTTGAGCCCAAGTGTTCTTCTTGGAAAGCCTTGCCTGCATAATTTCCAACCCAAGTGGAATTTCTGAATTTGGGGCCCATTTGCCCCTTCAAAACTTCAATCTCCCAAGACTGCTTCCTGTGTGTCAAAATAGGGGCAGAGAGGTCATTTTTTGAGTGTTTTTGACCTCTCGAGGACTCAAAACTTGCCCAAACTTCTTGGCCATGTACCAGAAGTCATGATTTTTCATGAAAAATCCAAAAATATAAATTTTTTTCTATTTGGAGCTACCTATCATAAGCGCGCGCCACGTGGCGCGGCGCACAGGGAGAAAAACCCTATTTTTTGTACAAAAATTTGTCAAAATTCCAAAAATGCCCCAAATTTTTTGAAATTTGGGTTGGAGCTTCTTCATTAAGTGTTACGCTGGGCTAAAGAGGCTTCAGCCAATATCTAAAGACGATCAAGCTCTCTTTGCCTCTTTTGCTTCCTTATTGCCTTCCTTAATTTTGCCTTCAAATTCTTGATTCGGGCCTTACACACCTTGTTTCGTGCCATGTAGTGGAAAGTCATGTGTCTCAGCAATGCATGGTCCTTATCAGCCTTGTCTAACAGCCTCTCTAAGTGCATGTTAACTCTCTCGAGATTAGACTCCCGATCCTCATTAATCTCTTGCTCCAATGACGTGAGCTCAATTCTTCTCCTTTGTGCAGCCTGGCGATTCTCGCGGGTGTTCTATAACTCCATGATTGCTTGCTGATCTTCAAGCTGTTTGTTCCTCTGCTCCAAAAATCTCATGGTCTACTTAGCTCTCTCCAAGTCAAGAGATAAGGCTTGGATCTCTTTTTGCTGCTCCTGGATGATCTCCCTAAGTTTGGCACATTGTGGGCCCGTATCTGTATCATCATCATGAATGAGAATGAAGTCAGTATCTCTTTCACTTGAAGGCTCACTTGAAGGCCACTCATCCTGCATTGGCGTCTTGCCTTTGTCCTGCACTAGTGGTGCTGATGGAGAAAGCGAGGCCCCTTCCACCCCGGGTGGAGATAACACTCGCTTTGCCAATGCAAACAAATGTCTGGTGCCTCTCTGATATGTGATGAATACCGACACACTAGTGGTCTCATGGCACTCATACTGATGAGAAGGTTCACCTTCATGCTTAACCTCTGATAATTCCTATGAAGCTCTGAAGAAATCACGAGAGATTAAATCATCCTAGGTGATGCCCTGTAATTCAAGCTGATGAACCACCAAAATCTTAATTAGAGCAAAATGATAGACACTGTTAAGTTGTTGCTGAGGTGTTTTGTGCTGCACAAGGGTGGTCATCCTCTCTCTATTCCGGCAAAAGAAATACGGAATGTTCATCATCCGTACCCTGGTGAAATGCATAAGAAATCTGATGTGATAAGCATAGAGATGAGAGAACCGTCCCTCACAGCTGAAATATTTCATGATCAACTTCATTAGTGGAGCATATTCATCTTTCAGATATCGGAATAAGAAGACTCTCTTGAGTTGCCTCAAGAAACTGGTTTTAATGTATGGCTCATAATGTTGCCGGTCAATGTTCTTCTTCTTGTGCCATGGTTCTTCAATGTTTGGTATGCCGGTTGCTAATGAGACAGATTCTGATGTAAGGGTGAAGGTGACACCGGCTAAGATAGCTTGATCTCCATGTAAGTGCAGCACAAAAAGATGAGCTAGTTCATGATGAAATTCAACACTAGCCACCTTTTGACAAAACTCATAGCATGATTGATGCTGAAAACAAAACATGGCAAGAGGGTAAGCTTGCAATTCTGTAAGGGTGATTAGTTCTTCTCTTACATGTCTGCCACTTTTATGAGGCCTCCAGGGTGCCTGTTCTTCCAAGGGTGAGTCACTTTGGGTTTCCACTTCATAGTCCAATGAATGCTCAGATGCCATGAATGTTGTTTTATCAAACTGCCTTGGAGAAAAAGATGCTAGTATATGAAAATTGTTTAGACTACTCTTTTGTGTGCAAAGTTCGCCATCAAAGTCTGCCACCAAAGGGAAAAAACAAATGAAATAGGGATTGTTAGGAAGGGAAAATAGCAGTGAGGAATGGGAATTATTGGGAGAAATTTGATAGGAAAATATGGGAGAGGGATTGAGGGATTTATGTGTGGGAATAGGGTTTAGGGTTTGGGATTGTTGTATAGGGTTTGGGGTATGAGGTTGGGGAACTTCGGATAGAGCATTTAGGAGAAGGGATTGATGAGCTTAGGGGGTAGGAAATTATGGAATGATAAATACAAAGGAAGAATAGGAAGAAGAAGTGACAATTTTGGTATCAAAACACTGATTTTGACACCCACAACAATTTTCCTTTGAGGCACTTTTGAAGCAGGGTTTAGATTTTTGTTTCAATCATTTACATTCATAAACCACCATTCCTTATCACAAAAATGGATGAAACATCAATATGTTTACCCTACCTGGAAAATCCACGCAGATAAAGGGCTATTTGAAGAATTTTGGAGCAAATTCGGCCTTTCAGGTGTGTGCGTCGCGCCGTATACCCAACGCGCCGCGCTCTGCTAGTGCGCCGCACCCGTTCAGATTTGCACTGGAAATTTTCTCCCAGTGCGTCGTGCCACCTGCTCTGTGCGCCGCGCGGCCAAATTTCCTCCAACTTCACCCAAATCGCTCACAAACTCAAGCAATTTCTTTGAACTGTTATCTCTTTACTCTTGGCATTCAAAATGACCTTGATCCTCATGGAGAAATCTTTATAAAGACATGAGACATGGTTTTTATTTTTGATTCTCCAAAACCCATTTTTATAATGTTTGACATTGGCACTTTTTCACACTTTAATGCAACTCTGTTTTTCACACTTCCTTTTTGATTTTTCACTAAAATGATAAAAATTTTTGGCAATTTTTGCAGGGACAGTTGACATGGAATTTGGAAAAGGAGACGAGGGCTGCGCCAAAAGATTTGAAAAACTGAAAACTTTGAAAATTATTATAGAAAGACAAAATGTTTGACTTTTCTTCAAAACAGAGTTTTGAAGAACAGTCACAAACCATCCATATGATGATGAAAATCTTTGAATGACAACTTTGTAAGAACCTCCCTCTGGCCTGCTGACTTTATTGGACATTGTGAAGACACATTTTGTGAAACCCTAGACCTAGTGACTGAAAATAACTCTTGCTGATAAAAAGACATGAAAACTTGATTTTGATGAACAGACCTAATCCAGCAGTGCAAAGCACGAGGGGGATGAATGACAAGGCCTTTTCGTCAGATTATGGCATGCCCTTAGCGGAATGCAACTGAGTGAATCGAGTGAGACACCTAAAAATGAAATGCAAAAAGAGTTTTGATCTCTGACGGAGGGATGACTAGAACGACTCTAACATTGGCTCCAATGGGGGTAGTAGCTCCTTGGAGGTGCCAAGAACGACAGATCTCTGGGAGAACTAGACAATGCCTTCGTCCATTGGGCTATGGAGTCATTATTTCGACAAACAATACAAGACTCCGACTCAATTTATTTGACTGAAACTTGACTCAAAACAACTCAATGATAAAACTGAAATGACTAAAAAACTGACTCGACAAACTTAACTCAAAACTGAAACCTTTCTTCAGAATTATAGCCTTCACTTCGGGCCCCAGATTGAAGAAAAGATTACAACACACACTTGCCGTGAAACTGAAACAAAATGGCATTTGCAATGACAATGATAGCAATAGAAATAACTTAGAAATGGTACCGCTTGAGCGGCCGACCATTGACCGACCCTCCTGGACAATCTTCCCCGTTCATCTCCTTCAAAAGAAAGGCATTCTGACCTCGATATGTTGCGATCTTAAAAGGACCTTTCTAGATATTTTCAAACTTACCGTGATTTCCCTTTTCTTCATTCCTTGCATCCCATTTTAAAACCACACCATCCAACTAAAATGTGTCCGACTTTGCTTTTCTGTCATAAATCTTTTTAATTCTCTCCTGCAACTTGAATTTGTTTTGAAAAACATCTTCCCGTGTTTGCTGCAAGTGGATCATTTGATTTAGTCTTCTCTGCATTGGGTCATCTTCACTACTAGCCTCATGAAGAAGTTTGACTACCAACGCTGCAAGAGAGGTAGGGAACAGGGTATCAACTCCATAAACTAGCTCAAAGGGGGACATACCATTGGATTTATTCTGACTCACTTGATCTACCCAGAGTGCGTGAACCAACTTCTTATGCCAACTCTTCTTGTTGATTTCCAGCATCTTCTTAATGATATTAACCAAATATTTTTTGGAAGACTCCGCTAATCCATTTCCTTGTGGATGATAGGCAGTTGAGTGCCCCAAAGTAATGTGGTATTTACTGCAAAACTCAACCATCCTTTTTGACTTGAAAGCTGTTGCGTTATCAGTGATTAACTTGGGCAACCAAAACGAGAAAAAATATTATTCTCAAGAAATGAAATTATTACCGCATCCATAGCTTGCCTAGTGGGGATTGCTTCGATCCACTTCGCGAAATAATCTGTTGCTGTGAGGATCCATCAATGCTAACCTGAAGAAGCGGGATGAATTTCACCAATGAAATCCAACCCCCACTGCTGAAAAGGGGCATTCACCTCAATGGGCTTAAGCGGCAAAGGCTGTAATTTCTGTTTTCCTTCAAAAATCTGGCAGTTATGACAGCTCTTGATAGTTTTGAACACATCAGAAAACAATGTCGGCCAATAGAATCCAGCCCTCAGAATTTTATTTGCCGTTGTTTTCCAAAAAAGGTGAACACCACAATCTCCTTTATGGAAATCATCCATGACCTACTTCGCTTCTTCTTCCACCAAACAATTTAGCAAAACGCCACCAGGATCTTTCCAGTAAAGTGCAGAATTCAAAATACAAAACTTAGCAGCCTTTAACTTAAGAGTTCTAGCTTTATTTCTAGCCATACCAGGCGGCGCGGACAAATTCAGAAGTACATATATGATATTTGAATACCATGGAGAAAGAACAAAGATTTCAGCAACTTGAATGGACGAACCTTCCTCATTTTCATTGGACATAGCAACAATCAGATTTATGTCTAAGACATGCAGATTTGATTCAGCCATTAACCTTGTTAATCCCTATCCTGTAACAAGCTTCGTGGGCCTTATCTCTACATCATACTCCAGCAAAGCTGCAATCCATTTTCCATGTCTTCCTTCAGGATATGTTTGGACCAAAACATCTTTGACAACATCGTTAGGAACATAAGCTAAAATATGGGAATGCAGAATGTAAACGTGGAAATATTTCAGTGCTTTAACAAGTGCAAGGGCTTGCTTCTCAATAATGTTGTATTTCAATGCAGCATCTCTTATTGTCTGGCTGAAGAAAGCAATGGGTCTTTCATGCTTATCTTTTTTCTGCATTAATACAACTGCCATAGTATGCTCCGAAGCAAATGAAAACAATATAAAATCCTGAGTATAATCTGGGCTGATTAGAACCGAGGCCGAAGAAAGAGCCAATTTTACTAAATTAAAAGATTTTACAGCCTCTTCCGTCCACGTCACTTGGCTGTCATTCTTAAGCATGTTTGTAATCTCCCTTAGATGTTCAGCAAGATTAGGAACAAAGCGACGCATAAAATTAATTTTACCATTAAACGATTGAATCTCCTTCTTATTCTGGGGCAGGTCAATTTGCTGAATTGCTTCCACACGTGCTAGATCAATACAAATGCCATCCTTTGAGATAATATGCCCAAGTAGTTTGCCTTCATCCATGGCAAACAAGCTCTTCTTAGGATTCAGCGACACACCATATTTTTTGCAGTTTTGAAAGACAACTTTTAAATGATACAAGTGTTCTTCATCTGATTTGGAAAACATGGTCAAATCATCAAGGTATACAACCAAGAAGACATCCTTCTCATTCGCGAAAGCCAAGTCCATTGCCCGCTGAAAAGTGGCACCCGCGTTCTTTAAACCGAAAGGCATTTTGGCGTAATGAAAGGTTCCCCACGGAGTGGTGAACGTTGTTTTGTCTTGGTCATCTTCATGGACTAAAATTTGGTTATATCTGGAATAACCATCGAGTAGTGACATGCGAGATGCTCCAACTACTCGCTGAAGTATGTGATCCATTTTTGGCAGTGGATAATTATCCTTCAATGAAACTTTGTTGAGATTCCTAAAATCAATGCACAAACGAATCTCACCTGTCTTCTTTCGTACGGGCACCAAATTAGATATCCAATCAGAAAAACGGATGGGAACAATGATTCCTGATTTGTACAACCGATTGATCTCCTTCTCAATTGATGGCAGCAATTTTGGATTAAGCCTTGTTAACTTCTGTCTAAAAGGTTTCTGATTAGGCTTAATAGGAATTGTGTGCTAAATTATATTGGTGTCATATGTTTTCAAATCAGAATAGTCCCAAGCAAACACATCGGCAAAAGATGGCAACAAACTGATATATTTGGCCTTTACCTTTGGTGGCAATGTTTTGGATAGCTTTACCATCTTTGGATGTTCGGCTGTGCCAATATTCAGCTCTTCGAGTCCCTTCTCTGTTGGCTGCAATGTTGGTTTGCGGGCTATGTCATCATGATTAAAGAGTTCTTCTAAAGATATCAAGCCTTTAGGAATCACATTATCCTTGAGCTGCAACACTTCCATTTGATTGATCTGCACATCATCTTTTCCGTCATCATGTTGTACATCAATTGAGATATCTTTGAACTTACCTTTGTTTTGCAGAAAATCATCAATCTCCTCATCATCTTGGAAAACTTGCCAATATCTCTGATTGTCCGGGACAGTCGGACGATGTTTCACATGGATTTCAAATTTATTACTTGAATTCATAGGAATCTTCAAATTACTCCCTTAGCTAGTGCATCAGCAATACTATTTTGAATATGAGGCACACACGTCAAAGTGTAATCTGAAAACAGCTTCAAAATGTCTAAAACAACATTCCGGTATGCCTGCATCCGAGGATGCTTTGCTTGATATTCGCCTTTAACTTGCTTAATCACCAATTTGGAGTCACCATATACAAAAATCCTCTTAGCATTAAGCTTTCTTAGGATCTTTAGGCCAGTAATCAGACCCTCATACTCAGCTTCATTGTTCAAGCAATCAAAAGCAAGTTTGTAAGAACGTACCCGCACATTACTCGGCACTTTATTTGGAGCAGACAAAGGACTGCGTACCCAAATTCCAATTCCAAAACCATCACTTCCCACTGCTCCATCGAAATCCATAGTCCAGAGGCCATCTTCCTCTTCTTCTAAGTGCTGAAACTCTATTTGCTGTATTTTTTTTGCTTGCTATCCATTATCCTTTTCTGATCACTGAATGGTATTGCCCTGTTCTTGACTTTCTTTCTTCAAAACTTCTCTGAAATTCTCTGCTATTTCTGGAATATCATCTGCTGCAACTAACTGACTATTAATCTCATTGAAACTATCTGAATACAAAACAAAAGACTCTAAACCTGTATGTACATAATTAATCGGATGATTAATTGGTTTCTCCTTGCTTGTAATCATGTATTTCATTTTTTGCTCCCGATAAAGTTTTCTCATTTGGCCAAACACAGGAATTGTTGCATAGGAGAAATCAAGCTGCATAGTTCCTTTAATCTTTGCTCCCCAAGATCGGGAAAGGAGCATTCCAAATCTAGGAGATATATCTGCCACCACCACATCCATCAAAACGTTCTTTGCCGGAATTTGATCCAAACTGACCACCAAGTCTTTAATAAGCCCAATACATCTCACCCTACTGGAATCAAACGAATAGAGATCATGATACTTCCTGGTGATGTCCAAACCCAATTTCTCCATGATAGCCTTAGGCATAAGATTGTGGGAGGCACAAAAATCGAACATAGCATTATGCAACACAAACGCATGCACTCTCAAACTGATATAAAAAGGAGGCACATCACTGTCTGGAGACTTACCATTCAATGCTGGTCCAAAAATTAGTTCAGGTTGATCATCTTCTACACTCACCATATTAGACATTGGATCAAAATTCAAAATTTTGGAAACATGACCTCTATAACTGTTGTTCCTCCTCAGCTCTGTCAAGGGAATGGATACCTTCAATTTAGAAATTTCATTTTCTAAACTAAAAGTGGAAGTCTTCTCTACCTCTTTGGCTGGAACCTCTTTCTTCTCAGCTTTATATTTCAGTACAATGGGCTGATTGACTCGTTCATTTGCTGATGGAGATTTGTTAGGCATAGGATCAACAACTTCTTTCCCTTTATTTGGTGCAACAGGTGGCTCATTCTTAGATGCTGGACCTTCCTTTCTCTTTTGGATTGGATTAATGGGGACATTTCTATTTCTTAATGAATACTGACGCTGCTGGGCATACAAGGCATGCATATACCCTCTCTGATACTCATCCGACTCCTCTTCAAGAGCTGTATCATTCACCAAGATAAAATCTGTATCCTGCTGTACAACTAAACTTTCTGCATATTCATCATCTTCAGTGATAAAAGTGGGCATATCATCAGGAGCAAAGAAGTGATTTTCTTCCCCTATTACATGGTCTTCATCATCAGATTCGGGACCAACAAAATTCTGCTAAAGAGGTGTCTTTACTTGCTGCTGTTGCGATGCCGGTTCTTGTGCTTGCTGCTCACGTTGTTTGATCTACCGAATTGAGGTTGCTGTTGTCCACGGAAATTAGGATTTCGGATCTGCGATTCAAGCTTATCAAGTGTCAACCTTTCAATCATTTTTTCTACCTTGCAAAGCACCTGATCTGAAGTAGAAGCTTCTTCCTTTATTGAAACTCTCTTCTCAGTTTTCAATCTATCTCTCTTGTCATTCAAATTTGCCTTAACACTAACGGCAATTTTCTGCATTTCTTCTAAGGTAGCTAGATATCTCTCTCTCAATTGATAAGCCATGTCTGGATCAAAACCATCCGGGAATTTAAGCAAAGCTGACCTTCTAGTTGGCTTTAAATCATCAGGAATTACATTATAAACAACATTGAATCTAGTACAATAGTCTTGCATGGACTCACCAACATTTCGCTTGATCTTGGTATATTCAGAAGTGATCTGAAGAGGATCTTTCTTGACTTCCCAACGATCCAAAAACTGCCTTTGAAGCTCTTATAACGTGGGAATACTTCTAGCTGTCAAAGCTCTGAACCATTTTCTCACCTCACCTGCGAAAGTCTACACGAATAATCTCATGGTCACGTTTTCAGCATCAATCTCATGAAGCTCAAAGAAATCCATCATCTTGTCCATATGTTGCTGAGCCGTGGTACTTTGAGGAGTGCCATCAAACAAAGGAATTTTACTCTGATAATCTGCGGGCATGTCACCCAAAACTTGAGGTAGCATGAGAGGTGTAAACCGAGTAGCCATTGCTCTTGGTGGATTGGCAATCGGCCTCAGAGATGTTGGGGGAGAAGGTGCAGCTGATGTGTGAGGTGTATGAGGAGGTGAATGTGGAGGTGAAGCAATTTTGGATGTAGAAGGAGTAGATGGAGGTGAATTTACAGCAGACTTTTGATCAGCAATAGTAGGCTGTGGGGGAAAGGTGGGAATGAAAGGAGGCACGGTAGGGATTTTCGAAGTGGATGCCGTTACGAAAGATCCAAGGGATGTTGATGCAGCTTCTAGGAAATCAGCGATATTTGAAGCATGAATTTCACTTTGGAGGTGCTTTAAGATAAAATTCTCAATTGATTTATTATTTCTTTCAACTTCAAGAGCTGCAGCAAAGTCAGGATTTGGAACTATAGAACCAAGAGCACTTCCAGATTTGGTTTCAAACAATGAAAATTCCAACTTTTCATCAGAATCAAGCTCTTCAAGATACTTAAAAATTGCAGGACATGAACGAGATTTAAACACGAGAGTTACAGAACTCTCTTGACGAACAATTCTTGAAATCAAATTGGGATTCTCGTAAAAAGGGGGAGGATTTGGATCTTGATTAGCTCTGGTATATCTCTTTGAAGCCAGTGTGTTATTTTCAAGAAATCAGAGGGACATAAACAACTTGTTCAACCTTTCAAATTATAAACTTATCATCCAAAGCTTAGAATTCTCAAAGGTACTGGGGCGATTTACAAGTCAAGTGTCACGATTACAAGCTATACCGGAGATTGACTGAAGCAGCGTTTATCTACTTGCGCTAATGCAAAGCAAAAGCGTTTCGAAGGCTACCTGGCATAACTTCAGGCTCTGTCTATAGCTTAGAAAACCAATGACATCAACAAGAAAACCATTTTCTTTCCCAGTGCACTCGCCACTATGTTAGAGCCTAGATTTGCCAAAGGCTGAAAAGACAAGGTTCTAGGTCCACATCAAACCACGTTCAGCCTCGTAGCTAGCCCTACGAGGCCAGGAGAGGGATCTCTCCAGGTCAATCTTGGCAAAAGAAAAGTGATGGGGCTCGAGATGACTGAAATAAAAGCTAATTTTAGGCTAGGTATGAAGCACAAGGGTTTGATTTGAGTTTTTGGGGGTTTTGTGCTGGAAATAGGGAAAGGCAAATTAGGCTCGGGGATGAGGCACAGTTTCTGCAGAGTTCTGATTGGGGCAAGGAAGGAAATCGTTTTGATGCTTTAAATTGAGTGAATGTATATATCAAAATGGTGAGGAGCTAAGGAGAGCAAGAGAGTCTCAAGAATTCTCCTTAAACAGATGAAAACATGGAAATTTAAACAAATTCAAAGGCAAAGCATAACAGTTAATGGATTCCACCTTAATCAATCATTTGTTCAAATTCAGAAGAAAAGAGAGGAAAATGATACACATAACACTAATAAACTTACAATTACTTAGAGAAGCACACCATCAAAACATAAAGCCACATGGATCCCAATAGTGCTGCAAAACCCTGGTCTTTCCTTAGCCAAAATACAAAGATAGAATGTACAATGATATGCCAAAGCAATCCCTAGTGTCCAACCCTGAAAATGACTTAGAAAATACATAATATAGGGAAGCCAAACCTATTTCCTTGCCTTTAGGGGTCGAGCTCATCATTCTAGGAGATGTTTCAACCAATTCTAAACAAAGCACTAAAATCTAGGCAGTCAAAACAACTTGCCTCTATAAGGTAGGAAACTAATTCATTCATTAAATGTTCACTTTTTAGTGAATGAATCCTCTAGAACAAGTAAATAAGTGCAAAAATTACATCATGTTCATCCAATTACATCAAGATAGATCAAAAATTACATCACAAAGCAAAACTAGTCAAACTAGCCGAATTTCTGAGCTGGAAGGTGAAAAATTGGGCAAAAAACCTCTGTGCGTCGCGCCAATTTCTCTATGCGTCGCGCCACTTTGAGACTGAGTTTGAGGCACTTCCTGAAATCCAAATTGAGCCCAAGTGTGCTTGTTGGAAATCCCTACCTGTCTACTTTCGAACCCAAGTGAAATTTCTAAATTTGGTGCCCATTTGCCCCTTCAAAACTTCAATCTCCCAAGACTGCTTCCTATGTGTCAAAATAGGGGCAGAGAGGTCATTTTTTGAGTGTTTTTGACCTCCTGAGGACTCAAAAATTGCCCAAACTTCTTGGCCATGCACCAGAAGTCATGATTTTTCATGAAAAATCCAAAAATAGAAATGCCATTTGGATCTTCCTATCATAAGCGCGCGGCGCACAGGGAGAAAAACCCTGTTTTTTGTACAAAAATTTTCCAAAATGCCAAAAATGCCCCAATTTTTTTTAAATTTGGGCTGGAGCTTCTTCATTAAGTGTTATGCTGGGCTAAAGAGGCTTCATCCAATATCTAAACATGATCAAGCTCTCTTTTCCTCTTTTGCTTCCTTATTGCCTTCCTCAATTTTGCCTTCAAATTCCTGATTCAGGCCTTGCACACCTTGTTTCGTGCCATGTAGTGGAAAGCCATGTGTCTCAGCAATGCATGGTCCTTATTAGCCTTCTCTAGCAGCCTCTCTAAGTGCATGTTAACTCTCTCGAGATTAGAGTCTCGATCCTCATTAATCTCTTGCTCTAATGACGTGAGCTCAATTCTTCTCCTTTGTGCAGCCTGGCGATTCTCACGGATGTTCTGTAACTCCATGGTTGCTTGCTGATCTTCAAGTTGTTTGTTCCTCTACTCCAAATATCTCATGGTCCACTTAGCTCTCTCCAAGTCAAGAGATAAGGCTTGGATCTCTGTTTGCTGCTCCTGGATGATCTCCCTAAGTTTGGCACTTTGTGGGCCCGTATCTGTATCATCATCATGAATGAGAATGAAGTCAGTCTCTCTTTCACCTGAAGGCTCACCTGAAGGCCCCTCATCCTGCATTGGCCTCTTGCCTTTGTCCTGTACTGGTGGTGCTGATGGAGAAAGCGAGGCCCCTTCCACCCCGGGTGGAGATAACACTCGCTTTGCCGCTACAAACAAATGTCTGGTGCCTCTCTGATATGTGATGAATACCGGCACACTAGTGGTCTCATGGCGCTCATACTGATGAGAAGGTTCACCTTCATGCTTAACCTTTGATAATCCCTGTGAAGCTCTGAAGAAATCAAGAGAGATGAAATTATCCCAGGTGATGCCCTGTAATTCAAGCTGATGAACCACCAATTTCTTAATAAGAGAAAAATGATAGACACTATTAAGTTGCTGCTGAGGTGTTTTGTGCTGCACAAGGGTGGTCATCCTCTCTATTTTCCGGCAAAATAAGTACGGAATGTTCATCATCTATACCCTAGTGAAATGCATGAGCAATCTGATGTAATAAGCATAGAGACGAGAGAACTGTCCCTCACAGTTGAAATATTTCATGATCAACTTCATTAGTGGAGCATATTCATCTTTCATATATCGGAATGGGAAGACTCTCTTGAGCTGCCTCAAGAAACCAGTTTTAATGTATGACTCATAATGTTGCCGGTCAATCTTCTTCTTCTTGTGCCATGGTTCTCCAATGTTCGGTATGCCGGTTGCTAATGAGACAGATTCTAGTGTAAGCGTGAAGGTGACACCGGCTAAGATAGCTTGATCTCCATGTAAGTGTAGCACAAAAAGACGAGCTAGTTCGTGATGAAATTGAACACTAGCCACCTTTTGACAAATCTCATAGCATGATTGATGCTAAAAACAGAACATGGCAAGAGGGCAGGCTTGCAATTTTGTAAGGGTGATTAGTTCTTCTCTTACATGTCTGCCACTTTTATGAGGCCTCCGGGTTGCCTGTTCTTCCAAGGGTTAGTCACTTTGGGTTTCCACTTCATAGTCCAATGAATGCTCAGATGCCATGACTGCTGTTTTATCAAACTGCCTTGGAGAAAAAGATGCTAGTATATGAAAACTGTTTAGACTGCTCTTTTGTGTGCAAAGTCTGCCACCAAAGTCTGCCACCAAAGTCTATCACCAAAGGGAAAAAACAAATGCAACAGGGACTGTTAGGAAGGGGAAATAACAGTGAGGAATGGGAATTATTGGGAGAAATTTGATAGGGAAATATGGGAGAGGGATTGAGGGATTTATGTATGGGAATAGGGTTTAGGGTTTGGGATTGTTGTATAGGGTTTGGGGTATGAGGTTGGGGAACTTGGGACAGAGCATTTAGGAGAAGGGATTGATGAGCTTAGGGGGTAGGAAATTATGGAATGATAAATACAAAGGAAGAATAGGAAGAAGAAGTGACAATTTTGGTAGCAAAACACTGATTTTGACACCCACAGCAATTTTCCTTTGAGGCACTTTTGAAGTAGGGTTTAGATTTTTGTTTCAATCATTTACATTCATAAACCACCATTCCTTATCACAAAAATGGATGAAACATCAATATGTTGACCCTACCTGGCAAATCCACACAAATAAAGGGCAATTTGAAGAAATTTGGAGCAAATTCGGGCTTTCAGGTGTGTGCGTCGCGCTGCATACCCAATGCGCCGCACTCTGCCAGTGCGCCGCGCCCGTTCAGATTTGCACTGGAAATTTTCTCCCAGTGCGCCGCGCTTCTCCAGTGCGCCGTGCCACCTGCTCTGTGCGCCGCGCGGCCAAATTTCCTCCAACTTCACCCAAATCGCTCACAAACTCAAGCAATTGCTTTGAACTGTTATCTCTTTACTCTTGGCATTCAAAATGACCTTGACCCTCATGGAGAAATATTTATAAAGACATGAGACATGGTTTTGATTTTTGATTCTCCAAAACCCATTTTTATAATGTTTGACATTGGCACTTTTTCACACTTTAATGCAACTATGTTTTTCACACTTCCTTTTTGATTTTTCACTGAAATGATGAAATTTTTTGGCAATTTTTGCAGGGACAGTTGACATGGAATTTGGCAAAGGAGACCAGGGCTGCGCCTGAAGATTTGAAAAACTGAAAAATTTGAAAATTATTACAAAAAGACAAAATGTTTGACTTTTTTTCAAAACAGAGTTTTGAAGAACAGTCACAAACCATTCATATGATGATGAAAATATCTGTATGAAAACTTTGTAAGAACCTCCCTCTGGCCTGCTGACTTTATTGGACGTTGTGAAGACACATTTTGTGAAACCCTAGACCTAGTGACTGAAAATAATTCTTGCTGATCAAAAGACATGAAAACTTGATTTTGATGAACAGACCTGAGCCAAGAGTGCAAAGCATGAGGGGGATGAATGACAAAGCCCTTCCGTCAGATTATGGCATGCCCCTAGTGGAATGCAACTAAGTGAATCGAGTGAGACACCTAAAAATGAAATGCAAAAAGACTTTTGATCTCTGACGGAGGGATGACCAGACCGACTCTAACATGTTCTACAATTTGGTTGGGTCTTTTAGCAAGATTATTAGAGAAAAATTAAAAATTAATAAAAAATCAAATAAAGATTAATATTTACAATAAATGTATATTTGAACTAAAAAATGTTATTTTGTACATTTGATGCATTTTTTAACCCAGGCGACACAAATGATCAAACTTCAAAGGTATACCATTTATAAACTGGTTGACCAAATAGAGCGAAACAAGTATCATTGGAAAGCTTGTGAAAAATCGGATTTAATGAAACAATCAAAATGGAAATCCGACAAGAATGAAAAATTACAAAATTGTAGGATAATTAGCATAATACAAATCATAGAAGGTGTTTAGCCAAAAAATTAATAGAAAGGGTCCCCATTATTGAAGTACATAAACAAAAAAATGGGGGGGGGGGGGTTTGTGTTTTACCACAACAAGAGGATAGGACAAAAACAATATTGGAGGTAAGAAAGGTCCTTTCCAAGAGAAACTTAATGTTAAACTTGGAGGACAAGTGTCAAAGTATGCAGGCAGCAGTTGATAGATTTATGACCAAGTTTCAAATTTTGAGAGAGAAAGGGTTACCCAGTCCCTTGGTCATAAATGACAAGCTCATGATACAACATGATTATAACAACAATATCAAAGAGGTAGCTAAAGAACAGGTCAGTACATCATCAATAAAGGCATTGCCAATAGGTAAAGTTCTTTACTTGACATTTGAAAACCTGTTTTTCCTCTAGCACGAGGTAAAACACCTATTCATCACTAGGCATACTTTTTCTAAGTATACCGAGGCAGATGAGATATATAGAAGGATGTTGAAAATCAAGTTACCTAATGCAGAATTATGGGAAAAATTGACTGATTTATTATTAGAAAATGTAGTAAAAAGGTTAATCTACAGTCAGCAGGGTAAAAGGTAAAGGCAGGTCAGCATGATTAAAGAGTATCAATGCCAAAGAGTATCAGATAAAATCCAAAAGTAACTAGAGCCTCCAACGTGAAAGTTCAAACAACAAAGAGCATAAAGGGCTACAAACCAAACCATAAAGGCCAGCATCACCAAAATAAATGGGACATCATGAAAGCAGTTCAATAGCTGTCTCTATCTTCTTGCAAGATGGTATTTGTATTTCCTAGATTAAATCTCAAGTTAGTTTGAGATATTTTGTAATAAAATTTTGTATAAATACTTCACAAATCGAAGTATGTAGGGTGGATTCTTAGACATTTCTATAGAATTCTTGATCCAAATTGAATCCATGAAAATAATTAGAGAGCCATGGCTGTATCAAAAGAGGAAAGACTTCAAATTTATGAACATAGAGCGATCAGGAAGACCTATGACAGTGGTAGTTTGCAGTTAGCGAGAAATGACAAGGACCTCGGTCAAAGCATGCTAACCGATGCCCATGGAGACTGCGCGGGAGGAAACACTGGCCATTGGGAAGCTTGGATCGGGAACAGAGGGGGCAAAACCCCTAGAGAAGGAAAGGCCCCGAGCTCTCAGTTGCATGGAAGCTGGGATAACTGTGGGGAAAGCGCTGAAGGCTAAAGGTGGGACCCGCGCTCCAAAACCGACGGTATATATCGGGGGCACCCTTGGGCGGTAAGTTGATTTGGAGTAAAACGAGCGATTCCACTCAGTGCCCGATGCGTGGCAGGCGGAGGAGAGAGAAAACCGCCTCTCATCGTGCGATAATGGTCGAGAAAGTCAACCACGTGAAATGAGAGAATGTCGTAGGATCTGGGGGCTCCAGATCTAACGGCTGAGATCGCGCTCGATGAAGAAACCGGATTTGACAGGGGATTAAGCCACGTCATAGAGAAGTTTGATGTCCGATTTGACCGCTGAGTTGGTGGATGACTCATTCCACAGTGTAACCGTAAAACCAAATTGACAAGGAAGATCTGGCGTAGTTCGTAAGAAGATAAGTGGCCACTCCCTGTGAGTCGTTGATGAAGACGCAGAGACAGGGAACTCCAAGCAAGCAGCAGCAAGCGACCCGATGGGGGACAGAAGAGGAAGCGAGCAGTCATGAGACAGATTGTATTTTAGCCATGAAACGGACAGAGAACAGAAGATGAGAGAGGAGAACGAAGACAAAGAAAGCGAGAGTGAAGAAGAGACAGTAAAGCAAGAAGTAGAAAGATAGAGAGTCGAGCTGACCTGCAACATAAGGCAGTATCGAGCAATCCCTGAGAGGATCTGTCGGGAATTAAGCACCACATTGGGCTCCTCCCATTGAAGGCCAAAGAGGTCAAGAGCTGGTAAGAAAAAGAGTCTGTGCACTCTAGTGGCTTGGGGAATCCAAAACTACCTGCCAAGCATCATTTTTGTTTCAGGAGACTCAAATTGAGCTCCTTATTGTAAATCTATGCTTTAAAGACACAATAAAAGATGACCACCATTGAAAGCTGGACCAGAGATGTAGCCCTGGAGGATAGGGTGAACTCCTTATTAATTTGTTGTGTTCTTGTATTTTCTTACTGTGTTTCTCTTACCATTTTCCATATTTCTAGTGTCTGTGTATTTTGCAATCTGATCGATCCGTTGCCTAAAATAACATAGACACACACCAACACATGAGTCTATAATACCTTCATTCAAATAATTCTTAATTGAGATCACTCAAGAGTGATTTTCAGATCAAGTGGTATTAGAGCTCTAGGTTGTTAAGGTTAGACAAGCTTTTGTTGGTTTAGCTGTTGAATGCTAACTAGATCAAAGCTCAAGTTAAGAGAAGGAGAGTTGGTTGAAACTAATCCTAAAATTGGGAGAGTTTATCCTCAGAAGACAACGTCAGAAGAAGGTTTTGTAGGACCAGACCCTCAATTCATAGATAGTTTCCTAGCCATAAAGTCCATGATAGAGGAAATGTATAGGGACTTTAGAAAACACAAGGAGGAATATTCATCAGGCTTCAAGCAAGACAAAGTAGAGGATGAGTCTCACTTCCATGACCACTCAAAAGGAAAAGGGAAAGAGGAAAGCTTTCTCACACCTCCTAATAGCCCTAAACATAAAAAGAAAGCATATTTGATCAAACTAGGTGTTAAATTTGATTTACTTATATATGATGGAGAGTTGAATGTAGAAAAGTTGGACAATTGGATTAGACAAATTGATGTGTATTGTAGAGTGTAGAGTATTGATTCAGACAAGAGCAAGATTCAGCTGGAAACCCTACGCCTTGGAGGTATTGCGTTGGTTTGGTGGGAAGGTAGGACCCAAGTTGACATGAAAAGACATGGTAAAACTATCTCTGTCTGGAGTGAATTTGTTTCTGCAATCAAAAACCAGTTCTATCCATTGGCCTACATGCAGAAAGCCATGATGAGTTGGCAAAATCTTCGACAGTTGAAAGGGAAAAGTGTGCAAGGGTACACTCAAGAATGTAGAAAGAGAGCATTGATTTTATGAATCTCATTAGACTCATCAGAGACTATGTTGAAGTACATTGGTGGTCTACACAGCTACATGAGGCACACTATCCTCATGTTTAATCCCACTAGTATAGATGAGGTATCTGTACAAGCTACTCATCTAGAAGCTAGAGGAAAGAATGGAAGTCCAGAAGTTGGGGGACCATCCCAACCCACTGCAAGCAAGAATAAGGAGAAAAAAGCAGAAATGGAAAGCAAGGAAGACTAATACTACACAGAAAAGTAAGGCTTCATGCACTCATTATAAAAAGGATGGGCATGATGATGAGCACTGTTGGATTCTGCATCCAGAGCTGAGACCTAAGAAGTTAGAGGGCAAGAAGAAGAAGACTAATGCAGCTATTCAGAAGGATTTGGGGTCAGACTCAAGAGATGAAACAACTATTGCAACCACGGGTATAAAAGGTAAGAATTCTGAAGCATCTACTAGTAATTCTGCACAATCTATTATTGATGAAGAAAATGAGAGAAAAAGACATGAGCTTTTCCATATTTGAGTTATTTCCAAACATTAAAAGATTGATACTTTGTTTGATAGTGGCTCACAAGTAAATTTAATTTCTGAAGTAATTGTAAAGAAGTTGGGATTAGTAACTACACCTCACAAGAAACCATAACCATTAGGATGGTTGAATGACAAAGCACAACTACAAGTGACTAGATAGTGCAAACTCAAGTTTTCTTTTCGGTTAGCGTTTGTAGATGAGGTTGAGTTAGACATAATTCCTTTGGATATATGTGGAATTGTTTTAGGAAGTCGTTACTTGTATGACAGAAAAGTTGTTTTCTATAGAGCTGAGAACAAGTATCTACTTGTTAAAGATGTAATCGAATACTTTGTAAGAGCTCATAAGCTCAAGAATAATTATACTCTCATAAACTCAGGGCAGATGAAAAGAATGATAAATTCATGTAAACAATTCTTACTAATGGTTGTAAAGGAGAAGAAACCTGATAAAACCAATGTATTTGAGGGCTGTAATGCTGAACATCAAGCTGATTTAGAAAAGGTTGTTTCAGAGTATGATATCTTGTTTCAAGAACATAAAGGTCTGCCACCCAAAAAGGAAATAGTTCATGATATTATTTTGCAGAAAGATGCTCCATTGCCTAACATTAGAATGTACAGGTTGTCTACTTTAGAGAATACTGAAATCAAGAAGAAGGTGTAGGAGTTGCTCGAGAAAGGGTTCATCAGACCTAGCACATTACCATGTGGGTCACCAATCGTTTTGGTGAGAAAGGAAGATGGCTCGTGGAGAATGTGAATTGACTACAGAGCACCGAATAAGATAACAATAAAAAATCGTTATCCCCTTCCTCGCATAGATGATATTTTGGATCAATTGAAGGAAGTTGTTTATTTCTCCAAGCTAGACTTGCACAGTGGATACCATCAGGTCAGAGTTGTAGAACAAGATGCATGGAAGACTGCTTTCAAAACAAAGCAGGGATTGTATGAGTGGCTGGTTATGCCTTTTGGCTTAACTAATGCTCTTGCTACTTTCATGAGATTAATGAATGATGTACTCAGACCTTTTCTTGATGATTTTGTTATTGTGTATCCAAATGACATTTTTATTTTTATAAAAACATGGGAAGAACACTTAAAGCATGTTAAGCAGACACTAGATGTTTTGAAAGAGAAAAAATCTATGTTAAACTCTCAAAATGTGAATTTGGCAAAACATCTCTAAATTATTTGGGTCATTTAGTAGGGGGTGGTGAATTGAAGATAGATCCCTCTAAGGTGGCAGTCATTGTGAATTGGCCTAAACCCAAATTTGCTACAGAAGTGAGAAGCTTCTTAGGAGCAACACAACATTGGAGAAAGTTTATTTCTAAATTTTCCTCAATTGCAGCGCCCTTACTTTCTTTAACAAGATTGAACAAGGTGTTTCAGTGGGGAGGCAAACAGCAGAAAGCCTTCAACACCTTGAAAAAAAATATTAGTACAACACTTGTACTAGCACTGCTTGATCTTCAGAGACCATTTGAGATCCAAACGGATGCCAGTGACTATGCCATGGGAGTAGTGTTGACACAACACAGTAAACCCATATGTTATCATTATGGGACATTTAATTTTGTAGTAGTTAACTATCCTACATATGATAAAGAATTGTATGCATTAGTTCAGAGTGTGAAAAAGTGAAAACATTATTTAATGGGCAAAGAGATAGTCATACATACTGATCATAAAATACTTCAATATCTACACTCCCAAACTAAGTTGCAGCAATCAAGACACTATAGATGGATGGGTTTTCTACAACAGTTCCATTTAGTCATCAGATATAAAAGGGCATATATAATAAAGTTGTAGACATGTTATCTAGACCCATTATAAATGCATCTACTATACTTAAGCATAATTCTGTGTTACATGAGAGTTACATTGAACAATATGATCAAGACATAGACTTTAAAGATGTATATGCAAATTTAAGTCAAGGCAGAAGAGTAGAAGAATTGAACTATCATGTAAAGGACCGAGTCTTGTAACAATGTGGGAAGTTATGCATTCCACAAACTGAAAGAGTAAAGATAATTCGAGAAGCACACACTTCTCTAATATCAGGTCACTTTGGGGTAAGTAAAAAAGTTGCACAGTTGCAAAGATTTTGTTATTGGCCAAAAATGAATGAGACAATTTCTAGATATGTAAGAGGGTGTACTATGTGTGCTAAAAGCAAGCCCAGCAATAGAAAACTAGGCTTGTACACTCCATTACCAGTTCCTTCTCACCCTTGGGAAAGTGTTTCCATGTATTTTGTTGGAGGACTGCCTAAATCTAGGAAAGGTCATGATTATATATATGTTGTTGTTGATAGGTTCAGCAAAATGTGTATTTTGATACCTTGTAATAAATATATTACAGCTGAACAAAATGCAACACTGTTCTTTGAACATGTATGGGTTCATTTTGGATTACCCACTTCCATTGTATCTGATTGAGACGCCCGATTTGTGGGGAAGTTTTGGTCAAGTCTGTGGGAACTGATGAACACCAAATTGAAGAAAAGCACCACTTTTCATCCACAAACTGATGGCCAGACAGAAGTAGTTAATAGGACAGTGATCCAGTTACTTAGAGGATATCGCAGCAAACATCCTAAGCTTTGGGATGAACACTTGTGTTATGTGCAACATTGTTATTGGGAAATATAGTGTCTATGCAGAGCTACTAGTCCCACTAAGACGGGTAGCTATCTTAGAAATAAACAGATTAAAGTTACATTCGTTTTCCTTTATGAGAAGTAGATAGGAGAGGATCAAAGAATACCAACCTCGATCTTTCACTCGGTTCTTTTCTTGTTCCTTCTCCTCACTGACAGGTCTTTGTCGCTTCTCCCTTAACCACTCCGCTTCAAGGAGTACCTGTAAAGTCAAAACAACATAATACCTTCAAAGTGCAGAGATCTACAATCATAAACAATATAGGACCAGATATATATTGACCACACAAATGCATATACTATCAGACATACGAGAATGTGGAGGAAAACTTGAATAGCTTTATTGATGTAAAGATTAGAAGAGAGGATTACAACCCATTGATCTGACCCAGCAACATCCTCCCAGTATGAAAGCCCTTCTTCACCTCATGAAAAGCTTAGATCACCCAACAGTATGATATTCCACTAGGAAACCAACAACACTTCCTTACAAGATGCAAAACTCCAGCCTCTAGATCTTTGGGATGAGGGATCCATATATAGATGATTGCAGGGAGGTGAGTCAGCTTCTGGGATTTTGATTAGTGTCTTCTCTCTGATAGTTCTTGATTCCACTTGGAGATTGATGATCTCTTACTCATCCCTGGGCGAATTTAGAGAGGCAAGTGTCACAGGAGAAGTTTCTGGAAGATTCCATGATCATCCACCTCGCAAAATGTCTCTGCCATTTGTCCATTCTCGCCCATCGCACCCTACAGAAGGGATTTCTAGTATGCATCGCACCTTTTACACTGGGCAGGTGAGATGCATCGCACCCTTAGCACTGAGCAACCTGTATGGTCCAGTTTTGACCAGTTCTGAGCAGTTTTCTGTGGAGAACTTCTGGGAGATGATGTAATCAGCTGACCTTGTTCCCTTAGGGCATGAAACAACACTTATAGGGACTCAGAAGCCCTTGGTTTGTGGACATAAATGATTGGGGTTGCAGTGCCCAAAAATGTCTATAACAGTTGCCCCCTAAAGCATGAGGTCGTTAATCTTTTGATGTCAGGTGAAATGCTTTATCATGAGGATCCGAGGTTTTTCAAACTGGAAGGCGACCTATAATAAGATACAATACAATACTTTATCTTCATAACATTTTCATGATCTAGCCGAGGCGGGCATTCCCATGCTCAGCTTTATAAATTCATTTTCATGTACATAGGACAGACAACCGTCTGTGTGGCAAACTAATGATTCTGATAGAGACATGATCCTTTGATTCGGATGATCATCTATGCAACAATGATGTACATTTGATGTCTTTATTTTCCTGAATATATTGCAGCCCGGATGGATGAAACTAGATCCGGGGTCTTCAAACTCGTCCAATCTTTGCCCGAAGTACAAGTCGATCCATGTGAAAAATGTTCTCGAGTCGAACATGGAAAGACATTGCCTGATTACTAGCCAATGATGTAAGCTATTAACAGGAGCGAGAGGAATTACCGATAATGATGATGACCCTCAAGGTACGACAGTACAATTTGCGTGGTGTGAAAATGGGACTTGGCGTCAAACACCACGAAAAATCTCTCGGTTGAGGGCCATTGATGTAAACCTATCACCGAAAGTGAGAAACTTGCCATTAAGGCATGCAAGCTTCAAAGTACTGAAAGGGTTGTTCCTAGGTCGACTTCTTGGATAATGAGCTAATGTTGACAAGAAGTGACCCGTCATATGAGGGCCTTAATGAATCCCACATCTACGACACGGAATGGAGCAAATGACTTTTGGAGGTGAATACTATTTGATGATACAGAGTTCAGGGTGGCGGTCATGAAAGAATGAAGCGTAAAGGTATTGCAGCGGATGAGACACAAGATGAGTTGGTGAATTCTTTGATCAACTTCTCTTGAACATATCGGCAACACTAAAATGGATTGGTAGCATTAACCCCAAAGATGGATGGTACGGTGGACCAATGGTAATATGACCAGTAAATGGATTAACCCAACCCGACTCAATCATGGTGATGGAGTGAAAGTGTCATGTTCAAGAGCGACTTGCTACCAATAAAGTTTCTTCAAGTTTTCTTCCCAATTTTTCCCCAGTCATTGCTGACCAGTACCTCTTTATTTTTATCAAGCTTGAGGAGGATAACATATGCTTGTTCTATAATTTTCCCTTTGGTCAAACTCGTCGCTATGTTTTAACGAGCCTAGCGACAGTGAAACTTGTTCTTGTCTGCATGGACAAGTTTGTCGCTATTGGTTTTAACGAGTTTAACGACAAAGACAACTAGGTCCTTTTTTAATTTTAGAGAGTCTGAAAAGGGTCAGAAAGGAAACTCCAGTGATCCTTTTTCATCATGTAATCCTTAAGTTCGAAAAAGTATAAAATAATACGAAAGGGATGAATTTTCGATAGTTTTAACGAGCCAAACAAGACAAGCACTCGATCTTTTTGTGTAATAATCCCTCAGGTCCAAAAAGATTAAAATCTAGAGGAGGGATAACACTCCTGGTAGCTTTAACGAGCTGGAGAGGCCAACTGCTCGACAATCTTTTCATATTTTACGAGTCAGATGAAAAGAGCTTAAAGGAGACTCGCCTCTTGAGGAACGAGTGATATTTCCAGGTAGCAGCTAATTCCAGGTAAGGTTTGGAATTTTTTAATCATGGTAGTGTCACAAGGATGGCTAACAAAATCACTCGTCACAGCTGTTCCTCAAAAGGGTAAACAATCAAATGGAGGCGTATGATCGGCTAAAACAGAGTGGAGGTGATGATGAGAACATGACCAAGTCTCAAAAGCTGATGATAATGCATTCACAATGGTTATTTACCAGAGTTGGGTTCATTTTTTAATGAGCTTAAACTCTGGGGGGAACATTTGCTCATTTCCAGGTTTAATTTTTAATGAGCTTGAACTTTGCGTAAAACTGTTCATGGCGGGTTTATTTTTTAACAAGCTTGAACCCTGTGGTAACACTGCTCGTGATAAGTTTGAATGCCCCTAGGATAATAACGCAAATCGAGGTGCATGCCCCCCAAGCTTCATTGCATTCAACACGGTGATTGGAATGAAGGTTTACCTTCGAGATCTTTGAAAGACTCGACTTGGATTTTACGAGATATTAATCAAAGACTCAATTTGGAAAGCGAGTCGTTTCATTTTTTAATGAGGTTGACACAGTAAAAGAACTATCCTCATAATCCACCATATTTACAGTATTTGATAGAAAATCAAAAATTGAAGGATGATTAAGGTTGCTGGAATAATCTTCGTGGTAATCCAGAAGATGGGAATGATGGTGGTAATCTTCCCATGGTGCCCCTCCTATCATCATTGACGGATTGATTCCTTCGTCTGTAGAATCTACATGTGACCAAGGATCTGAAGAGGTGCCATATTCCTTAGACCTATCTATCCAAACACTCAATGAGCATTGATTTGGGTTTGCCCCCCAGGCCAACAAAATTGATTGCTACAATATTTCTAAAATGGCGATGATCCATGCTGTCAAAATGTTCAGGAATCTTCTGAATCTTTTAGATATAGAAGGTATCATATTATAGGTTTCCACTGTGGCCACTTCAGCCAGATTACTCGGAGGCAGTAGGGCAAAAGTACCCATTAAGGTAGGGTCTTTTAGGAGGCCTACTCTGATATTTGAAGCGGATGATTGCTTCAGTGGATCATTGGAATGCTTCCCGTAACTTGTGAACTGTTGGGGAGAAATGTTTGTTGGTCGACGATTGTAATTCCTCCTTGGAAGGGAAATGCAATCTTCCTGAAGTAGGTTGACACAATGACAGCCATGGCGTATATCCAGGGCCTTCCCAGTAGGATGTTGTAATCGAGGTTTCCGTCGATAACTTCAACATCAATTTCTACTGTTTTTCCCCCCATTTCGACTTGTAAGTTACTTAAAATGCCATATGGGGTGTATGTTCATCCATCAAATGCTTTTAATGTCGTCGATGATTGCGACAAAGGTGGAGATACTAATTTTATCCAGCAACTCATTGACATAATACATGTAGATGCCCCCTCATTAATAATTGTTTGATGAATAGTTTTGTTGAGGGCTTTCACTTGAATAAGGAAAGCTAGTTGAGCTGGTAACTGGGGGTCATATCCTTTGTGATTAAAGGACACAAGATTAGAATCCATTGGCTCAATCCCACCTATCGTTGATAATAAAGCTTGCTTTCGGGAGGGTAAATTTTGCAGTACCTCAAGTGTTGACATAGCGGACGACGATTGGGCTAGATCCTCCAATATATTATAATGTTGTGCTGCTCTGGCATGAGGATTAAATGTTGATTTGTGTACTACTCCCTTCGGAAGCTTTATCGTTAGTTCAGGAATGATGGGTGGCACAACTTCGGTCAAAGTTGTTGTCGAATTACTAGGTTGATCATTAGCCTTGTTGTCCGACAGCTGTGGATTCCCGTAATCTTTATTCCTTGTCAATATCAAAGCATCATTTTACTGCTTCGAAACAGACAACATTAGCACTTGAGACGGGGAAGCATTGTCACTAGGAACCAGATTTGTTCCTGGATTTAGAATGGATCAGTCAATACTGCCGAGGTTTTTGAATTCTTAAAGAATTTTCTAAGCTCGGCTTTATGTGGACAATCTTTTGTCCAATGATCCTCATCACATATGAAGCATGGATGACTTGGTTTCCTATCTCCAGAAGGGTTTTCAGAAGATTTTTCAGGAGACGACTCCTCCTGTTTTTTCTTCTTCCCTTTCTTTTTCTTCTTGCCCCCTGGTTGCTTTGGTTCTTTGCCTTTGTCAGTCGACACGACATATACCTTTGAGGTGAGAAGTTCCGCATTTTCATTTTGACTTGAAACTGTATGAGCCTTCTTTGATGTAGCTTTTATGGTTTTCATGCTAGTCGCACCTATCACGCTATTGCCGGCATGAGAGTCTTTGCTTGATTTAGGAGGGGGAGGAACGTAGAATTCTGGTCTAGGAGCATCAGGGATTTTATCGTAGAGCGTTCCAGACTGAGTATATATCAAGTCTAGATATTGCGCACGAGCAATGACTTGCTCTTTAGTGACGACTCCTCCCTTTGCCACATCTTCCATAATAGAAGGTAATAATGACTTAATAAACCATTCAACTAGCAGTTGATCAAGAACATATGTTTTTACCATTCTACGACGATGTTGCCACTCATGAATATGATCAGATATGTGAGTGGCCGTTGTTTGTTTGAAATTGGTAAGAAGCTTTGTTCCTATTTCGTACCTTATGGGTAATTGAAAATGGGTTAAAAAGGTTGTGGCTAGGGTGCTGAAGTTATCGAATGAAGCTCCAGGAAATTCGATATACCATTTTGTTGCCAGACCAGTTAACGTTCGTTGAAAAAGGCGAAGCCTAATCGAATCTTCATTTAGAGTGTTAGATGAACACCACAGATGAAAGGTCATCACATGATTCGACAGGTCTTCACCCGGATTTCCATTAAATTTAGGAATATCCGACGAATGTTTATGTGGAATCGCTAGCCACCAAGGGGCGTAAGCAATTGGATCGTTTGTCAGCCAATTTAGATATGGTAACTCTAAAGTTGCCACGAAGGACAAATGTTGATTCAGGTTTGGCGAAGCATACCGAGGATAAGATGGGATTGCCTCAGCAGTGGGTCTTTGCATACCAGCATAGTGCATTTGATGTTAATAACTTTGGTAAGGTTGATGGGCATAACCACTATGAAACGGTTGATGTTGACCATTTTGAATATATGACTGCCCATTACTTGCAAAGATTTGGTGCTCAGATCCTTGGTAAACTTGTTGAAATTGCGGTTGTTGATATTGCACCAGCCATGGTTTTGAAACCACTTGCTGTTGTCCAATACTGGTTATTTGACCAAGATGAGGGGTGATGGTACTCGTTTGAGCCTGGGTCACTCCAGTTAAGGAGCCACTAATCGATGATTGTGGTGGCGCGTAGAGACAAGAGGCTATTATATTGCGACTTGAGAAACTTGAGGTTTGCATACAACAGTCAACGCTTGTACTTGCGACACCGTCACAATAGCCAGTGTAGTGGGGATATTTGACACAGGTAGACTTTGTTGCATTGAGTATACAAATCTTGGTTGTTGAGGTAGTATCGGCACCCAACCGCTAAATGTAATTCCAGCATAACCTCAATTCTGTTGTGAACTCTCGTATGTTTGTTCTCCCGAAGGAGACAATGAAAGGGTATATTGCACCCCATACAACGTTAATCTAGTGCTCAAAGGAATGATTTTCCTTTGAGGACTGGACTGCCCAAATTGACACTACGAAGGATTAATTTGTTGAGACTCAACATAAGAGATTCCAGATGTTATTCCGGATGAACAAATAGGAACAGACCATACTGTCGAAACAACCCTTGGATGGATTCCATCCAGCCATTGAGAGCTAGTTGGGATAGACGGTATGCTGGCGAACATTGTTGGAGTAACAGTAGGAAGTTCTGCCACTGCTGTGTCAGATGACACAGTCCTAGATGTCAACGGTTGTTTAGACATATCTAGTCTATCCAAAATATTTCCTAGCGATTCTACAGGAACTTCCGATGACGGGAGACTAATTTCTGACTAAGAAGGATATAGGGTGATCCCAACTCCAAAATGTGATGGAGTACTAGATGGATGATCCTCCACAATCTCTTCTATAGCAATCAATCCAGGTGGAAGAGGTACACCATCAGGTCTGTAAAATATTTCCGGTGTCGAAGAAGGTATAGATTCAGCAGCGACAAATGTTTGGGGAATAACACCTTCCGAATCAACTGTAGATTGAGCCAGTTTAGGAATAGAAGTGTTTACCGTCACACTAGGATTAGTTCTACTATCCTCTTGTGGCTGTGGAACTGCTTCTATAGAGGCAGGGATACTAGAAACGTTTGGAGTAATCGGAGTCTCTGAGGGTGTTGGAACACTTGTTCCAACCAAACCAAGGGACTTTGATCTGGTTAAACGAGTTCGCTTTGTCCGGAATAGTTTTGTTTCCGGATATAAAGATGGTTGACTCATAAGTCTCCGCGAACGACGGGTTTCGATTGACCTTCCCCCACAATTGCGGATTACTTGATCAACTAAAAATATGGGGAAAATGATTCCGAATTAAATGAATTTTAGACGCTTTGACACAACTTGCTTTTTCAATTTTTAAGAGTCGAGAAAAAATGAAAGATGACTCTAGTCGCCTTTGATTTTTAATGAGCCTGAAGTGACAAGTGCTCAAATGGACCTTTTCCTTTGAGGAGTATGAAAAGGAATGAAAGAGAATACTTTGGAAATCTAGACAGAGGGATTACCAAACCAATCACAAAACTGCAGAATACTTTTTACGGTATGATAGTCAATCTTTCTGAATGCTGTGTTCAGTGCATTGTGATCAATAGGGCGGCAGACTCATCTTCCTAAGGATAAAGGATATAGCCTATTGTGGTCTCCCAATATATACTTGACGGTACGTGGGAGCACAAGTCCGTACTGGCACTTGTCGTCTCAAAGAGGAGGAATCACCCAACCAGCAATGAAAGCGATAGTTACCAGGCTTTACGATGCCAAAATACGTCTCTAGCCTAGACTTCTAAATGTTGTGCGTTAGGTTCCAAAGCATTTTTATGTTCATTGAATTTATTTTACAGTTGATCTTGCTTAAGAAATTTTCCTTTCAGGTTCACCGCGTGATGTAGATATATAATTCCTAAAATGCAGTCTAAGATGATAAACAATCATTTAATCTTCTTTTTGCAATGAAAACCCTAGCTACTAAGGAAAGAAAAATGAGATTCTTTCAACATAGAGCACAGAGCACACACTAGATGCACTATCCTAAATCAAACCAACAAGTAGTCTAAATGCAAATACACATGCATGTATTTGTTTTTTGCTTTCTTAATGTGTGAATGACAAAAAGAATGCTAAGCACAAATTTGAATTATCTTTTCAAAGCGACAGTACTAACAAAATTCTCTTCAAAACGAAAGGAAGATAATGATGACACTTTGCGATTTTGAATCGAAAACTGCTTTCGCCACTTGAAAAAATACTAATTCAAATCAAATACAAGAGTAACAGTATAATTGACCATCAAGAGCAATAGGATTCTTTCCTTTGACTGAAAACAACACTTGTGACACTTTCAAATCAAGAAGTGACAGTTCGATTACACTACTTCTTTGTAAAAGAGAACTGAAAATGGCGCACAATACATAAAAACATTCACAGTTCTTTGCACGATGGAGGTGGAATGATGGAAAGGAAGGGGGTTTCCACAGTGGTATACTGATCACAGACAACAAAACTCTTGAATAGAGCTAAAGAGAGTGAAGAAAAACCAAAGTATGGAGGCAAAATTAGCCTTATCTGATCATCGCACTTGTTACACAGGGAAACATGTATGCATCCCACCTACTGCACACGGGAGGTGCGATGCACACTGATTTCCTTGAAGAGAGGGTGCGATGGTACTAGTACGAGACTTTAACTTGGTTCCTGATCATAGTTGCAGCTTAGTTCAGGGATTTAGGCCGAGCAACTGATAGTCAATAAATAGAAATCACAGGGGCTGATCTAATGAGGTTACTAGAGCCACCACCAGGGCAATTAGGATGTTTGCAAATCGATTGTTTAGTTTATAAACAAAACCCGGAGATAGACTGAAGTGGCATTGATCTACTTTGCACTTGCATAGAAAATGCAGTTCGAAGGCTAGCTGGCTTGACTTCAGGCTCCATCTGTAAAGTTTATAAAACAAACAAATATAGACAAGCAAACAATCTATTCGCTCCCCAGTGGAGTCACCATTTGTTATCGGGAAATCTAGTGTCTATGCAAAGCTGCTAGTCCCACTAAGACGGGTAGCTATCTTAGAAACAAACAGATTAAAGTTACTTTCATTTTCCTTTATGAGAAGTAGATAGGAGAGGATCAAAGAATACCAACCTCAATCTTTTGCTCGGTTCTTTGCTTGTTCCTTCTCCTCATCGACAGGTCTTTGCCGCTTCTCCATTAACCACTCCTCTTCAAAGAGTATCTATAAAGTCAAAAAAACATAATACCTTCAAAGTGCAAAGATCTACAATCATAAACAATATAGGACCAGATATATATTGACCACACAAATGCATATACTATTAGACATACGAGAATGTGGAGGAAAACTTGAATAGCTCTTTTGATGTAAAGATTAGAAGAGAGGATTACAACCCATTGATCTGACCTAGCATCATCCTCCCAGCATGAAAGCCCTTCTTCACCTCATGAAAAGCTTAGATCACCCAACAATATGATATTCCACTAGGAAACCAACAACACTTCCTTACAAGATGCAAGATTCCAGCCTCTGGATCTCTGGGATGAGGGATCCATATATAGATGATTGGATAGAGGTGAGTCAGCTTCTGGGATTTTGATTAGTGACTTCTCTCTGATAGTTCTTGATTCCACTTGGAGATTGATGATCTCTTACTCATCCTTGGGCGAATTCAGAGAGGCAAGTGTCACAGGCGAAGTTTCTGGAAGATTCCATGATCATCCACCTCACAAAATGTCTCTGCCATTTGTCCATTCTCACCCATTGCACCCTTCAGAAGGGATTTTTAGTATGCATCGCACCTTTTACACTGGGCAGGTGAGATGCATCACACCCTTAGCACTGAGCAACCTGTATGGTCCAGTTTTGACCAGTTCTGAGCAGTTTTCTGTGGAGAACTTCTGGGAGATGATGTCATTAGCTGACCTTGTTCCTTTAGGGCATGAAACAAAAATTTTAGGGACTCAGAAGCCCTTGGTTTATGGACATATATGATTGGGGTTGCAGTGCCCAAAGATGTCTATAACAAGCATGCTTACAATAGAGCAAAACTTTCTTCTACACAGAGATCTCCTTTTGAGACCTGTTTTGGTTTCACACCAAGGTCTCATTTGGATTTTGTCTTTGGTAAAGACACCACAGTTGAGGGACACAATGATGTGGACAGGGAAACCAGGTTCATTGAACAGATCCAAGAGATCCACCAGCCAGTACAGGAACAGCTGGAAAAGAGCCAAGCCAAATACAAGGCAAGGCATGACAAGCATCAGACAGAGCATAGTTTCCAAGTTGGTGACCAAGTTTGGCTGTACATCAGCAAGGACAAGATGCAAGGTGAAGGTAAAATGATAAATCCCATTAGGTATGGACCTTTCAAAATACTTGAGAAGATTGGTGAGAATGCTTTTCGCCTTGATCTACCAGCTTACATGCACATCTACTCAGTCATAAATGCAGATTGCTTGAGATTGTTTGAACCCTCACTGATTAAGGATCCAAAAGAGAAGAGTCAATTGCCTTCTATTGATGACCTGCTACCTGAATATCTTAATGAATTGCAGGAAGACACAGTTTTGGACAGGAAGGTGAGGACAACGTGTAGAGGAGATGTTGAGTACCTCAGAATTGGGCTCAAAGGTTCAAAGCCGAGCAGTGAAAAGTGGATAGAGATTGGACAAGTGAGACAATTGTATCCTCACTTAGTTGATGCTTGAAAACCAACTTTTGGTGGTCCAAAATATTTTTCAGTGGGAAGGCCGTGATCCGAATTGGATCGAGCAAAATAATCAGAGAGCCATGGCTGTATCAAAACACGATAGACTTCAAATTTATGAACACAGAACGATTAGGAAGACCTCTGACAGTGGTAGTTTGTAGCCAACGAGGAACGACGAGGACTTCGGTCAAAGCGCACTGACCAAGGCCCATGGAGGCCATTCAGGAGGAAAAACTAGCCATTAGGAAGCCAAGATCGGGAAACATAGGGCATTTCGGATGCATCACTTGGAAAAACCCCTCGAGAAGGAAAGGCCCCGAGTGCTCGGTCGCATGGAAGCCGGGAAAACCATGGGGAAAGCGTTGAAGGATAAAGGCAGGACTCGCACTCCAAAAATGATGGTATATATTGGGGGCACCCTTGGGCGGTAAGCGGATTTGGAGAAAAACAAGCGAATCCACTTAGTGCCCGATGCGTGGCAGGTGGAGGACAGAGAAAACTGCTGCTCATCGTGTGCTAACGGTCGAGCAAGTCAACCGCGTGAAATAAGAAAATGTTGTAGGATCTGGGGTCTCTAGATCTAATGAATGAGATCGTGCCCAATGAAGAAACTGGATTTAACAGGGGATTAAGCCGCGACATAGATAAGTTTGACGTCCGATTTAATTGCTGAGTTGGTGGATGACTCGTTCCACAGTGTAACCGAAAAACCAAACCGATGAGGAAGAGCTAGCGTAGTTTGCAAGAGGACAAGTGGCCACTCCCTGTGAGCCGTTGATGAAGACACAGAGGCAGGGAACTCCAAGTGAGCAGCAGTATGTGACCTGATGAGGGATGAAAGAGGAAGCAAGTAGTCATGAGACAGATTGGCTTTTAGCCATGAATAGACAGAGAACAGAAGATGAGAGAGGAGAACAAAGATAGAGAAAGCGAGAGCGAAGAAGAGACAGTAAAGCAAGAAGCAGAAAGATAGAGAGCCGAGGTGACCTGCAGCATAAGGCAGCATCGAGCAATCCCTAAGAGGATCTGTCAGGAATCGAGCACCACATTGGGCTCCTCCCATTGAAGACCAGAGAGGTTAAGAGCTGGTAAGGAAAAGAGTCTATGCACTCTAATGGCTTGGGGAATCCAAGAACCACCCTGCCAAGCATCATTTCTATTTCAGGAGACTCAAATTGAGCTCCTCATTGTAAATCTCTGCTTTAAAGACATAATAAAAGAAGGCCACCACTGAAAGTTGGACCGGAGATGTAGCCCTGGAGGATAGGGTGAACTCCTTATTAATTTTTTGTGTTCTTGTATTTGCTTACTGTGTTTCTCTTGCTGTTTTCCATATTTCTAGTGTCTGTGTATTTTGCAATCTAATTGTTCTGTTGCCTAAAATAACATAGACACACACCAGCACATGAGTCTGTAATACCTTCATTCAAATAATTCTTAATTTAGATCACTCAAGAGTGATTTTCAGATCACTTCTTGATCAAAAGACTATAAAGCTATTGTATCACTGACTGGACTAGCAAGCTGGATTGATCAATAAAGACAAGATATTTCACAGGATTCATGTGTAGAGCGAAGTGCAGACAAGTATTTTCTCATATCGTTGTTATCTTTCTTAAAGTTTTTCCATAATATTTAGTGTATATCTCAATCTGAATGCTATAACATGGAATGATATCTCATAATTTTCTTAATTTCACTCCGTTTTAACTATTATGCATTTAAATGTTTATTACTGATTATCTAAGTAAAGGAATTCTTAATTGCTCCTTAGTTTAGGTTGTCTCTCTGTAATCTATAGCAAAGGATTCTTAATTGCCCTTTGTTTCTGATTATCCTTTGTTCCTCGTTTTAATCCCAGTCTGAGAATTCTTAATTTCTCTCTCACCCTCGTTAAGACCATTTCACCCATCTGGCCTAGAGACCTGCACTGTACTCTGCTAGATTTCCCTTTAGTGAGTTAATTCTAGTTCTACTTCCCTTGTGTTGAATCCATAGCCCAATGGTCTAAAGAAATCATTCTATCCATCTGTTTGAAGGATTCCGCCGTCCAATCTTCAATACAAATCAAAAACCCCCTAAACCTTAAGAACTAGCCTGAAATCATAGCAAACAAAGCTAAATCATATAGAGAGAGCCCTCTCTGAGCCAGAGCTTGGCTAGAGCCTATGCTTTAAAGTTGGCTTGTGGTTACCTCGATCATTTTCTTTCTTCTGCTAACTTCTAGAGAAAATTCTGAGTGATAACACCTACTCTTTTTTGAAAATTGTCTAAGCACTGGAAATTACACCACCGATCTACAGGAGACTCTTAGTTTTGTTTTTTTTTTCCTTGCACAATTTGGTCCACTAAGTAGATTTGGGCTTGAAAAGGTCGATTGTACCCTTACACAGCATCATACTAGCTTATCCAACATTCAAAATGATCCTAGAACCTTTAGATTGCTCTCAAATGCAATCATGTAGAAAAACAGGGCATCATGTAGCAATCCTATAGCAAACCTATAACATTACACATAATTCTTCAAAATGCGCCTGAAATTGATTTTTAAGCTTAATTTTGCTTATCGTCACTCCACAACATACTCTAATCCCCAAAAACAAACTTGAGAAGATTATAAACCCTATAGATACCTTCCTTTCATCGTTGTAGTTTCTATTCTGCAAGTAAGGTAAATTGTTTTGGTTATAAGTTAAGTAGCATAAAAATAGTTTACCTTGATCACTTTTTAGCATTTAATGATTTTTGCAAATAGAACAGAATATAATTTTGTTGCAATAGCATATATTTTTTTTTCTTGCAAATAGATTAGAATCAAGTTCATGGCTTTTAATTTCATGCAACTAGCTCAAGGATACTTTCCTGTTATTTAGTTCTGCAAAATAGATTAGGGTTTCTCTTTTAAAATTTCCTTTCATGCAAATATATTAATGTTTCTTTCATGAATTAGAACAAGTAATGCTTCAATTGTCTATTTTCTTGCAAGGTTAAGTTCAATAGTTTGTCTTCTTTGGAATTTTTCAAAATGGTCTCTACACATCTCATTTCAATTCATTGCTTCAGAGAAACTTAGGTAGAATATTTCTTGTCGTGCATATAGCACTATCACCTCTTAATTTTGTATGAACTCTAGATTGGTAATTAAAGTTGGTAGCTTGGGAGTTTCAACATTCTTGTTGTAATACTAGGGCTCATCACTTTTTTGTGTCATTGTCGGGGAGGTGTCGAAGTAGTTATTGTCATATGCTTTAAGTTTCTTTCTTTTCCATTCCATTTCCTGAAAAAAAGACAATTTTTTTTTGCATCAGTATTTATGTTTATAAAAATTCGAAAAAAGGAGAAAAACATTCATTTCGTGCCTCATACAGCTAGGGACAACTAAAATATTTTTTTTCCTACAACCTTCACTTTTTGGTGACTGTGGACCTACTGTTCTAACCATAGAGGATTTGGAGAACCTTTTGGGTGAGAAACCAAATATTTTTGAGGAGGCTATAGGGGAAGAAGAACCTCCATAACCTATTGAAGAAATGGCTGGAAACAAGCAACTTGAATTCTTTCCTATAAGGGAGATGAATAAGGAGGCTAGAATGAAGAACATTAACCCCACTGCTCTTCCACACTTTCATGGCTTATCTTCTGAGGACCCTGACACTTTCATGTTTGAATTTTCTATAGTCTTAGTACATATGATTAGAAATATAATGAGAAGAAAATTAAATTGTTTCCTTACACCCTCAAGGATGCAGCCATGCTAGTTCATGAGTTTGGAAGGAGGCATCATCACTACTTGGGCTCATATGCAAAAAATAATTAAACACAAAATACAAATATTATTATAGTGCAAGGGGAAAAAATGAAGAAGCCTTTAGGATGACGCATGGGCTAGATGAGTCCCTTAAGAACTTTGAATAAATATTCCAACTGAGTTATAGGTGAGATAATTACACACTTGATCCAAAATCAATGAACCTAGTGTTACTCTAATGGGTCAAGGAATACTTCATGGAGACCCTCAACCTGTTGTCTAATGGATATATCTACCAGCTCAACTATTAGGAAACTAAGACAGTGTTCAAGAACCGATCTAGGCTTGCAAGGAAAAGAGGTCGATGAAGCTAAGGTTTGGTAAGTTCTTCACCTTCTACCTCAACCATCAAGAATGGAATAGGAAGAATGTTAGAGGATTTTTAAAGTGAAATGTTACATACTTTCTCCTTGTAGATGGACACAATGCATATTAAGAAGAAACAAGAGGAGGCAGAAACGAAATTAGCCATATTTTCCCCTAAATTCACCAAGAGATAGCCTAGAAATGAGTGTCCATTAAATGTAATAGAAATCTACTCTATGTGAGGAAATCATGCAATTAACAAGTGTCCATCTCTTCCAGGTATGAAGATGATGTATCAAGGAGAAGAAGGATGCATGGAGCATCTTTTATTTGTCAACTTTTTGTAACAGCTACAACACCCTCCAAAATTTTGTCTTGTACGCAAATTTTGAAGCCTACTGTGGATCCTATGATCGATAGTTCCTTAGTCACTTATTGGTAAACTGATGATCTCAAGCTCCCCTCTTCGATATTAAGAGTCTTTCACGCTTTTATATTTATATAGTACGTGTCATATTTGGGCATGAGGATTATCGCCTGTCATGCAAAGGGAAGTTTGTCTTGCTTCAAGGGGAAATTTTTGTGAGAATGGGTTGTCCTCACCACATAGACATGTTTCACACTCATTTCATGCACTCTTTCACAAGTGTCACCTTTATCCTCTTAAATTCTATCATCGGAGCTGCACTTGTCGTAAGGTGCCACAAAGGTTGTTGCATTAAGTGAAGTATGCGTATATGTTCTGGATGGTCGATGTTGAATCACTAAGTGTTCAAGTGTGTGATCATAGTCGAGTTCTATCACTATTCACATCAGTTCCACTGATCCCACACATAGCGAAATTCTGGAATTTCCTTAGCAACCTAGCCTCATCTAGCTTTCCTGAACAACACACTTTGCATCTGCAACCCTCAAGTTTTTCCCTTTCCTGTTGGAATTGCACAATGCGCAAAAATCCCAGCCTCCCTTAGCAATCAAAACTATGTAGTGGTTTCCTCCAATGTCCTTCCCTCAGCCGTAACCCACTGTCTCCAGAAAATGCACAATTTTGTCCCTCAGATGCCTAGTCTGCCTTGCATCCTAAAATTATGCAATTTTTTCCCTCAACTGACTAGTCTGCCTTGCATCCCAAAATTGTGCACATGTGTCCTCCTAGGGCCTCATCTTGCAATAGTCATTGCTTGCTGAAACTGTGCAATTGTGTCTCTCAGGGGCCATGAAAAAGGATGACATGCTAGATGACTTTCAAAGAGTTGAGGAGAAAGATAATAGACCAAGGAACTATGATATAAGATCGAGACTGCATGAAGACTCCATCTGATGCATAACCCTTTAGAGGGTAGGTATGGAAAACAAAGCACATCCTTTGAAATACACCTCTTATTGTAGGTTCAAGGACTTCTTATTATTGTCATATAATTTTGTCTTCAATAACATGCATGGTTGCAAGCACTGAAAGTCATTCCATGTGTTTCCTCTGCGTGTCTTGCTCCCTTTTTCTTATTGGATCCATTGTCATCTTTTGACATGTTTGGTTGTTATGTCATGTTGTGAACCATTTTGGTGACCTTGAAGGTTGGTCTTTTTGAACACAAGTTGTACTAGCCATGTAAACCCCTATCGCACTCACACATAAGGTTTTAAGCACTGTCTGACAAGTGTCATCACAATCATTCAAAGGTCTACCCCAAGTGTCACACTTGTCTCTTTTAACTCTAGAAAGTCTCATAGAGGGAAATTCTTTGTCTTGTTGTCCTGGTGATCTATGTTGTAGTTTTGTCAAAGTATGATAAGTGTGTGATCACAATGTCGAGTCCTCACAAGTTCACTTGCCTCCCACACTTAGCCATTTTCCTGAAAATCCTTCCGACTGAACAATTCCACTTCACTGGACCTCGACTGAGCTGAATTGCATAGTCTCAGCCCTTAGTGATGCTACTTTATTGCCTGGAAATGCGCAGTGCTAGAGGTTGTCCCAAGGAAAGTTTTACTTTGTAATCCCATAAGTGACCAGTATTTCTTCATTCCCAAAATTGCGTAAAAAATTATCTCAAAGCCCGACCTGAACTATGCACTTTGCAAGATCAGTCATCAAGCCTCCTTCTTACCTACTAGAACCTCACAATGCGTAGAGGTCTGAGACTTCACTGCTCCCAGAAACTGCACAGAAGTGTCTTCCCAGTGACCTCCCTCAGTCAGGATTCACTGCTCCCCGAAACTATGAAACACTGTCTTCTCTAGTCCATCTGCTACCTTGTCTTCTATTCCCTCAGAAAATTATATATAGGTGCCCCTCAGGGTCCCACCTTGCAGCTACCACTAGTGACCTCAAATGCGTAATCCTGCCTCCCAGTGGTCTCTGCCCAGTTTTGCCTGACAGTGAAGACTATCCTCCGAAGTTCGTCATATAAGCCTGAGCTGCGCTCTACGCAGTCTCAGTGTCCATTCTCCCTCCTTGTCACCTAGAACTTTCACAGTGTGTAGTTACTCAACCCTCTTCCCAGCCCATCATCTAACCCAGGACTAGTCCATGGAAAAAAATGCATCATCTTGACTAGGCTTTTTTGGATTTGATTTCATCCCGTCATGAGCGAATTGCATGAACAAGTACACTGACAAATCATGGCGAGATGACAAACAAGATGAAGAAGGAGCAAACATGCTAGAATACTTACTTGTAGTTGGATGGATGAAAGAAGTCCAAGCGAATGGAATACATGCATGTAACCATCTTACAAGACCAAGACCATAGATGACCCTGCAACATCAAGCCATGCGAAGGTGAAGACAAAGAACATCCAAGAACACATCCATCACTCAGCAGCAACACCAACTTGACATTGCCACCACAACCAACTAGTCCATGTTAGTAGTGTCATGTCAAGTTGTGTCATGAGTTGTCGAGGCCACACCACTACTATGGGCCATATCTATTGTAACCTAATGTAATGTAAAATGAAGTTCCAACAGACACATAATGAAGATGAAGATTTATGTCATTTGAAAATTCATAGGATGTTAAATGGTCATGAGGGTAGTCCAAGAGTCACACGGGGAAAGCATCACCCTTATCTATATATACCCCTCCCATTGTATGAGCAAGGAATTTTCACCTTGGCTCCTCTCACGGAGCACAGAGGTTTTTCAGTTAGTTCTTTGAGGAGCGAGGAGTTTCCCACTATTGGGGCTAGTGAACTTTTGCACAATTCAGAAGCCTATTCAGGCCAACATGTTTTTGTGCATGTTTTGTAGATATTTGTAAGACTATTATTTCAACATTTGTAATTCATGTTATATTCACATGTGCTAAAATACTTGAACTATTTCAGTTATTTTAGTACTTACCTTGTTGGGAATGTGTTGTATTGGTTATCAATGTTGTCTCATCATTGTGGACTACTCCTAGGATATTAGACATGCCTTCCTCGCTTACTAGTTATAACGGTCGTCACATCCATTATGGACTACTCTACTAGATGTTGGACGTGTCTTCCCTTATACTTTTTTTAACGATTTTTGCATATGTTGTGGACTATTCTACTGGATGTTGGATAGACCATTCCCAGTTCATGTGTGTCTCTTGTAGAAAATCCTGTAGATTCACAATCTAATGCAATTTGCTAAAGCAAGAGACAAGAATATACTTCTACTATTTACAGCGGAAGCACATAAATATCGAGCAAAACAATAATCGACAAGAGGAAGAACATCAATGGAACATAACACAATAAGTATTCAGGGAAGCCACAACTCAAAACCCCACTATCTATATTGCATTAATCATAAATCCAAGATGATAATACAATGATTGTTCTTACAATAACAATCCCAGAACTTAGTAAAATCAATCTCCAACTCACAAGCAATCTCAAGCCAAATCCAGGCCTCTTGTCTGCTCTCCAAGCCTCCTATTTCCTTTCGCCCTTGGTTAAAGAATTCAAATGAATACAATCTTCTCTTCTCAACCTTGAGCTCAACCTACACAAGTATTTCCCATATTTAGTTTGATGACTTCCTTTGGCCAATACTTAGCCAAATTTCCAAGCCACCAAGCTTCCAATTCTTTGCACAATTATTGAGAGAATTAGCCCATATTTAAAGGGAAATTCCTCATCCATAACTACGCAATCCAAACTCATCCATAACTACGCAATCCAAACTAGGTTTATTTCTTGATTGCATGCACCATCTGTACAACTCAGAAAATTATACAACAAATAGTACATTGTCCCTGCACTCTAATCTCAACTCGGTCTTTCTCAGAATTGACATGCAAGAGTTTCTGATGAGGGAATATTCAGTTAACTAGAGTAGCACTAGTTGAGTGCACTAATGCATCAACTGACTGTTAACTCACTATTAGTTCCTCAAACAGTTTGGAACTAATTTAATTGGAATTAACTTAGCAAACTAAGTTAACTAATTACAACTCATACTTAACTCATCCTAGACCCCTATAATATAGGGAGAACATATACATGACTTGAGAAAGACTTCCAACTCGAAATTCCTAATTTAACTAAGTCAACTCACTCTAGTTAACTATTACAAGTTGTTATGAGAATAAAATTCGATTTTAATTCTCATTTTAATTCAAGGAAAAATTAAACTAGAATTTCTGGATTCTATTTTTATCATTTCTTGTTGGCATTTTCAATACTCCCTCTCAACAAGAAAGGAATTCAACTCGATCCTGATCCTGAACCTTTGGAATGTTTTGCATGAAACACTTCTCTCTAGTGTTGTTGCTATAGCAACTCTAGAAACACAAAAAAAAAACATCCAACCTAAATCATAATGATGCCTCTATCATCAAAGCCTCTGACTATTATTGCCTCTGTCGATTGAAAACTATGCGCTTTTGTTGACTCTGCCTTTTTGCACTGTTGTCAACACTCCCTATGCTCTTCAGTATCTGACTACTCTAGCCTATGTCACTTTGATCTCTGACTACATCAATCCCACTGATTCCTCTTGCTACTATGTAATTTGGGTTCCCATAGCAAGGTACGATCCATGAGATAAAACCACTCAATGGAACTTGCCCAATTTCAGCCCTCTTGGGACTACCACTTCAAATCACCCCACCTCACACCTAGAGGTATGGCTGCATGTGATCCCTCTGCCCACTTGGCTCAAAATTTCCCCTACTGGAGGTCTCTGCATGATTGGATGTCTCCAATCGGTCTCCTCTCGGATTCTCCAATTGTGGCTGCTCCATAATTGTCTGAGATAGCTTCTAAGACTCCCTCTCTACTTGAGTGGATTTCTCCACTCGGTCTCCTCTCATCTTCTCTAGTTGTGGCTGCTCCACAACTTCTTGAAGCTACTTCAGATGCTTCTTCTGGGGTTTCATGTTGAGAGTTAATTTACTCTCCCTCTCAACCACCAAGTCACTAACCTTTGACTTTCTCCTAAAGGCTTGGCATGCATATTGAACCTCAAGAGAACACATGTTCTTGACCTGTGCACCGATCTGTTTCACTGATCCGAAATTGATCAAGGATCTAGAAAAAAGTATAAACTTCAAAGTTAATGGATTCAGGTGGAAGTAGTGTCATTGCATAGAGCTCGCAGAAATGACTCCAACGCAACTTGAACAGGTGCATTTGGACTCCGGATGAATAAGCAACTACTTGTGGAAGTTTGTGATGAAACAATGTTTTACTGCTTAACACATGGTAGAAGCACAGGTTCATCTTAGTGGCAGATCTCCAGCTTCATTACAGTGGTAATGTCTTTAGTTTGGTTGCAAAGTGAAATAATGGATTGAATGGATTAAAAGATAATTATACATGGTGATAATACATTAAAATGTCATTTTTAAAAACAAAAAAAACCAGATATTAAAATATGACATTAGATTCATTCCTTAGCATAAAATATATGGTGGTGGATTAATATGTTTCAAAACATATATTATAAGCATGGGTTATAAACATATATTACAAACCATGTTAACGTAATTAAAGTTTCATAACATATATGTTGAAAATAAATGAGCGGAATTAAAAAAAAAACAAAACCTATGTTGAACATTATTAACGTTTACATTATAATGAAAAGCATGGTGGACTTTAATATTAAACCATGTGTACATGACAACACCACCACGGAGTTGGGAGCATTCCGAAACCACCGTATGGTTATAATGTTATATGCCATGGTTCTGTCATCATAGCTTTCCGCCGGTATGGTTATAATGTTATATGCCATGGTTCTGTCATCATAGCTTTCCGTCGGAGTTGATGTTGGTATCACCGCTCTTGCCACGTGATCCATTGATTCCATCATGATCGCTATCGTGATCGCTGAGAATTGCAGTTCAACGACAAGCCACAGGGCTATGTTATATGCGGGTTGTTTCCACTGAAACATTAAAACCCAATGTATATGTTAAAAATTGTATGCGGTGGGTTTGTTGGAATAAGGTTAGGGTGAGATTAATATGGAGCGATAAGGGTTAATGATTTTTTTATTTGTCGATGCGTTTCGAACCAACTAGTGTGGTTATGTAGGGATATTTTTGGTTACCAAAATATTATATATATGGTAATGTTATGCCATGTAAAAAGATGAGAGTTGTGACATTTTATACAACAAAGAAGAACTTTTGTGTAGCTTTGGAGATTTGGAGGCATAATTTTGTAGGTTTATTCCGAGAGTTGTAGGGGTTTTTTTTTAGCGCCGTCAGTTGCGTCGGATTTCTAAGGTTGAGCGAAACACAATTGGACTAGCCAGGGATCTTGTTGATGTAACTTTGATGTATTTGTTGGGCTTTGAATTTCTAATATAAAGGCCTCCCCATTGAAGACTGGGCCCAGAGATGTAGGCTTTGAGATAGCCGAACTCCGTTATCAATCTCTTGCGACACTTTTCTTCTCATGGTTTGTTGTTCTAATTTGCTACAATGTTATTATTCAGTTCTGCATGCTTATGTATTTAATGGTGTTTTTAAATCATGCATTAACACTTTCTAATAATGAAAAAGCACAATTTCAATTAAAGATCTTTTTGGGGATCATTCACCTGTCCCGTGGTGATGTGTCTAAGGAAAACCTTTCCCTTACTAAAAACCACATCATAGCCATGATCTTCCAATACCGCGACTGAAACAAGATTCTTCTTTAGTCCTAGAACATACATCACATCTGTGATCCTGAGAGGGGAGCTACACTCCCTCTGAAAGGTAACCATATCGATCTTGATAGCTCTATACCTCTCATCATCTCCAAACTCTATGCTCCGCATGAGGTATTTCTCCTCAAAATCACTAAAGAGATCTCTATTCCCTGTCATATGGAATGAGGCACCGCTATCAAGATACCACACGCCTCCCATGGCAGTGCCGACCATGCATGCAATGAGAGAGAAATCAAGTTTGAATTGTGAAGCTAGAGCTTCACTTGCTGCCGCTACTGTCGGCTCCTTCTTGCTTTCTTTCTTTTGTGGGTAGTTCTTGGCATATTTCCTATGCTTGTGACAATGAAAACACTTGACTTTTGTCAAGTCCATCTTCTTTCCTCCCTCTTCGCCTTGGGACTTCTTTCCCTTGGCCCACTTTTCCTTACTCACTAAGGCACAATCCTCTTCCACTTCCTTGGAAGAGGTCCCATCTCTAGTGCTCCCCCTGATCTCGTCTTGCATCAAATCTGACCACATTCATTCCCAATCTGGAAGCTTCCCCTGACCATTGACAGAGTCTTGATAACTATGCCAACTCTTTAGGAGTCCAAGAAGAGCAAGGCTCACCATATCTTCCTCTGTCCTGCCGTCACAAAATTTTCTGGAAAAAGAGCAGATTTTAAATCAGTAATATCTCCCTCATCTGAACTCCGATTTGGCCAAATAATATTTATATTTTTTATATTTATTTATTTATTTATTTTTTTAATTTGGGTATTTTTGCACTGCAAATCCATATCTTCTTTTTGTTTCTAAAAATTTTGCACAAAATGTTTCATATCTTCTCTTCAAACTCGTGTCCTAAAAAAATCTTGCTCTGATACCATGTAGAAAATCTTGTAGATTCACAAACTAATGCAATTTTCTAAAGCAAGAAACAAGAATCTACTTCTAATCTTTACAATAGAAGCACATAAAGGTTGAGAAAAACAATAATCGACAAGAGGAAGAACATCAATGGCACATAACACAATAAGTATCCAGGGAAAGCCACAACTCAAAACCCCACTATTTGTATTGCATTAATCAGAAATCCAATATGATAATACAATGCTTTTTATTACAAGAGCAATCCCAATGCTCAGTAAAATCAATTTCCAACTCACAAGCAAGATCAAGCCAAATCCAGGCCTCTTATCTTCTCTCCAAGCCTCCTACTTCCTTGCGCCCTTGCTCAAAGAATTCAGATGAATACAATATGCTATGATCAACCTTGAGCTTAACCTAAAGAAGTATTTCCTATCCTCCACTTGATGACTTCATTTGGACAATACTTAGCCAAATTTCCAAGCCACGAAGCTTCCAATTCTTCGCACAATTACTGAGAGAATTAACCCATATTTAAAGGGAAACTCCTCATCCATAACTATGCAATCCAAACTAGGTACAGTTCCTGATTGCATGCACCATTTGTACAACTTAGAAAATTATACAACAAATAATACATTGTCCCTGCAATCTAGTCTCAATTGGGTCTTTCTTTGAATTGACATGCATGATTTTCTGATGGGTGAATATTCAGTTAATTGGAGTAGCACTAATTGAGTGCACTAATGGATCAACTAGCTGTTAACTCACTATTAGTTCCTCAAACAGTTTGGAACTAATTTAACTGGACTTAACTCAGTAAACTGAGTTAACTAATTACAACTCATACTTAACATATCTTGGACCCCTATAATATAGGAATAACATATACATGACTTCAGAAAGACTTCCAATTCGAAATTCCTAAGTTAACTAAGTCAACTCACTCTAGTTAACTATTACAAGTTGCTACGAGAATAAAATTCGATTTTAATTCTCATTTTAATTCAAGGAAAAATTAAATTGGAATTTCTGGATTCTAGTTTTATCATTTCTTGTTGCTATTTTCAATATCTCTTCCTCAGTGGTACTATTACCTCTCACTTAGAGGCTCACTTTTCTCCCCCTTTTGCAGTAAGAGAACCTTGACATAGTTACATTATGCACTCAACATGCACACTTACCTTGTTGTTTGAAGATACCAATGTAAGACTCTCGTGTTGATAGCAAGAGCCAAGGCAGATCTCTAAGTATATGGCAACCGGGCCTTTATACCAGATTGGATTCCTACACCAAATGGGGTGAGGTCTAGTTGTGACTTCATATCGGGGAAATCCCCTTGGTTGACAGATTTCCAGCACTGTCAACAAAATGGCGTTGAAGGAATGGTAAATGACAGGCTATGCCCATAGAGTCTTGTTTGAATCTCTTATTTTAAAATGGGTCCTCCTAAAATCATAATCCAGGGATGTTTTTCTAAAAAACCTAACTATACCACCCTTGTGGAAGTTATTCATGACCTATCCGAGTTGAATTTCTATGGTGAGGGTGAACCGTATTTTCATGTGCATGTGCTTAAAGCTATGACTCTTTGCCATCGTCACCAAATAAAGTTTGAAGATGTCTAGGCTATATTCCTCCCCTCACTTTCAAAGGTCGTGTTGAACATTGGTGTCATATATTACCCATTTCTTTTATCGATTCATTCAGTCAGCTTGTCGAGATGATGATGCAATATTTCAATAAGTATATCCTCTAGGATGTCTGTGAAAAAATCTTCCATTTAAGAATGGAGCCTCATGAATCAGTTGAGGACTTTGTTGATTGATTCCTTCACCTTTGTTGTGAAACTTCTGAGAAAATTTCGAACTTGGACTTCTTGAGACAAGAGTTTAAATGCTTGGTTCATGTTTCCCAATACGGTGAACCTCTTGATTTCCCTTCTTCCCCAACTCTTGCGGATCATGAGGAACCTCAGATTACAGAGGAGGAGCCCACCACACCATTTGTTCCTTGTCCTCCTCATTTTCCAGTCCCGATGTGGGTGCCCCCTTGTGGTGATCATCATGCTGAGAAATTTCTGCATCAAGTCTCCAAACCATCTTCTCATCCATCTCCCGCTTCAATGGAGGAAATTCCAGAATCGATCAGGAAGCCTACAACGAAGACTCTCTCCTCCATTTTCTCAAGAGGAAATCACTGTTCATAACTCAAGTCTCAAATTTGATTTGCATTTTTACCATCCTCTATCATCTACAAGTCGTGACTTCTTGTACCATGACTCGCTTGATCAATCCACTTCACCAACCAGTTGTTCGCATTCTCTTGATTCTCAAGCTGCTGGCTCAAATTGCGATCAGATGCAAGACAATCACATTATGCAAGCGGAGGAGTAGAAAGGTCAGGACACTATCAATCTTGCCTCTTTGTTTCAAAATTGTCTGCATCAAAGTAATGAGCTTCCATTCTGAATGATTCTCAATCTACCAATCTTGGTGGAACATCTTGTACAATCAATTCTTTCAATCAATCCCCAACCTTGGGCAGTAGTCATCCCAATGATGATAAAGCCATGACTGTATGCCGTGACAAATGCCCAACAACAACATGTGATCTTCCGATTTCTCATAAAGATTCTAATTCAGATCTAGAATACGCTTCGGTCAAAGAAGACTTCCATATTGAAACTTCCTCTTCACCTCAATTTCCCTTGCATCCTACCATTTGCAATGCATCTTCATGTTTTGGAGACACTCCATGTTCTCTTGCTTCTTCACTCGATGAGTTATCTCCTCAATTGACACAAGGCTGTGATTTTGTCCATGATAAAATTGAAAACATTATAATCACACAGGACTCTTCCCACCTCTCGTCATCTCTCATTTTGCATGAAGACAACTCATAAAATCATCTTTCTCATACGAGCTCATCAATTCATTTATCTTTGGATGTACCATCAGAAGGGCCTCTTCAATTGAGAAATATCATTATTGTTGAAACATGTGACAAAGATGGCTACCATCCAGAGAGAATTTTTCAAATTAGCAGCAACAGACACCCTCAAGCCATGCATGATCTGGTTCAAGCTTCAAAGAGTGATTTTTCAATTCTAGAAAGTTTCGGGACCTTCCAGGGAGTTAAGGCTCTTCAATGTCTGTTGATGGTTATGAAAGGACTTCGCGACTCTGGTAAGCCACCCGAACCAAATCAGATCTAGTTTACCATGCAAAATCTCTCTATCTGCATGGATGCACTCGATGAATTCATGTGTAAAATATGTTTGGTATTCCGAGTGTGATCTCTCAAATTTTCAAAATTTCACTTATGATCGAATTCAGGAATCTGTTACAATGCTGCTGTCTTCATGCAAATTTCTCATGTCAAACTTGGGTTGAGGATGCTCATATCTCATGAAGTCATGGAATTATGAAGTTGATCATCTCAAAGATTATCTTTGCCTGTAGTCATACTTATCAAATTTCCCCCTTCATGGTCATCTCCTCGGTCTTCTTGTGAATCTTGTACTGCAAATCATTTGCTCATCACACCAAAAATCTCCATGGGTGATGATGAATGCACAAGCTGCCACATGAATAAATTTCCTCCCCATTCACCATACCTTAACTGGTTTCACGCATTCACAGTGCTAGCATCCTTTTTAATTCTTGTGATGACTATGATTCTTACGCATTTGGTCACCAGTTGCAGGAAGGTGGTCCGTCATATCTAGCTCATAACGAACTTGGTTCAATTGTTCAGAGCATTCACAAGATTGTTCACATGGGTGTTTCTTTGTTCATTGCAAACTGGGAATATGATGTCTCAACTACCTCATTTGATTATTTCTCTATCTTGGGTGACTGTCATTCAACTTATCATTTTCCCATCATCACATTTAATGACAGTTGCTTCACACTCTCTAATATTCATTCCTTAACATATCTCTCTTCAGATTTCCATCAAGAAGGTGAGGCACTTCAACCTTCGCTAATGGTTATCAGGTCCTCACTGTCTTGGCATGACCATCGAGGATGATCAAATATATTTTTATTTACGAGATTCCCATCGTGATCCTACTTCTTGAATTGAAAAATCATTTTTTCAAAGATCATGAGGCTTTCCAAGTAGCCATTATGACTTTTGCGATCCAATCACTGAATGGCTGGAACAATATTACTTGGCAAAATCTATTGCAAGAAATAAGTTTCAATCCTTCCTCACGCTTGCTAAGAAGCTCAGTGCAGATGAGGACACACTCACAAGAGGCTTCCCAAGTTTGTTGAAAAGTTGTATCCATCAAATAGGTAAGCATGTGGATTGGGTAAAAGTAGTGGTTGTGACACATCTTTCTACCCACAGGCAAGACCTTCCTTCCCGTGTGCAAGTTTTTCCAGTTTTTGTCTTTTTTGTTTCACATCACCTTTTATCCATTTTAATCATTCATATCTTTGCAGATGCAGGTTGGGAACGACTATGGTGGCTTCACTAGAAATTTCATTACACGTAACCCCAACTGTCTAGCTGTTAGGATAGGAGTAGGATTAGTTGCATCTTAGTTTTCCTTTCCTTACACTCATCTTTTACTCGTCCTCAGTGGTTCATCCTAGTTTTCTGATTCTGGTTTTACATCATGTTTTATTTAATCATTTTTTTCTCTTATCTTTCTATTTTTGTTCCTAGTTCTGTCTTCTTTCTTTTTTCTTTGTTTCCATTTGTTTTTGCTACGTGAATAAGTTTTGTGCCTGGACCTGCGTCTTGACTTCTGAATGTGCATGCGATTGAAGTTCAAAGAGTCTTGTGACACTGCAACCCTTGGCTAGTCCCGTGTCCATATTTTTTGTGTCTGGTTGTAACTTTTAGCTATTGGAGTCTTGAAGCAAAATATGATTCATCCATAAGGAGAGCTTTGGTCCAACCATGAACTTGTTTCCAGTCTGGGAACCTCATGCTTGTACTCAGTTTTCTGCTTTGGTTTTTTTAAGCTTATCCAACTAGTAAAAATGGAGAGGGGGAAATTATAAACGAGAAAAACTAAATCAGAGGTCTTTATATTCTTCTCTGAAGGAAAAACCTCTCCTACCTTTAATAAGTTGGGATCCCTCTTCCGCCCAAAAAATAAATAAGTGGCTATGCACAATTCTCTTTAAAAAATAACAAAGGTGAAAGAAGAGAAATGCTTCCTACACAGAGAGGTGAAGCAAGAAACTCCATCGGGGTACTATCCAAGTTTGTTAACTGTGGAGAAATGCTTGTGTTCCTGTGTGACTCCACCAGGGTACTGTCTAGGCCTACTAGTAGTGGAGCAACACGAGAGATGAAAAAATATACTCTGAAAATCCTAAGCTTGTGAGCTAAACTACCCTTCCCAATTCGAAGCACTATGATCTGGCTAAATCTTATGTTGTGTACAACTAATATGGTACAAAGGGGACCATGTCTGCCCATGGGGTAAGTGGAGAAGCAAAATTAATCTGCATGATGAATCAATACTCCATGGTGGACCAATGCCTTGCACTAAAACGAACCAAGACAAAGAATTTGAAATTCAACCAGTGTGTTGCCAAGTGTTGTAGTGGTTGCAACACCCTCCAACATTTTGGCTTATACTCAAATTTCAGAGCCTACTGTGGATCTGGTGATCGATCATTCCTTAGTCACTTATTGGTAATATGATGATCTCAAGCTCCCCTCTTCGATAAGATTCGGTCATGCTTTTATCTTTATATAGTACATGTCATCTTTAGGCATGAGGATTATTGCCTATCATGCAAAGGGAAGTTTTTATTGCTTCAAGGGTAAAGTTTTATGAGAACGGGTTGTCCTCACCACATAGACATGTTTTGCAATCATTTCATGAAATCTTGCATAAGTGTCTCTTTTATCCTCTTAAAGTCTATCATCGGAGCCGCACTTCTCGTAAGTTGCCACAAAGGTTGTTGCATTAAGCGAAGTATGTGTTATATGTTTTGGATGATCTATGTTGTATCACTAAGTGTTCAAGTGTGTGATCGTAGTCAAGTTCTATCACTATTCGCATTAGTTCCACTGATCCCACACTTAGCCAAATTTTGGAGTTTCCTTAGCAACCTAGCCTCATCCATCTTTCCTCAACTATGCACTTTGCATGTTCAACCCGTAAGATTTTCTCTTGCTTGTTGGAACTGCGCAATGTGTAGAGAGCCCAGCCTCCCTTAGCATTCAAAATTGCACAGTGGTTTCCTCCAATGTCCTTCGCTTAGTGTATTTTTTTCCCTCAGCTACCCAGTCTACCTTGCATCCTAAAACTGCACATTTTCGTCCCTCAGCTGCCCAGTTTGCCTCGCATCCTGAAACTACGTATATGTGTCCTCCCAGGGTCTCATCTCGCAGAAGTCACTGCCCACTGAAACTGCGAAATTGTGTCTCTCATGGGCCATGAAAAAGGATGACATGCTAGATGACTCTCAAGGAGCTTAGGAGAAAGATAAGTAGACCAAGGAAGTAAGATAGAAGATTGAGACCGCATGATGACTCCATCTGACGCATAACCCTTTGGAGGGTAGGTATGGAAAAAAAAGCACATCTTTGGAAATACACCTCTTATTGTAGCTTCAAGGACTGCTTATCATTGTCATTTCATTCTATCTTCAATAACATGCATGGTTGCAAGCATTGAAAGTCATTCCATGTGTTTCATCTACATGTCTTGCTCACTTTCACTTGTTGGATCCATTGTCGTCTTTTGACATGTTTGTTTGTTATGTCATGTTGCGAACTGATTTGGTGAGCTTGAAGTTTGGTCTTTGTTTATACAAGTTGTCTTAACTATGTAAACACCTATCACACTCACACACAAAGTTGTAAGCACTGTCGCACAAGTGTCGTCATGTTCGTCCAAAGGTCTATCCCAAGTGTCACACTTGTTGCTTTTAACTCTAGATAGTCTCACATAGGGCAATGCTTTGTCTTGTTTTCCTGGTGGTCTATGTTGTCATGTTGTCAAAGTATGCTAAGTGTGTGATCACAATTTCGAGTCCTCACAAATTCACTTGCCTCCCACACTTAGCCATTTTCTTGAAAATCCTTCTCGCTGAACAACTCCACTTCATCGGACCCCGACTGAGCTGCACTGTGCAGTATCAACCCTTAGTGATGCTACTCTGCCCCTTGGAACTACACAATTTTTGAGGTTTTCCCCCAAGATAGTTGCACTATGCAATCTTAGAGGTGAGAAAATTTCCTTCCTTCCCAAAATTGGTAGAAACTGCCTCAAATCCTGACCCGAACTGCACAGTTCGAAAGATCAATCATCAGGCCTCCTCTCTACTTGCTGGAACTCTGTAATGTGCAAAGACCTGAGCCTGCACTACTCCCAAAATTTGTGCAAAGGTGTCCTCCCAACGACCTCCCTAAGCCGGGACTCACCGCTCCGAGAAACTGCACAAAACTATCCTCTCTAGTCCCTCTGCTGCCTTGTCTTGTCTTCCCTCAGAAAATTGTGTAGAGGTGCTCCTCAAGTTCCCACCTTGCAACTTCCACTAGTGACCTCAAATTTGCAATCCTACCTCCCACTGGCCTTTGTTCAGTTTTCCATGACAGTGAATACTGTGCCTCAGAGTTCCTCATCTTATCCTAAGCTACACTTTGTGTAGTATCAGTGACTAGTCTCCCTCCATGTCACCTGGAACTGCGTTGTGTGCAGTTACTAGGCCCTCTTTCCAACTTGTCATTTGTCCCAGGTGTAGAAATTTCCCACTGTAGATCACCTGGTAATGCAATGTACTAAAGCAAAACACTTGATCTACTTCTATCAAAATTGAGCGGAAGCATAATCGAACATGAGAAACATCAAGCATGAACATATATAACTGAGAATGAGAAGTAATCAACCATAACACAAAAGATATATCACTGGGGAAAGCACCAGCCTAAAACCCCAACTCAGTGTTATCATACAAGTGGAAATCTTTTTCAAGTTACAAAAAGAATTAGCTCTTAAGCTATCTTGATCTCTTTGCAATCAAACAATACAACTCACAGACTCAATAGACATAGAATATATCTTCCTCAAGCTCTCCAAGACTCCTATTTCCTTGCGCAGTTTTGATTGTGGTCCAATGATATCACATGTGTGAATTGGCCTCATCACACTCACTGTAACCTTAGGTCCAACTGCACAATCCATAAGGAATAATATTCTTTTTTCATGCAAGGAATCTTCACCAAGGAATATCCTAGCAACTGATAGTACACTGTCCCTCCATCTGATCTCAACTGGGTCTCTGACTGAACTAACATGCATGAGTTATCCATGAGTGGATACTCAGTTATTTGAAATACAATAGTTACATGCATGCAAGCATTAACTAACTAAACTCTCATTGATTTAAGAAATTGTTAAATTAATCTAACTAGACTTGACTAAGTTAAAATAAGTCAACTGATTACAACTCAATATTACAACTCATCCTTATCTCTTTAACTGAAGGTTAAATTCCTCAATTAATGGAGAAATTGTTGCATGTGCTCACATAGACTTCAAGATTGATTTTCCTTAACTAATTAACTCAAGATGAATTAATTAATTAATTTTCAAACTGTTGTTGATATCAAATTCGAATTTTAATTCCTATGTTTAGTCCAGGGACTGACTAAACTAAGAAGGGATCTCGAAATGTTATTTTTAGAAAAGCTATTTTTAGCACTTTCACTTTTCACCCATTGTAGCTAAGACCTCAAATGGCTGAACTGCAATTTATAGCCCGGCTATTTATATCAGTGCTATTTTTAGCAATTTCTATTTTTAGCATTTATTGTTGCACACTTTTCAACACTCCCTCTCAAAAAGAAAGGGCTTATCAGTAACCCCAATCCTATCTCTATGGAACTCAAACTTGCATTTTGACAATGCCTTTGTCAAAATATCTGCATCCTACTCCTCGGTCGAAACATACTGCAACATCATGATCCTCTTGACCACACAGTCCTATAGATGATGGTAACAAATATCTATATGCTTGGACCTGTCATGAAACACTGGATTCTTAGAGAGTTTTATGCAACTTTGATTAGCACAGTATATCACTGTAGGATCCATCATCTGACCAAACAATCCCACTAGAATCTTCCCCATCCAAATGGCCTCACATGCTACCTGACTCGTAGCCATGTATTCAGCCTCTACTAAGCTAAGTGCAACTGATCTCTGTTTCCTACTATACCAAGAAATTGCAGCTGAACCAAGGTTGAATATTCCTCTAGAAGTGCTCTTTCGGTCTGATGGACTACCAGCCCAATTCGCATCCGTGAAGCCTTGTAGCTTCACTCCCTTTGTCCGTCTGTACCATAATCCGTACTGTGTAGTGCCTCTGAGATATCTCAGCACATGCTTTGCTTCCTTCCAAAACAGCTTGGTAGGTTGAACCATAGCTTGACTCAGCTGGTTCACCACAAAGCATAAGTCGGGTTGTGTGTTCACCAGATACATGAGTGAACCCACTAGCTTCCGATAAATAGTAGCAGCTACTACCTCACTTGAAGTAGCATCCTCTTTCCTCCAGTTCCCAGCTAGAGGAGTCTGCATGGGCTTGCACTTGTCCATGTGAAAGCGCCTGAGTATCTCATTGGCATACTTTCCTTGAGACACAAATACTTCCCCATCTTTCTGCCACACTTCCATGCCTAGAAAGTAGTGCATGAGGCCCATGTCCTTCATCTCGAACTCTCTTGCAAGGTCCTCGTTGCAAGACTATATCAGTTGCTCATTACCTATCAAAATCAAATCATCGACATAACGTACAATAATCAAGGGCTTACCATCTACCATGATGTGGTATAGGTTCGCATCTGCTTCACTCTTGGTGAAGCCCAACCTGGTGAAATAGCTGTCGATCCTAGTATACCAAGCATGGGGTGCTTGCTTTAGCCCATACAGTGCTTGCTTGAGTCGGCAAACATGCGACTCGCAATCGAAGGTCTCAAATCCTTCGGGCTGCTCAATGTATACCTCTTCCTCAATCTTCCCATTGAGGAACATCGTCTTCACATCCATCTGATGGATCTTCCAACCCATCTGAGATGATAGAGCTAGCATCGATCTGATAGATGAGTACCTTGCTATGGGAGCAAAGGTCTCATCGTATTTTATCCCCTCAACTTGTGATAAACCTTGGGCAACAAACCTTGCCTTGTGTTTCTAAACACTGCCATTAGCTTCTTGCTTTAACTTGTAAAGCCATATGGAACTAACCACTGACTTGTCCCCAGTTCTAGGGACAACATCCCACACACTATTCCGCATGATAGAATCATACTCTTCTACCATTACATCAACCCAGACTAGTTGCTGCACTACCTCCTGAAAAGAAGAAGGTTCGGTCACTACAAACTCCCCAACCAGGGCCATGTAGCTAGTGTATCTCTCGGGAGATCTCCTCTGTCTGCGCTGAGAGGATGGCTACCCCACATTCTCTCTCGCATCCTGCATCAATCTGTCAGCTTCCCGTGAGTGTTTCTGCCCGTCTCTGGAAGACTCTGCAACAGTGGTGGTCTCCACTACTGAATCCTTTGCATGTGGTTGATCCACATCATCAAGAGGCTCCTCCTCCTTTGGAACTAAAATTTCCTCATCACCATGCAACTTGAGCCCCCTCTCAAGTGACACTTGCATGGCTCTCTGCTCGTCGAACTTCAGATCCTTGCGCACTATGGTCCTCTGACTGGCAGGCAGAAACACACAATAGTTGTGGGGTGTATCTGTGTACCCCACAAGTATCCCCAACTTAGCTGTTGGGTCTAGCTTCTTCCAAGCATCTTTGGTCACATGACAGAAAACTGGTGATCCAAAGATACGGAAGTGACTCACATCTGGTCACTTCCCCGAAAAATCCTCCATAGGTGTCTTCATCCCCAAAACACGATGAGGACTTCTATTCTGAAGGTACACGGTTGTATTACATGCCTCAACCCACAGATGAAGTGGTAGGCTTTGGTCATGCAACATTGCTCAGGTTACTCCCACAATAGATCTGTTCTTCCTTTCGGCCACCCCATTTTGTTGTGGGTTATGAGGTGTCGTCAGTTCCCGTTTAATTCCTTCTGCAACACAGAAGTCTTTAAAATGCTGGGAAACATACTCTCCACCATTGTCACTACGCAAGGCTTTTACTTTCTTCCCAGATTCTTTCTCTGTCGAGGCTTTAAACTCACAAAACCTCAAGAAGGTCTGATCCTTCTTTTGCATAAAGTAGATCCAACATCTACGAGAAAAATCATTAATGAAAATAACATAGTACCTTTGTTTAGCGGTGGAGGCTATAGAGAATGGTCCACATACATCTAAGTGAACTCGCTCCAGGATTGCTCCAACTCTACTATCCCAATCCTGAAAGGAAGCTTTCGCATACTTACCTAGGGTGCATCCTTTGCATGTGTCTGTTTGCTCCAATTTTCCCTTGGGTAAGCCGGTAGAAATTTGATGCACGATCTTGAAGGCTCTATGATGCAAGTGGCTCAATCTCCTATGCCATAGCTCACCAACATCTTGGATTTGCACCACCTCTGCTTTGGAACTCAGTGCAACACAGTCATCTACCTCTAGCTTGTAGAGATTCTTTACTCAAATCCCTATTCGCTTGGTTTTTCCGGTTTCGATATGCCTCAGGAACACTTTTCCTTTACTAAAGACTACATCATAGCCTTTATCTTCTAGCATAGCAACAAACACAAGATTATTTTTCAAACCTGGTACATATTTAACAACAAATAGGGTGAGACGAGCACCATGTTCCCTATGAAACACAATTGTACCTTCACCTGAGACATAATATTTTCCATCATTGCCCATCTCGATCCACATCTGGAGATCCTTCTCCTCCAATGTACTGAAAAGATTATTGTCACTTGAGATGTGGATAGAAGCTCCACTGTCCAGGTACCAAACACATCCCACCATGGATGAAACCATGCATGTGATAAGCGAGAAATCTAGCTTAAATTGTGAATCTAGTGCATCAACACTAGATCCCTTTGAGGAACCCTTCTTGGATTTCTTCTGTGGACAATTCATAGCATAATGGCCCACTTCATGACAATGAAAACATTGCACCTTCGACTTGTCAACCTTCTTCCCACCATGAGAAGATTTGGATTGGGACGCCTTCCCTTTCCCTTTCTTAGCTTTACTCACTAAAGCTATATTTTCTTCATCATCCTGTTTTGATGAAGATCCATCCCTAGTGCTCCACCTTATCCCCTCCTGCATTAGTGTTGAGCGATGGAAAAGGTATGTATTTACCATTTATTTCTTTATATTTTCCTTTGAATCATAACTCCTTTACATTCTAAGATGGTAATATGTTAAAGAATTATGATAGAATTAAGGAGATTTGTGATTGATACAAAATAACTAATTATTGTCTTTTTCTATACAGAATGTGAAGGAAATAGAAAATCACTATTCAGGAGGAAAAGAAAAAGCAGAAGCAACTGCTGTTCCTTCGACAGGAAACCGTATCCAGACAAGGAGATCAAGATCGGAGTGCATGGTCCAGGAAAAGGAAGAGAAAATGTGGCATCAGCGTAAGAAGACAAAACGATAAACTGGAGATCAAAGATATAGCGAATCCCTCAGGATCCTTTGATCTTGAGGGATCGCTGCTTCAAGACTTATCTGTACTCTTGATACTTTCGCTTGGCCATTATAAAAAGGGATAGCACTTGTAGCCCAGGGGAGATTATTATCAACTTGTAGAACTTACTGTTGTAATCTCAACTTTTAACATCGACTCTCTTTGAAGAGCAATAGCTGTAAACCTTTTCGTATATGATTAATATATAACTCAGTTGTTGTTCCATTATCTAATCCTAGAGTAAACTCAACAGTGCTTCATTGGTGGCTAAGGGCCCAGCCCTGGTGGATCCACTTGCTTCTTGTATCACTATTTTACAATTACAGTCATGTGTGGTTTGATTTCCTTTGCATTTCCTTAACTCGCTTTATACGGTAATCTTCTGTTTCTGAACATTTCACTGAATTGCTCTGTTATATCAAAATCGTAATTGGATAGCAAGATTATTATTCACAACTTAAAACGTCATGTTGTTTATTCTGAAACAATATTGCGCTATCTAATTCGGATTCTGCTGTTCATTTACAGTTGCGATTGTTGTTCATTTAACTACAGTTCACTTATATTTAAGTACGGTTCACTTACAATTGCGATAGTTGTTCATTTAACTACTAGTCAAGTATAACTGCAATTGTCATTCCTTTATACCTATGTTAATGTCCATTATGCTAGGCTAAGATTACTGATTCAATTTAGTTTACAATCGCTGTGTGTTTCCACTTAATTAGCTTTACTGTTCCGTTATATTTTAGATTACTGTTCAATTCATTTAGAGTAAAGCTTTGCTATTCAATTCATTTCTGTTAGATTAAGCTTTACTATCCAGGTTTCCAGTAGACTTAGTTGCTATTTCTTTTCTGCAAATATTTGCTTTCACCTTTTAATTGATAGTGCAAAAAGTCTGCTTTAGTAAGCATTTCCAATTGAATTACCATTTCCAGTTATTTGCTCTAGATTGGATTGAAAGATCAATAACTGTAAAGAACATTGACTATCGCTGTCTAAGTTCTCAGATTGGAGATCTTGTTTATGGTTGATTTCATTTATATCAGTTGACAGAGGAAAGAGTTATCACTACTGAATCCTTGATTGATAAATTGTTGTAGTTTACTGAATGAATGATTTAAGTTTCAGATCATTTCTTTTAATTACAAGTAGATTCTATTACCAGCATCCATTTACTCTTGTATTTAGCACTGTGCTGCAAACTAGAAGACATTACCCTTTAATCAAGTGATCACCTCAGACTGATTACACTCTTGAGATAAAAAATCATACCTGGATTGATAATTAGTGTAGGATAAATAGGGGTTAAAAAGACACCTTTTATCACTCAACATTTTGGTGCCGTTACCGGGGAGAGTGTAGCCATTTATTTTTATGAAGAGTAGTGTGCATTTGATAAGTCCCTGCTAGGAGAGAGTTGGGTTTTAAAAACGAAAGGTAAGAACCTGCGTACGGAGCATGTAACAACCCTGCTCCCCCGCCCGCTTTCTTGCAGATTTGTTGATTATTTTGGGTAGAAATAAGTATTTGATTTGTGTGCATGACTAAGCAGAAAAAGCTTGAAAAGAATCCAAAACCACTACCCAAACATGATAAAGCTAAGGGACCGTGACCCTTGGCCGATCGACCTTTATAGATGATATCATTAAAAAAGCAGAATCTTAGCCATCCGTAGGTCCTAGAAAAGTTGCTTCTAGACAACCTACCAGCTCCCTTCAAGCCACAGAATCACCATTTGTAGACATTGTTGAGTTGCATAGCCAGATAGAGGAGCAAGATTTTCAAGAAATTGAGAATTCTAGCCCAAAATCATTACAAGAAGGGGAACCTTAGTAATATTTTTTAAGGAGGATGAGGAACAGGGGAAACAGAAGAACCAAGATCTCCTCTTGGAATAGTTCAGCCACTAAGCAGCCTAGATAAGGGAAGTGCTATCAAAATCATCCAGAACAAAGTTAAAGAACTTGAAGAGCTAAGATCTCCCCAGATATTAGTTCAGTAAGGAACTCTCATCATCCCAGACCAAGGAAGTGTTATTAAGGCCATTCTTACTCCTTCTAGTCAGCCTAGGAATAACTCCCTAGAAATCCTAGAAGGATATTGGCACATATTTGATCAAATGGCCCAGAACCAGCAAACACCTCAAACCTCCACACTGCAATATCCCATTGTAGATACTACAGTTAATGCACCTATGAAGGCCATTCCTCTCCAGCATATTCCTACATTCCATGGCCTAACATCAGAAGATCTAGATGCATTTCTATTTGAATTCGATGTATTATGCTGGGGGTATGACTATACCACCAATCCCTAAAAGCTAAAATTATTTCCCTTCACATTAAAAGGAGTAGCTTTATGATGGTTGATGGGGTTAGGTGGAGGTGTTATAAATGACTGGGATAAAATGAAAGGTGCTTTTCTAAAGAAATATCAGGATTATTGCAGGTCCAGAGAATTAAAGGATGAAATATTTCAAATGACATCCAGACCTAATGAAACATTGGAGGAATATGTAGAATGCTTCCAATACAATCTTCAGAGATCTCCTTATGCATCTTTGCCCTTACCTAACAATGTGTTAAAAACTACATTAATTAAAGGGATGAAGGAACAATGGGTTGAAACATTAAACATTATGGGAAAATGTGACATATATCAAGAAATTTTTGCTGACATTATTGATTTATGTATCAGGAGTTCGAGAGGCAGTACAAGGCTAAAACTGACAGAACATGACATAATCACAAGGGACAACAAGATCTCCGGTGGAGGTGTAACCCGCACAGAAATTTGGAATCTACTGGAAGACTTTAAAACCGATATTCTAGGGACTCTGACAACACAACTCGACATTATGCAGGCGAAACAAAAGCAAATAGAACCAGAGCAAAACTTAGCAATATTCTTCCCTAGATGCAAAAAGAAACACAACCATAAAGAGTGCCCACTAGATGCAGTTCATGTCTCGCTATTTGCACAAAAGACTACTCAACAGAGAACTACCCCTCACTCCCGGGTTTGAAAGGAGTGTACAAAGAAGCGGAAGAAGAATTAGAACTAGTGTACCTACTCAATTAGCACCATCAATGACAGCCATGACAACTAGGTATGCCCTCCGATCCATCTTCTTCTTTCCAACTTCCGCAATATCATGCTCAACAATATAATACAATGTGGAAAAATCAACCACCCTTTCCAAGCTGGTCACAATAACCATTTCCTTCATCACCATGGCCAAATCAAACAAGCCAAACTAATTGGCCAAACTTTCTCTACTCTCCACCATGTTGGCAAAACAATGCATATCCAACACAATGGTCCCCTTCCACTTTGCAGAGTCAAGCCTGGCACTCAAACTGGAAAAGACCAATGAATCAACCAGCTGGAACCATCCCTCTCCCTCAACCCACACTGCCAACGCCATAGACACTACAACAAAGTCCCCAGTCCAACTTAAGACCGCAACTCCCAGCCCAATCCAACTCGAATCCTAATAATAGACTGGTTCAATCTGTTCAAATAATCAAAACACCAGAACTAGAAACCGACGTAAGGGAGTGCAACGACCTTCAATTAAGGTCTGGGCACATAATAGAAACTGAGGGAGATAAAAATGCTCAAGTTGAAAATTGGTTACCTATAGAACAACCACTACAAGAAGAGGATGTGGTCAGACAACAAACTCATGACTAAGCAACCACATCTTCTCCCCCATTCCTAGAATGATTAATCATATCGTGCCCTATAGAACATCCTGATTTTGATCTTCTGGGGGAATTAAGAAATTTGTGTATAAAGATCCAACTCCTCTAGGCAATCCAAGATATCCCAATCTACGCAAAAACCATCAAGGAATTGTGTATAAAGAAACCAAAGAGGAGAATAAAAACTAACCCAACCGTCCAAGTAGTTGACACCCTATCTGACTTACTATCAGGAAGAGAGGCACCCATAAAATATGAGGACCCAGGGAATCCTATAGTTATGGTGCAAATCAATGGAAAAACCTTTTCAAATGCCCTATTTGATTTAGGGGCTGCAATTAATATTTTAACAACCACCACTTGTCAAAAACTTGGAATTACATCAGTGGAACCAACCACCACCTTATTGGAACTAGCTGACCGATTGGTAATTAGGCCAGAAGGTACACTATACAATGTAATGGTATATGTAGATTCATAGGAATACCCTACCGACATTCTGATAATCAACCCCAAAAAACGACTCGATTGACACCCTTTAATCTTAGGTAGACCTTGGCTAGCAACTGCTGATGCTTACATTGGCTACTGACAAGGTAGCATGACCATAGCAAGAGGGAGTAATATCAAGAATTTGGCCTTGTACCCTCCATCCCAGCCAAGTTTAACAATCATCAAAAAAAAGAAACAACTCGTATCATACTTGACTGAAAACATTAGATCACCATTAACCACAGAAGATGCCTTCGAGTTTAAAGACCAAACATAGGATGACATCACTAACAGTTTCATTAATCAACCAGAAACCAGATCCCATTTCCAATGTCACATGATAGAGGCAGCATTTGAAAATGAATTAGAAGAAGATCCCCTCAAAGACACCCATGTTCAATCAATACCTACTACCTCTGTTTCAAACAACAAAAATATAGAGATTCAGCGAGGAAAAACCTTGAACATTAACAAAAACCTGACTTCTGAACAAGAAGAAAAGTTGGTCCAACTACTGAGAAAATACAAGGAAGCTTTTGCATGGGGCTATCAAGACATGAAAGGAATTGATCCCCAGCTGTGTACACACCACATTTATACAGAAAAGGATGCTAGACTGATTCGCCAACCCCAACGGAGACTCAACCCTCATCTTAATGATATTGTGAAACCTGAATTACAAAAACTTTTGGATGTAAAATTTATTTACCCCATATCTGACAGCAAGTGGATTTCTCCACTAGTAGTGGTGCTAAAGAAGAATGGAAAGTGGAGGATTTGTGTAGACTATAGAGAATTAAATAAAGAAACCCAAAAAGACCACTTTCCCCTTCCATTCATTGATCAGGTATTAGACACATTAGCAGGAAAGAAATTCATTCCTTTATTGGATGGCTTCAGTGGATACAATCAGATTTAGATTGCCCCTGAAGACTAGGATAAAACTACTTTTACTTGTACTTGGGGAAAATTTGCTTACAGAGTCCTACCCTTTGGCCTATGCAATGCCCCTGCCACATTTCAGAGGGCCATCCTCAACATCTTTTCAGATTCAATAAATGAAGGGCTCGAAGTATATATGGATGATTTCACACCATACGGAGATGATTTTGAGCTAGCACTAGACACATTGGAAAAGGTGCCGCAACGATGTATCGCCACCAGGATCTTCTTGAGCCATGAAAAGTTCCATATGATGATGACCGAAGGGCTCATCCTAGATCATTATATCTCAGCAGCTGGAATACAGGTAGATCTAGCCAAAATTCAAATAATTTTGTTAATACATACTCCTACCACACAGACTGAGGTACACAGTGTTCTAGGATTTTCTGGTTATTATAGGAGATTCATAGAGCATTTTTCTCAAATAGCTACACTTCTATACGCACTGACAGGGAATATTGATTTTATTTGGACAGATAAATGCGACCGTGCTTTTGAGGATCTGAAAAAACTTGTGTCAACAGCCCTAGTGCTCAGAGGCCCAAATTGGGATCTGCCATTTCAAATTTCATCGGATGCTCTGAACACAGCTATTGGAGTAGTCCTTGGACAGGAAGAAGACAAAAAACCATATGCAATCTATTATATTAGCAATAATTTATTTACTACTGAACTAAACTACACAGTAACCGAAAAAGAGTTTTTAGCTGTAATACATGCTATAAATAAATTTAGGCATTATATCACTAGATATCCTGTTGTTTTATATACAGATCACTCTGCCATAAAATATTTAGCAAATAAACCTGTTACAAACGGTAGAGTAACAAGATGGTTGATTTTATTGCAGAAATTTGACATCACAATAAAAGATTGACTTGGCAAAGTGAGTCCTGTAGCTGATTTTCTCTCATGAATGCCGAAGCCAACGGATGTAGCAACAGTCGAAGATCAATTCCCAGATGAATGTTTGTTTGCTGTTACTATCAAGACACGCTGGTATGCTAATGTTACAAATTATTTAGCAGTAGGCAAATTACCAAAGCATCTAACCCCCAATGAACGAAAACAGATTGTGCAACGTAGTACCCAATTTTCTTGGATTGGGGGCTACCTATTTCATATAGGGCCAGATATGCACATCAGAAGATGCGTACAAGAAGATGAAATATTTGACATTCTAAAAGATTGTCATTATAGACCGTGTGGTGGACATTTTGCAGATCGCAGGACTGGTCATAAGGTTTTGCAAACAGGTTATTACTGGCCCACAATCTTTAAGGACGCTAAGAAATTTTTTCAAGCCTATGACAGTTGCCAAAGAGCAGGATGCCCTGGATAGTCCGACGAAATGCCTTTAAACCCATAGTTAGTAATTGAACCATTTGAGTGTTGGGCACTCGATTTTTTTGGTTCGATCAACCCATCATCAAATCAGAAAACATATATTCTAGTAGCAATAGAGTATGTTACCAAATGGGTTGAAGCATAGGCACTTCCAAGAGCTACAGAGGACTCTGTGATTCATTTCCTGTTCCAAATATTTATGCGATATGGCCTCCAGAGGGACATAATCATGGATGGAGGGCCACAGTTTGTAGGTAATAAAATCGCTGCAACATTAAAAAATTATCACATTCAGCACAAAATTACCACTATGTATTACCCACAAGAAAATGGCCAAGTAGAGAGCACGAATAAGGTGATAGAGGAAATACTTACAAAACTAGTTGCATCGCACAAACATGATTGGGCTTCAAGATTTCCAAAGCCTTGTGGGCATACCGAACAACATGGAGAAACACCACCGACTATTCACCATATCAGCTAGTATTTGGAAAAGAACCCATCTTTCCAATAGAGTTTAAAATACAAACATTAAGAACAGCACAGGAGATCAGTCTGAATTTAAATGAGGCCCAGACTAACAGACTACAACAAATCAATGAGCTAGATGAAATTAGGCTCTCGACCCTTCAACATACTGCATTAATTCAACAACAGAGAGAAAAATGGCACGACGCCTTGATCAAAAAATGAAATCTTCCATAAAGGAGATTGGGCACTCCTATACGATTCCAAGTTTCAGGATTTCCTAGGAAGACTCCAGACACGATGGTTTGGACCTTATTAGATACAGAAAGTGCATGACAATGGCACCATTACATTGATTACCATTGATGGAGCTGGACATTCGTTCAAAGCAAACGGTCATCGAGTGCGACTTTGCCATAAACACTCACTCGAGAATTCTTTTACTAGCAATTACGGGAAGATTCCACTATGCAGATTCTTGCTGAGGAAGATAACCCCTCCTCAACAGAAGTTCACTAAATAACTCTTTTGTTTTTGAATTTTGTATATAACTCTTTTTCTTTGAATTTTTCCTGTATAAACTGTTTTTGTGTACAGATTGTTACTGCTGTGCCACTTAAGGAACAACAATCTTGCGTGCCTATATTTTTCGTGTTGTTCCTCTTAAGGAACAACTGCTCTTCCTTCTAAGGAATAGTAGCCATTCCTCTTAAGGAACAACAATTTTTAGCACTTACATTTGTTTGTCGTTCCTTTTAAAGGAATAGCTGTCGTTCCTTCCCAAAGGAACAACAATGGTTTCTCTTTAAAGAACAACACTTCTGCGTACTTTACAATTTTTGTTGTTCCTTCGAAGGAACAACATTTCTGCACTTTTGTTTTGGCTGTTCCTTTTAAAGGAACAACTGCTGTTCCTTTCAAAGGAACAACATTTTTGCGTGTTTGTTTTTGTTGTTCCTTTTAAAGGAACATATGTTGTTCCTTTCAAAGGAACATCTGTTGTTCCTTTCAAAGGAACAACGTTTCTGCATGTTTGTTTTTTTTGTTGTTCCTTTCAAAGGAACAACACTTCTACGTGCTTATTTTTGCTATTCCTTTTAAAGGAACAACTAAAGGAACAACACTTCCATGTGATTGTTTTTTCTATTCCTCTCAGAGGAACAACACTTCTGCCCGATTATCTTTGCTGTTCCCCTTAAAGGAACAACACTTCTGTGTGATTGTTTTTGCTGTTCCTTTTAAAGGAACAACACTTTTGCCAATTATTTTTGTTGTTCCTCTTAAAGGAATAGCACTTCTGCCTGATTTTTTTTGCTGTTCCTCTTAAAGGAACATCACTTCTGCCCAATTGTTTTTGCTGTTCCTCTCAAAGGAACAACACTTCCGCCAAGTTGTTTTTGCTGTTCCTCTTAAAGGGACAGCACTTCCGCTAGATTGTTTTTTTGTTCCTTTTAAAGGAACAACCCTCCTTCGCATTTTTACTTTTTGCTGTTCCTTCCAAAGGAACAACAGTTTCGATTTCGGATGATCTTAGGTTGTTCCGCCAAAGGATCGGTATTTTATTTCGCGTTTGCTTTATTTGTTGTTCCTCTTAAGGAACAACAGTTTCGAGTGTATCCTTTTCTTTTGTTTGTTGTTCCTCTTAAAGGAACCATGGTTTTTGCATGCAGATGTTCTTTTTGCTATCCCTCTTAAGGAACAACAGCTGTTCCATCTAAGGAACAACACTTTTTGAGTGCATTTTTTGTGTGTGTGCGTGTTTCTTAAAGAACATCATTTAGAGGATTTTTGTGAATGATGGTTCATTGTTCATGATCCCTTTAAGGCATAGGTATACATTTATGCAAGAACACCAAAGCTAGAGGATACTGAAATCAACAAACCAAAGAAAAATTGTTATCTTTAGAGAAATCGCTTTGTATCAATAAGAAAAAAAGAGGAAAGGACACAACTATTTATATCACTTTGCTGTATTTATTTTCGCTAAACCTAATTTGATTGATTATTTTTATCATGTTGGTTATTCCTTAATTCTCATAATTCTCTTTGATCATTATTATTGAATAAGAATAAGGGCATATTTTCCTCTATTGAGATGTTCAGACTTCTTCCACCATCCCTACTCTTAAGGAGTGTTGAGCCATCCTCTGTATATAAATAGGAAAGTGCTATATAAAAGAAAAGAAAAAGAAAAAAAAGAGAAAATATATATCTATATGATTACTAACATGATTTGCTAGATGAAGGATAGGGGGTCTCATCAAGAGTCAGCCTACCATGATCATAAGGAAGCAGTGAAGTGGCATTCCCACTATGGCCACCACACCAGGGAGATGATCCAAGAGGCATATTAGAAAGAAAAAAATTCCTTGGAACAGGAGGTCTTATCACGAGCCGGCCTGTCCACCTTTCACTCCTTCTTGGTGAATCGCATTGTGGTTCATCTAGTTACCAAGCTAGTACAATGGCCTCCATTCTGACATCACACAATACTTTCCTAGGCATACATAAAGGATTATGGTTCCAAGGGTGAAAAAGGCAACTTTGTCAAGGTTATGAACACCTGTGGGCAACAGAGCTTTGTTGATGGTATTGAAGTCATACTTTTCATACATCAATAGTCATTATAAACCCTTTTCTTATATTTTATCTTGATTTCAAATGATATTATGTTATATAACCCTTTCGAACCTCTTACACATGAAATATCGTTTAAAAATCAATCATAATGGTTAAAGTGGATAATGACTGTATAAGTGTTTTTACTTACGTCAGCTGTCCTCTCCCTTATTTTCGCATCATTTCATAACATTTCCATATCTATTCGCGATCTTCATCATAAGCCTCAATTTCAGTAAATCACTACTTTTTGTAATCATTTCATGGATATATACGCCATTCCTTTCTTTTAACTGTATGACTGCAGTCCCACATGCTACTCCTTCATTTGTCGGTCGATGACGACCTATCATATTTCAGGGGGGCGCGGGTGATCTCCAGAATACACCGGCATATGTGTCAACTCCCTATTTGGAGGTACTATGACTCCATCAGAACTCGAAAATAGCAAGTTTAATGGCATTGATATTTCCCAATATGCACGGCTTGCTATTCCATTGTAATTTCTATGTTTTTTCTCTGTAAAAATTAACAATGTGCTAAGTTTGAACAAAATGGGAGGCAGATCAATACGCAGCGAACCACAGGTGTTAATAATCTTCAACGCTACACACAAAATTCTAGTGAGAGCAGGGTGGATTTCCTACCTTAACCGACTACATTAGTCTCATGAAATGGTGGCCATCGAATTTCTGCAGAATTTGCAGGAAAATTGTTCCATGATGAGGGGGAGGCAAATAATAGTAACAGATGCGGTAATTGCTGAAGTATTGGGACTACCAACTATTGGACCAATATGGACCCAGAGAAAGGTGAGACTTCAGGAGGCTATAGCTATGTTTTGTGACAAAGGACAAAACCTTACCATCAAAGGAAAAGGACTCCTGCCTGCAACCCTGGGAGAACCTTGGGCAGAATTAGCTAGAATAGTGCAAAGCTACATCACATGCGATGGGAGAAAGGATGTGGTAAGACCATGCCATCTCAAATTATTAGCAGTATTAAGACAAAAATGTGTTGTAAATTTTCCCACATACTTAAATTTTTTATTGCATGATGCTGCTCGGAGCATAAGGAAATTTCGTCATACAGAGACGGTAGTAAGTCATCATGGCTTAATTCGACTAATAATCAGTTATAGTCTTGCTTAGTAGCAGATTAGTTGGGAATAATTGGTATTCTCAATAGATGGGGGATAGGCCTTAACATCCCCAAAAAGAAAAAGAACCACTAGCACATCAATTAGACCGCAGAAACGCAGACAGTCTGCCAGATTGGGGAGAAACGGGGGAATGATGGGAAGTCTCCAAGATAATAGTAGCCAACCCTTAGAGATATATGGCTCAGAGGATGAGCAACCCCCACAAATCAAAGGAGGGGAAAACATGGAAGAAGAATTGGAAGAAGAATTGGAGGAAGAAACTAAGCACTCGGATGAGGGAGAAAGGGAAGAAGCAGAATCTTCCACAACCTCCAGCGCAAGTCCACTACGAAATATACTACAGGAAGATGAATTGGCCCAAATTTTGGCCAATCTGGGTGAGTACATTCAACCTCAGAGCCCGCTCAACCTCAATATTGAGGCAAGGAAATCACAGGAACACTCTACTCACAATAAGAGTGCATCTGAAGAAATGAATGATGAGGAAGAAGTAGAAGCAAAAGCCACCCGGGAAATAGCATATCAAACTAGGGCTACCTCCATTGAGAAATCTAATCAGGAGGACGAGAACACTAAAAAAGTATTCCAAATAGAAAATGTGGAAATAAGCCAGGGTGGGGGCACAGTCCTTGAAGAACAAAACCTAGCTGAACAACCAAGTCCACTCAAAGAATCAGCTGTTCCTCTCAAGAAAAATAAGAAGAAGACAAATGAAATCAAGAAGTTGTGAAAGGAACAACAAAGGCTACTAAATATAGTAAAACAACTCAGACAACAGATAAGGGTCCTAAAAATGGGGAAAATCTAAAAAATAACCCCAAGAACAAAGGATGTAGCCACCCAGACGAAACCCCATAAAATAAAGGCCAAGGGGACTCAAACCAAGCCCATATCCATTAGGGACAACAAGGAACAGCATGTGGCTATTACAAACATAGAGGCCCAAACAAAAGACACACTAGTCTGTAATAAGGACATCCAGACAGAGGCATTGTCCTCTAGCATCACGACCAACTGGACAGTTCATGACAAAGAAACACAGACTGAGGAAACCAGATGTTGCAATAAGAAGATCCAGATAGATCTTCAACCTAAAAGTATTTTGACGAACAATGAACCTAGGGTAGTAAGACTCCAAGAGGATCTAGCACAAGCTCGGCAGACTATAGAAAAGCTCACAGAAGAAACTATTCCTCAGGAGAAATATCAAAATTTATAGTAGCAAGTAAAGAACATCAATGCATTAGAGAGCGAGGCCTTCGATAGATGTCAGAGGGCGGAGGAAAATGTTAAAAAGGAACCAATAGACTAGACACAGTCATGAGTCAAATGGATACTCTCTGTTCTCTATATACAAATGTTCTAGCATGTAGGTCCCCTGCCAAAAATTATGCTTTGTTTTTATTAGAAAGATATTTTCAGTTAAAAATTAACGTTGTTAAGGTAGGGAAGCCTATAGAATTAAAAACTGTTGATGATTTCATTAACTGCTATAAACACTATGGAGTAAAAGTTCAACGATTACTCTGTGAGTTTTATTTGCATAACTTTATATTGGAGGAGGAAATGGAAATGAATCCAAGTCCCTTTGTGGGTGATGTCCAGTTTCAAGCATTCATTTCATTTGTTGTTAACCAGTTAAAGTGGCTCAAGGCTTATAACACCTTTCATAGACAAGAAAACGGGTTAGACCTTAGGGTAAGGAGTGAACCAAAAAAACCCATTACAACTATGGGATAAGCATAGAAGCTTAATGAGAAAGAAGGGTGTGATTCAGACATTGGGACCCATTCATAGAGCAGTTGTCCAGCAATGGGTAGAATACTTCCTATCCATCAAAGACCTTACCATAGCAGCAACTAAAATCCAATGGAAGACTTCCAATCGGAATGTTCAGGATAGAGAGCCATTCAATTACGAAAATTTTAAGTTAGCTGCTGGTCGCCTGGTTACCTATAGTAACCTCATCTTGAGAGAAGGCCCATATTGGCTAGGTTGTAGGTTTCGAAGTCCAATTATCTGGTATCCTACAGCAGGGTATAAGGCCCTATATGAATTTCCTGAAGGGCAGACAGGGTGCATTTTTGAAGTTTTATCTGCACATCATGGTTTTAGACCACTTCATGAAAATCACTTTCTAGCCTATTCCCTAATTGCCTCGCATGTAAATTACATGGTTTTCATGAGGGCATGAAAAAGGGTAAGCAGGGGGGTGTGTTGAGCGATGGAAAAGGTATGTATTTACCATTTATTTCTTTATCTTTTCCTTTGAATCATAACTCCTTTACATTCTAAGATGGTAATATGTTAAAGAATTATGATAGAATTAAGGAGATTTGTGATTGATACAAAATAACTAATTATTGTCTTTTTCTATACAGAAAGTGAAGGAAATAGAAAATCACTATTCAGGAGGAAAAGAAAAAGCAGAAGCAACTACTGTCCCTTCGACAGGAAGCCGTATCTGGACAAGGAGATCAAGATTGGAGCGCATGGTCCAAGAACAGGAAGAGAAAACGTGGCATCAGCGCAAGAAGACAAAATGATAAACTGGAGATCAAAGATATAGTGAATCCCTCAGGATCGTTTGATCCCTAGGGATTGCTGCTTCAAGACTTATCTATACTCTTGATACTTCTGCCTGGCCATTATAAAAAGGGACAGCGCTTGCAGCCCAGGGGAGATTATTATCAATTTGTAGAACTTACTATTGTAATCTCAAATTTTATCATCGACTCTCTTTGAAGAGCGATAGTTGTAAACCTTGCTGTATATGATTAATATATAACTAAGTTTCTATTCCATTATCTGATCCTGGAGTAAACTCAACGGTGCTTCACTGGTGGCTAAGGGCCCGACCCTAGTGGATCCACTTGCTTCTTGTATCACTATTTTACAATTACAATCATGTGTGGTTTAATTTCCTTTGCATTTACTTAACTCTCTTTATACGGTAATCTTCTGTTTCTGAACATTTAACTAAATTGCTTTGTTATATCGAAATCGTAATTGGATAGCAAGATTATTATTCATAACTTAAAATGTCATGCTGTTTATTCTAAAACAATATTGCACTGTCTAATTCAGATTCTGTTGTTGATTTATAATTGCGATTGTTGTTCATTTAACTACGGTTCACTTACAATTGCGATTGCTGTTCATTTAACTAACGTTCAATTATAACTGCATTTGTCGTTCCTTTATCCCTGTGGTTAATGTCCATTAGCTAGGCTAAGATTACTGATTCAATTTAGTTTACAGTCGTTGTGTATTTCTAGTTAATTAGCTTTATTGTTCCATTATATTTTAGATTGTTGTTCAATCCATTTAGAGTAAAGCTTTGCTATTCAATTCATTTCTGTTAGATTAAGCTTTACTGTTCAGGTTTCCAACAAACTTAGTCACTGTTTCTTTTCTGCAAAGATTTTCTTTCACCTTTTAATTGATAGTGCAACAAGTGTGTTTTAGTAAGCATTTCCAATTGAATTACCATTTCCAGTTGTTTGCTCTAGAGTGGTTTGAAAGATCAATAGCTATAAAGAACATTGGCTATTGTTGTCTAAGTTCTCAGATTGGAGATCCTGTTTATGGTTAATTTCATTTATATCAGTTGATAGAGGAAAGAGTTATCACTATTGCATCCTTGACTGATAAATTGTTTTAGTTTACTGAATGAATGATTTAAGTTTCAAAGCATTTCTTTTAATTACAAGTAGATTCTATTACCAGCATTTGTTTACTCTTGTATTTAGCATTCTACTGCAAACTCTTTAATCAGGTGATCGCCTCAGACTGAGTACACTTTTGAGATAAAAAATCATACCTAGATTGATAATTAATGTAAGATAAATAGGGGTTAAAAAGACACCTTTTATCACTCAACAATTAGGTCTGACCAAAGTCGTTCCCAATCTGGCAGTTTCTCTCTTCCATCAACTGAGTCCTGGTAGATATACCGGCTCTTTGGAAGATAGAGGAGTGCTAGACTCAACATGTCATCATCAGCAGTCACGACCCCTACACTTACAAGCTCATCCCTGCAGGTGGTGAGATTTTGCATGAACGTAGAGATTGTGTCACCCTTTTCGCACTTGATCTTGCGAAGTTTGTCCTTCAACGCCAACTTTCTTTGAGCGCTGCTATTCTTATAAATATCTTTCAATTTTTTCCACATTGAAAATGGAGTCTCCTTCCCATGGAGGCTCGAGACAATGTGATCTTGAACTTCCTCCGAGAGGACTCTCCTTGCTCTAGCCACAACCTTTTTCCATTCTGCCAGTTGAGTAGCATCAGTCGGCTTCTGGACTTCTTGATCAATGAAGTCCTTAAGGCTCTTATCTTCCAATACTACCTCCAAGCGATCCTTCCAGGCTATATAATTCGAACTGCCATCAAGTGCATATTTGAGTCTTAAACCACTGAACGCCATCGATGAAATAGATGTGATAAGAACTCAATTAAATATTCAGAACCAAACTTCAAACTTCTCCTGCTTGTATACTATTCTTCCTTGATCACTTTTGCTCTGATACCATGTAGAAATTTCCCACTGTAGATCACTTGGTAATGCAATGTACTAAAGAAAAACACTTGATCTACTTCTACAACAATTGACCAGAAGCTTAATTGAACATGAGCAACATCAAGCATGAACAAATATAAATGAGAATGACAAGTAATCAACCATAACACAGAAGATATATCACTGGGGAAAGCACCAGCCTAAAACCCCAACTCTGTATTATCATACAAGTGGAAATCTTGTTCAAGTTACAAAAGGAATAATCTCTCAAGCTATCCTGCTCTCTCTGCAATCAAACAATACAACTCACATACTCAATAGACATAGAATATATCTTCCTCAAGCCCTCCAAGCCTCCTATTTCCTTGCACAGTTTTGATTGGTGTCCAATGATATCACATGTGTGAATTGGCCTCATCACACTCACTGTAACCTCAGGTCCAATTGCGCAATCCATAAGGAATAATATTCCTTCTACATGCAAGAAATATTCACCAAGGAATATCCTAGCAACTGATAGTACACTGTCCCTCCATCTGATCTCAACTGGGTCTCTGATTGAACTGACATGCATGAGTTATCCATGAGTGAATACTCAGTTATCTGAAATACAGTAGTTACATTTGTGCAAGCATTAACTAATTGAACTCATTAATTTAACAAACTGTTAAATTAATCTGACTGGACTTGACTAAGTTAAACTAAGTCAACTGATTACAACTAAATATTACAACTCATCCTTATCTCTTTAACTGAAGGTTAAATTCCTCAATTAATGGAGAAACTATTGCATGTGCTCACATAAACTTCAAGTTTGATTTTCCTTAACTAATTAACTCAAGATGAATTAATTAATTATTTTTCAAACTGCTATTGATATCAAATTCGAATTTTACTTCCTATGTTTAGTCCAGGGATTGACTAAACTAAGAAGGGATCCCAAAATGCTATTTTTAGGAAAGCTATTTTTAGCACTTTCACTTTTGACCCATTGTAGCTAAGACCTCCAATGGTTGAACTGCTATTTATAGCCCAGATATTTATATCAGTGCTATTTTTAGCAATTTCTATTTTTAGCATTCTTGTTGCACCCTTTTCAACACCAGGCTCGGTCCATGAAAAATAATGCATCATCTTTGACTAGGAGGTTTTGGATTTGATGTTGTCCTGTCATGAGTGAATTGCAGGAGTAGGTACATTGATAGATCATGGCGAGATGAAGAACAGGATGAAGAAGAAGCAAACATGCTAGAAGATGGTCATTCCCACCATAGCTGGCCAGTCCATGTTAGTAATGTCACGTGAAGTTGCGTCATGAGTTGTCAAGGCCCACCACTACTATGGGCCATATATGTTGTAACCGAATGTAATGTAAAGTGAAAGTCCAATGAATACACAATGAAGATGAAGAGTCATGTCAACTAAAAATTCATAGGAAGTTGAATGGTCATGAGGGTAGTACAAGAGTCACAAGGGGAAAACGTCACCCTTGGTTATATATACCCCTCCCATTTTATGAGCAAGGAATTTTCACCTTCGCTCGTCCCACGAAGCATAGAGATTTTTTAGTCAGTTCTTTGAGGAGCGAGGAGTGGCCACAATGTCCCACTATTGGGGCTAGTGATGTAGGACGTACATATGTGTCTTGGAAATTTTTCTTAATTCAAAAGCCTTTTCAGGCCAACACATTTTCATGCATGTTTTGTAGATGTTTGTAAGACTATTCTTTCGTCATTTGTAATTCATGTTCATTTCACATGTACTAAGATAGTTGAACTCTTTCGGTTATTTTATTACTTACCTTGTTGGGAATGTGTTGTATTGGTTATCACTATTATCTCATCCTTGTGGACTACTTTATAGGATATTTGAAATACCTTCCTCGCTTACTGGTTATAACGACCGTCACATCCGTTGTAGACTACTCCACTAGATGGTGGATGGGTCTTCCCTCATACTTTGGTTTTAACGACTATTGCGTCCACTATGGACTATTCCACTGGATGCTAGACAAACCATTCCTAGTTCACATGTGTCTCTTCCTTGGTGGTACTATTACCTCTCACTTAGAGGCTCACTTTTCTCCCCATTTTGTAGAAAGAGAACCTTGGCATGATTACGTTATGCACTCACTAGGCACACTTACATTGTTGTTTGAAGATACGAGCGTAACACTCTCATGTGATGACAGCTAGAGCCAAAGTAGATCTCTGAGGATATGGCAACTAGACCTTTATACTGGATGGGACTCCTACACCAAATAGTGTGAGGTTTAGTTGGGACTTCATATCAGGGAGATCCCCTTGGTTGACGGATTTTCCACACCGTCAACACAACCAAAGGCGGCCACAAGGCCCTACACCATATCAACAATGTATGCAAGGTATACACGATCCTCCTTCTTTCAATTCAAGTCATAATGCACCTATTTAGTCTTGGTATCCTCCAAACAACTCACCATGGTCCATGCTTTCACCTTGGTCCTACCCTCCTGTTGTAGCCTCTACAACACCACCCAAAATGTTTGGGCATATATAAATTTTTGGGGTACCCCTCTGCTTGTCTCAAGCCATTAAGGGATTCTCCAGTTATTGATTGGCTAATCCCCCCATGGTTTGTTCTTATGAGACCCTGTCAATGCAGTTGCACGTGCAATCGTGCAATATATATTGCATTCTTTTGTCATGTCTCATCTCACGCATCGACCCTCCCATTGCATTAGGGTTTTGGAGGTGTGGTGACTTTCCTAGGACTTTGGAGATTATCCCTATGTATTATGCAATTCAATTAGTGGTGGCACCATGCATGGGTAGACAAGACTCCAATCTAGCTTTCATTATGTTAACCATACTAAGGTTTGGGGCGAAACCCTAAATTGGCAACCCTGCAATCTCCACTAGTTGTAGTTCTAAAACCTGATATGCTCTAGGCAATGTGAGTCACCTTCCAATTGCGACTTGTGCCTGAAGGTGACTTGTAGTAAGTGAAAGGGACACATCCTACTCTCTCAATGGATGTGTTATCCTCACAGAAGGAGGGAAGCATTATTATTTAAGCTGGGGCATGTTAACATAAAACATATAAATATGAAGATGATAACTGCCCCTTGGTCAATGCATACACCAGATCGTGAATATCATGAAAGTGTCTTGAGTTGAATAGGAAAGGAAACAATGAATGCCATCTTCACCAACGATAAAGGGAAACTAGGCCATGCGATATAGATACCAGATTGGTATCATGAAGGTGGATTGTCATCGGTTATGTGGAGACCCAAGCCTATAATAGCTACAACATGGAGAACTCGACTTATGCATCAGGAGGCATTAATCACATTGACAGTGGCCCATTAGCTTAACTCTCTCATCCATCACTCAGCAGGAACAACAACTTGACATTGCCACCATGGTCAGTTAGTCCATGTCAGCAGTATCATGTCAATTTGTGTAATGAGTTGTTGAGGCCACACCACTACTATGGGCCATATATGTTGTAACGGAATGTAATGTAAAGTGAAAGTCCAGTGTACACACAATGAATATGAAGAGTCATGTCAGTTGAAATTTCATACGAAATTGAGCGGTCATGAGGGTAGTCCAAGATTCACAATGGGAAAGCACCATCCTTGGATATATATACCCCTCCCATTGTATGAGCAAGAAATTTTCACCTTGGCTCCTCCCACGAAGCATAGCGAGTTTTCATCCAATTCATTGAGGAGCGAGGAGTGGCCACAATGTCCCACTATTGGGACTAGTGATGTATGATGTACATATGTGTCTTGGAACTTTTGTTTAATTCAGAAGCATGTTCAAGCCAGCATGTTTTCATGCATATTTTGTAGATGTTTGGAAGACTATGCTTTCGGAATTTGTAATTCATGTTTGTTTCACATGTATTAAGATAGTTGAACTATTTCAGTTGTTTTAGTAATTACCTTGTTGGGAATGTGTTGTGTTGGTTATCACTGTTGTCTCATCCTTGTGGACTACTCCACAAGATATTAGACAAACCTTCCTCACTTATTGGTTATAATGATTGTAACATCTGTTGTGGACTACTCCACTGGATGGTGGATGGGTCTTCCCTTATAATTTGGTTTTAACGACTGTCGCGTCTGTTGTGGACTATTCCATTGGATGCTGGACATACCATTCCTAGTTTCATGTGCCTCTTCCTGGGTGGTACTATTACCTCTCACATAGAGGCTCCCTTTTCTCCCACTTTTGCAGTAAGAGAACCTTGACATAGTTACATTATGCACTCACTAGGTAGACTTACCTTGCTATTTGAAGATACCATCATAACACTCTCATGTGCTTACAACTAGAGCCAAGGTAGATCTCTTAGTATATGGAAACCAGGCTTTTATTCCAGATGGGACTCCTACACAAAACGGTGTGAGGTCTAGTTGGGACTTCATATTGGGGATATCCCTTTTCTTGAAGGATTTCCAGAGCCGTCAACACAACCAAAGGAGGCCACAAGGCCCTACACCATATCAATAAGGTATGCAAGGTATACATAATCCTCCTTATTTCAATTCAAGTGATAATGCATCTTTTTAGTCTTGGTATCCTCCAAACAACTCACCATGGTGCATGCCTTCACCTTGGTCCTACCCTCCTGTTGTAGCCACTACAACACCACCCAAAATTTTTGGGCATATCAAAAATTTTTGGGTCCCCCTCTACTTTCCAAAAGCCATTAATGGATGATCCAGTTGTTTGTTAGATAACCCCCCCATGGTTTATTCTAATGAGACCCAATCGATGCACTCACCCATGCAATTGTGTGATATATATTGCAATCTTTCGTCATGTCTCATCTCATGAATCAACCCTAACATTGCATTAGGGTTTTGGAGGTGTGGTGTTTTTCCCAGTACTTCGGAGATTATCCCTATGTAATATGCCTTTCAATTAGTGGTGGCAACATGCATCAGTAGACAAGACTCCAATCTAGATTCCATTATGTTAACCATACTAGGGTTTGGGGAGAAACCCTAAATTGGCAAAAGAATGATCCCCTTCCTATTTTAACCTAATTCACATACCTTTGGGGGTGCATTCTCATCGACGCTACTTAGAATCATGGTAAGAATCATTGTATGTCAGGATCCTCTAGGTTCATGATTGACTCCCCATCTCAACGTCTACATTGGGGTTTGTAAGAGTGTCATCTTTCCCACACATCTTTGAAGCCCCAGATTGACATAATCGACAATCCAACATTTCTTTGCATTAATCCCCACCCTCCAAATGCATGGTCATGAGTATTTCAAGAATCTTTCTCTAAGGGTGCTGTTGTGGGGAAAAGTATCCGACTCGGAATGACCCTATCCCGACTCTAAGGGTGATAGTTCCTTAGCAACAACTGAAAGTAAAGCTTTGATAGTTTTCCTTTATGAAAATACAGAGAAGGAAGAAAAGATTGACCAACCGATGTCTTTCGCTTTTGTCAATCCCGTCTTCTCTCTTTGCCTCTTGCTCCCAGCTCCTTGCTCTCTTGCCGGCCCAGCTCCTGCAAAAACGAGAGAAGGAAACTACAAGAAACATGTACTCATAACTGATGCATGGATTAGGATGAATCAAATATACAGATGAAAACAATACATCATTGCAATACAAGTATATAGGAGAACATCAAAAGCTTTATTGATAGAAGAAAAAGGTTCTGAGAAGGTTACAACCATAAATGGCTCCAATCCAGCAGCACCTCCCCAGCAGCAAGAAATCTCCTCTTCTCCTCTATAAAAGCAATCACCCAATAGCTCTAACTGTAAACCAACAGCACTTCCTTGCTTTGCGCAAAATTCCAGCCTCCCTAGACCTCACAGAAGAGCTCTATATATAGGGTAGAAGGAGAAAGGATGAGTCAGCTTGAGACTGACATAAAGCTGCCTTGTGTCCTCTCCCTCTTCAGTTAAACTTCAGTTCTTGAGTCCACTTGGAGATCCTTGCTTCCACATGGAGATCAAGTACCTCTTACTCATCACAGGGCGAATTCCTTGAACCAAGTGTCAGTTTGGAAGCTTCCTGGGCAATTGACACCTTGCAGAATGACTGTGCCACTTGGCCAATCTCGCCCAGCGCAGGTAGCCTTCATTAGAGTTGACTTTCAGCGCAGGTACAAGGAGGAGCAGTTGACATTCAGCGCAGATGCTCAGTGGAGCAGTTGACATGATCCAAAAATAGCCTGTTTTTGAGTGTTTTCAGGTGGAGAACTGATAGGAAGTGCTGTGGTTTGCTGACCTTGTTCCTCTAGGGGTAAGAACAACATGTTTAGGGACTGAGGATCCCTGTAATTATTGACATTTCATGCTCCATGCTGCGAGGCACAAAAATGTCTATAACAGGTGCATCATCACCTTGGGCATCATGAAACATCAAAGTCAACTACAATGAATGGACCCATGAGAGCACTTAAACTTTGAGTTGGTCTCCAAACTTAAGCATGCTTAACCAAACAATATATTTTGTAACATATTGGTTAACATATTGGTTTGGATAATTCATTGTTTATGCTCCTCAATTGAGTTGTTTTATTTATTCATTTTCTTCCATGTCTTCACATGAAAATATCAATATTTTAAGCTAACTTGTTTTCATTCCATCTTCTTTTCAGGAAACTAGTTGAAGGAGCCATATACATTAATCAATGCGATCAATGGCATTAAATAATCCCTCAACATGTCACCACTAAGATGATATGAATAATATGGTGGCTTTAATGTACCATATGTAACCCTTGTGTACTTCTTAGGGAGTTTAAGAGGGGAAGGGGCTTTGGATACAATGATGAAGACATACATTAAACTATGTTCTGAAATGAAACCATTTGGAAAGAAATTTTATACGAAGAAATAACACCTATATTTCAAGGCACATTATTTAATACATCATAGGCATTTGAATTAAATAAAAAACACATCCATGATGGAGTTGTTATTAAATACATAATGTTGATGAAAAGGAGGAGAAAGTAATATATTATATACGCAAGACCCTCAAGATGAGTTTTAAAGGTGTTCCCAGCTCATAAGAAATGATGCGACCACACAACAAAGGAAGGGGACTTTGGTGTTTTAACCATAATCAACAAGCGCATATAAGCCAGATAGTTGATGCATGTTACAACAACCATGTGTTAAATCAATCATGAAGAAATATCGAGAAAGAATGGATCTTTAGACAAAGTTTGGAAGAATGGAGTGCTTGGGATTATTGTAAACACAACATACAAAGCGGCCATGGAAATGAATGCGCGTATAAACTAATAAAGAAATTGAAAAATATAGAAATGGTATGTTACAATAAAAAAAGAATAAGATCCTTTTGATAATTCGTATTGATGGTAGCTCATTATAAAGAGCGTTTGAAACCACAAATAATAATTTTAAATAAGGCCATGGTTCTTTTAATGCAATACGATATAAAAGAAGGGCATTTTGCAAGGACTGCATATGTCAAGAAGATTCAAAGTGTCCACGGTAAGGGTGTACGTGGGATTGGCGTTAAATATCACTAACACTACTCTCATTCCACCAATGCAGCCCGTTAAGACGCACATCCTGTTGAGACCATATCGCATGGGGATGTGTCATGTATAGTTGATAAGCCATTCAACAAACCTACTAGTCTTGATTGTGTGACAACGCACCAAAGAAGGAACAATATTACAGTGCATTGGAGACTAAATACAAACTTAAACACTTGGAGCTAACTTGGTATTAGCTATTGGAAATATTGTTACTGGATATATTGACGGAAGAAGAAAAGGGCACAGTGAGGAGGAGATTCAGATTCACCCATGTAGAATAGAACTAGCTATAGTTGCTTCTTTATTGAACAGTGAGTGATGGGCTTCTAAAGTAGACATAAATTAAGTCCCATGCCTCTAAATTAAACCATAAATTAAGGCCTATGACCATACTTTAGTAGATTAAACCTCTCTTTCTGCATTAGATAATTTATTTTTAACTTTAATATATTCGTTAGGAAGGTTTATGAATAATTAGATATTTGTGCCTAATATTATTTATTTTTGTGGAATATTATAAGAATATTGGGCAGATTATGAAGATTTGGAGGAGGAGATAATTTAGGGACTTGTTCCCTACTATAGGAGGATCAATAATAAATAATAAATCAACAAGATATTATGGAATTATGGCACAGATTGTGGAACTCCAATGATTGAGAAAATCTAGGAATGTGTTCCACTAATCAAGGGACTAGATCCACTAATCAAGGGATTTTGGTGGGAAAAGATTCCTCCATTCATAGGGAATGATTCCTAATCATTTTGTATAAGTACCAAGTTGAATTTGCCTCTAGGGATAGATTTTCATTAATGTTCTTGTGGAGATAACTCATATTTTTGCAGCTCCATTGTATTTTCTTGTAGGGATGTAATCGTATTTGTTGGGAACAGGATCCCCTAAGGACAGTTTTGGGGCTAAAAGCCCATGTTTTGGGTCAATTTTGTAATAAAGTTGTAAAGTCTCCGCATTTTGTGGTCACAGAGCATGAAGGTGTCAAGAGTCATTAAGGGTTGTTTGCCCTTATTTTGTAAAGTGTAAAGTCGGTTGTAAAGATCCACCCATAGTACATGGACCATGGGATTGTATAAAAATGAGCTAAGTAAGTAAGCTCTAAGAAGTCTTAAGTCTAAAGAAAAGAATGAAGTGAAGAGTCTTGGTCGAGAAGTCTCAGTGTTTCAAGTCTTAGCATAGGTAGAGGCTCTGGAGCTAAGTGCACAAAGGCCTAAGGTGGAATTCCACAGCTAAGTGCGCGGACCCTTGTAGCTATGTGTGCAGGGTAGATAGAGTCTATAATAATATGAAGATATCAATAAAGAGAAGTATTCTGCAATTTTTTTGTATTTGTTTCCTGTTAATTCATCTGGTTATATTGTGTTTTGGGTTTATTTTACAAGCTTCATGTGATGTGCGAATATATGTGATTATATTGGTTAACTGAACGCAAGTAAGAATATCAGTCTATGCGGTGCTAACTGTGATTGTTTAGTAAGATAAGTAAAACACTTAAGATAACTTGGGAACCTATATAATTGATCCAGGAGGATCTCATCAAATCAGTTGCACAGGTTCATCGTCTATGTTCATTGTCGTCAACAACAATTCAGTCCAATGTCGTCAGCTTCGACAGTGTTGTTTATGATTTAGGGTTTTGATGGTGATGGTTTTGTATATGGTTGTCGACAAGTGTTCATTGATAGTTTCGCCAGGGTTGATCATTGACATGGGTGTGTCGTCCATTGTAGGGGTTCAATATGGTTTGTCATCATGTGATGTCGTCGCAAAAGTAGCTTTGTCGACGATATGTATTTGGGTAAATGTCACTTTGTGAGATTTAGTTGTAAAGGGGTTTTCTTATCTGATGTAAAGTCCTAATGACTAAAACCTAAACCTAATACAAAACCTAAACCTAGAACCTAAATGCAACATTCAAAAAATCTCATTAAAACCTAAAGCATTGAGCCATACCCTAGTCCTAAACCTAGCCCTAAAAGCTATTCTAAAACCATGTATCAAAACCCTAATGCAAACCTAAACATCTAAACCTAATAATAAGTCCTAATCCTAACCTATCGGACATGTTATATTCAAACTATGTGTTAAATCAACATAAAACTATGTTGTATAACCCTCGGCCTATTGCAAAACAATAAAACCATTACAAATTAAAACAACAGTCACATAACCATGGGCCTAAACTGTTCGGAGGTCATGAGACATGTGAACAGAGCCTAGATTGGCCGTCAGGTTAGCAATTGACCATCGGGGTATGTAAATAACCGCGTAGTTAACCGTGGGCCTTCACCATAGCGGAGTAACCATGACATGTGACAGAGTTCGCCCCAGAGTTTTATGTAACCATGTCGGAGGTTGTGAACGGTGGAAAACTGCTAGGTGTAACCGGAATCACCGGAGCACCGTCAGTCGTGAACATCGAGGCAAGCATGGAGGTGGTAGCCTGTGACTCATCACATGTAACCATCAGCCTCCTCCGCCCGGTCAACAAACCACCAACGGCTATGGTTTTATCCAAAGTCTTTTTGTGGGTTTTGTAATTTAAGTTTGTGCTATTTTAATACAAAGACCATGTAACCTCTTTATTAGGTGTCACAAGATGACTAGACCAAGACCAAACCACCCCTAGATTGCAACATGTTCATCCTAGATTCAGCCTGAGGAGGTTTGAATGCACCTGGTGGGTTTTAAAAGGAGGTTTTGTTCATTGAAGGGGATATTAGAGATTTTGGTTTTTGTATGCATATTTTGAAGGTTAGAGGCTGTTTTTGTTTTCAGTGTAACAGGAGCATCCGGAGTCAGAATTGGGAACCATGACAGATGTTGGAAAGTTGTTCAGAGAGCTATCCTTTGACAGTGACCAGAAGTGACTGCGTGCACATTCAGTTTGGTCAAATAAATTGACCTCTTTTGTTTCAATCCTAATAAAGTGATTGCCCATCTTCGAAGTAGACCCAGAGACGTAGTCCATCAGGGACGAACTCCGTAATCAACTTTGTTGTCTCGCATCGTTGTGTATTTTCTGTTTTCATTACTGTTTTGAATCTTATTCATGTTTTATCAGATGTTGTAAAGTCTTTCTACTCAAGGATTTCTCTCGATTTCTGCACTTTCAGTTAACAATCAATTCAATAATGGCTAATCAATTCTACATCAGTTTTAACATCTGACCATTTTAGATCATATAATTTGGTATCAGAGCAGGTTGCGTTTGTAGAATTTGCCATTGAATGTTATCTAGGTCAAAGTCGAAACGAGGAGAAGGAATCCTTGAGCAGATTGATCTAGAGATTGGAAAATGACGAGTTGTTCATAAGTCGACCATGACAGGATCTAATGCAGGTGAAAACACTGAAACTAAGATGAGTGATGAACAGTTTTAGCAAGCATTCTTGACTATGCAGCAGATGTTGGGAGAATTGTACGAAGATAAGAAGGTGAGAGATGCAGCTTCTTCTTCAAAGACATCAAAGAAGGAAAAAGGTAAAGTCAAGGCTGATAAATCAACTTCACCTCCATCATCACTATCATCCCCTTCTTCTTCTTCTTCCAATGCAGAATCTAAAATGGAAAAGAAACCAAATAAAACATCTCTTTTGAAACTTGATGTAAAATTTGAGTTACCTATTTATGATGGCGAAATGAATCCTGAAAAGCTAGATAACTGGATTAAGCAGTTAGAAGTGTATTGTCATATTCATAACATTTTTTATGATAAAATGAAAATTCAGTTAGCTACACTTAGAATGGGGGGAACAACTTTAATCTGGTGGGAAAGTAAAACTCAGATAGATGTCAAGTGGAAAGGAAAAGTCATCTCTTCATGGTCTAAGTTTTTAAAAGCTCTTAGGAAACAATTCTATCCTTTAGGATACATGTAGCAAGTTTTTATTGATTGGCAACATTTGAGGCAAGGTAAAGGGAAAAGTGTTCAAGAGTTTATTCAGGAGTTCAGAAAGAAAGAATTGACGCTTGGTATTTCATTATATACACATGAAACTTTTTTTAAATACATCGACAATTTACATTCATATTTGCAACATACATTATTGATGTTTAATCTTGATGATTTTGATGAAGTGTGTGTTTAGGCCATACATATTGAATCAGGTGGCAGACCTTTCAAGTTTTCATCGCAGTCATCCAAAGAGTTGGAAATCAAAGATTCCAATGACAGTAAGGGTAAGAACAATTTAAAGAGAAAGAAATCAGCGATAGCTCAGAAGGAGAAACCTAGTTGTTCTCATTGCCAGAGAATCAGTCATCATGAATCGAAGTGTTGGAAAATTCATCTAGAACTTAAGTCCAAAAAGTTCCTTAAGGAGAAGGATGAAAAGAAGGCAATTGCAGCAATCCAACAAGATCTAGGTTCAGATTCAGGTGATGAAAGGATGATAACTGCTATGGTTACGACAAGTAAAAATTATGACACTGGTTCAAGTTCAAATACTATTGCATCTTCATCAAACATAAATCCTTCAAATGAAGATAAAAGAGTTGAATTATTTAACATAAGGATAACTTATAAGCACACAAGGATAGATACAATGTTTGACTATGGATCACTTGCTAATATAATATCTGAATATTTAGTTAAAAGTTTGGGTTTGGAAACATGGAATTAGATGTGGTTGCAGTAGACATATGTGGAGTTGTCTTAAGAAGCCCTTATATTTATGATCGTGATGCAGTATTTTACAGGAGAGAACATAAATATCACCTTAAGAAAGATGGGGTTGAATATATTGTCAGGGCACATAAAAACAAAAATCACTTGAATTCAGTTAATGCTAATCAGATGAAGCGATTAATAAGTTAAAATAAAATATTTGTAATCATGTGTGTAAATGAACAACATAAGAATCAACATGATGTTTGTTCAAGTTGTGAGTCCCAGTTTAAAGATAGTTTGATCAAAGAGATAGAAACTATTCCAGTTCTATTTAAAGAAACCAAACATCTTACTCATAAGCAGGGAATACAACATGAATTACAATTGATGCCTAAAGTCTTTCTACTCAAGCAGTTCTCTCGATTTCCGCACTTTCAGTTAACAATCAATTCAACAATGACTAATCAATTCTACATTATTTTTAACTTCTAATCATTTCAGATCACTATACAATACGTTGTCATAGTAGCATGAAAGTACCTGAATCACAAGTTAAGGTTGTGCGAAGGTCAATTGTACACCTTTGCGGTGGTACTGAAGGGAGGGATAAAGGGCTAGACTGACACAACCCGAAAGCTTAGTGACCTACATGAAAGTATGAACAAAAGGTGTAAACTGACATCGCGACCATCTCAGGGTGCAGAAACTTGGTTCCAACATCCCCCCATACCGCTTCGGGCAAGACTTTGGTCCATACTCCATGGGCTAATGCTGAAAGGGCCAAAAATGTAGGGATTTATTTGGCTAACTAACGCTGAACCTGGGTCAGGCCCCACACAGCCAACAAATGGTTCCATTGCTGAGACTAGAATCTGCGTGAGAGATGTGTGATTTTGTATCACTAGAATCCAACTAAGAAAGAGATCGAAGACTAGTTGGATAGGAAGATCCACGAATTCACGGTGCAAGAGAACAAAAATCTATGGTTGACAAAGGAAAAGTGGCTGGACAGGTACTTATATACAGAAATCCATGAGATCTTTTTCTATTCCTTTCCAATTGATTTATACGAGTGGATTGCGAAGCTAGTGGATAGCCAAGGAAGGTGGAGACTTGACGATCCTATTGTTTAGACCCTGGAGTTAGTGTGGTGACTGGAAGCCTCTGAGGATAAGATCGCTTGTGTTGTCGATCATTGGCTTGATCGCATTATAGGAGGATTTGTGACTGAATTCATGGTCGATATCTCAGTTAGCTACAACGAGGTAGAGTGACACTTTTTCAAAGGTCCATGAGGTAAGTACTTGAAGTCTTTGAATACCTCGATTAAGATGTTATTGTGTGAAAAATGGGTTATGCAACTACCTTGATGTTTGGAGCTACGCGAAGTGGAAAGGCTTACAGAAATGAAGGAAGAAAGGGTCCTAAATATATCCCACTGATTTCACCTCCATTGGATGACAAAGAGGAAGTAGCGCAGGATTCTCCGCGAAGTGCAGTTCAGTTAATAAGACAGGGATTCTCGCGATTTCCACCTCCACCTACACCACCTCCAACTTCACCACCATCACCTACGACTTCACCCATACCACCACCACCTCCACCACAGTTCAACATGGAAAATTCAGTGAAGCTACCTTTGTTTAAAGGCTTGGGAAATGAGGACCCGGACCAGTTTTGGTTCATTGTGAAAGCTGTACGGGAAGATCAAGGCATTATAGATGATCACATGAAGAAGGAAACATTGGTTAGTGCTTTGTAGGATCGCACGCTAACCTGGTACATCAAGTAATCTAATGATAACCCAAATGCTGGGGTGGCAGACATCCAGACCACGCTGAATAAAGAATTCAGTAGGCCTAAATCCGAGGCACAGTTGATTGTGGGGTTCAAGGAAATTGTGATGAAACTAGGTGAGACACTTTGGGAATTGTATCAGAGGTTGAAGTGTAAGATCCACGAAGCTAATATGAACTTAACAGATGGACAACATCGTGAGTGGTTCGTGGCTTCACTCTTACCACACCTAGGGGTTGCATTGTCACAACAGAAGATTACAACCTAGGCAGAGGCCTTGGAGATTGCAATGAGACTGCATGAAATGCCGATGCAAGATCCAAATCTAGGGTTCAACAGATCCATGCGAAATTGCAAAATATTTTCCTTGAAATGCAAAGTTTGAATTAGGACAGAATAGTTTGGCTGGAGGTGCGTGAAGAGATATGGTGCCTGAAATGTAAAGGTCAGGGGCATGAGAAAGACCATTGCCTGTTCATTGCGAACTATATTGCAGGAGGAGGACCGGTGCCTTTGAGGCCGGAAACCCATGCAGGACTGAGCGTGGGGCCTCCATTGTGGTGCACTATATGTTAAGTAGCAGGGAAACATACGACAAATAACTGTCATTTATTGTAGAATTTTGTACAAACACTGCAACAACTGTTTTGCAACTTTTGCAGGTCAGTAGGGCATGATGAGCGCAGTTGGAAAAGTTATGAATTGATGATGGAAAGAACATCCACCTATAGAGTCCAGGCAGAAATGCGGCCTCCTAACCAAAGTGTTGGGGTGGCATGAACATGCTTTTAGGGGCGCGGATGAGGCCGAGGCAGAGGAGGACCTGGCAGAGGTCGGGGATAGCTAATGTGCTACAACTGTGGAGGACCAGGACACTATGCTCGTGAATGCACTAACCCAACATGACTGTCATGCAAATATTGTGCTCAGTTTGATCATGAGACAGAAGACTATTTTACACTGATAGCGAGCATACACGACAAAGGGGTGCTACCACCTTAGCTGACTCAGAACCTGCAGATGATGAGGGTTGAGCATCGTGAAGAGGATCTGAACGTGAATATAGTGCTCCAAAGTGGAATTGCAACAAGCGATGATAAGGGGAAACAACCTGAAGATAGTGCATGGGTTCGCAAAGATCCGATGAAGGAGGCTGAATTTGATTTGGAGCACGCACATGAAACATTCATGGAAGCAAAGAAGAGCTTCGCTGAGGCCTCTATCTCAGGAAGAAAGGATAAGCTTAATCAAGAAATGGGCCCTTCTATGTTTACGACCTTTCTAGAAGCCTGCATGAAGCTGTTGCGTAATAACAAGGCTGTGAAAGGGTTACAAGAGCTTATAAATAGATGCGTCGGAAAAACTCTGGGTGAACCATGCATGGTATGGAAGATTGATAAGCATAAAGCAAGGATAGGACATGAAATGAGACTAACTGCACAGATAGGAGAGTATGAAATGGATCAGTTTATTTTGGATCTGGGGTTAGACGTGAACGTCTTACTGGTGGGCTCCAGTATTGCAGCAATAATGCTGCAACTCCTTGGAGTCCCTTCTTTACTTTTATCAACCCGGTGGTTCGTAACAAACTTGGAAGCGACGGTGCTGTATGCACAAGTACTAGCTCTTGCCGCAGCTGTCACTTGGTCAGTTGGCATAAGTCCGCTAGGAGCTTAAGCCAACTTCTATGAGCTCTGAGAAGAATATTTTTAATTGATGGATTAAATCTAACTCAAAGAAGGTTGATCTACTTGCAGAAAGAAATTGGAAAGCTGAAAGGAAACGTAAACCCTAGCAAACCCTAATTTTACCAGCTAGCCCTACTGATGCAAGAAAGAGGATGCAAGCTACTGAAAGAGATGCCATTGACTTCTAGGAAGGTAACATACATGTGTCTAAGCTACTTCTACAGTAACATCTAAAAAAAAACATCTTTTTGTATTTTTGAATAAGTTGCCAGAGTTATCATGCATGCGATTTAACTGTTTTTGACTGTGCAGAGGTGGATTGGCGAGAGGAAATGCTTGGAGGAGGTCAGGAAGGTTCAGAGAGGGCCTAAGGGGTCCCTAACACCCTTCTAGAGAGTCTCACAGAGTTTGGCTATCAAGAAAACTCATTCGTGAGCCTCTACAGGAAGTCTGCAGGGGTTCTACAAGATGTTCTGGAATTTCTACAAGATGTCTTTAATTTTCTACTGGTTGTTTAGAAATGGGATTTTGGAGGATGGATGGAGAGAGAAAGGTGAAGGACTGAGTATGGAGGTAGGACAGGGGTGTGAGGAGGTCCAGGACTTGGTGGATGGAGTTGAGGAAAGATGAAGATGGCTGGATTTGTTCAAGGAGGAATGAAGCAATGTTGCACAAAAATTAGGGTTATGTGAGCAAGTGTGGCAAACGTGAGGCAAGAATCCAAGTTAGGGGATGGAGCAGATGGGATTGATGGAGTATGGGCAGATAGAGAAGTGGTACAGGTGCTCTGGAAGTTGTTTTTCCAACTGAACCAATGAAGACCTATAAAATTAGAGACCTAGTTACGTTGACCTAATCTGATCTAGCTAACATTAAAGAGAATGAACAGAAGTTTTAATTGCAATGAAACCATGTATACTAACTATGCAACAAATTAATCAAGAATCTGAACATGTAACCAACTTTTGCAAATAAAAATCAAACACTAATGATTGCATGGTGAAGCAAAGTCAGTGTTTTTGTTGGCAACAAGGTCACCTTGATCCCAGCTCCTGATCCCACTGAGGGAGAGGTGAAATCAGAGGTGCTTGATGGCCCTTTTCTGAAGCTTGTCCCTATTGATAACCTATCAACTCAATATGAACATCAAAAATCTTTCTAATCATCAACAGTGACCTAGTTAATCAGCAATATTTTAATCTACTTAACAGAAATTATTTTGCAAAGACATAAAAAACAAATAATAGTACATAAGAATGCCTTGGCACTTGGGTTGGGCCCAACCCCAAGAGCTACAGGCTCCTATAAAGAACTCAGAATTGATGCCAAGTAAGGATGCTTTTCATTACTCAAAAATAATCATCACAAGAAATTTATACAGTAGTAGCTACCAGAAAACGAGCTGAGAAAATGACAGCACTATAGTGCAAAGCCCAACGGTTCCAAAAGTAAACTATGAAGGCTAAGGCCTTCCTATTTATACACTACAAGGGGCCTAGTAGCCCTCCTTAATTCAAGGGACTCGGCTGTTCAAACTGCCAGTAAACAGTCACTCTTCCCAAAGCTACTCGGCTGCCTTTAGGATTCGTTTTGGTGGCCTGTTGAGCTTGGAGTTGAGCGTGGAGATTTCAAGGAAGGGCCATTTAATGCCAGAGACAACCTCCCTACGAATCCTCACCTCAAGCTTGGCTGTCACCTGGCTCATAATTGCTTGGTTTTGCTCCAAAATTTGTCCAAAAAACCTGAAATAACCACGTATTAGTCTCCTTGGTAGAGTGACCACCCTTATTCGTTCAAATAACATAAACATACTCAAAAAACATGCATAATCTATGAAAAATGGTGGATTGATCAAGGACAATTAGGCAAAATGAGCCCAATAACTTACCCAATTCGGGGCTCATCACTTACCAAAGCATACTTGGGAGCGGATGGGAAGACTCGCGCTGTAGTGGTCTCCAATTCAGTTAAGGATGGGAAATCAATAGAAGATCATCCCCATGGGATAGCTGCAAGGAGTGACTATAGATATTGAAGGCGTGAGTGCGTTGGATGACTTTGAAGTGATAGAAATTGTGGATGACAACAACCCCTACCCTGCGCTCCTTGGCATTGATTGGGCTACTAACATGAACAGGGTAATCAACCTAAAGAAGTGAAAGATGATATTTGAAAAGAAATCACTCTGCGTAATAGTACCGCTAGATCCTGCTGAATGATCGCGCTATACTAAACTAGTCTGCAATTATGAGAGCGATGATGATTTGGACTGCATATATAAGATAATAGCACGAGACCAAGGTTGTGTGAATCCGACAACGGATGGAAAAATTACATGGGATCGCGAGAGTTCTTGCATCTCAGACTCTGATGAAGAATTAGAGTGCTAGCAGAATCGGCTACACGAAGTAATCACACTGAGCTGTAACATGATGACCTAGTCGCTATGCTGTGTATCGTCAGAGGTAAGAAATCTGCCCACTTATGATGGCCTGAATGATGTAGATGTATTTTTGGATGTGTTTGAGAGGGAGGTACCAGAAAATTAGCGCTTCCAGGCTTTGGACTGGGCACTGCATGCTACGCCCGCAAGATGGTGGGGTACGCACAAGGGTAGCTTTGATGATTGGCACGAGTGTAGGAGGATGATGAGAACACACTTTGGGAAGACGAAGGTACGAATGGGAGACAAGTATGACGGGAAGGACGATCCGTGTGCACACCTGGCCAAATGGGCTAAGGATTATGGAGGGAAGCCCCAACCTGAATGGGTGCACTTGTTCTATCACACCTTGGATGTCATCTCGATGAATTGGTACTTGGAGACAGAGCTCTACCATGGTACAGGTGAATGGGATATTTTGCATGAAGGATTCATAATGACGTTCAACTTTGAAGATGGGATTGACTGTGTTGATGAAGCACTACAAGAAGTAAAAGCAATGATATTTAGGATACCACAAGATCCTTTGGATTTGATTCAACCCGATTGGACTACTCAGCTCAGCCACGTGCTGGAATGCTATAATGTGATTGCTAAAGAATAAGACGAACATCCATGAAAAATTAATATCGCTGAAATAGAGTGTCACTGCAAGGTTGAGGGACCACAGATTGAGAATCTTGATATAACTACACCACTAAAAATGAAACAGGTAAATATTGGTACAGAGGCGAAGCCCAAATTTGTGAATATTGGAGATTATTGGGATGACGCGATGGTAGATAAGGTCATTGAATTTCTCCGCGAATACCAGGAATTGTTCCTTGGGTGTTATGAAGATCATGTTAAAACCTGACGCGAAGCCAGTTAAGCAAAGACCTTACTGTCTCAATCCAAAGTATAAGGAGAAGGTCCGCTTAGAGCTAGACAAGATGCTTGCTGTAGGCATCATTGAGCCCGTAGAAGAATCTGATTGGGTGAGCCCAATGGTGGTACAGGAAAAGAAGCAAAAGGATGAAATAAGGATATGTGTAGATCTGAGGAAGTTGAATGATGCTTGCACACATGATCCTTTCCCAACTCCATTCATTGATGAGGTATTGGATAATGTAAGTGGCCAGGAAGCGTACTCCTTCACTAATGGGTTCTTTGGGTACCATCGGATCAAAATAGTGCTAGATGATAGAAGCAAGACGAACTTCGTGACTGAGTGGGGATGTTTTTAGTACACCACAATTCCTTTTGGATTGAAAAATGTGCCTGCAATTTTTTCGCACGTAGTCATTGTTGCATTCAAGGAATTCATTCATAACTTTTTGGAGATGTACTTTGATGACTGGACTATATTTGGGCTGGTAAAACACCATGCGGAAAGTTTGTGCCCAATGCTAGATACTTGTTGAAGGTACCAGATTGCGCTCAACCCAAAGAAGTGCCTGTTTTGTGTTCCTTTTGGGACCTTGCTAGGTCATGTGGTTTGTAGACAGGGACTAATGGTAGATCCCACGAAGATCATGGTAATACTTAACTTGGAAGCATCGAGGAGTGTGAAACACCTGCGCGCAACCTTAGGGCATGTGGGGTATTACAGGAAGTTTATTAAGGGCTATGCCCAGATCACTGCGCCTATGGAGAAGTTGTTGAAAAAGGATGTCACGTTCTGTTGGAACGAGGACTATAAGAAAAGCTTGGATGTATTGAAAGAAAAAATGGTCACTGCACTGATTTTAGTCTTCTTGGATTAGAAGAATGAGTTTCATGTACATGTAGACGCGTCATGTATAGCACTGGGAGCAGCGTTGACACATGCTGGAAAAGGAGAATTGGACCATCCTATATTATTCACAAGCAAAATTTTATCCAATGCTGAGAATAACTATTCCACCACCGAGTGTGAAGGGTTAGCCATGGTATACACACTCCAAAAGTTTAGACATTATGTGATGGGTGGACATTTTAAGATGTATACAGATCGTTCCGCGTTGAAATAACTAGTCAATAATCCTGTGTTGGGGGGATAATTTGTAGGTGGTTGTTATTGTTCAAGGAGTATGATTTTGAGGTTATTGTGAAGCCTGGATGACTAAACATAGGACCAGACCATCTGTCGCATATCGAAACGAGGGAAGAGCCCACTAATTTGGAGAAGGGATTTCCTCACGCGTAGCTATTTTCAATGCATGTCTTAGATGGTCACTTTGAAGACATCATACACTACCTAATGACAGGAATTGCCCCGGAAGGTTATACCATTGAGCAGAAGAAGGAATTAGTGGTACGCACAACAGAATTTTCTGTCATTACCGAGCATCTATACAAAATGGGGTCTGATGAAGTATTACGATGATATGTAGTAGATTTTGAAAGGAGTAATATCCTCACAGACACTCATGGGGGTGCCGCGGGAGGCCACTATGTAGGGAGAGCGACTGCACAAAAGATCCTACACACAAGGTTGTGGTGACCAACCCTCCATTAGGATTCAAAAATTTAATGCAAGGCATGTGATGTGTGTTAAAGGACTGGTAGGCCATCGCGGAGCTATGAGTTGTCTATGAATTCATAGGATGTTACAACCCTTTGAGTAATGGGCGATAGATTTTGTGGGACCTATTCAGCCCCAAGGAAAAAAGATGGGAGCGCAGTACATCATCATCGTGAATGAGTATTTGACTTGATGGGTGGAGGCATAGCTTGTGAAGGACTGCACCGATGCGATAGCTGCGAAGTTTCTCTTTGAGTATGTACTAACGTGATTTGGGTGTCCAAAGGTTTTGATGAGCGATCACGGTATGCATTTTCTAAACGAAACAATCAGCGCGCTGATGGAGGAATTTCAGGTATATCAGCAAAAGAGCACGCCTTATCACCCACAGGCTAATGTGATGGTGGAAGAATTTAATAACGTGTTGGAGAATGCATTGACCAAGGTTTTCAATGCTCAATGAAGTGATTGGGACCTACGCATACTTGCAGTACTATGGGCCTATCAGACGACATGCAAAAATTTGACTTGAAAAACACCCTTTAGGCTTGTATATGGTGTTGAAGCGGTAATGCCCATGGAATACATTGTGCCTAGTATGTGCATAGTGGCACTCACGGGTATGATGGATCACAGAGCCTTGGAAGAGAGGCTCACGCAGCTGGCTAAGCTTGAGGAAGAAATATTTCTAGCTGGATTTCACCAACAGGACCAAAAGCAGCGTGAAAAAGCGTGGCATGATCAACACATTAAGTTGTGAACCTTTAAGGTAAATGACCTAGTTTTGTTATATGATAGTGTTGACGGGCTGGAATTCTTCGCCAATAGTGAGGGGGACCACCCTTGTGTAAATTCCCAACTAGAGCCTGCATCGTTTGTGATAGGGGTCCCATTCAGTATGTAGGCCTAGCTGTCGTTCAGTTTTGTTGAGCTTGCTTCGAAAGGAGGCGAAATATAAACTCAATTGAAAGCATGTACCTGAATAAATACAAGGAAATCATTGACAAATATTTTATGCCACATAAACCATGAATAGCTAGACTATAAACAACATAAATCTTATGCAAAGTTACTGTTAGCAGGCTTCAAATAAGACTCATGTTTGCCCAAATAAAATGCTTAGTAATTGTAAATTAGTTCACAATGATCAAACATTTATGAGCATAAACAAAGGTGTAGTCAAACAGATTATACCAATACCAAAAAATAGTTCACCGGCATGAGAATAGAGTTAGTGAATCAAATACCATTCATACGAAGCAACACAAAGTTTGGAGTATGAGACAACATCTGAGGAAACCGCACATCAAAGAGCTTTCAGGAACATCCGATCCATCAAGTGAAGAAAATACTCATGGCATTAGAACATAAAAGATATGAAGAATCCAATATTGGAAACATACAAATACTCCTTGTATCAATTAGAAGGACATAAATTCTCTTAATTAATGTGTATATATCTCCAAAAGAGTCCTTCTCAAAAGCCTCCCCCTTCACAAATGAGGCATGAGGGTATATTTATAGGGTGAGAGTGACTCTTGGCCTGCCCTCGACACTTGAAATTCCTCAAGACTTTTCATCTACCTGGTGACTTTTGGTATTCCACATGACCTTTCATATTCTCAAACATGTTGTATGCTACTGTAGAAGTTGGCGATATCTCTCTACCTTCCTTTTGCCTTGGAGCTAGCTTGACTTCAATATCTCTTATTGACCAAGATCATGCATTTCTGCAACAACGATCCTTTGGGTCATTTTAGCAACAAATAGGCTCAAGTGTTTCCATAAATGACAGGGACATGCCTTCGCCACTTCAATCCTACACATGTACAAAATCTTAAATTAATCATCAAGAAAAATGTACTTTAATGAAATATAAGATATAAATATCACAATTAATATGAGCTAGAATTCGTAGCCTTGACATCTCTTGCAATTTCATGGTCACAAATCTATGTGTTGATACATTCCATGTCTGGCATCAATCATTTCTTTCCTTGAGTGGTTATAATATCATTGTTATATCACCTTTTGCACTCCTTTTCATCCTCATCGTACATGTTGGGCATTGTTGCATTGTGTTGTTTTTAAACATTTGCAAAGGTACTAAGTAAATGGCCGGTTGAGGCCTATATTTATTGTCTTAGGTCGTGCATGTGGGGTTTCATGGGTCGCAAGGCATGATATAGGTTAGTGTGTGACCTTTGTGACCCATGTGACCTATGCGACATGTGAAACCTTTGCAACCTACGCTATCTGTGTGACCTATGCGACCTGTGCGAGCTTGCGACTTGTGTGACCTATGCGACCTGTGTGACCTTTGTGAGTCGCAGAGTCACATAGTCGCAAGAGGGAATGACGGTAATGAAGGTGACTCTGTGACTTTATGAATTTGCAACTTTGTGACTCGAAAGGTCGCGTGATCATAGGGTTGAATGATAGTTGAGTGGTTGGAGGTGTGACTACGCGACCTTGCAACCTATGCCACCTGCGACTTATGCGACCTGCGACCTATGCGACCTGCGACCTATTCGACCTTGCGACCTGTGCGACTTGTGCAATCTTTGCGACCTGCGACGTATGCGACCTGTGACCTATGTGACCTGCGACTTGTATGACCTATGCGACCTATGTGACCTATGCAACCTTTGCGAGTCGCGGAGTCACATAGTCGCACGAGGGACTAACGGTAATGAAGGCAACTTTGTGACTTTGAGACTTTGCAACTCAGAAGGTCATGGGGTCACGGGGTCACATGATAGTTGAGCAGTTGGAGGTACGACTATGCGACTTTGTGACCTATGCGACCTGTGACCAATGTGACCTGCGACTTATGCGACCTATGTGACTTGTGACCTATACGACCTACGACCTATGCGACTTGTGTGACCTTTGAGACTTGTGCGAATTTGTGACTTATGCGACTTGGTTTGGCTTATGAAAGAGACGTGAGTCTTTTCTAGACCTTTCTGGGGTTTCCCGGCTTTCGAATAGACTCTAAGGATGGGCGATAGCTACAGAAAAGGTGGAGGGGCTCCAAAATTTAGAAGAGTTTGAAAATTTTGGAGGGGTTGTTGCATCGGCTACAACAATTGGTGATTCACTGGTAGAATTCAGCATCTTGGCCCACATCCCTACAATAGATCGAGTCTAGATAACAATGCAAGGGAATATTGAAAAATTACTATGGGTACCTGTTACCTTGACCTTTATAGATATGCCTTCTCTTTGTGTCTCATCCAGGTCCTATTAGTCAGTAAACATCCAATTAGGAGTTCACACATGCCAATAGTAAATGATGATGCAAAGAATGAGGTAGAGGGCTTATTATATTCAGAATTTTAAAATAAGTTTCTAGTGTTGCTCCACTACCAGCAAGCCTGGACAGTACCTTGCTGGAGTCACTAAAAGAAATCACAAATGTTGCTCTGCTGCCAGTGAGCCTAGACAGTTCCTCGGCGGAGTTGCTCCATTACCTCTCTGCACAGGAAGCCTTTCTCGATCCTTTACCCTTTATTTAACTTCATTTTCTTTTGCGTAAATTTACACTTACTACTGGGCATTCATTGTGCTAGGACGGATGAGGGATCCCGACTTATTTTACAAGCAAGAGAGGTTGTTTATTGTTTGACAGAAACTAAAAGATATCCTATTTTAGGTTTGCCTTCATGTCAAGCTTTCTCATCTCATCTCCAGTTAACAAGTTAACACACAAAACAAGTCATTGAAACAGTCACAACCATGGTGAGCACAAGGTTCAGGTTAAGGGTATAGGTCATTCAAACTGATTAGGGTTCCCCACGAGCAATTTGTTCTTATCTTCCTTGTAAGTAAATTAGACTCGTAGGAAAGATATATAGGAGGCAACTTTGATGGCTAGTTCTAAGAGAAGCTACCCATTGGCGTGACCATCACAACTTCACACAATCATTAGGGCTCAGGTTTTAATTCTAGGGTTTCTGATGACTAGGGAAAATCTCCTAGGGTTTCAACATGTGCGAAGAGGTCGAAGTAACGTAGTTTAAGGTTTTAGCAAGTGTAAAAAAAGGCGTGAGAAATATATTCATAGCACCAAAGGTTCGAAATCTTCAAGCTGATGGAGGCTCAATCAAGTGGTATGCGAAATAGAGGGAATTTACAAGTTAGGTCCAAGGCAAGTGTTTGTTAAGCAAGAAAAGATGTATGATGTAATTCATTAGACAGGGCTTATGATGCAAGGTAATGATATGTATAGAAGAGATAAGCTAATTGCAATTAAAAATACCAATGCAATGCATATGCAGATGTTTCAAAAATTCCATGTAATAATAAGCAAATGCAAGGACATGAATGTAAAATAAACATGTGGGGAACTAACTACCTACAGTAAAGAAAATGAAGCATGACAAATTTCAATCATAAAGCAAATTCCAATCAGCCAACTAATAAGAAAAACTAAAAACTAGCTAGTCTAAAACCCTAAATCCTAATTTAACCAAAGTATAGGTTGGGTTATGTGAAATCAAACTTCCAATGCAACCACCGCAGCAGTTCCCAACCTACAAAAACAAAGATGACAACAATTAGAATTTGTGGAAAGAGTTGTGCAAAACATAAAATTTTTACCTGTAAAGCATTCAAAACAGCAAGAACATCTCATCCACCTACAAGGAAATGTGTTAGAGAAGACCTTTCAAGGCGAACTACCACCCAATCCTGATAAACTAAACCATAAGCGTGAAATTTATAGTCATCCAACCATAACATACATTCGTTTATGCCTAACCCTAAATCCAATGCAAGTAAGGCAAGATGTTGCCGGCTAGTAAAGGCATCTACCAGATTGATCCAATCAATGACCCTATCATGATGTAGAGGATGACCAACTTGATAACCTTGAAAAGAGGGGCCCCTATCGGGTGTAACTGAAACCCCAATTTCAGAAAGCCTAGTTTGAAATTGTTCATGGACTTTGTCAAGGATGTGAGGACCCAACATAACCATCAGCAGATGCTAAAGTGCCTCATTGTCTTGGCCAACTTTTGAACCTTCAAACGACATGCCATCCAATATTGGTATCTTCACAAGATTAATATGTGAGTGCATATGGTTATCGTTGGTTGTGACCAGACAATTATCAGTGAAAATATTTTGGATTAGATCCATTGACTGAACATTCTTTAGATTTCAGAGAATGAACTGAATCAACCACAAGAGTATCAAACGAAGGGGAGATCAGGCGATTGGCACCCTCCCATCTAGGATATTATAAGGTATCATTTGATTCCGTATGTTGACAGACTGTATTGGCTGGGAGAAAATAAAAAATATTCGAGAAAATGGCCAGAGCACTCCCCTTAGCAAACAAAATAGGATAAAGAGGTTGATGAACCTCAATTGAAAGGTGATGGAAACATTTTCTCAAAGAGACATTGCTCCAATCAGAGGGCTTCCAAGATGAGCTCGCATCCGGTGAGAAACTGTTGTGAGGAGCGTGATGAGCAAAAACCCTAATTTGACTAGGTTCAGGGGTTTGATCAGGAATGTGGGAACCTACAATAACCATCAATGAAAGCTGAAGTGCCTCAACTTCCTGATGAGTCCCTAAACATTCGAAAGGTGGGTCATCAAATTCTAGGGGATCCGTAGGGTCAACAACTGGATACGTAAGAAAATCACCAAAGGCGTGAGTGAATATATTTCCAGAAAAATTAGGATTGCTAAAAAAGGGATCAATGAGAGACCCAACTTGAGTTTGGCGAGATGCAAGGCCCTCTTCCTCACTTGTTAAAGGGTACAAGTGGCAAAGATCCAGCATAAGGGATTTAGACTCTATGTCCCTTGACTGTGAAACCTCGCCCCTATGCACATGATTGCAATCAGTGCTAGCGAGATAATGATATGAATGATTTGAAGGAACCTCCAGTGCAGTAGACCCATAGACTAAATCAGGGTAGGATGGATATACAAGGTCATATGAAGGAACACCGATCGGACCCAGACCCACATCCTGCCCATTTACGTTCACCAAAGAGAGAGACAAATTTAAAGGCCTGATATTCTCTGTGGATTTGATAAGACAATCAACATTACTTGACAAGACCAACCCCATCATGCACAGTTGAATGAGATCCCGGGATATAGTCCGATGTATGTTGAATGGACTTGATTGGAACAGATGTTATGCGATTTTCATATTCCAAACCAAAAGAATGTACGAGGGATTTGGAGACAAGACCATCAGATCTGTTTCCCAGAAAGCATTTTTCATCACTTGAACCATTTACGGTCACAATATTATTATGTAAAAAGTCAAGAGGTGGATGAGAAATCCCACGAATAGTAATCTCTTCCATGAGGGTTTGAGGTTGTTCCATATTCAAAGAGATAGGCCAAAAAAAATTACGGGAAGAATCTTGACACTTTGTAATATGAAAATTATGATGATACTCATGCGGAACAAGACTTTTTTTTAATTGAAAATGTTGTAAAGAAATGAGAACCAATCACTGTAAATTTATATTCAAATACACCAAGTCAATACCACTTTCAGGAAATTCAAAACAAAGATGCACAAATATGAAAGAAAAACCCTCTAAAGATTCCTCAGGTTTCATGCCAAGCTCATTTATCCTCTTTAACACATCTTGAAAGTCATGCCTGTCAAATGCTTGTTGGATCTTACCGACGAGTTGCTTGAACGAATGAATGGACGCTGCTAGCAACGTGTGGCACCATTGCTTGGCACGACCTTCAAGGGTGAGGGAGAGAAATGCACAAGAAAACTCTTCATCGTCGATGTCAAAATATTCACAACACTCGAGAAAATCAGAAATGTGCTAGTTTAAGGTTGTTCCATCCTCACCATCAAACTTTAATTGAGACAAGTGATGGAGCTGCTCCTAGGGGATGGAAAATCGGAAAATAGACAAACTAGATAAACACCCTGGGAGCAAGATTTTGATCAGAGCCATTAACAGATATGAGACTAAACTGCAGGCTCCAAGGGCTCAGCTTGTCAATTGGCCCTCCTTCTAGCACCAAATCTGTTGACGGGTTGGAATTCTCCGCCAACAGCGAGGGGGACCTCCCCGGTGTAAGTTCGCCAACTAGATCTTGCCCCATTTGTGATAGGGGTCCTTTCTGGTATGTAGGCCTGGCTTCCATTTAGTTTTGTTGAGCTTGCTTCGGAAGGAGGTGAAATATAAACTCAACTGAAAGCATGTACCTCAATAAATACAATGAAATAATTGAAAAATATTTTATGCCACATAAACCATGAATATCCATACTATAAACAACATAAATATTATGCAAAGTTACTGTTAGCAGGCTTCAAATAAGGCTCATGTTTGCCTAGATAAAATGCTTAGTAATTGTAAATTAGTTCACAATGATCAAACATTTATGACCATAAACAAAGGTGCAGTCAAACAGATTATACCAATACCAAGAAATAGTTCACTGGCATGATCATAGAGTTAGTGAATCAAATACCATTCATACGAAGCAACAAAAAGTTTGGAGTATGAGACAGCATATGAGGAAACCGCACATCAAAGAGCTTTCAGGAACATCCGATCCATCAAGTGAAGAAAATACTCATGGCCTTAGAACATAAAAGATTTGAAGAATCCAATAGTGGAAACGTACAAATACTCCTTGTATCAATTAGAAGGACATAAATTCTATTAAGTAATGTATATATATCTCCAAAAGAGTCCTTCTCAAAAGCCTCCCCCTTCACAAATGAGGCACAAGGGCATATTTATAGGGTGAGAGTGACTCTTTTCCTACCCTTGACACTTGAACTTCCTCATGACTTTTCATCTACTTGGTGACTTTTGGTATTCCACATGACCTTTCATATTCACAAACATGTTCTATCCTACTGTAGAAAATGGCGATATCTCTCTACCTTCCTTCTGCCTTGGAGCTAGATTGACTTCAATATCTGTTGTTGACCAAGATCATGCATTTCCGAAACAACGATCCTTTGGGTCATTTTAGCAACAAATAGGCTCAAGTGTCTCCATAAATGACAGGGACTTGCTTTCGCCACTTCAAACCTACACATGTACAAAATCATAAATTTATCATCAAGAAAAAATGTACTTTGATGAAATATAAGATATAAATATCACAATTAATACAAGCCAGAATTTGTAGCCCTGACATTTCTTGCAATTTCATGGTCACAAATCTATGCGTTGATACATTCCATGTCTTGGCATCAATTGTTTCTTTCCTTGAGTGGTTAGATTATCATTGTTATATCACCTTTCACACTCCTTTTCATCCTCATCATACATGGTGGGCATTGTTGCATTGTGTTGTTTTTAAACATTTGCAAAGTTACTAAGTAAATGGCCAATTGAGGCCTATATTTATAGTCTTAGGTCGCGCATGTGGGGTCGCATGGGTCGTAGGTCCTGATATAGGTTAATGTGCAACCTTTGTGACCCATGTGACCTATACGACCTGTGGAACCTTTGCAACCTAAGCTATCTGTGCGACCTATGTGACCTCTGCGACCTATGCGACGTTGCAACTTGTGCGACCTATGCGACCTATGCGACTTTTGCGAGTCGCGGAGTCACATAGTCGCACGAGGGACTGATGGTAATGAAGGCGACTTTGTGACTTTGTGACTAGGAAGGTCGCAGGATCGTGGGGTCACATGATAGTTGAGTGGTTGGAGGTGCGACTACTCGACCTTGCGACCTATGCGATCTACGACCTATGTGACCTGCGACCTATGTGACCTTGCGACCTGTGCGACCTGTGTGATATTTGCGACCTATGTGACCTATGACCTATGCGACTTGTGATCTATGTGACCTACGACCTATGCAACATGCGACCTATGCAACATGCAACCTTTGGGACCTATGCGACCTGCGACCTATGTGACCTGCGACTGTGTGACCTATGCAACCTTTGTGAGTCGCGGAGTCGCATAGTCGCATGAGGGACTGATGGTAATGAAGGCAACTTTGTGACTTTGCAACTTTACGACTTTGCGACTTGGAATGTCGTGGGGTCACGGGGTCGCATGATAGTTGAGCGGTTAGAGGTGTGACTATGTGACCTTGCGACCTATGTGACTTGCAACCTATGCAACCTGCGAACTATGTGACCTGCGACCTATGCAACCTGCGACCTATGCGACTTGTGCCACCTTTGGGACCTGTGCGACTTTACGACTTGTGTGACTTGGCTTGGCTTATGAAAGAGACATGAGTCTTTTCTAAACCTTTCTGAGGTTTCCTTGCTTCCGAATAGACTCTAAGGATGGGCGGTAGCTGCAGAAAAGGTGGAGGGGCTCCAAAATTTAGAAGGGTTTGAAAATTTTGGAGGGGTTGTTGCAATGGCTACAACAGAAAACAAGTTTGATAAATTTCCAAGGAAATTCAGAATGCACTGGTTAGTACCCTATGTCATTAAGGAGATTATCGATGGTGGAGCATTTCAATTAGTTAAATTAAATGGAGATCCCTTCCTAGGAAAGGTGAATGGTAGCTAATTGAAGTTATACACTAGTGATCTGGCTAGGTGACATATGAGGGTAGCATAGTCTTAGTGCTCCAAGCAACTGAAAGGAAGTGCGGGACTATAAACTACACTGCCCGGGTTGGGAAAGTGCCCGATTGGAGGATTGTGCGGAGGAAGGAAGTGTCACAGGGTTCATGATAGCACGAAGGGAGCCAAGCTACCCAGGGAGAAATTGTGTAGGTCAGTCGGAAAGTGATTGTTAAAGTCACTATTCATGATTTGACGGTAGAAATGTGGCCAAATGGAGTGGGCGACTGACATTTAAGACGAACTTTATGGGTCGGATCCTTGGAAATATTCCACCAATCCAGAATTAATGAACCAAATGTGGGGGGAACGGTCAGATCTAAATTTAAAATGCCCTATAAATTACAGGTGGCTGCTTAGCAAAAAACACTTGGTATTTTGAAAATTGAGTTGTTGAGCTCTCAGGCACACATGAACCATGAATTCTTTAAAGCTCTGATAGCAAGTTTGGCATTTGAGCAATTACCCAAGGTGACACAAGAACTATTGAGTAGCATAATGTCAACACCCACAGAAGCTATGGAAACTGAAGCAATGTAAACCAAAGGGGCTATGCCGGAGGTTGTTAGGGAGGTAGAGAGAGCTGCTCCTAAGGTTGCCGAAGTAGTAGCTGAAGTTCCCAAGTCTCCACGGACACCTAGTCCGAAGCTGATACCAACCAAGGAGAGTGCGAAGGATAAAAAGGGTAAGTAGGCTGAAATACCAGTGCGTGCATCGCTGAGAAGAAACCCACCGAAGGACAAGCCCACCACACAGGAAAAGGGTAAAGCCATCAACTTGGAGCTAGAGGAAGAAGAAATTGAAGACATCCTGATGGATTATAAGGACTTGGGGGTAGACGTGGAGGAAGTTGAAGTCCAGGGTGCTGAACCTATCACTAAGTTGCCCGAGTACGTCCCTCTGTGGAAGGGAAAGACTAAGGTGCCAAAGGACATTGACGAGAGCAAGGTCCCCTTGCAATTCCCTCTACTACTAGACAAGATTATCTTTGAAGGACCGTGCTTGGGGTTGTTTCCTCTATTAAAACTAGAAGATTGGGACTTAGCTAACCATGAGAAGTTCCCGCATTTAGCGATAGAGTAGCTAATGCACCACATTATTGACACAACCACCGGGATGACTACATTGGAACTGTGAAAGTGGCTCAGGGGAGTAGACAAGGTATGTCTACTCAACCTATTATGGGTGTTGCACTACAACCGCACCCCGATTACAGTGTTGGTCATCAAGAAACTACTATTCTTGTTGCACGATGGGTGTCTGTGGCTGGAGGAGCCAATACCCATCACTGACAAATTGATTCATAGGATCACAGGACTGCCCTACACAGGAGAAAATCTGGCCATGATGTTTGGTGGAAAGGGTTGTTTCCTCTATTAAAACTAGAGGATTGGGACTTAGCTAAGCATGAGAAGTTCCTGCATTTAGCGATAGAGCAGCTAATGCACCACATTATTGACACAACCACCGGGATGATTACACTGGAACTGTGAAAGTGGCTCAGGGGAGTAGACAAGGTAGGTCTACTCAACCTATTATGGGTGCTGCACTACAATCGCACCCCGATTACAGTGTTGGTCATCAAGCAGCTGCTATGCTTGGTGCACGATGGGTGTCTGTGGCTGGAGGAGCTAATACCCATCATCGACAAATTGATTCATAGGATCACAGGACTGCCCTACATAGAAGAAAATCTGGCCATGATGTTTGGTGGAAAAGGTGGCGAGCAGGCCCTCATAGGGGCCATGAAGGAGAAATTCAAGCTCTTAAAGAAGCCATGGGGCTATGCCATCTCAAGTATCAGTTACCTTTCAGTCAAGGTGGCCACGCAAATTTTGGTGGGGAAGGTTATGAGGAAGTGTTGCGTAGATGAAGTGTCGACACCAGTCATTGCTCTGGCAACCCAATACGCCAAAGGCATCCAGTTCAAGTGGGTGCACTATCTTTGTAGCGAGTTCCTTGTGAATTGCTACGTGACACAAGAGTTCAGCAATACCTTCCACTATATGTGGATCTTGCTGTCTATTGTGCTGGTAGCCTGGGAACTATCAAAAGATAGTCAGATCCCCTCGCTCACGTGAGACCTGCCAGAAGTAGCATAGCACAAGGAGGAAGTGTTGAAGGTGCAATTGAAGCTTTGATTGGATGAGGCTTATGCGGTCACGACCTCTATTGAAGGAAAGCTTGCGAATCTGCAAGAAACTCAACAAAAGCTTTAGGCTGATAGTTCAGGACCAGTGACTGAGGAGTTGGTTGAAGAAGCAATGTAGGCGGCTGCACAGTGCACTGCCGAGATTGTGGTCATACAGGTCGAGCTGGGAGGTCTTTGCACCAAGATCTCCGCACCTGCAGAGTGACTCGAGGGCGAGTCACCGTGTTTGTGTTGGGGGCCTGTTGGAAACGGGATCCCCCAAAGATAGTTTCGGGGCTAAATGCCCATGTTTTGGGTCAATTTTGTAATAAAGTTGTAAAGTCTCCGCATTTTGTGGTCGTGGAACGTGAAGGTGTCAAGAGTCATAAAGGGTTGTCTGCCCTTATTTTGTAAAGTGTAAAGTCGGCTGCAAAGATCGATCCATGGTCTACGGACCATGGGATTGTATAAAAAGGAGCTAAGTAAGTAAGCTCTAAGAAGTCTTAAGTCTGAAGAAAAGAATGAAGTGAAGAGTCTTGGTTGAGAATTCTAAGTGTTTCAAGTCTTAGCATAGGCAGAGGCTCTGCAACTGACTGCGTAGAGACCTATGGTGGAAGTCTACAACTGAGTGCACAGACACCTCTAGCTGTGTGCGCAAGGCAGATAGAGTCTGTAATAATCTAAAGATATCAATGAAGAGAAGTATTCTACAAATTCTGTGTATTTGTTTCCTATTAATGCATTTGGTTATATTGCATTTTGGGTTTAACTTATAAGGTTCATGTGATGCGTGAATAAATGTGATTATATTGGTTAACTGAACGCAAGTAAGAATATCAGTTTACGTGGCGCTAACTGTGATTGTTTAGTAAGATAAGTAAAACACTTAAGATAACTTAGGAACTTGTACAACACGATGTCATAGTAGCATGAAAGTACTTGAATCATGGGTTAAGGCTGCAAGAAGATCAATACACCTTTGTGGAGGTACTAAAGGGCGAGATAAAGGGCTAGACTGACAGAGCCCGAAAGCTTAGTGACCTACGTGACAATAGGAATAGAGGGTGTAAACCAACATCATGACCATCTCAGGGTGCGGAAAATTGGTTCCAGCATCCCCCCATAGTGCTTTGGGTGAGACTTCAGTTCGTGCTCCACGGGTTGATGCCAAAAGGGCCAGTAGTGTAGGGATTTGTTTAGCTAACTAACGCTGAACCTTTGTTTAGCTAACTAACGCTGAACCTTTGTTTAGCTAACTAATGCTGAACCTAGGTCAAGCCCCACTCAACCAACAATATTGATGGAATAATGAAGATTGGTTTCATGTTCAGCTTCTAAATCTTGTTCCCCTCCATAGGTGTCTGAGTTTCCTTGGGCTTGGCCATCCCAGGAATCTTAGAGCCATTTGGTATCATTTTCTTTCCTTCTTTTCATTGCTTATTCACATGCATCTCTTGTTTTTATTTCTTTCTTTTTCTGCGTTTAGAATTAATGATTTCTTGTTGTAGGATTGAGTTAAATGGTTGATGTAAGTTATTTTTTAGGATCACAATCACCAAGGAAAATATTTGGAAGTTCATAGGAATCATTGAGCTACTTGGATTAGTCTTCTTATTCCCAAATCTAGATTGTTGGACCTCCTTTTTAGCAAAGAATAGTAAATTTCTGCTATTTTTTAGAGAATGATAACAAGCTTCAATCGAGTTGCTTCCACTTGAATTAAATCACAAAAAAATTCTAGTTCAAAACAAAAATTACCCCATTGCATTTGCACTTGATTTGGTTAGGCATTTTTTAGATTTACTAGCTCACTAGTTCTCGAATTTCTAAATTTTCGACTAGTAATGTTTTTTATTTTTTTTGCATCGGTTAACAAAGGTATTTTTGAGTGATTCCACTTGGAATAGGGACCTAAGACATCCTAGTTAATAAAAAAATTTGTCCCATCCAATTTTTATTTTTTCTTGTCATTAAACCCTCACCAATTTCATCATTTCACAAGGAAACTTCTCCAAGCGTTTTGAGCAAATCCATCCATCTCCCAACTTTGGTTTTGAGTTCTGAAGTAGTCCTAGGCACTCCCTTGCCTCATTACATCCACCAACCACGTTCCCTAAGATTTACATCACCTTCAACATCCATCCTTTTGCTCTTGGCTATATCCTGTAGGTTTTCAGGGGATCCTGTAGGTTTTTAGTACATCATGTGGGTTTTCCTATAGTGGCCTGTTTTGAGGCCGAATTGAGGGAAAACCTCCAAGAAGCCACACAAGGCCACCTAAGGGTCTCCCAAACCTTCCAACCATCCTCCAGCATCCCTAAGCCACCTGCCACGTCACCAAAAAAGATTAGCTTTCACACTTGTTTTTCCATAAAAAGAATAAAAAGAAAAAACAAATTTATTTCAATCCTTTACATGCACGGTAGTGATGTTTGATGTTTTGAATCTTCATGCTTAGGACAGTAGGATTTCATACATGTTAACTTAGCATTCTTTTGAAGCAAAGCCTCTTAGAATTTAGTTAGAAAATGATTTGTTTTTGCATTTGATTTCAGTCTCTTTCCTTGTACTTTCTTTCTTGCAATAGGTTAAGGTTCCATTTCGAACATTTCATTCTCTGTAATTAGTTTAGGATTTGACTTCAATACATGCACTCTATTACATCATGACAGCAAAGGAAGGACACATTGTATGCTGCACATATAGTTCCGATACCTCTTAAGTTTTTAGAAACCCCGAGTTGATAATTAAAGTCGGTAGCCTTGGGAGTTGCAGCATTCTTGTTGCAATACAGAGGCTCATCAGTGAGCAAAGCTAAATAGATGCCTGGTGTTTTCTCTTGTCCCATCGAATCATAGTGATTGTAATCTCCTCGGGTCGTAATTCCCAAATGCGTCCCTCCACAAGTCACAGTCCCTTGATGCTACTGGTTGCAATATCGCAATTAAGGGAGCCACTAAATCATGCAATCTACACTACTTGGTGACCCTGTGACCTCCAATAGTCGTAGTTATAACACTCAATCTGCTTTAAGAAATGCAACTCACTTTCCAATTGCAACATTTTCTTGAAGGTGCGACTTGGAGTAAGTGAAAGGGATGTGTCTTGCTCTCTTAATTGATGTGTTATCCTCATCAAAGGAGGGAAGCGTTATTCTTTAAGCTGGGGCATGTTAATATGAAACATATAAATATGAAGGTGATCATTATCCCTCAGGAAATGCATACACTAGATCATGAATATCATGAAAATGTCGCAAGCTTAATAGGAAAGGAAACAAAGGAGGCCATGTTCACCAATGATAAAGGGGAACTAGGCCATGCAATATTGATACCAGATTGGAATCATGAAGGGGGATTTTCATCGGTTATGTGGAGACCCAAGCCCATAGTAGCTGCAATATGGAGAAATCGACTTATGCATCAGGAGGCATTTATCACATTAATAGTTTCCCATTACCTGAACTCTCTCAGAAACAAATGTCAGAGATCCTTGATTCTCTCGGTGAGGGAGACCTTCGAAAACGTTTCTCATGAATGTTGTCCTGGAAAGGGCATCACTTGGATAGACAATGAAGCCACAGTCTTTGATGTGTTTAGGTCACATATTGCTCTAAATGTCATAGTCACAACTTTGCAACCTATCAGAAAGTTGCATCCCTGAGTATAACCAATGCCAGAATGTGTCTGCGACTTTTTACAACCCCTGAAAATACGACTTCGCCTACTCTTGGAACTGTGACTTACCCCACCTATTCAAAGAAACACGACCTTAAATCAAAATGTAACTATGCGACTAATAGTCACTAAGTCGCACTCGGAGCCCTCGAGTATGTTAAAATAAGATAATTACTCCTGCATGAGGAGTTGGCTAAACATAGAGAGTCTGTTAACTGAGTGATTGAGTGGTTGAGTGTTGAGTCAAGTCGAGCTAAGTGATAGATGACTTTGAGTGTGTGATTGCATGTAGTTGCATGTCAAGATATTTTAGGCAATTAGCTAGTTGGAAAAGGTTTAAATACCCTTCACTGGGTTCATTGTAATCATCATGTTTTGTGTGATCAATAGAATAGCAACAACTCATGTTTTGTGTGAATCCATGCTTTGTCTCCTCCACCTTTCCAACAAATTGTTATCAGAGCGAGGGAAAACAGATCAACAACAATCTGCGTGAGAGGAGAGAAATATTTTTTTCTCATGATTAACACATAAAGGCTTAGTAGAAAGCCGCATTAACAATCGCAAACTTACGTAGTTTTAGAAACATGCGGGTTAAACTTTTTTTAAATAGAAATTTTTAGAGAAATATGACTTTTTCAAATTTTTAGCCCTAGTTCCCACCGTTTACAGGGAAATATTATGATGTGTGGTCCATTAAGATGGCGACCACGTTGTAGGCACATGATGTTTGGGATTATGTCAAGTTTGGGTTTTCAGAACCTAAGAACGAAGAAGAAGAACAAGATCTCACTAATATAGAGAGGGAACAATGGAAGAAAGACAAGAAGAAGAATGCACATGTGTTGCAACTTATTCAGCAGGAAGCGGGCCGAGAAATGTTCCAGAAGATTATGATCATGTTTTCAGCAAAAGTAGCATGGGATACTTTGGCGAAAAACTATAAAGGTATGTCCAAAGTAAGTATTGTTAAGTTGTAGAATACTAGGAGAGATTTTGAAAGTCTGCAGATGAAGGAGACAGAGGACATTGATTCTTTCATGAATCGGGTCATAACTGTCATAAATCAATTAAAGATTTATGGTGAGGATATAAAATATCAAAGAGTGGTTGAGAAGGTCCTATGATCTTTGTCTACCAACTTTGATGTTGTGGTAGCAGCCATAGAAGAAGCCAAGGATTTGGAATCATTGACAGTTGATGAGCTGATGGGATCACTTCTATCGCATGAGGAAAGGATAGACAAAAATAAGGATTCCACTTTAGAGACCACTTTCAGAATTCAGGTTTCTATTTCAAGTGATAGAAGTAGATTGAGAGGCAGAGGACAAAGTGGAAGATATGGTGGTTAGAAAGATGGCCGAGAAGAGCATGAACATGGAAGTGGAAGAAACTAAAGAAGCTTCAAAAAAATCAAAGAGTTGACAAATCAAAGGTGAGATGCTGTTATTGCAATAAATTTGTCACTATGCTCGTGATTACAGGAAGAAGATAGCTGATCAAGGGAACCAGAGAGATAATGTCACTACATAGAGTAATAACTCCATGTTTGTAGCTTGCCATACCATGCATGAACCTTCTGCTAGTGTGTGGCCGTTAGATAGTGGTTGCAGTAACCACATGATAGGCAACAAGGATTTGGTTGCAAATTTCGATCAATCTATGAAAACAAAGGTAATGTTGGGGACTGAAAAGACTATGGAAGTAGATGGAAAAGGAGTGGTCAACATTCTAACCAAGCAGGGGGAGCCAAAGACAATCTCATAGGTATATTATGTTCCTAGTCTCAAACATAATTTGTTAAGTGTTGGTCAATTGACATAGAAAGGATACAAAGTTATCTTTCAAGGTCAAGAAGTTGTTATATATGACCAACCCCAAAGAAAGCAACTGATAGCAAAGGTGCAGATGACCAGTAACACACTCTTTCCTATAATTTTGAATTACAGTGGTCATGTGAGTTCTTTTACAGTTGCATGTTCTAATGATTATTAGTTATGGAACTTTCGATTTGGACACTTGCACTTTTCTGGTTTAAGATTGTTGGAGCAGAAACAGATGGTCAGAGGATTACCTCCCATCAAAGAACTTGCTAGTGCTTGTGAGTGTTTCATCTTGGGAAAGAAACACCGCCAAAGTTTTCTAAAGGGAGTTGCATACATAGCAAAGCAACCTCTTGGGCTAGTGCATACAGACTTGTTGTTATCGGGAAATCTAGTGTTTATGCAGAGCTGCTAGTCCCACTAAGGCTGGTAGCTACCTTAGAAACAAACAAACTAAAACCACTTTCGTTTTCCTTTATGAGAAGTAGATAAGAGGAGAATAAAGGAGACCAACCTCTGTCTTGCACTTGGTTCCTTGCTTGATTCCTCTCCCTTTTGATAGATCTTTGCCACTCGCTTCCTCGTCTACCCAGCTTCAAAGAGCACCTGTAGAATCAAAGCAACATAACACTATCCAAGAACATAGATCTACTATCATAAACAATATAGGACCAGATATATATTGACCACACAAATGCATATATAATCAATCATACAAGAATGTGGAGGAAAACTTGAATAGATTTATTAATAATCAAGAATAGCAAAGAGGATTACAACCAATTGTTCTGACCCAGCATCATCCTCTCAGCAAGAAAGCCCTTCTTCACCTCATGAAAAGCCTAGATCACCCAACGCTATGATGTTACACCAAGAAACCAGTAGCACTTCCTTACAAGATACAAAATTCCAGCCTTTGGATCTCTGGGATGAGGGATCCATATATAGATGTTTGCAAGGGGGGTGAGTCAGCTTTTGAGATTTGATTAGTGTCCTCTCTTTGATAGTTCTTGATTCCACTTGGAGATTGACGATCTCTTACTCATCCCTGGGCGAATGCAAAGAGGCAAGTGTCACAGGAGAAGTTTCTAGAAGATTCCACGATCCTCCACCTTGTAGATTGACCCTGCCATTTGTCCACTCTCGCCCATCACACCCCATAGAAGGGCTTTTCAGTATGCATCGCACCTCTCGTGTGCATTTAGGTGGGATGCAACGCACTTTGACCGTGGAGCAGGTGAGATGGTCCAATTTTGACCAGTTCTGAGTAGTTTTTCATGGAGAACTTCTGGGAGATGATGTAATCAGTTGACCTTGTTCTTTTAGGGGTTGGAACAACACTTTTAGAGACTTAAGAGCCCTTGGTTTATGGACATTTATGATTGGGGTTGCAGTGCCCAAAAATGTCTATAACAGTTGCCCCCTAAAGCATGAGGTCGTTAATCTTTGGATGTCGGGTGAAATGCTTTATCATGAGGATCCGAAGTTTTTTCGAGCTGGAAGGTGACCTGTAATAAGATACAATACAACACATTATCTTCATAACATTTTCATGATCTAGTTGAGGCGGGCATTCCCATGCTCAGCTTTATAAATTCATTTTCATGTACGTAAGACAGACAATCGTCTGTGTGCAGACTGATGATTCTGGTAGAGCCATCATCCCTTGGATTGGATGATTATCTGTGTAGTAATGATGTACATTTGATGTCTTTATTTTCCTGAATATATATCGCAGCTCGGATGGATGAAACTAGATCTGGGGTCTTCAATCTCATTCGATCTTAACTCAAAGTACAAGTCGATCCATGTGAGAGATGTTCTGGAGTCGAACATGGAAAGACATCGCCAGATTACCAGCCAATGATGTAAGTTGTTAACAGGCACGAGAGGAATCACCGATAATGATGATGACCCTCAAGGTACTATAGTACAATTCACGTGGTGTGAATAAAGGGAGTTGGCGTCGAACACCACGCAAAATCTTTCGGTCGAAGGCCATTGATGTAAACCTGTCACCGAAAGTGAGAAACTTGCCATTGAGTTATGCAAGCTTCAAAGTACTGAAAGGATTGTTCCTAGATTGACTTCCTGGATAATGAGCTGATGTCGACAGGAAGCGATCCGTCATAGGAGGGCCTTAGTGAATCCCACATCAATGACACGGAATGGAGCAAATGATTTTAATGGAGGTGAAAACGATCTGACGACATAAGGTTCACGGTGGCGGTCATGAAAGAATGGAGTGTAGATGTATCATAGTGGATGAGACACAGGTGAATTCTCTGAGTGACTTCTATTGAATATATTGGCGACACTAACATGATGGATTGGTAGCGCTAACCCCAAATGTGGATGGTGTGATGGACCCACGGCGATATGACCAGTGAATGGAACAACCCAACCCGACGCGGATGCGGAGTGAAAGTGTGATGTTCAAGAGCGACTTGCTACCAATAAAGTTTCTTCAAGTTTTCTTCCCAATTTTTCCCCAGCCATTGCTGACCAGTACCTCTTTATTTTTTTCAAGCTTGAGGAGGATAACATATGCTTTTTCTATAATTTTCCCTTTGGGCAAACCCATCGCTATGTTTTAACGAGCCTATCAATAGTGAAACTCATTCTTGTCTGTATGGACAAGTTTGTTGCTATTCGGTTTTAACGAGTTTAGCGACAAAGATAACTCGGTCCTTTTCAATTTTAGAGATTCTGAAAAGGGACGTAAAAAAACTCCAATAATCCTTTTTCATCATATAATCCCTTGAGTCCAAAAAAGTATAAAACAATACAAAAGGGATGAATTTTTGGTACTTTTAATGAGTCGAACAAAACAAGCACTCGATCTTTTTGTGTAATAATCCCTCAGGTCCAAAAAGATTAAAATCTAAAGGAGGGATAGCACTTCCAGTCACTTTAACAAGGTGGAGAGGCCAATTGCTCGGCAATCTTTTCATATTTTACGAGTCAGATGAAAAGAGCTTAAAGGAGACTCATTTTTCAAGGAACGAGTGATAAATTCAGGTAGCAGCTGATTCCAGGTAAGGTTTGGAATTTTCCAATCATGGCTGTGTCACAAGGATGGCTAACAGGATCACTCTTCGCAGCTGTTCCTCAAAAAGGGTAAACAATCAAATGGAGGTGAATGATCGGCCAATACAGAGTGGAGGTGATGATGAGAACACGACCAAGGCTTCAAAGGCTGATGATAATACATTCACAATGGTTATTTACCAGAAATTGCTTCATTTTTTAATGAGCTTAAACTCTGGGGGAACATTTGCTCATTGCTTATGTTTATTTTTTAACGAGCTTGAATTCTGTGTTAAAACTGCTCGATATAATGGTCATTGATTACCTTGATTTTACCATTGACAACTTTGTTCCTTCAAAGGTTGTACTGCCTCTCATTTTACAATTTCAATTGAACTTTGGTTTGTTGGAGCTTTGGAGGTGCTTTCCCCCTTGATTTTTACCAGCTAATTCCGAGAGATTCTGTGGATGATTCTTGGTGCCGTCTAGACTAGGTAGGAGCTAAACCTGAGCTCTTCAGTTTCATCCTTTCCTTTTTGAATTCTGAGCATGTTTTCTGGTTTTTCTGAGCCTCTGGGGTTTGAAAAACTCGCCCTGGCTCCATCGCACCTCTTCTATATCGAAAGGTGCGATGAATGCTGGCTTGGCCATTGGCTAGTCAGCATGCATCCCACCTAGAACACTGCTGGGGGTGCGATGGGCGCAAAGAGGGAAATTTATGCACAGTTTTTCATGGAATTTTTTGCCTGTTTTTCACCAAATCAGGATCTTGACTCTTCTCTTGCTTGTTTCAGAGATTCATTGGAGCAAAACTCCTGTTACATGGCAAGAACGTGAGCATGAAGAAGAGGACATGATTGCTTTACATGATCCGGTTACGGTAAATGCACTGCGGAACTGTGGCCTGTTCAAGCTTTTCGCATCTCTAGCATGAGGCAACAAATCAACTTGTTGCAATATTTTCTCGATGCATGGGATCCTACCACCCAGGTGTTCCAGATTGGGGGCAATTCCGTCCCCTTGACTGTCGTGGACATCTATTTTTTGACCGGCTTATCGAGGCGAGGTTCCCCTATCTCATTATCAGGTTCAGCCCGTGGGGGTGAATCTGTGAGAGATTACATTCGCAGGTATTGCAGAGAGGGATCTCAGCCGAGTAAGGACGGCAAGATAAATATCCGAGATGTCACTGACAGGTCCCTGAGGACCATTCTGTTCACTTTTGCTAGACTGGCTGGCAGTGCGGCACTTCACGTGGCCAACAGGTTTTATATGCAGTACGCCTTGGAATGCCTTGAACCAAAGGTGTTCAACTAGTGTGATGCAGTACTCTCTGTGATGAAAGAACAATGACCAAGGTGAAAAATGGAAGATTTAAGAACTTTGGATATGGTTCTATTTTGATCGCTTTTATGTTGGAAAAGATCCCGCTGATGCAGCTGCAGTATGTTTCACTTGGTTTACCTCCACCGACTGAGCCACAGATGCAGAGATGGGTCGACCTTATGGCTAGACATGCTGGTCAGTCCCAGGTTTCCTTTTTTGATACCTTTTTCGAGTGGTTCAACCGTTAGGAGATGGTTTTTTCCGAGTATCCATATGCTAGTATGGATTTCCGGGGTGACCCGGAGTTGGTACTGTCAACTGGCGAACAGTGGGGTGTCATCGGTAAATTCTCTGATCACATCTCTATTTATCGTTTCTTTTATAATGTTCTTGTGCTTTCTTCTATTAGGACTAATCAAAACTCATGTAGATGTTGGACCAGTCCGACCAGTAGTACGCCTGAGAGTGCTAGCTGCCGCTCCAGCAGGAGAGGCTGTGGGAAGGGCTATCCTTCGCGACCTTGATGTGGCCAAGACTCTTTCAGCATTGTAGGATCAGGTCGAAGGCCTCACTCTTAGTATTCCGTACGAGAGGACTGACGAGCTGCCCTTGAGGTTGCAGCGACATACTACCGGCGTGCTGAGTTGATGGACTAGGCTTTTACGCATGATTGCACAGGTGGTGACTTGTTATCACCAGCATCATTAGACTAGGGTGCCCCCTAGCGTTTTGAGTTTTGGGTCATTTGACCAATTTTGTCTTGGTTACAGAACATTATGTGTAAACCATAAATAGTTATATATATATTTTTGATTTTCGGAGTTTTATTTTGGTTAAGTTACATGATCCTGATGCAAATACTGATGAAATGCTTCTTTTTATAAATGTTGCAAATGTCTATCTAACACATAATTTGCCAATGAATTTGTTAATGTGTTTAAGTTTCTGGAAATATGCTGATATTGAATAAAATCAAATTGCCTTTCCAAAATCTTGACCCTTAGGAACATGCGATAGATAGCTGGATTTCGGACTTAGTAGATACCAGTGAGTTGTAGTATGACGAGTTGTGAGTCTAGCCTGATGACAAGTCAGCTTATGCCATGTGTGATGGCATCAGAGAGAAGTTCTATCAACGTGCTATATTCAGCGATGTTATTTGTTGACCGACCAATACATACCCCTCTGAAACTTACTAACTCGCCACTTGGATCAAAAATGACCCAAGCCGTAGAATATAGGTTCCGCAAACTACGACTCGCTCCGTCAGCATATCCAACAAAATATTCCAATAGGTTTGACATCTGCAACAAATGTAAAAAGTGGATTACTTGACCAAAACAATTACCCTTAGCAAAAACAAAAATGTAACAAAAGCATATGGGTTACCACACTGAATCATGCGTAGTAATGCTTAAGGTACAACTCGTTATGGGGTTGCGCCAGTGGAATCCCGTCATAATCCATTAACTCATAGGCTCCTTTTGCTAATACTCGCTTAACAATATAGGGGCCCATCCATAAAGACTTGAACTTACCTGCTCCTAATTTATCGGATTCCTGGTCATAAAGTAAAACCAAGTCACCTTCTGAGAAGACACGGGGTTTGACATTTTTGTCGAACTGCGCCTTGACTCATTTCTTATGGGCTTCGTTAGCCAAAGCGGCATCACGATGGGTTTCATCCAATTGGATTAGTTCCAAGAAACGAGCCTCCTCTTCTGAAGTTCTGGGGAGAAGGTCGATTGAGAGTTTGAGGGACGAGATTTCACACTGAACTGGTAAGATTGCTTCTAGGCCATATACCAGTTGAAAAGGTGTAAACTCGGTTGTATTCCTTACCAATGTTCGGTATGCCCACAAGGCTGAGTACAGGATCAGGTGCCAACTCCTTTTGTGGACTACAATCATCCTTTGTAGCATCCGCTTCAGGACTTTGTTGATTGCTTCAACTTGTCCATTGGCCTGCGGGTAATATGGAGTAGAGCTGTCGTGGGACAACCCCAATTTGGCGGCCAATTCGACCATCATGTGATTGTGAAAATGCGATCCATGATCTGTGACTATAGCCTGTGGAACGCCAAATCTGGCGACTACATGACTGAAAAAGAAAAGGGCAGCTGTTTCACCGGTGTTATCTAATGTAGGCATCGCCTTGGCCCATTTTGTAAAATAGTCTACTGCGACTATGATATACCCATGCCCCCTGGTCGAGGTGGGGTTACATGTCATGAAATCAATGCCCCATTTAGCGAATGGCCCAACAACAACTATCGGTTGCAGGGGTGCGGGTGGTTTTCTAGTTTTGCTATCGAAAATTTGACATGCATGGCAACTTCTGACTGCGGTTATGTAATCTTTGAACATTGTTGGCCAGAAGTATCCTGCTTGTAAATTTTTTTGCACCGTAGCATAACCAGATTGATGGCCCCCATACGCGCCTGAATGGCAATCATTTAGGACTTTTTTAGCCTCCTCATGGGTGAGGCACCTCCTCAGAACTGTATCGACACCACGACGGTAAAGTGTATCACCGACGATCATGTAGTCTTTTGATTGGTATCGAATACGTTTTTGTTCTAAGCGAGAGGTATTAGACCTATATTTTTGGGTTTGGACATAGATGATTATATCTCCATACCACGGATTGCTTGAAGATATCAGAAACAAAGATTCATCCACGATGGTTTCTTCGGATGTTTCATTGCTGGACGACAATGGGAGATTACATAGTAATTCCGCGAAAACCAGGGATTTCTTTGATTTGGATTTTACGAATTTTAGATCAAACTCTTGAAGAATTGCTATCCATTTTGAATATTTTCCCCCCAGCAACTGTCGCGACAATATATAAGTCATGGGGTTGCAATCTGACAAAATGGTAGTTTTTCGAAAAAGGACATAGTGTCGAAATCTCTGTATCACTTGAACAGCTGCGAGAGCCAACTTTTCAACATAGGAATACTTGCTTTCTATATCATTTAAGCTTCTACTCAAATAATATATAGGATGTTCAATTCCGTTGTCTTCTTGAACTAAAACCATTGCGATGGTTATATCCGCTGCAACTAGATACATGTTAAAGTCTTTTTGATAATCAAGAGCGTACATTAATGATGCTTTCATTAGGGATTATTTTAAAGCATCAAAGGAAGCTTGCGCGACCTGATCCCAGACGAAGGGTACTTCTTTTTTCAATAGACGTGTATAACCTTTAGCAACTTCGGCATAATTTGGAATGAACCTCCTCAGAAAGTTTGCTTTCCCTTGGAGTTTCTGAATCTAAAGCAAATTTGAAGGTGGAGGAAAATTTATGATTGCCTGAACCTTACATGGGTCGAGACGGATCCTGCCCTTTGAGACTATAAAGCGAAGCAAATGACCAGAACTGACACAGAACACACATTTGTGTGGATTGAGTCGTATCTTGTAGTGCGACAACGTAAAAATATCGCTCTCAAATGCTGCGGATGATCGGTCTGCTTTCGCGAATGAGTCGGAAGGTCATTGAGATATGGTTGAATGATGTTTTTGATGTCATGGAAGGCATAATTCATTGCCCTCTGAAATGTTGCCCCTGCGTTCTTTAAACCAAAGGGTAATTTTCTATATGCAAATGTGCCCCACGGATAAATAAATGCAGTCTTTGACTGGTCCTGTGGGCAGATATTTATTTTATTATACCCGAAGAATCCATCCATAAATGAAAAGATTTCACATTCGGCGCATTCATCAATTATCTGGTCAATAAAGGGTGTAGGGTAGTTGTCTTTTGGACAAGCTTGATTTACATCCCTATAATCGACGCACACTCTAATCGTTCCTTGTTTTTTCATCACAGGAACAATGTTTGATACCCAATCGATTAGAGGAACCGGGTAAATAAAACCAGCATGGAAAAGTTTTTCAACTTCTACCTTGATGGCAGCGCCTTTCTTGGGGTGCACCTGTCGTAGCCGTTGTCGTACTAGTTTGACATCTAGATACATCTTGATTTCGTGTTCAACGATATTCGAGTCAATGCCTGGCATTTCATCATATGACCAAGCAAAGACATCTCTGAATTCGCGAAAAAGAGCGTTATATATTTCCAGTTCTGAAGGAGAACAACATTTGCTGACATAAATATTCTCTACAACATCTATTTTGGTCGAGATATTTATGGCGATTGTCTCTTCAATATTGGACAAGTTTCGCTCAGAATCCACCGTGTTTACAGTATTTGATAGGAAATCAAAAACTGAAGGATGATGAAGGTCATCCGGATTATCTTCTTGAAAATCTGGAAGATGGGAACGATGGTGGTAATTTTCCCATGGCGCTCCATCAATTGTCATTGACTGAACAATTCCTTCATCGGTGTACTGCACTTGTGACCAAGGATCTAAAGGGGTGCCATATTCCTTAGACCTATCTATCCAAACGCTTGATGAGCATTGATTTGGGTTTGCCTCCCATGCTAAAAACATTGATTGCTACAATATTTCTATTGGGCTTGGAGGCAATACCTGCAGATGATTCATGTTAATATTGTTTTCTGAGATCTTTTGAATAGAAGATATCATATTGCAGGTTCCTACCGTCGCCACTTCCGCCAGATTGATTGGAGGCGGGAGAGCAAAAGTTCCCATTAATATAGGGTCTTTTAGTAGGCCTACTCCGATATTTTGAAGCGAATGGGTGCTTCCATGGATCATCAGAATGCTTCCCGTAACTTGGGAACTATTGGGGAGAAATGTTTGTTAGTCGACGATTGTAATTTCTCCTTGAAAAGGAAATGCAATCTTCCTAAAGTAGGTCGACACAACCGAAGCCATAGCATATATCCAGGGCCTTCCCAATAGGATGTTGTAATCGAGGTTTCCATCGATTACTTCAACATCTATTTCCACTGTTTTCCCCCCCAGTACAACTTGCAAGTTACTTAGAATCCCATATGGGACATATGTTCTTCCATCAAATGCTTTTAATTTTGTCGAAGATCGCGACAAGGTTGGAGATCCTAAAGTTTTCCAGCAACTCATCGACATAATACATGTATATGTTCCCTCATCAATAATTGTTCGATGAACAGTTTTGTTGAGGGCTTTCACTTGAATGAGGAAAGCTAGTTGAGCTGGTAACTGAGGATCATATCCTTTGTGATTAAAGGACACAAGATTAGAATCCTTTGGGTCAATCCCACCTATTGCTGATAATAAAGCCTGCTTTTGGGAGGGGCAATTTTGCAGTACCTCAAGTGTTGACATAGCGGATGGCGATTGGGCCAGATCTTCCACTATATTATAATGTTGTGTTGCTCTGGCATGAGGATTAAATGTCGAATTGTGTACTACTCCCTTTGGCAGTTTTATTTTTAGCTCTGGAATGATGGGCAGTGCAACTTCTGTCGAAGTTGTTGTCAAACTACTAGGTTGATCTTTATCCTTGTTGTTCGACTACTGTGGATTCCCGTAATCTTTATTCCTTGTCGTTATCAAAACATCATTCTCCTGTTTCGAAACCAAAAACATCAACACTTGGGACGGGGAAGCATTGTCACTAGCAACCAGATTTGTTCCTGGATTTGGAAACGGATCAGTAAATACTGCCGAGGTTTTTGAATTCTTGAAGAATTTTCTAAGCTTAGCTTTATATGGACAATCTCTTGTCTAATGATCCTCATCACATATAAGACATGGACGAGTTGGTTTCTTATCTCCAGAAGGGTTTGCAGAAGATTTTTCAGGTGATGATTCCTCCTGTTTCTTCTTCTTCCCTTTGTTTTTCTTCTTGCCTCCTGGTTGCTTGGTTTCTTTTTCTTTGTCAGTTGAGACGACATTTACTTCCGAGGCGAGAAGTTCTTCTTTTACATTTTGACTAGAAATCTTACGGGCCTTTTTAGATGTAGCCTTTGTTGATTTTGTGTCTGTCGTACCAATCATGCCATCGTCGGCATGAGAGTCATTGTTTGATTTAGGAGGAGGAGGAACGGAAAATTCTAGCCTGGGAGCGTCAGGGATTTTATCGTAGAGCGTGCCAGACTGAGTATAAATCAAGTCTAAATATTGCGCACGAGCAATAACTTGCTCTTCAGTGACGACTCCTCCCTTTGCCACATCTTCTGTAATGGAAGGTAATATTGACTTAATAAACCATTTAGCTAAAAGCTGATCAGGAACATACGCTTTTACCATTCTACGATGACGTCGCCCTTCATGAATATGATCGGATATGTGAGTGGCCGTCGTTTGCTTGAAATTGGTAAGAAGTTCTGTTCCCGTTTCGTACCTTATGGGTAATTGAAAATGGGTTAAAAAGGTTGTGGCTAGGGCACTGAAGTTATCAAACGAAGCTCTAGGTAATTCGATATACCATTTCGCTACCGGACCAGTTAACGTTCTCTAAAAAAGGCAAAGCCTAATTGAATCATCGTTTAGGGTGTTTGATGAACAACACAGATGAAAGGTCATCACATGATTCGATGGGTATTCACCCAGATTTCCATTAAATTTAGGAATATCTGACGTAAGTTTATGCGGAATCACTGGCCACCAAGGGGCGTAAGCAATTGGATTGTTCGTTAGCCGATTTAGATCCGGTAACTCTAAAGTTGCCACGAAGGGTAACTGTTGATTCAGGTTTGGCGAAGCATACCCAGGAGAAGATGGAATTGCCTGAGCAGTTGGTCTTTGCATACCAGCATAATGCATTTGATGCTAGTAACTTTGGTGAGGTTGATGGGCATAACCATTGTAGAATGGTTAATTTTGACCATTTTGAATATGCGGTTGCCCATTATTCGCAAAGATTTGTTGCTCAGATCCTTGGTATACTTGTTGAAATTGCGGTTGTTGGTATTGCACCAGCCATGGTTGTGAAGCCATGTGTTGTTGTCCAATACTGGCCGTTTGACCAAGATGAGGGGTAATTGTACCCGTTTGGGCCTGTGTCATTCCACTAGTTGGCGATTGTGGTTGAGTCGCAGGGACAAGAGGCTGTTGCATTACAACCTGAGAAACCTGAGGTTGGCATACAACAGGCAACGCTTGTACTTGCGATACCATCACAATAGCCAGCGTAGTTGGTATATTTGACACAGGTAAACATTGTTGCATTGAATATACAACTCTTGGTTGTTGAGGCACTATTGGCACCCAACCGCTAGATGTAATTCCATCATAACCTGAATTTTGTTGTGAACTCTCGTATGGTTGTCCTCCCGGAGGAGACAATGAAAGGGTATATTTCCCCCCATACGGCGGTAATCCAGTACTCAAAGGAATTGTTTGTCCTTGAGGACCAGACTGCCCAAATTGACACCGTGAAGGATCAATTTGCTGAGACTCAACATAAGAGTTCCCGGATATTATTCCGGATGAACAAACGAGAACGGACCATACTGTCGAAATAGCCCCTGAGTGGGCCCCATCTAGCGATTGAGAGCTAGTTGGGACAGATGGTATGCCGGCAAACATTGTTGGAGTGACAGCAGGAAGTTCTGCCGTTGCTGTGTCGGATGACACAGTCCTAGATGTCGACGGTTGTTCAGACATTTCTAGTCTATCCAGAAGATTACCTATCAATTCTACAGGAGCTTCCGATAACGGTAGACTAATTTCTGATGAATAAGGATATAGAGTGATCCCGACTCCAAATTGCTATAGAGTACTAGATGGAGGGTCCTCTGCAATCTCTTCTATAGCAATCTGACCAAGTGGAAGAGGTAGACCGTCAGGTTTGTAAAATATTTCTGGTGTCGAAGAAGGTATAAAATCTGCAGCGACATATGTTTGGGGAATAACACCTTCCGTATCAGCTGTAGATGGAGTTGGTTCAGTAATACAAGTGTTTACCTTCACACTAGGATCATTTCTACTGTCATTTGGTGGCTGCAGAACTTCTTCTGTAAAGGCAGGGATACCAGAAATGGTTGGAGTAACCGGAGTTTCCGATGGTGTTGGAACACTTGTTCTAACTTTACCAGGGGATTTGGAACCGGTTAAACGAGTTCGCTTCGTCCATAACAGTTTTGATTCTGGAGACAAAGACGGTTGACTCGTAAGCCTCCGCGAACGACGGGGTTTCAATTGACTTTCTTCCACGATTGCGGATTACTCGATCAACTAAAAATAAAGGGGAAAAATGTTTTCGAATTAAATGAATTTTAGACGCTTTGACACAACTTGTTTTTTCAATTCTTAAGAGTCGAGAAAAAACAAAAGATGACTCTAGTCACCTTCGATTTTTAATGAGCTTGAAGTGTAAAGTGCTCAGATGGACCTTTTCCTTTAAAGAGTCTAAAAAGGAATGAAAGAGACTGCTCTGGAAATCTAGACAGAGGGATTACCAAACCAATCGCAAAACTGCAGAATACTTTTTACGGTACGACAATCAATCTTCCCGAATGCTGTGTTTAGTGCATTGCGATCGATAGGGCGGCAAACACGGCTTCCTATGGATAAAGGATAAAGCCTATTGTGGTCTCCCAATATATACTCGACGGTATGTGGGAGCACAAGTCTGTACTGGCACTTATCGTCTCAAAGTGGAGGAATCACCGAACCAGCAATGAAAACAACAGTTACCAGGATTTACAACGCCGGAATATGTCTCTAGCCTAGACTTCTGAATGTTGTGCGTTAGGTTCCAAAGCGTTTTTAGATTCATTAAATTTATTTTACAGTTGATCTTGCTTAAGAAATTTGCCTTTCAAGTTCACCGCTTGATGTAGATATACAATTCCTAAAATGCAATCTAAGATGCTAAACAATCGTTTAATCTTCTTTTTGCAATGAAAATCCTAGCTACTAAGGAAAGAGAGATGATATTCTTTCAACATAGAGGAGATAGCACACACTATATGCACTGTCCTAAATCAAACCAGCAAACATTCTAAATGCAAATGCACATGCATGTATTTGTTTTCAGCCTTCTTAATGTGTGAATGATAAAAAGAAAGCTAAGCGCAAATCTGAATTATTTTTCAAAGCGACATTACTAACAAGTTTCTCTTCAAGAAAAAATGAAGACAATGATGACGCTTTGCAATTTGGAATTGAAAACTTACTTTCGACACTTGAAAAACTACTAATTCAAATCAAATACAAGAGTAACAGTGTAATTGGCTATCAAGAACAATCGGATTCTCTTCTATGACTAAAAATGACACTTGCGACACTTTAAAATCAAGAAACGACAGTTCAATTACGCTACTTCTTTGTAAAACAGAACTGAAAATAGATCACAATACATAAAAACATTTACAGTTCTTTGCACAATGGAGGTGGAATAATGGTAAGGAAGGGGGTTCCAATAGAGGTATACTGACTATAGACAGCAAAACTCCTGAATAGAGCTGAAAAGAGTGAACAAAGAAACCAAAATCTAAGAGCAGAAGAGGTCTTGTCTGATCAGCGCACCTGTAACACAGGGAAAATGAGAGGTAGTGCGCCTACTACACACGCGAAGTGCAATGCATCCAGATTCCAAAGAAGAGATAGTGCGATGGTCCAGCGACGAGACTTCAACTAGGTTCCGGGTCACAGTTTGCAGCTCAATTCGGGGATTTAGGCCGAGCAAGTGGTAATCAGTAAATAAATCACAAGGGTAGATCTAAGGAGGTTACTAGAGCCACCACAAGGGCAATTAGAGAGCTTGTAAATTGATTGTTCAGTTCATAAACAAAACCCGGAGATAGATTGAAGCAGCATTGATTTACTTTGCACTTGCATAGCAAATGCAATTCAAAGGCTAGTTGGCTTGACTTCAGGCTCCGTCTATAAGTTTATAAAGCAAACAAATATAGAAAAACAAACAATCTATTCACTCCCCAGTGGAGTCGCCATTTTGTTATCGAGAAATCTAGTGTCTATGCAGAGCTGCTAGTCCCACTAAGGCTGGTAGCTACCTTAGAAACAAACAAACTAAAACCACTTTCGTTTTCCTTTATGAGAAGTAGATAAGAGGAGAATAAAGGAGACCAACCTCTATCTTGCGCTTGGTTCCTTGCTTGATTCCTCTCCCTTCTGATAGATCTTTGCCACTCGCTTCCTCGTCTACCCAGCTTCAAAGAGCACCTGTAGAATCAAAACAGCATAACACTATCCAAGAACATAGATCTACTATCATAAACAATATAGGACCAGATATATATTGACCACACAAATGCATATATCATCAATCATACAAGAATGTGGAGGAAAACTTGAATAGATTTATTAATAATCAAGAATAACAAAGAGGATTACAACCACTTGTTCTGACCCAGCATCATCCTCTCAGCAAGAAAACCCTTCTTCACCTCATGAAAAGCTTAGATCACCCAACACTATGACGTTACACCAAGAAACTAGCAGCACTTCCTTACAAGATACAAAATTCCAACCTTTGGATCTCTGGGATGAGGGATCCATATATAGATGTTTGCAAGGGGGGTTAGTCAGATTTTGAGATTTGATTAGTGTCCTCTCTCTGATAGTTCTTGATTCCACTTGGAGATTGATGATCTCTTACTCATCCCTGGGTGAATGCAGAGAGGCAAGTGTCACATGAGAAGTTTCTAGAAGATTCCACGATCCTCCACCTTGCAGATTTACCCTGCCATTTGTCCACTCTCGCCCATCGCACCCCATATAATGGCTTTTCAGTATGCATCGCACCTCCCGTGTGCATTTAGGTGGGATGTAGCGCACTTTGACCATGGAGCAGGTGAGATGGTCCAATTTTGACCAGTTCTGAGTAGTTTTTCATGGAGAACTTCTGGGAGATGATGTAATCAGCTGACCTTGTTCTTTTAGGGGTTAGAACAACACTTTTAGGGACTTAAGAGCCCTTGGTTTATGGACATTTATGATTGGGGTTGCAGTGCCCAAAAATGTCTATAACACTTGTGTGGACCTATGAGGACATAGTCAATTGGTGGAAATTGTTACTTCCTCACATTCATTGATGACTACAGTAGAAAGACTTGGGTTTACTTCTTGAAGCAGAAGTATGAGACTTTTACAAAGTTAAAAGAATTCAAAGCCTTAGTAGAGAACCAAAGTGATCATCAGATCAAGGTATTATGGTCAGATCGTGGTGGAGAATATGACACAAAGGCATTCCATTTACTCCAAACAACATGGGATTAGAAGACAGTTTACAAGCATGTACACGCCACAACAGAATGGTGTAGTAGAGAGAAAGAATAGGATAATTATGAACATGGTAAGAAGCATGTTGAAAGGAAGAAACTTGTCTAATGAGTATTGGGAAGAAGCAGTTGCATGTGCTATTTATGTGATCAACAAATCTCCTACAAAGAGTGTAATGAATAGAGTACCAGAACAAGCATGGTCAGGTATGTATTGCAGCATATCTCATCTCAGAGTATTTGGATTTGTAACTTATGCACATGTGCCTAAGGAACAAAGAGCCAAATTGGATGATAAAAGTGAAAAATTCATATTCACTGGTTATAGTGAGTAATCAAAATCTTACAAATTTTATAACCCTGTCACAAAGAAGACCATAATTAGCAGAGATGTTGTGTTCAAGGAACAAGAGTCATGGGATGGAACTATAGACAAAATAGTTGATGCACAAGTGCCAATGATGGATGAAGATGATGTAGAAGAAAAGGAGCAGCAAGAATCACAGGTAAATACACCAAACAAAGACACGCCAACAAGGACTCCAAGATTTTCAGAGCAGCATGGATCCTGAAGTAGATCAACATATCAAGATTCTCCCAGCAATCAATTAGGTGATGAATCAAGCAATGGTAAGAGAAAGATGAGAATTTTGAAATATATTTATGATGATTTGGATGTTAATTCAAATTTTGCATTGTTTTCATTCCAACCTTCTTCATTTGAAGAAGCAATCAAAGATGCAAATTGGGTGCAAGCCATGGATGAAGAAATTGAAGCTATTGAAAATAATGATACATGGGATTTGGTTGATTTTCTAAAGGACAAAATTCTCATTGTTGTGAAGTGGGTGTACAAGAGAAAGTTGAATGAAAAAGGTGAAATTGACATATTTAAAGCAAGACTTGTAGCAAAAGGATTCTCGCAGAAACTGGGAATAGACTTTGGAGAAACGTTTGCTTCGATAGCCAGATTGGATACTGTAAAAGCAGTTCTAGCCACAACAGCTTAGAACAAGTGGAAAGTATATCATATGGATGTGAAATCAGTCTTCTTGAATGGAATTCTAGAAGAAGAAATTTATGTGCAACAACCTCCAGGATATGAAGTTGAGATTAATGAAGAGAAAGTTTACAGGTTGAAGAAAGTGCTCTATGGACTGAAGCAAGCGCCTAGAGCTTGGTATAGCAGAATCGATAGCTACATGATTAAGAATGGATTTTGCAGAAGAAACATTGAGCCTACCTTATACACAAAGGTAAATGAGCATGGACATATTTTGATTGTTTGCTTATATGTTGATGACATGATTTTTACAGGTGATTTTGACATAGATGAATTTAAAGCAGCCATGATGAAAGAATTTGAGATGAAAGATCTTGGTCTCATGAAATATTTTCTTGGCATAGAAGTTGAGCAATCTGAAAAAGGAATTTTTATTTGTCAAAATAAATATTCCAATTTTTTATTGAAAAGATTCAGGATGGAAAATTGCAAACCTGTCCCTACACTAGTTGAAATAGGTACAAAGTTAAGCAAGGATGATGAAGGATCAGATGTCAATCCAACTTTAATCAAAAGATTGGTTAGTAGCCTCATGTAACACATATTTCATTAAATTTGGAACTAAATAGTGGATCTATAATTTCAAAATAACCAAAAAACTCAATTCTAGTGATGTACTTGTAATATTTTTTTCCAATTTTAATGAAATATGTGTTATGTATCTCACAGCTACAAGATCACATGTCATGCAAGGAGTGAGTTTGATTTCCAGATTTATGGAGACTCCAAAAGACACACATTGGAGTGTAGGAAAAATAATTCTGAGATACATGGAAAGAACTAGAGATTGTGGCATTATGTATGCAAGCAAAGAAAAGAAGCATTTGATTGGATACACAGATAGTGATTTTGCAAGCATTTTCGATGATAGGAAGAGCACTTTTGGTTTTCTGTTCCACCTTGGTTCAGGTGTGATTTTATGGGCATCTAAGAAGTAACCAATTGTGACACTTTCGTCAGCAGAATTAGAATATGTATCAGCAACATCAGCAACATGTCAAGCAGTGTGGTTAAGAAGAGTACTTGATGGACTCAAACAGAAACAACAAGGATCAACAACAATATATTGTGAAAACACCTCAGCGATTGCATTATCCAAGAATATTGTGTTTCATCAGAAGAGAAAGCATATTGATACTAGAGATCACTTTATTAGATAACTTGTGCACAATGGAGAAGTTCACTTGAAGCCTTGTAAATCTAGTGATCAATTGGCTGATATATTTACTAAGTCATTAGCACCAGATGTGTTTGAGTTTCATAGAAGAAACTTGGCTGTTGTAAGCCTAGCTGAGACATAGACCAGTAGGCGTGTTTGAGTTGTCATGAGTCATGTTTTAGTTTAGCAGTCGTAATTAAGGGGGAGTGTTAAAATACGATAATTACACCTGCATGAGGAGTTGGCTAAACATAGAGAGTCATTTAGCTGAGTGATTGAGTGGTTGAGTGATAGACTACTTTGAGTGTGTGATTGCATGTAGTTGCATGTCGAGATATTTTAGGTAATTAGCTAGTTGGAAAAGGTTGAAATACTGATGAGCCCTAGAAATGGGTAACTGTATGGGCTCATTTTGCCTATCATTCTCATTTAATCCACCATTATCCATAGTTTTATGCATGCTTTTGAATATATTTATGTTAATTGAGTGAATGGGAATAGTCACTTTACCACAAAGTCTAATACGTGCTTATTGCAGATTTTTGGACATTTTTGAACCAAGATCAGGCATTTATGAGCATATTGGCAGCCAAATTCGAAGAAACAAGGCTGAAGATTTATAAGATGGGTGTCTCCTGCACTAAATGACCCCTTCCTCTAGTTCTCCACCAACAGCTCGGAGTTCAACAGCCCACCAAAGATGATTTCAAGGGGCAGCCGAGCAGGTCTAGTAAAGTGGCTGCTAACTGTAGTTTTGGGTAGCCAAGCTCCTAAAGTTAAGGAGGACTATTTGGAGTCCTCATTTGCATAAATAGGAAGGCTTCAAGACTTAGTATTTTAGCCATTTGATAGTCTATTTTCACACTTTAGTGCAGCCCTGTAATCAGCACATTTTCAAGCTTCTTCTTGCAGACAGTTTTTGTGATGTAACTATTATTTTTTGATCAATGAAGATGAATCCAGCTTTGAACCAGCTCTGAGCTCTCTTAGGAGGCTTTATCTCTTGGGGTTGGGCCCAACCCAAGTTCCCAGTACCTCCTTTCTGTACTTTTGTGTGTTTTTACTGCATTCATAGAATAATTTCTGTTATATAGGTTAAATTTTGCTTTGTTACTTAGGTTGTTTCTGATGATTAAGATAGGTGTTCATGCTTCAGGTTGATTTGATAGTTTGATAATAGAAAAGATCCACAAAAAGGCTACCAAGCAGCCCTTGATCTCCTTTCTCCCTACTTGGGACCATGAATTGAGACCAAGGCACACTTGCTGCCACAAAAACACTGTTTTTGCCTTCCAATGCAATTGCTAGTCTTAGAGTTTGAGTTGAAAAAGTTGATATCATTTGTGTTTTCATGCTTAGATCTGTTCTTGCTCAGTTTCCATATCTTTCTTGCATGATTTCCTATCTATAAATTTCTGTTCATCACGTTTTTGGTTTCTAGGTCAAAATAGATAAGTCTTTGTTTTCTTAGTCTTTTCTTGGATCAGTTTTCGAAAGTAGCATGCATAACACCTGTAAGACACTCCAGCCTATCCTTCCACCATCATACAACCTACTCTAGTCCCTCGCTCAAGTTCTCCTTCACTCATTCGCCATACTTACCCAACTTGCCCAAATTTCTACATTTTTGTGCAACATTGCTTCCTTCATCTTTGAACAAATCCAACCATCTTCATCACTCCTGAGCTTCAATTACCAGGTCCTAGATCCCTTAACATCCCTATCCATCCTTCATTTCCACCATCAAACCTCTAAAAACCACTTTCGGCCTGTTCCTGTAGAACTTCTTGTAGAATTTCCTGTAGATCCCCTGCAGCCTCTTGTAGAAGTTCACGCGAGCAATTTTTCGAGATCTGAGCGTGGTGGAAATCTCCAGAAGGGTGCTAGGGACCCCTTAGGTCCTCTCCACACCTTCCCAACCTCCTGCAAATTCCCACTCCATTTCCTTTCGCCAATAAACCTCTACACAGTAAAAAATAGTTAAAACACATGCATAATAATTCTGCATAAAATTGCTCAAAAATACAAAAAGATGATTTTTCCATATTTTCCTTTAGAAGTAGCTTAAACACATGCATTTTACCTTTTCAAGGGTCAATGGCATCTAGTTCAGTAGTTTACATCTCTTTTCTTGCACAAGTAGGGTTAGTCGATAAAATTAGGGTTTGCTAGGGCTTGCGTTTCCTTTCAACTTTCATCTTCTTTCTGCAAGTAGACTAGCCTCTTTTGAGTTAGCTTCCTTCCATCATAGTTAAAAGCTTCTTTTGAGAACTCATAGAAGTTTTCTTGACCTCCTAGCAAACTTGTGCCAGCTGATCAAGTGACAACCTGCAGTAAGAGATAGTACTTGTGCATATAGCACCGTCGCTTCCAAGTTTGTCACGAACTACCGGGTTGATAAAAGTAAAGTAGGGAGTCCCAGGAGTTGCAACATCATTGCTGCAATACTGGAGCTCACCAAATACCCTTCACCAGGTTCATTGTAATCATCTTGTTTTGTGTGATCAATAGAAGAGCAACAACTTGCGTTTTGTGTGAATTCATGCTTTGTCTCCTCCACCTTTCTAAAAAAGTAGGAATCTAGGAAGTGTGACCTGGACTATGGTGTGACTGTGCGACCTCCATGATTTGCATTGACTTACGACCTCCTCGAATATGTGACTATACCTCTCCATATTTCTTCATGTCGCAAAATCACATTTAAGAACCTGGAAGCGTGGTCCAGAGGTGCAACCTATCTCTATCGTGACCCTACGATCCTTCTCCAAGTCGCTAGGTCGCGAGATTGTGCTCGAAAAGGGAGAGTGGCCTATGCTCTCTCTCTCCCATGTGACTACGTGACCTGCTTCCTACAACCTCTACTCATATGATGTATTGAGCCATCATCAAGTGGAGCGGTCAGCATTTTTTAACCAAATTACTTAGCTGATAAGCATGAGAAAATTCAAGAATTGCATGGCTAGAAAGGACCACCAACCACATTGCATTCGCTTGAATATACACAACTTCCCCTATTCAAAAAATATGCACCAACGCATCATATGAAGATCACAGGAGGTTTTCATAGTGCCAAGGAACAAATAAATCGCATGAGGTTGTATTTTCAGGATAAACCAAAATAAAATTTGTTGATAACCATCCAAAGGATGTTTATTGGCTGCTATTGCGTGAATTTGATGTTATAATAAGAACATGTGCACATTCTTATTTTAAGAAAGGTTAGGAGAAAGTCCCAGCAAGCGCCATAGGAGAATCCATTGCAGGGGCTTGATGGAAAACTATGAAAGGGACCAAATGATACAAAAAAAATGAAAAACCTCCATGAGTCTATGGAAGTCCAAAGTAGTAAACCTCTTGCATAAAGAGTCTTAGATATGAAGACTGGCGAGACTACATGCCTATTGTCATAGCAAGAACATGTGGCTATGAGTATTAGGAGGTTTATGAATTAAGACATGGTTGAAGAATCCAAGAGGACCCTCCAAAGGCAACATGCATTGATAATATTGTGGCACAACAATTGACCACACAGGGGTCTTAATTAATTATTTATTAATTTCATTCTTTCAATTAGTTGGTTGTATTTCCAATATCATTCTTTGTTTAAAATTGTGTCTGACCAATGTTATTTTCCTGCAGGTAGAAGGAAGAGAACGAAATGTTGGTCTATGCAGAGGGATTAATGGTTTTTCATGGAGCTTGCATACCTAGGGTTTCCTTAAGCAAGCAAGATGGCCCCTTCCAAGTTCCAAGAACCTTTTAATAAACTCAAAGGCACATCACGGGAAGATGGATAAATGCAAGTGAGGCATGGTAGCAAGAAAATAGGTTTACCTCAAGATCAAGCACCAACATCATTGCAACGTATGGGAAATGAGTGTTCTAGGGTTTCCAAGAACCCTCTACATCCTCTTCCTCTCTCTCTCCTTCATCGTAATGTGAATACTGCCCACCATAATGAAAGTAGATACGTTAAGCAAACTTGAGCATGTAACCATCATTAGAAGTAAGTAAGCTCAAGAGTCATGAGGGGAGGTCAAGGGTCACAGTAGGTGAATGGCCACCTCATCCCTATAAATGTGCCTTCCTACCTCATTGAATGTGGGGGGACTTTAGCACTTGATTTGAGGCTAGGATTAGATAGCTGATTGATGCTTGAGAGCTAGAGGTAGTCAGCCCTTGGTAGCTAGTAGATGGAGCGGCAGTGGGGCTATGTTTTTGCATTAGTCAATGATATGAGAAGTCCATGTTCCACTATTGGGTTTTGACCAACTTCTAGTTATGTACTTGAAGTTGCAAAAAAATTAATGAGATGTTCTCTCTATTTGACACCGATTCCCATGCTTACTCATGGTGGTTGTATTAACTGTCTGATACTTCACTATATTTGTATGTGTGTTTTCATACACACAATATGTTATGGAATGATTCATAGTTTTTGCATGTGTGTTTTTCTTTTGAATCCATGTTTACTTATTTCTTGCCATGTCAATGATCTATGTCAAGCTATTTTTCAATTAACTTCTAGCATGTTCCTGTTTACTATATGTCTGATTGTGTTGTAGCTCACTAATCCCTGTCAGGGCATGCCTATTCTTATTTCTGCTGAGACTTATTTGTATCTTTGTTTGTAGTTTGGAAATCTTGGGCCGATCCTTGTTTCACTGTCTGGGCATTTTACCCTTGTCCCCACTCCGACACCTCATCATCTGATAGCCAAGAGCAGAAGCATTTCTGGTGATCATTGGGCCCACATATTGGATGGGGCTCCTATCCCAAACGGTGTGAGGTCTAATCGAGACTTCACACTGGGGAGACCCCCTTAGTTGTTGGCAGTACATTTCAGCTTGTCAACACCTCCTTAATCTATCATTCCACCTTTCCAACCATATCAACAACAACCTCCTCAACAAGATAATCCCTCACAAGGATGGATTCCCAAAGAAACGTAACCACCTACCTTAATGCCTCCTACTCATCCAAAACTACCCCAAAAAATCCACCTAAGCAAGCCCAAATTCCTTCTCAACCTAATTTGAACCCAAACAATAAGCAGACCCAACAAGTCTACAGAGGAGAAACTTCCTATCCTACCTATGTTGTAGAAATCCAAGAAATGAACCTCTGGTATGGGAAGGTACTTCCTAATGCTAACCGACCTTCTCTAGTACAATATATTGAATAAGAGAAGGAAGAAAGTACTCCTAAATCCAATCCACCTTCCTATCCTAAAAGGTTGGTCCAACCCAAACAACATACCCTAGAAGAGGTTGAACTTTTGGGAAAAATAGAAAACTTATGTTTCAAAATGTCTCTCTTATAGACCATCAGACATGTTCCCATATATAATAAATTCATCAAGGAAGAATGCTTTAAGAGTCCAGGAAGGAAGAGGAAGGATGCCCCCACTATTAATTTCATTGGGAAATTGGTCGATCCAATGCTCAGGAAAGTTAGTTCCCAAAAGTATTTGGATCTTGATAGCCTAGTAGTGGATGTACATATTAACAATGTTGTATTCCCCAACACACTCATTGATATAGTGGCTGCAATCAATGTCATGACTAGGGAAACCATGCTTAAGAATAATCTCCAAGGAGCCCTAAGGAAAGCCACAATAGTGTTGCAACTTGTAGACAGATCCATAATAGCACTTGAGGTTGTCATTGAGGATGTTATGGTTTCCATCAATTTGTGGGAGTACCCCATATATTTTCTCATACTCTAGCCTAAGACCAAGTTCAATGGGTATCCTATCATCCTAGGGAGACCTTGGTTAGCCAGTATTGGTGTTTGTATCAGTTACATACCTGAGAACATGACAATCAAGAATGGGATGCTCACAAAACAACTTGCATTATAATGCCTTGTTGAACTCCTTGTTGAGCATGATTTTCCTATTTGAGTAGAAGAAGAAGAAGAGGAAGAATTATATCAATCATCCCCCTACCCCATATGTACACTAGAAGCCACTAGAGGAAGTAGGCAGCTGGATGAAGATAATCTAATTGATATTTTTTTTGCAAAACGAGTACCCTACTGCCATGAAAATCGATGAAGTAAATGATGAACCTTTAGGAAATCCTGAAGAAATTCCATGGGAAGAATTACTGAGTAGTGGTTTTGATCAAGACCATGTTAAAATTGTGGAAATCAACCCCTCTCGAACTTTGAAAATTAGTCCTTCCCTTTCAGCAGAATAAGAAGAACAATTGCTTACTATCTTAAGGCAACACTTTGAGGCCTTCTCTTTGGATTAAAATGAAATTAAATGGGCACACAACTCATTCTATACACATCACATATACATCAAATAAGTCCAAAAACCTGTTTGTCAGCCCTAGCGAAGAATGAGCCCTACGCTCAAAGATATAGTAAAATAAAAATTGCAGAAATTGTTAGATGCAATATTCATCTAGCCTCTTTGAGACAGTGAATGTGTATCACCTCTAGTTATTGCACCCAAAAAGAATGGGAAATGGATAGTTCTTGTTCATTACAAGGAGATTACTAAGGCTACCAAGAAAGATCATTTCCCTTTACCTTTTATTGAAAAAGTTTTGGATGCTCTTGCAGGAACAAAGTTCTTCTCATTTATGGATGGTTTTAGTGGGTACAATCAGATTCAAATTAGTCTTGAAGACAAGGATCATACTACCTTCACATGTCAATTAGGGTACATTTTCCTATATGGTCCTTCCATTTGGATTGTGTAATTCCCCTGCGACCTTCCAGAGGGTAGTATTGAGTATTCTTTTTAGTCATTTTTATGACTCTATTGAAATTTATATGGATGAATTCACTCTTTTTGGAGATGCGTTCCAGGAAGCCCTCCCTAACTTGCATAATGTTTTGAAAATATGCTTTGAAATGAATCTCTCTCTAAGTAAAAAAAAAAAATGTGATTTTTTTTATGAATGCAAGGATAGTTCTTGGCCACTTCTTCTCTAAGGAAGGGATTCAAGTTGACCCTAATATGATTTCCATTATTAGAAGAGTCCCTATTCCTTAGAAACAAAGGCATTTTAGGAGATTCCTAGGATTAATTGGACACTATAGTATAGTTGTCAAATATTTTAGTAAAATGGTCTCACCTTTGTTTGTTTTGCTAATAAAATATTCATATTTTTGTTGGACATACCAGTGTCAAGAAGCATATGAAGAGCTCAAGGAGAAGTTGACAACTGCACTGGTTTTCAGGGGCCCAATATAGGCCTTTCCTTTCCATATTCACATAGATGCATTATACAAAGCAGTAGGGGAAGCCTTGGGAAGTTGGAAGGTAAGTTTCCTTATGCTATAGATTTCATTAGTAGGAATTTGTCCAAGGTTGAACTCGACTATAAAATCAATGAAAAAGAGCTCTTGTTTGTTGTACATTCCTTGAATAAGCTTAGATATTACATTACAATGTACCAATTTTTTGTACACACTAATCATGCAATCATTAAGTATTTGATGAACAAACCTGATGTGAATGATAATATAATTATATGGTTATTTCTATTGCAACAATTTGATCTAACCATTATTGACAAGATAGGGAAAGAAAATTTGGTTGTAGGTTTCTTATCTAGACTAACCATGTCTACAGAGAATGAAGAGATGATAAATGATCAACTCCCATATGAGAACCTCTTCGCCATATCATTATTGTCACCTTGGTTTTCTGATGCACCAAAATTATTGGTTGCTAGACAATTTTAACCCAATTTGTCCTCCAAGGAAAAGAGAAAAAATTATAGGAAGAGCATCCCTTACACTTGGATTGGGGGCAACCTTTTCAGATTGGTACCAGAGAAAATTTTGAGATGTGTAAGGGAAGATGAAGTCTTTGATATCCTCTCAGCATGCCATGATGGACCTTGTGGGGGATATTTTGCTGCCAAGAAGAAAACCTTCAAGATTCTTCAGGCATGTTCCTATTGGACTACCCTACATCAAGATTCCAGAAGATACATTGCACAGTGTGATGAGTGCTAGAGGATGGGGAAACCACATAAAGGGATGAGATGCCACTACAACCTTAAGTGACTCTTGAGACATTTAAGAAGTGGGGCATGGATTTCATTGGGCCTGTTGACCCCTTATCTAAAAAGAAGAGGTATATTATTGTATCCACATAATATCTAAAAAAGTGGGTTGATGTGAAGGTAGTCAAAGGAGTAACCAAAAAAAAAGTGGAAAAAATATTAAGGGAGAACATCCTATACAAAGTTTGTTTCCCAAGAGAACTAGTAATTGAGCAAGGAAATCAATTAACTTCTAATTTTATGCAAGGGATAATGAAGAAACGTCATATTAGGTATAGGAAATCCACCCCATATCACCCTCACGAAAAATGGTCAAGTGGAAGTGACCAATAGGGTATTAGAAAGCATCCTAACCAAGGTTGTTAGCACCATCAATAAGGATTGGGCAGTCAGGACTTTGGAGGCCACTTGGGCCTATAATATGACATGGAATAACACCACTAGATTCACCCCATTCAAGTTGGTTTACAACATGAAGGCACTGTTGTCAATTGAATTTGAATATAAAACTTTGGGAATGGTAGCACAACTTGATCTAGAAATCACATGAGCTCAAGAGGAGAGGCTAAAATAGTTGAATTCCATTGATGAACTTAGGCTATAGGCTCTTATGCATACTAAAGTGGTTCAATTGTAGAGAAAGGTTTGGGATGAAAAGCACATCAGGGAGAATACCTTCCAGGAAGGTGATTGGACCCTCCTATATGACTCTAGATTCAAGGACTTCTAGGAGAATCATATGAATAGATGGTTGGGTCCTTACCTAGTGGAGAAATTTCATGACAATGGAGTTGTTTAGATCTAAACAATTTATGAGGAAAAAATACCACTTTTGGTCAATGGGTATAGGTTGAAATCTTACAAGAATCCCCTTTAAAAGGTTGAATTCACTAGTTCGATAAGTAGAGAACTGAATGTGATTGGGATCCTCAAAGCTTTGAATCTATTCAGCCCTTGATGAGCATAGAAGGAATTAAAAATAAATAAATAACAACAAAAAAGAGAAAAAAATAAGAAAAAACACTAGGTGAAACTCCATGAGGCACTTGAGGCAAGCTCTTGGGTTGAAAATCTCCACGAAGTAGTGATAGAGCCTAGAAAAAAAAGAGAAAAGAAAATAGAAATATCCCCAAGTGAAAACCTTCTTTGAGGCGCCTGATGGTTCCTTTTCTTCTATAGGTCTCAAAAATAAAAAAGAGAAAAACAAGAAGAAAAGGAAAGTGAAAAGGAACCCTTACATTGTCTATTATAACTCTTATGTTGGTATAACAAGGTTCCAATAATAGCCAAAGAAGGTTAGCATAGTTAGAGAAGCAATATCAAAATTCACTTTCACACACTTACACTCATCTCTTTGTGTCCACTCCATCCATCCCTTGACCTTTCCAGATCTTTCCAGATCTTTTCATATCATTACTTAGCCCCTCTCACTCGATTATATCAGTGTCTTGAAATTCTATAGAAATTCCCTATACTACTACAAGAAGTTGATCAACATAGAAAGAAGAAGCATATTGGAATTTTTTCACTTAAGAATGGGGGATGGGACCTATGAGAGTCATTTATCCTTCAAGTCTACTAGATGTCACCTTTCCCACATTATCCCAATTACCATCCATAAAGAAACCTAACCCTTCATCTCCGCTCCACCCATATCTATCATAGAAGGGATCTTTATCCACCATCAACAACCTTCCCACGAATTATCAATATTTTTGGAAGCAACACTCATAGAATATTATGATCCTAAGGGGTCTATGTGACTACTACAGGAAGACACACAATCTTGTAGCAACCTACATAAACCCTATAGGATCACATTTGAAACATCAGAAAGAGAATTTTGAATATCATGAAGCTTTAGGAGACTCCAACACTAGTCTTGAGCACCTACATGATTCCCTTAAAACTGCTATAGGATCCTTAATCATCAACAACAACAACATCTAATCTATGGAGGTACCTATACTCTGATCACCTAAATCATGGAACTTCAATCAACAATCAACGCTAAAAAAATTCAAGCCAATGAAAGCATTGATGAAGGTTACATATTTCACCTTAGAGGTCACTCCAACAACCTCATCAATGTGCTAGCAGCCTCATGCAATAATAGATTGTCAATCATCAACTACAACACTTCCAACACGAGCACAATCAGGTAAGGCTTAGGTATGAAAAGACCTAACCCTTCCTTATGAGTGAATATTCATTTAAAAAGTGTTATCAGTGCATCAAAGAAGAGGTTTTATGGGCTAATTTCCATTCATTAGTCTCGACCACCTTTGTTAGTGAACTGCAATCATCTCTTTCTTCCATCACACATGTTGTAGTTGGGGGCCAGATTACACAGTGTGCTGAGGCCAACCACTTGACCACCAATCACATATGTGGGACTTCATATTTCCAGATGAAGAGGATCAAGAGGCATCACCAATCAGTACTAGAAGTAGAAATCAGCTTGATCCTCCACAACTTGGTCCTAAACAGAAGAGCATAAGCTCAACATCCAAAGATAAAGTCCCAAGTAAGAAATCATCACCAAAAGCGACTCGAACAAGCCCTATCCAATCCGATTGACCAACTCATCTAAAACACTGATTGTTTCTGATGAGATGGAGTATAGTATCATTGAAGACATGAATAAGACTAGGGCTAACATTACTTTTCATGAATTGAGCAAACTGAAACATCAGCAGAAGCTACTTTTGAAAGAGTTACATGCAATTCTTGTTGCACCTCTTCCCTCTACTGTAATCTCGCAAGATTCTCATGAGATGGGAAGACCTCCAACTAATATGGCAAATAAAGTTGATCCGAATGATATTGCTTTAATTGGTGGTAGGTCAAAATCTCATACTCCTCCATTCCTTCTTACTTATGAAATTTTTAATAAAAACTTGCATAATTGTTTGATAGATTCAAGAGCTTCATCTAATATCTTACCTAAAACAATATGTGCAAAGTTAAACGTCCAACCTCAAAAATCTGTAGTATGCATAGTTCAGCTGGACCGATCGCAGGTTGAAGTAATCGGTGAACTAAATCAAGTTACCATAAGGTTGTCATCTAATCCAAAGTTATGTCAAGTCATTAATATTCTAGTTGCAGACATTCCCGAATTTTATGGTTTAATTCTTAGTAGGGACTAGTCTGAAATGCTTCATGGATACTTTGCGACTGACTGGTCACATATGTGGCTCCCTTACAATGGTAAACCAAATCAGATAAAGGTTGAGCGAGAAAGACACCAAAAATACATAGTGACGGAATTGGAAGGAGAAAATGAACCTGTAGCATACAGCAACAATATAATTGGCAACTATTTTGTTGACTCTTTCTTAGGAAATTTTAATGCTTATACTTCGCCTTACTTAGAACATTTTGTTTTGTCTCAAGTAGAAAATTTTTCTCAAACAAATAGTTTTAAATGTGTTAATTTTATAGATAGTCCTATAAATAAACATTTATTTTGGAAATTATTTTTTGATGGTTCCAAGTCTAACGATGGAGTAGGAGCAGGATGTGTATTAGTTAGTCCAGATGGAAACAAAACTATGCTAACATGTAGACTCGAGTTTGATTGCACAAACAACACTGCAGAATACAAAGCCCTGGTCCAAGGACTGTACAAGGCAATCAGATTATATATCAAGTACCTACAAGTATTCGGAGACTCTGAGATTGTTATTAAACAGGTACGAAATACTATACATTATCTATCAGGTCATTTAAAACATTATCAATCTTTAGTGCAAGATCTGACTGAACATTTTATAGCATTCAATATTTCACCTATTCCCAGACTCCAAAATGCTAGTGTTGACCTCCTGGAAAATGTAGCTTCCAAGCTCATTCCATCAAAAGACTATAGCCCAAACAGATTCTCAATCGAATTGACCTTTAGGTCCTCGATCCCTGATAATGTTACAAACTAGAGAATTTTCAACGATGATCCTGATATTGTAAGTTTCCTGACATCGGAAGGATCTTACACTAATTAGATTATTGATGAGGACCAACATGACAAATAGTTGCAACAAGAAAGCACTAATAATGTTATACCGAAATCTGTAGTCAAGTTGGAAGACCTATATGATTTGAAAGACCGATTTAAGAGATCTACCAATTCAAAACTTCAGAGCTCAACTCTAAGCTATGAATTAGTAAATCTAGGAACTGATACCAAGCCATAGAATATCAACCTAGGTCTTGGCCTAGCCCCTGAAGAAAAATTAGCCTATGTTCATCTCCTGAAACAATACAAAAGTGTATTTTCCTGGAACTACGATGACCTTAAGACATACAACACTTCAATCATTCAACATACTATCCCAATGATAGCTAATCAAAAACTTGTCCAACAAAAGCTGAGGAAGATCCATCCTAATATGGAAAGTCAGATTAAATTTGAGCTCAATAAATTATTGAAAGCCAAGATTATTTTTCCCGTTTGACATTCTAGATGGGTTTCCAACTTGGTTCCTATGAGAAAGAAAAATCGAGACATTAGAATTAATGTCCTTTTTAGATGGTTTCTCCGGCTACAACTAGGTTCTGGTCCATCCTGACGATCAACTGAAGACCACATTCAGAACCAAATGGGGTACTTACGCATATCAAAAGATGTCATTTGGTTTGATAAACGCTGGTGCCACATTTCAAAGGGGCATGGACATCGCATTTAAGGGATTAGTAAACAAATCAGTGGTGATTCACTTGGATGACATAACTGTATATTCTAAAAAATGTGGTAATCACCTTAGAGAATCAAATCTTCCAACATTTCCAAAGGTATGGGATTTCACTTAATCCAAAAAAGTACTTTTTTGCATTAAGTGAAGGAAAACTTCTTGGATTTATAGTGTCAAAATCTGGAATCCATATAGATCTCGATAGAATTAAAGAGATTTCCAAAATACCCTTGCCTCATAACAAGAAAGCCATGCAATCCTTCCTTGGCCAGATTAATTTTGTTAAAAGATTTGTTCCAGACTTCTCAAGGATTGTGTCACCATTACAAGAAATGATCAAGAAGAATTCACTCTTCAAATGGGGCCAAGAGGAATATGAAGCATTTAATCTGATTAAGCAAGCGATTGTTAATGCCCCATCCTTAGCAACTCCAATTTTTTCTGATCCTTTCATTTTGTATACATTTGCCTCTGATAAATCATATGCTACGATACTCACTCAAGCCAATCAAGACAAGGTGGAAGCCCTAATTGTCTTTTTAAGTTCAAATCTGCAAGGGGCTGAATTAAATTATTCTGACGTTAAGAAACAAGCTTACGCTGTTTTCAAGGAGATCAAGCATTTTAGACCCTTTCTTCTTAAAACCCATAAAAAAATCATAGTACCATTTCCAGCGATAAGAAATATCTTAGTACAGAAAGACGTGGGTGAAAAGAGAGCAAATTGGGTTACTGCCTTACAAGAATACGACTTTAAGATCAAGCCAGCAAATATTGTAAAAGGTCAAGGCTTTTGCAAAATGTTGGCTGGAGCATCGCTTATTTCTGAAATACCATCTTCAAATCAAGAAGTATAAATGTATGAGGTAAGCCTAAACGATATTGAATCAATATATGCTGATATCATATTTTATCTAAAGAACAGATATTCTCCTTCAAATTTGGATTATACAAAGAAAAGAGCTTTAAGATGAAGGCTAAGTAGTATCAACTCGTAAATGATGTACTTTCTAGGATGAATTATGATTCTGTTCTCCTTCAATGTCTTGAGAAATCTGAAGCTTAAAAGGTGTTGCAGGAACTCCATGATGGACCAGCAGGTGGACATTATGCGGAAGATGCTACAACACATAAATTTTTGTGCGCAGGATACTATTGGCCTACACTATTTAAAGATGCGCATAGCTATGTAAGGAAATGTCAAATTTGTCAAATTGCTGCTGAGACAAAAGAATCCATCATTGCCTTTACAACCAGTCAATATCGATCAACCCTTTGATCAATGGGGATTGGATATAATAGGTGAGATCATTCCTCACTCTTCTAAACAGCATAGGTATATCCTTACAGCTACAGATTATTTTACTAAATGGGTAGAAGCAGTTCCTCTCAAGACAGCTAATGTTGAGCACATCATTGATTTCATAGATCAATTCATAATCACTAGGTTTGGTTTACCCACTGCTTTAATGTTTGATAATGCATCATATTTTTCTGGCAATGCTATGACTAAATTTGCACTTAAAAGAGGTTTTAAGCTTAAATATTCTGCCAATTATTACCCACAAGGGAACGAGTTGGCCGAATCAATGAATAAAAACTTAATTAGAATCATTAAGTGAACCATTGATCAGAATCATAAAAATTGGCACAAATCTTTGATGTATGCTCTTTGGGTAGACCGAATAATGCAGAAAGCCTCCATTGGCACTTCTCCCTTTAATTTAGTTTATGGGAAAGAAGTGGTTCTCCCAAATCATCTAGAAATTCCCTCTTTGGCCTTAGTTCAATTTATTGACAAAACACCAGCTTCATCTTTACAACTAAGACAACTGCAGATCCTTAGACTAGAAGAACAACGAGAATAGGCTAAAATCACACATGCTTATCATCAAGCATTAGTGAAGGCTTCCTTTGATTCAAGCATGGTAACTAGAAAATATTTTCAAATTGGAGATTTAGTTTTAAAATGGGATAAGGCTCATCAAGAAAAAGGAAAACATTCAAAATTCCAATGAATGTGGCTTGGCCCATTCCAAATTGTGGAAATCATAGGCCCATCCACTTTCATGTTGCAAGATTTAGCAAGAAAAATAGAATCTTTACTAGTTATTAGGCAGATCCTCAAAAAATACTTTTCATAGGAGTTCACCTCTTCTATTTTTGTAAATTATTATTTATAGCTTTATTTTGATAATAAAACAAGTTGTAAATGGTTACGTTTGGAATTTATGAAAAAGACTAGTGTTTCTTTTAGATTTTTTTTTTTCGCTTGTATAAATAGAATTGATTTGGAAAATTGGTCATTATTATTAAAAGATACATTCAAATGCTATAAGGCTGGAAATTTTACTAGTTTCAGCCTTATTAATTTTGATAAAAAGCAACCTTTAGTGGGAATTTGTTTTATATCAGTCAATGAAAATCATCAATAACAAAACAAAATTCTCTGTAGAAAATCTCTTTCTAAAAACTCTATAATTGTCATCCAGAGCTATTATTAAGGAACCAATGACTTCCTCCCCACCTAGAGAATTACGAGTTTCAAGGAATAATCCAACGATACACTATAAACTTAAAGAATACAAGGTCTCATCATGAGCCAACTTATCATGATCATAGATATTATAACTTGCTGACATTGCCAAAACTGCATACCAAAACAGGGCAATGACTTAAGATTGTTGCAATCAAAAGAGAAGGGGTCTCATCATGAGCCAACTTGTTTAGTGAAGTTATAAATAAAGTGAATGACACTGTCATAATTTGGCTACCAAACCAAGACATTGTTCTTTAAGAATTAAAAGAAAACAAAAGCAATAAGTGTGGATATGGATTTATCTTTGAAAATTGTAAATTTCTCCAAGTAGGATACAGGATCATTGCTGGGTAACAGGTAACCCTATTGAGGCTATGAATGCCTGCTGGCAGTAGAGGCTCTACCTACAAAAAATGAGCATACTTAAAACTGATCTACAGAGAAGTCTTTGTTTTCATCTTTATAAACCAAGTAGTGGCTAATGTAAATACAATAACTAGCTTTGGGAAGTAAATAATCAGAGTTAACAAAGGAGAAGCAAACAACCATTAACGGCTGATAGCATGATGCACTTTATGTTTCTATAATAAAGTTTGATTTTCTAGAAAACTTTTCTGTTTTGGAAGTTTAGAAAATTCAAAAGATAATCAGAGATAACTGGTTCTTCCAAGTGAATCACCAATTGTTGTGGCCAGAAACAACCCCCCTTTTTATTTAGTTTTATTACTAATACTAAATAAATGGGGAACCTTCTAAAAAATAAAAAGTAACACTCATATTCCCCTTTGAATAAAGCATACTATCATAAACTTAGGAAACCACCTGCAAAATCCAAAGAACTTAAGTTTTGTGATACAGTTCTGAATAAAATCACTCTCTCAACAAAAAGACGTCGCATCACAAAGGATAATGGAGGACATCATTTAAGAAAACTACCAAAATTGCGAAAACGCAATGTGATATCACATGCCTTGAAGACCCATCCCGCGTCGCAACTTTCCTATACTGCAAGTATCACTTAAGGTAAAATATCTCGACCCAGCGATATGCGATAGGGCATCTCGCAAATTGCATCTCATAAAAACATGTGGTGATAAATGATTGTTAGCATAACGGATTAGCGATATTGGAAGCAAATGGCAAAATCACTTTATCGTAGATCTGTAGGGCTCATCATTCGATAAAGTTTACCTCGTAATCTGATACCAAGTTATGGGAATTAATGTCAATTTAAGGGGTTAGTTGATGGTCATTAATGAGATAAGATTTAGATCTGATCGAAAGGTCGTTTCACGTAGGGTGATATATTTTATATGATTTCGACATTAAGAGCTTTCCTGTCACCTTATCTCTTATCATTATTCTTTCCTTACTTGTAAAATTACAGGAGCAGAAAGCAGAAAAATATACGCAACAATGTTCAGTACGTAATGGGAAAGAAGGGAAAAGCTCTGGTTGTTGAGGACAAAGAAATGACACCCTTATACATAGACACCACTTGTAATAGAAATGCTGGCATAACTACTTGGGAAGGCATGTACAATCTGCTCGAAGAAGAAAGTCCTAGAGTAATGGAGGTTAAAGCAATAGTAGACTCACGTGGGTCGTCTAAGGCATCAATCACAAAACTTGCATGTTTGTTCTTGCACCGGATAGCGGCAAGACCCAAGATTCTTCCATACATAGACATGATTAAGTGGGTACTGGATAGTGCTGATATAACAGACAGACAATTCAAGACTCGGAGCCAAGACCTCATTGGGTTAATCACTCCACAAGATTTAAGGCTTATGTATCATCTACCAAAACCACGCAAGAGGCGAAACTAGCATCAGGGAAGCCTAGATCGGGAAAAGGAGGCAGTTTCTGATTGCTTAGTTGCTTGTAAGCCCGGAAAACCGTAGGAAAAAGCGCTAAAAGCTAAAGGTGAGACCCACGCTCCAAAACCAGTGGTATTTATCGGGGATATCCTTAGGCAGTATGCAAATTTTTGATTATTTGGCTTAGTATCTATAGACAATTTGGAGACAAAAGGCTAAAAAAAGAGCAGAGTCCATCTAGAAGTTAACCAAGCTGAATTGGGATTCCTGCTGGCAGTACTTAGTTAAACCGCATAGTCAATGCATGACTCTCAAATGCCTTACGAACTCTGTCAAGAACATAGCGCTAACACTTGCTGATTTTGTTTTCGCAGGGAAACTAAAATCGAAGGTCGGCCAACCAATGCTCCTCAAGCTAATGCCAAATGCTTGCGATCTCAGAGAACAAATACATAGATAGTTAATTTCCAGATTCAGTTTTAGTTTATGTTTTGATTTATTTTTGCCTTAGATGACAAAATTCATTTAAACCTCCTCCTATATTTTTGTAATAGACTATTTTTAGTATTTAGTTAGTAGTATTTCAACCCCTCTCATGCATTTAGAGAGGGGTCCTGAAATTTGTCAAAAACGTTTCCTCAAAACATGCACTTCTGCACCCTCAAAGGAGGTTTTGATGAATGAATGGAATGAGATTTGTTGATATCTGTGTTTAGTGTCTGCTACTGAAATGCACTTTTGTACTCTTAGTAGATGTTGAATTAGGAAGAGATAAATCTATATTTCTGAAGCTCATGAGTAGAACTTATTATCAATGGTACTTTTATCTCTTAATGATTTCTGCTTATGTGTTAAAGTGATATTTATGTTCAGTTATTTATATATGAAGGCTTGAATGTTTGAGTTATCATTTGGCACTTTTGTACGGTGATGACTATTCTATTTATGCTTAATGTATGAATGACTTATTATGTGATATGCTTCTCACAATTGTTTCGGATAACTTTTTATAGAAAACAATTCATTTTTATCGAATTCTTTTCTTGTAGCAATTGAATGATATTTATTACCAATTGCTGTTAGAAATTATTTTAGATCACATAACTGAAAAGTTAAATCTCGGGTTAGTTTTAGAATAGATATTTTTTTTCATTAGAATACGATTGCATGTTTTAAATTAGACTTAGATTAAAAGAATTTTACTTAGGAATCATTAGAAAGGAAATATCAATTCTCATCACACACAAATTGGGAAACTGGTCCCATTATCCCCAGTGAGACCCACCATCCCAAATGGAAAAGGAGCTACTTTCAAGGTCCAGACCGGGTGGGTATCCCCCTTGTTGTAGACCCGATTTTTGGGGCTTCAATAGGTTGCTTCTTGGTGAGGCATACCAATCTGCAATGTCTACTATCGCCTCCATTTCTTCTCAGGACATGCAAGGTGGATCTGGTTAAAATATAAGCTTGTATAGAGGGATGATAAAGTGGTCATTTAGTCATGTCATTACTGCTCAATAACTGCATTCTGAAAGAAACTTGCAATAGATTTTCACAGAAATCTCATGAGGTTGTTGGGTTATTAGTTTCTCTTTAAAAATACCAATAGACCTTTAAACATTAAATTGTCAACCCGAAACTCGTCTAGTTATTTCAAGGTTTTCGACACTGTATGTGCAAAGAATAATATTTATGTAATGTAGTATGCCTAGTCCTATTGAAAGGTAAATGCATGAAAACACAAGAAATAACTAGAATTTCATAAAAGAACAACTTTACAGAAAAAATTCATAAATTCAAAAAACAAAAATCCTATTCAAGATAATCGAGACATTAAACCTTCTAAAATAAATTTTGTTAAGCACACGTTGATTCCTAGGAAACTGCAGCTACATGAAAGAAATAACATGCTTGACTAGAAAGAAATTTGCTGAAAGAAATATCACACCTTGCTCTTAACAATTCTTTATCAATCATAAAAAGTGACAGAATAAAACATCTCTTCAGAAAATCAACTATCAGAAATCTAATTCTAATGATATTTACTCAAACTGCTACAGTAACTAGCGTTGTAATGAACAATTCAGTAATCAATGATCAATTGTGGAAGGAAATTGAATAATTGTAGAACAGGAATGAGAAAGTTGAAATGTAAATTTAATGATACAAAGAGGGCAGTAGTCACTCTAGGATTGAGCCCACAATCACTGGAGTTCAACCGCATTAGAGCGAAATCAGTGCAAGAATTAAAGCTAAACTGTGTAAGTCTCCATTATATTAATCAACAACAATATTATAATGTCTATAAAAAATTTAGAACATAAGCATGAGAATAACAGTAAATTTTTTTTTTCATAAAGGCTTCATTCCTTGCTTTTATAATTACAACCAAGTCTACAATTAAAAATAAAAGATCTATCCTCAAAATCTAAAGATTCTCAAGATGCTCAATTCTAGTTACAAAATATATTAAGTCCCCTCAGAATAGATGGAAAAAATATCATTCACGGCTGCTCTTTCCATGATGATTGTTAATCTTGCTTTTCTAGATCACAAATAACTTGAGTAACTTCACGTAACTCACTCTTGTCCACCTATCCAGGGAACAACAACTGCTTATCCGAATCCCTGATAGTTATCATTTCAAATTGTAAGCGTAACTCATATTTTCATGGTTAAATAAATTCATTTAGAGAATAAAATGATGAAACTCTCTTTTAACTACTTTCTAAATTTCACAACACACAAATTAGCATATTATATACATAAAAGACTCAAAAAACTAATGAAAGGATAAGGAGATATAGTAAGAAAATGTGTCTAATTTGGAGCCCAACATATCCCCCTTGCTTACCTATTTGCATGACCTCATGCAAACAAATGATTAACATGGAGAGAATTTAAAGAGTAAGTTGGGTGAGAATCCTCTCCCTAATGTCATAAACCATTCCTTCTTCAGATTCCCTGGACAAAAACATACTTACCCGCTTCAGTTAATTCATACTCAACCTTATAATAATCTTGAAGGCACCAAATTATTGGGTACCTATATCTATATCCTCTACAATTAGGGCCCTCTTCTAATACCATGTGGGCATAATACTCTGCCCTATCCATTGTAGCTTGAAAATTTCAATGATTGAAGGGCTTCTTATTTTTTATTTCCACAGTTGAGGCCTTCCACCTCTGTTTGGCTCCTTGCAGAGCCTCAGACTTAATATCCAATAGATATTCTAACCCTGACTTCAATACATCATTATGAATGGGTGATAGATCTTTGAAAACCCTAGTCTCCTCCATGAATCTCTTGTGGCAGATGAGCTTGTGTAATGACTTAGTGGTTCTCCTCTGACCCAAAGGTTGAGGCCAAGTTATCGTCTTTGGAACATGTTATAAGATTTTACCCATTTAATCTAATTTTTAGAAAAGGATATGAAAGCTTGAAATTGTACATCCCCTATGAAAGGGGTAGGGTTCTCATCTCTTTCATCTTCCAGAAATAAATTATGCATGTATAGCTCACAGAGGAAATACTGTGTGTTATCATCTTGTTTATGAAAGGAGTCAATAAACTTTGAAACATTACTAAATTCATAAGGTTTCCCAAACTGGATAGCCTTAACCTTAAGCAATAAGTATCGCTCCAACAAAAATAAAGCGTAGTTCCTAGTTGGGGACTACATGCCAAGGTGTCTAAGTATAAAGAACAAACCTCTTTTACTAGTTCTATAGATTTTTCAAGTCGCTTTTTCCGGATTTTTAATCTTCCCCTTTGCTACTTACAACTTGGCATACTTTCATCCTCTATGACTATTAATGCCTTAAATTTTTGAAATAGCTCGTAATATTATTTCTGGGGAACTACCTCCCTTTAATATCATGTTATGATTTCTCGTTGTTCTTCCATTTTCCTATTCAAGACTTGGATTGTAGCTTCCAGAATCAGAGGAGTATATGGAGGGACAAGTTCAGTCTGTATTCCTCTTGTAGTAGAAGTCGGCATCTCTGCTTGAGTTCCAACTTCAATAGTAGACATTTCTAACTTAGTTTGAGCCCCTACAGTAGAAGAAACAACAAGATTTCCACTCTCAGTTTGGGTCCCGTTTTCTTGAACTTCCTGCTTTCTTTCTTTCCTTTTCTCAGACTGCCTCTGAATTTTACTATTTCATAGCCATATTTTGAGTTGTCAGACCCTTCTCTGTAATTTCTTATTTTCTTTCTTTAACCGCTCCATCTCTTTACTAACCTTGTCTTCTTGTTTGTTTCTTAGTTCACTATTAATCCTCTATGTAAAATTTCTGGCTAAGGTAAATGGAGGAGAGGGAACAACAACAATGGCTATTGGTTTTTCAGTCACCAGTTCCTCAGCAAGCTCAATTTTATCCTTAGTTATGGATTCAAAAAAAAAATCTACCATCCTGGGGTCCCTTGGGAGAATCATCATTGGATTTTTGGTCCATATTTTCCCAAGGAGATTGCATCTCTTCAAAAGGGCATCCTTCCTGAATGGTTGCGATGGAGTCAAAAGAGCATTCTTGAATATTTTTAGGCTTTCTTGAAGGATCCAAAATAACAATAGTTATGGAATCAGGATGAGAGGCTGGAGATACATGTGATGTCATTTGTTTAGGAGAATCCTTTGAACAACCTGTAATAGCTTCAAGGTCCATTGAATTCAAAAAGTTTTCCAACCCCTCTAAGACTTGGGTTGCCTCCATTTCATGTTCTTGAGGAGGGTCTTCCTCATGAGTTTGAGGTTCACTGTCTTCCAAAAATTGTTCTGCAAGGTTTATGGAGTCCTAGGATTTAGCCAACCTGGTTGACCTTCTTCTTTTTCTAGGTAAGGAGGTCAAGAGAGAGGCCATCCTCTTTTCTATCCTTGTGAATTTTTTAGAAGCAGGGGTCTTTGGAGTCCCTTCCACTATGAAATTCTCAATTTCTTTAGCTTCTCCAGATACTTATCATCAACTAGAATATGTTCGGGTTCTTCGTTGGGTGCTTCCTCTCTTGGTAAAGTCTCTGGAATTCCCAAGAATTCCTCCCAATTTAACTGTGATTGGTTTAGGTTTTTGACAATTATTAATTTTATCAGTCCATGGTGGCTCACCACTGAAGGTTGATCCTTGGACCTTTTAAGTCTCACAGTGGTTTCATGCAGAAGTGAACTCAGAAAATAGGGTAGATTCAGAGTTACCTTTTGTCTTAGTGCCTTCATCAAATTTAGGTGTCTTCCTCTTACCACATCATAGCATCCATCGCATGTGATATATCTTTGTACCACTCATTGATCCAGTTGGATATTCGTGAACACCCACCTATCCCACCTGGACCTCCAGTCAGTTTCATGTGTTTCCTTGTTTGTTTAAGCATTTAATATTTTTAGCATTTTTTTTCGGGTCCTAAACTTCTAGAGCAGTTTTGACCCCCTAAATGGTGTTTTTTTGAGGTCCATTGTAGGTCCGTGCCTTGTGGAAAATCTTGTAGTACTCATAGAGACTTTTCCAACAAGGTATCGTACACACCAAACGAAGATAATATGATAAAGTTTTGACCCCAGAAAGTTGGTTGCCTAACTAACCCCAACAGGGCCCACAAAATCTTGGCGTTACATCTCTTAGGGTTAGGGTTTTGGTTGTTTAGTATTTTCTCATGTTTTTTTAACAATAAATAGGCCCATGAGCCTCATTATAACACAGTTCAGAGGCATGTAGCTACCACATCTCTTCTTAGAGATAATCTACCATCTCCCGAGCTAGTGTCATTTCCATTCTTTCTATAAGCATATTTTAGTATTTGATATTAATGAAATGAAGTGTTATTTTTTCCGCATATCTATATTTATGGGCATATCTTTAATTTGTTGTGTTCTTGTTTAAATTTGGATCAATTGTATCAGAGCGGTCTGTATTTTCTCTGTTTATTTTTGCATGTCCCCAACGAGGTCAAGATATAAGGAGTTAGGGCTTGAACTGGTCGAACCTTTGCAACACCATCCTCGCAAATCCCGATGGCCTCCCATGGCGGAAGAAAATAAATACGAGGGGGTGCGAGATTATTTCAAAATCTTGCTTGAAGAAGCCCTCAAGCGATAGAGGAATGTGATGATGGACAAATTTTCCCAGATCCTTCAGCAGCTACCAAAGGGCGACACATCTACTTCCAACGAATACTCTCGAAGTGCCACACCCTTTAAGGTATAAGTTAACTTTGACATTCCCATATTTTAAGGTTAGATAGGTGCAAACTTCGTAGATAAATGGTTAAATTTTCTAGAAGGATATTTTTTTTATGATTTTTCTAGTTAGGAAAAGATTATTTTTTCTCTTCTCAAAGCCGCCCCCTGCATCAAGGACTGGTGGGAAACCTATTGTGAGCAGAAGGATGAAAGTACCCCCTCACTGTTTTTGGCTCCACCCAGTTGGGATTCATTCCGGAATTCCATCAAGGAGCAGTACTACCCTGTCAGGAGCTATTTGGATAAACAAATAAAGTGGACCATGTTGTGACAAGGAAGGGACCAAGACATGTCGGAGTTTACCAATGTTTTTCATGCCCTTTGCACAAAGTTGGGTATCAAGGATTCTAACGAACATTTGGTACTCAAATACCATGAATTCCTATACAAGTACATCTAGGACAAGATGTAGTTGTTGGACATCTCCTCACTCGGCACGATGTACTGATACACTGTCAAGATTGAGAAGAAGCTTAAACAGAAAAAGCAAGACTTTGGATTATGAATCAAGGGAAAGGCACCCCCAAACTGTAAAGAAAATGGCAAAGCCAAGGCGAGGTGACCCATGATAACCTGCCGAAGACGCAAGAAAAGAACAACACCACGAAGACAAAGAAGGACATAGAAAAGTGGTGTGAGTTCCATAAGAGCTCCACTTAGAACAAAAGTGAGTCTCAGGCCAAGTAGTCACTGGTGGTTGAGCTGAAGGCTTCTGAGTATGACACATGTTCTGACTCTGAGTCAAAACCTGACAAGGGGAATAAAAAAGGGAACAGATCATTGATGCAGAGCCTAGTGCCACTATGGCCACCACCAAGATCTAAAAGATTAAGCTTAAATATCCAAAACAGGGCGAACACCTATTCCACCCAGAGATGTGGGTGAAGGGTTCTTTGTTGCAATTCATTGTTGACAGCAGGAGCCAAAAGAACCTTATTCTAGTAGAGTTTGTGAAGCGACTGGGCCTACCTACTACAACACATCTGTAGTCATACACCATCGAGTGGCTTCACCAAGGACGAGATCTCCGCGTCAACCAGCAGTGTCACCTTCCCTATAGCATCAAGCCCTTCACAGATGACGTACTATGTGATTTTGATCCTCTTGAAGTCTATGATGTATTATTAGGGCCACCATACTTATGGAAGCAACATGTTGTGTATTAGTCTATACATCAATATATTATTATTTCTTTGAGTGCTAAGTTATACAGGATACCGGAGGTAGCCCCACCTACCGCCATCTCTTTGATCTCTGCTAAGAAATGCAGTAAGGTCATCTCTCAAACTTGGAAATGTTTTTTCTTTCTGATTCTCTCTCAAAGTAAGGGGAAGGTCATAGCCACATCCATGGCCCCCGAGAAGGATTCCTCTAAGAAGCAGAAGTAGGTGGATATGGTCATGGAAGAATACAGGGACATCTTCTCCTCACCCACAGGGGTACCCTTGCATAGTTAGGTCAAGCATTCAATCAATTTGAATCTCAGAGCACTCTACCCAGTGGGCTAATATATTGCCGCTCCATTCTAGAAAATTAATAGATCAAGAGGAAAATCGAGGAGCTACTGCAAAAAGGGCACATACAACCAAGTTCCTCGCCTTGTGGGAACTCGATTGCACTTGTAAAGAAGAAGGATGGGACCTGGAGGCTTTGAATTGATTATTGGGCACTAAACAAAATCATTGTCAGGAAGAGGTATCCAATCCCCCAGATTGATGACTTGCTGGACCAACTCAAGGGGGCCAATTATTTTAGGAAGATCAATATGAAGCTTGTTTATCACCAGGTTCCAATAGAGCCCACAAATGTATGGAAGACTACCTTTAAATCCAAGCAAGGCCTTTTTGAATGGTTGGTTATGCACTTCAGGTTGAGAAATTCCCCTGCTATTTTTATGAGGCTAATGGATGACATCTTGTGGCCCTTCACCAACTTGTTCATGGTTGTTTATTTGGATGACATCCTCATCTTTAGCAAGCGTTGGGAAGAACACTTGCAACACATTCGACAGGTCCTTCAAACCCTTCGGCAACACAAATTGTGCACCAACTTGGAGAAATGCACCTTTGGCATGAGTTAGGTCCAATACTTGGGCTACCTCATAGATGAGTGTTGCATGCATGTGGACCCAACCAAGATCCAATTCATTCAGGATTGGCCAGCCTCAAACACTCTAACAAAGCTTCACAACTTTTTGGACCTTGCAAATTTTTATCAGAGGTTCATGTTGGGATTCTCTTATATCACTTGGCCTTTGAGTTAAATTACTAAGGGCGGGGCAAAAGAAAAGTTTTCCTGGTCCGAGCCCCGCTAGAATATGTTCATTGAGTTGAAGCACCGTCTCTTATTTGCACTAGTACTCACACTACCAGACCCACAATAGCCATTTGAAATCGAGATAGACACCTCAGACTATGCTATTGGTGCAGTCCTCACCTATGATAAAGAGATGTATTCCATCATGCAGGCTTGCTGAAAATGGAAGCACTACACTCTGGGGAAGGAGATGGTCACCCACACCTATCACTGACCTCTTCAGTTTATACAGATACAGGGGAAGTTGCAAAATTATCACCATTAGAAGTGGTCTACATATCTACAACAATTCAACCTGAACATTAAATACAAAAAGGGGAGCACCAATCATGTTGCGGAATGCCTCAATCAACCCCCAGTTGTAACACTGACTACTGTTCTCAACTCTTGTGGTCATGAGACCTCTAGATGGCCGCAACTATACAAAAATGATCCAGATTTCAGCTTGACATACCAAGTGCTAGTAGCTGGAAAGCAAGTTCCTGATTTCCACCTCCATGAAGCATTATTATGCTACCAGGGCCACCTTTGTGTTCCTTCAAGTGAGCGTGCCAAGCTGATTTGTGAGGCGCACTACCGTCAGGTCGTAAGGCACTTTGGTGTGGAGAAAAATGTTTTTGTACTACAAAAGTACTTTTATTGGCCCAAACTCCGTCTGGATGTTGGGAAATATAATAGATCTTGCACTGTCTACACCATTTCCAAGCCGACCATCAAGAATAAAGGCCTACTCCCAGCCAGCCATGGGAATCCATGTCCATGGACTATATGTATGACCTCCCTTCTAGCAAGCATGGTAATGAGTGTGTATTTGTGGTCGTGGACAAATTTTGTAATATGGCTATATTGGCGACCTGCAAGAAGAGTATGACATTAAAGGATACTTCCAAACTCTTCTTTGAATGAGTATGGGTACATTTTTGGATCCCGCAGACCACTATATCAGATCGGGATAGCAGGTTCTTGAACACATTTTGGTCAAGCCTCTGGACACTATTGGACACCATGCTCACCAAATAAACTGCCTTCCATCCCCATACTAATGGTGAGACGGAGGTCATCAATAGGATAATAGTGCACATATTCCGCATGTATAACTCCAAGAATACTCGAACTTGGGATGAAAGTTTTCCATATGTGCAGCATAATTATAATAGAGCTCTCTATAGCTTGACTAGTCGCAGTCCCTTTCAAGTGGGTCTAGGATTTCAACCATTGTGTCTAATTGATGTTTCCATGCCTCATGTGACTATGCAGATAGAATCCCCACATGTACTCTCCGAGGTTTATAAAGTGACCATATTTATTGAACGTGTCCAACACATCCTCCAACAGGTTTACAACATCTTGGAGAAGTCAAATGCCAAGTAAAAGTAGCGACATGATCAATATCGGGTGCCTCACAAGTTTGATGTGGACGACAAAGTTTGGTTGCATTTGAAGAAAGAACGCTTTACTGGAGCCCATTGGAAGCTTATAACACTATGATATGGTTCATACACCATTACCAAGGTTATGGGAGACAATTCTTTTGAGCTCATCATTCCCCCATTCCTTGGCCTACACCAAGTGTTCAATGTGGACTGCCTTTGACCATACTTTTGACCATTGCTAGACACATTAGACATTGCAAAACAACTCACACCAATAGAGTTAAACCCAATCTGCATGGAATAGGCCACAACTGATCGGATTATGGAAACATAGGTCAACAACACTCGCCAGCAAAATATCCAACTATATCGGGTTGCCAAAGCTGGCCAACTCTTGCACCAAGGCAAGTGGCTCACCAAGGAATAGATTCAAAATAATTTTCCTCACCTCATGGAGGCTCTACATGCAATGGGGACCATTACTTCCTTAGGGGGGAGGAATGATATAGGTGGATATTGGTGGCCACACACCTATCCCACCTAGACCTCCATTCATTTTCATTTGTTTCCTTGTTTATTTAAGAATTTATTATTTTTAGCAGTTTTTCAGGTCCTGAACTTCTGGAGTAGTTTTGACCCCCTAAATGGTGGTTTTTTGAGGTCTGATGCAATCTTCTACCTTTGGGTCTATGGAAAATGTTGTATTACTCAAAGAGATATTTACAATAAGGTATTGTATGTGTCAAACAGATATAATATGGCCAAGTTATGACCCCAGGAAGTTGGTTCCCCAACTAACCCCAATGGGGCCCACAAACTCTTTGCGTTACATATCCTTGGGTTAGGTTTTTCTCATGTTTTTCAATAATAAATAGGTCTTTGAGCCTCATTGTAACACATTTCAAAGAAATGTAGCCGCCACATTGTGGAGTACTGAAGAAGGTATGTTTTATTGATTATTTTGTCATCTTTTCTTTAAAGACTTATAATCCCTTTGCATCATGAACTAGGTAATTAATAAGAAAATATGGAAAAATCTATGAGGATTGTATGTAATGCAAGATAACTAATAATTTCCATTTTCTTATGCAGAAAAATGGAAAAACGAAAGATTTCCTTCCCAAGGAAAAAGACAGAGCAGAGATAACTGTTGTCCCTGTGGCAGGAAACCATATGCAGACACGACAATCCAAACTGAAGCATATCAACCAAGGAAAGGAAAAGGAGATATCAAATCGGTGTAAGAAAACAAAGGGATAACTGGAATTAACAGTTTGGCGAATCCTTCAGGATCTTCTGATCCTAAGGGATCACAATCTTAACTATTTTTGTGTCATTGATATCTCCGCCTGGCTATTATAAAAGGGGCATCACTGCTAGCCCAGGGGACGGGTTGTTGTTACTTTTATGTAATTTCTCATTGTATTCAAAACTTTGATCATTGACTCTCGTTGAGAAGTGATCCACTGTAACTCTGTTTTAATGCTTTAATATAAATCTGGTTGTTGTTCCATCTTTAATCCTGGAATAATTTCAAGTGGTGTGTCCCTGGATGCTAAGGGCCCGGACCTGGTGGAACACTTGCTCCTGTACCATTATCTTTAGTTTGTGTGTGGTTTCCATTATCAGCTTTGATCAGTAATATGGTGTGTTTTGTTATTTTATCACAGCTCTGTTATATTTACAATATCATCTCTGTAACAGGAAAGTCGTATTGTTCATTCTGACTTTATAACGTATTGCTGTTCCTTTAAGTCATTAATGTAACATTACTGTTCTTTACAGAATGCTATCGCTATTCAATTACAGAGTAACCGAGCTGTAATATTCTTAAGTTGGTATTACTGTATTCGTCTATGGTTTATACTTCATTACGATTTCTATTCAATTGACATCGCTGTTCCATTATGAATTGCGATCGTTATCCTTTATAATGAAGATCAATATTTGTGGTATTAGAGTGTGCTGTGTGTGTTATTTATTTCGGTACTGTATATTCACAATTGGCTCTAAAGCGTTGTTCTATATTTCATTGCTAATTGGTTGCCGTTCCATTTCTATTTGTTGTCCAATTTATTCTTAGAGTAAGGATTGTTCTTTGATTCCTATAGGGTACGATTACTACCTTCATTTTCTTAGCGTAAGGTTTCGTTGTGTATCAAGACTAGTCGCAGTTTCATTTCCTAGTTGCTGTTTCAATTATAGTTGCTGTTCCATTTCCTATTATTTGCATTGCCATTGCATTGAACAATCTGAAACTATAGCGAGCATTGACATTCGTTGTCTAGCTCCCAGATTGACGATCTGTTCCTTGATTGTCTTCAGTTACATCAGTTTACAGAGGGATGAGTTATTGTTACTATACCCTTGACTAATAATTTACTTAGTCTTTTGAATGCATGATTTAGGCTTTAAAGTGCTTTGCTATAAGTAGATTTTCTTCTAGCATCTGTTTATTCTTGTATTTTCTTGAGCACTATACTACTAGCATTACTCTAACAAATGACTGCCTCAAACTGAGTACACTCTTTGAGATAACAAATTAGTCCTGGATTGACAAGTTAATGTGAGGTAATTAGAGGTGAAAAAGACTCTTTTTATGGCTCGACATTTTTGCGCCATTGCCGGGGAGGAGTGTAGCCATTTGTTTCTTTTTCCAGAGTAGTGTAAGAACCTGTTAGGAAAGAACTAGGTTTTAAAAATGGAAGGTAAGAACCTGCGTGTGGAGTATGTAATAGCCCTACTCCCCTGCCCACTTTCCTGTAGATTTGTTATTGTTTTGTTTGGGTATAACCTAGTAGTTGATTTGTGTGTGCATGACTAAGCAGAAAAAGCCAGAAAAGAATCCCAAACCTCTACCTAAGCCTGATAAAGCTAAGGGGCTGGTGACCCTTGGCTGATCAACCTTTATAGACGAAATCCTTAAGAAATCAGAATCTCAGCCTTCAGTAGGACCTAGAAAAGTTACTTCTAGATAGCCTACTAGTTCCGTTCTGGCCACAGGATCACCATTTGTAGCCTTTGTTGAAGTGCATAGTCAAACTGAAGAGCAAGATTTTCAAGAAATTGAAAATTCTAGCCCAAAATCATTGCAGGAAGGGAACCTTAGCAATCTCTGTGAAGGAAGAGGAGAAACAGGAGAAGCTGAAGAACCAAAATCTCCTCTTAGGATAATTCAGCCATTAAGCAGCCCAGATAAGGGAAGTGCTGCAAAAATCGTTTATAACGAAGTTGAAGAACCTGAATCCCCCCAGACCTTAGGCACTCTCATCATCCCAGATAAAGGAAGTGCTGTCAAGTCCATCCCCATTAGAGCCATTCCCCCTCGACAACCTAGGAATACCCTCCTAGATATCCCAGAAGGTTATTGGCATATATTTGACCAAATGGCCTAGAACCAGCCAAACACCCAAACCTCTACACTGCAATACCCCATTGTGGATACTGCAGCTAATGCACCTATGAAAGCAATTCCTCTTCAGCATATCCCCACATTCCATGGCCTTACATCAGAAGATCCAGATGCATTCCTGTTTGAATTCAATGTGTTGTGTAGAGGATATAACTATACCACTGATCCCCAGAAACTGAGATTATTTCCCTCTACATTAAAAGGGGTTGCTTTAAGATGGTTTATGGGATTAGGTGGTGGTGTTATAAATAATTGGGATCAAATGAAAGAGTCTTTTCTAAAAAAATATCAGGACTATTGCAGGTCTCGAGACTTAAAAGATGAAATATTTCAAATGGTAGCTAAACCAAATGAAACATTAGAAGAATATGTTGAACGTTTCCAGTATAATCTTCAAAGATCTCCTTATGCATCATTACCCTTACTTGATAATGTATTAAAAACAACATTAATTAGGGGAATGAAGGAACAATAGATTGAGGCATTAAACATTATGGGGAAAGGATTTATTTATCAAGAAAATTTTGCTGACATTATTGATTTATGTATCAGGAGCTCGAGAGGCAGCACAAGGCTAAAACCAACAGAACATGATCGGTTTGTAAGAGATAATAGAATTTCGGCAGAAGGAGCAACTTGTGCAAAAATTGGAAATTTATTAGAAAATTTTAAAACTGACATATTGGGGACGCTGACAACACAACTTGATATTATGCAGGCCAAACAAAATCAACTAGAAACAGAACAGAATTTGGCAATCTTCTGTCCCAGATGCATAAAGAAACACAACCATAAGGAGTGTCCATTAGATGTAGTCGAAGTTTGCGCCATTTGTACAAAAGACCACTCCATAGAGAGTTTCCCCTCACTTCCTAGTTTGAAAGCAGTATATAAGGAAGCAGAAGAAGAGCCATAATCAGTGTATCTACTTAATCAGCACCGTGAATGGCAGTCACGACAAATAGGTATGTTTTCATACCATGCTTCTTCTTTCCAGCCTCCGCAATATCATGCTCAACAATATAATTCAATATGGCAAAATCAACCTCCCTTCCCAAATTGATCACAACAATCATTCCCTTCATCATCTCCATGGCCGGATCAAGCAAGCCAACCCAATTGTCCAAATTTCCCCTATACCCCACCATATTGGCAAAACAATGTTTATCCACCACAATGGACCCCTCCTACTTCACAGAGTCAAACCTGGTAGACAAACTGGCAGACCGATGAATTAGCCAGTAGGAACCATTCCGCTCCCTCAACCTACACTTCCAGCCCTACAACAAAACGCCTAGTCTAACTTAAGGCCACAACTCCTAGCCCAACCCAACCCCAATCCAAATAACAGACCATTCAAATAATCGAAACACCAGAGATAGGAACCGATCTAAGGGAGTGTGATGACCTTCAATTAAGATCTAGGCGTATCATTGAAACAGAGGGAGATAAAATAGTTCAAGTTGAAAATCAGTTACCTATAGAACAACCATTACAAGAAGACGACGTGACCAGACAACAAATTCATGATCCAACAACCACATCCTCTCCTCCATTCCCAAACGCTTAATTATACCTCGACTGATACAATATCTTGATTTTGACATTCTGGGAGAATTACGCAACTTGTACATAAAACTTCCACTCCTCCAAGCCATTCAAGACATCTCGATATATGCAAAGACCATCAAAGAATTATGTATAAAGAAACCAAGGAGGACAATAACAAATAACCCAAAAGTCCAAGTTGTTGGCACTTTATCTGACTTATTATCAGGGAAAGAAACACCCGTTAAATATGAAGACCCAGGAAATCCAATAGTAACCATACAAATCTATGGTCAAACCTTCTCAAATGCCTTAGTTGATCTAGGAGCTGCAATTAACATCTTAACAACCACTACTTGCCAAAAATTGGGCATTACATCAATAGAACCGACCTCCACTTTATTAGAACTAGCTGACCGATCTGTAGTTAGGCCAGAGGGCACACTACAAGATGTTATGGTATCCGTTGACTCCTGGGAGTATCCAGCCGATTTCCTGATAATAAACCCCAAAAACCGACTTGATGGACATCCATTGATCTTAGGCAGACCTTGGCTCGCAACTGTCGATGCTTATATTGGCTGCTGACAAGGCAATATGACCATTACTAGGGGGGAAAATATTAAGAATCTAGCTTTATACCCCCCAGCGCAGCCAAGTGTCACAATAATAAAAACTAACAAGCATCCTGTATCATACCTCACCGAAAATATTAGATCTCCATTAACCATACAAGAGGCCCTTGATTTCAAAGACCAAACAGAAGATGATGCCATTAATAATTTCATTAGCCAAGCTGAACCCAGATCCCACATACAATGTCACATGATAGAAGCAGCATTTGATAATGAATTAGAACAGGACCCTATTAAAGATACACACAATCAAACAATACCTACTACTTTTGTTTTACATAGCAAAATTGTAGAAATTGAGCCAGGAAAGACTTTAAACATTAATGCCAACCTGACTTCTGGACAAGAAAAGAAGCTCATCCAACTATTGAGGAAATATAAAGAATCATTTGCATGGGACTACCCTGATATGAAAGGAATTGATCCCCAGTTATGTACACACCACATTTACATAGAAAAGGATGTGAGACCTATTCACCAACCACAAAGGAGACTTAATCCTCATCTAAAAGACGTTGTAAAAGCTGAACTTCAAAAACTTTTAGATGTTAACTTCATTTACCCTATCTCCGATAGTAAATGGGTCTCTCCACTTGTTGTGGTGCCAAAGAAGAATGGAAAGTGGAGGATTTGTGTAGACTATAGAGAGTTAAACAAAGCAACACAAAAAGACCACTTTCCCCTTCCATTCATCGATCAAGTATTAGACACTCTAGCAGGAAAGAAATTCTTTTCTTTCTTAGATGGCTTCAGTGGATACCATTAGATTCAGATTGCCCCTGAAGACCAAGACAAAACCACTTTTACTTGTCCTTGGGGAACATTTGCCTACAGAGTTCTACCTTTTGGCTTATGCAATGCTCCTGCCACATTTCAAAGAGATATCCTCAGCATTTTTTCAGATCTAATAAATGAGGGGCTCGAAGTCTACATGGATGATTTTACACCATACGGAGATGATTTTGACCCAGCATTGGACACACTAGAAAAAGTCCTGCAGTGCTGCATTGCCACCAGGCTTTGCTTAAGCCATGAAAAATTCTATATGATGATGACTGAAGGACTTATTCTAGGCCATTATATCTCAGCAGCTGGCATACAAGTAGACCCAGCCAAAATTCAAATAATTTTGCTAATTCCCACTCCTACCACTCAAATAGAGGTACGCAGTTTTCTTGGATTCTCTAGTTATTATAGAAGGTTTATAGAACATTTTTCACATATTGTTGCACCTCTATATGCACTGACAGGTAATGTTGACTTTCTTTAGATAGAAAAGTGTGACCATGATTTTTAGGATCTGAAGAAACTTGTATCTACAGCTCCAGTCCTTCAAGGATCAAAATGGGACCTGCCATTCCAAATATCATCAGATGCCTCAGATACAGTGATTGGAGCAGTCCTTGGGTGGGAAAAATATAAAAACCCATATGCAATTTATTATATTAGCAAGAATTTGTCCCCTGCTGAATTGAATTATACTGTTACTGAAAAATAATTTCTAGCTGTAATACATGCTGTCAATAAGTTCAGGCATTACATTACTGGATATCCTGTTATCTTGTATACAGATCACTCTGCCATAAAATATTTAACAAATAAACCAATCACAAATGGTAGAATAACTAGATGGCTGATTTTATTGCAGGAATTTAATATTACAATCAAGGACAGACTTGGAAAAGAAAATCCTGTAGTTGATTTTCTCTTGTGAATGCCAAAACCAGTGGACGCAGCAGCAGTTGAAGATCAATTTCCAGATGAGCATTTGTTTGCTGTCACTGTTAAAACACCCGGGTATGCTGATGTTGCGAATTACTTAGCAGTAGGTAAATTACCAAAACATTTGACCCCCAATGAATGAAAATAGATTGTCCAGCGAAGTGCTCGACTTTCCTGGATTGGGGGCTACTTGTTCCATACAGGAGTAGATATGCACATCAGGAGATGTGTCCGGGAGGATGAAATTTTTGATATTTTGAAATCTTGTCATGAAGGACCATGTGGCGGACACTTTGTTGATCAAAGAACTAGACATAAGGTGCTGCAAATAGGGTATTATTGGCCTACAATCTTCAAAGATGCAAAGAAGTTCGTTCAAGCTTGTGACAGTTGTCAAAGGGCAGGACGCCTTGGTCAGTTCGACGAAATTCCCTTGAACCCACAACTGGTTATTGAACCATTCAAGCGATGGGCACTTGATTTTGTTTGTCCAATTAACCCATCCTTGAACCAGAAAACATATATTCTGGTGGCAACAAAATATGTCATCAAATGGGTTGAAGCAGAAGCATTACTGAGAGCTACAAAGGATTCTGTTATACAGTTCCTGTTTCACATATTTGTGCAATATGGGCTTCCAAGGGACATAATTACAGACGATGGGCCACAGTTTGCTGGTAAAAAGATTGTTGCAACACTTAAAAACTATCATATCCAGCATAAAATTACTACTCCATACCACCCACAGGCAAACGGTCAAGTAGAAAGCAGCAACAAAATAATAGAAGCAATCTTGACAAAAACCATTATGTCACATAGATGCAATTGGGCTGCAAGACTACCAGAAGCCTTGTGGGCCTACAGAACAACATGGAGAAGCACTACCAGCTATTCACCATACCAATTGGTGTTTGGAAAGCAACCTATTTTCCCCATAGAATTCGAAATCCAAACACTGCGAACAACACAAGAAGTCAGCCTACATCTAAACGAGGCATAGATTAATAGATTACAACAGATCAATGAGTTAGATGAAATCAGGCTCTCTGCCCTTCAACACACTACATTAATCCAACAGCAGCGAGCTAAATGGCATGACGCTCTCATTAAAAACAAAGTCTTCCACGAAGGAGATTGGGCGCTCTTATATGATTCTAGGTTTCAGGATTATCCCCAGAAACTTCAGACTCGCTGGCTGGGGCCATATGAAATCCAAAAGGTACATGATAATGGCACCATTACACTAGTCACTATTGACGGATTTGGACACACCTTTAAAGTAAATGGCCACCGAGTTTGATTATACCGCAAACCACTTACTTGGGAATCCTTCTGCTAGCAACTACGCGAAGACTCCGATATGAAAATTCTACAAGAGGAAGAGAAATCTTCCTCACCTATGATTCATTAAGTGATTCACCTGTTTTTTCACTTTGTACATAATTTATTTGTTTTGTTAAATCAGTTTCTGTATATATTTTTGTATTTGCATTTTTTCTGTTGTTCCTTTTTCAGAAGAAACAACACTATCGTTTTTGTTGTTCCTTTTCTGAAGGGATAGCATTTGTGTGCACTTTTGTCATTGCTACTGTTCCTTTTCCAAAGGGATAGCATTTTTGTTTGATGTTCCCTTTTCAAAGAACAACACCTTTTGTTTTAGCCGTTCCTTTTTCATTTTCATTTTGCTGTTCCTTTTCCAAAGGAACGACATTTGAGTTTTTTGTTGTTTCTTTTCCAAAGGAGCACCACTTTTGATTTTTGTTGTTCTTTTTCCAAAGGAACGACATTTGAGTTTTCTGTTGTTCCTTTTCCAAAGGAACAACACTTTTGATTTTTGCTGTTCCTTTTCCAAAGGAACGACATTTGAGTTTTCTGTTGTTCCTTTTCCAAAGGAACAACACTTTTGATTTTTGTTGTTCCTTTTCCAAAGGAACAACACTTTTGATTTTTGCTTTTCCTCTTCCAAAGGAACGACATTTGATTTTTCTGTTGTTCCTTTTCCAAAGGAACAAAACTTTTGATTTTTTGTTGTTCCTTTTCCAAAGGAATGGCATTTGATTTTTCTGTTGTTCCTTTTCCAAAGGAACAACACTTTTGATTTTTTTTGTTCCTTTTCCAAAGGAACAACATTTTTTATTTTCGTTGTTCATTTTCCAAAGGAACGACACTTTTTAGTAGTTGAGTTTCTGTTGTTCCATTTCCAAAGGAACAACATTTTTTATTTTCTGCTGTTCCTTTTTCAAAGGAACGACATGTTCAGTTTTTGCTGTTCTTTTTCCAAAGGAACGACACTTTCGGTTTTTGCTATTCCTTTTTCCAAAGGAACATCACTTGTATTCTTTTTCCCTTCCTTTTTCAAATGACAACATTCTTGTATTCCTTTTACTTATGCTTAAAGATACCTGTTGTTCCTCTTGTTTCAGGTCTTTTGGAGCACAACTATACACTCATGCAATGGATACAAAGCTAGAGCATACTGAAATCAACAAATTATATAAAATCGCTACTTTTACAAGAAATTTCTATGAATTAATAAAGAGAAAAGAATGAAGGACACAATTATTCATCACTTTTACTATCATTATCCTACTAATATTGACATGATTGGTCATCTTTATCATGCTGGTTCTTTTTAAATTCCCATAATCTTCTTTGATCATTATTAAGGAATAAGAACAAAGGGTTTATATTTTTCTATTGAGATGTTAAGACTTCTTCCACCATTCCTACTCTTAAGGAGGGCTGAACCACCCTTTGTGTATAGATAGGAAAGCATTTTATAAAAAAAGAAAAAAGAAGAATGTTTTGTTTAGATGAATTGTCAAATGCAGGATAGGGGGTCTCATCAAGAGCCAACCTACCATGATCATAAGGAAGAAAGTGAAGTGGCATTCCCATTATGGCCACCACACCAGGAATATGATCCAAGAGGCATATCAGAAAAATAAAAGAGTCCTTGGAATAGGAGGTCTCATCACGAGCCGACTTGCCCACCTTTCACTCCTTCCTGGTGAATGGCATTATGATTTAACTGGTTACCAAGCCAGCATAATGGCCTCCATTGTGACATTGTATATCACTTCCTAAGCATACACAAAGGATCATGGTTCCATGGGTGAAATAAACAACTCTACCAAGGTTATGGACACCTATCGGTAGCAGAGCTCTGTTAATGGTATTGAAGTCACATTCTTTATACACCAATAGCAATCATTAACACCCTTCTCTGTCTTATACCTTTGTAATCCATCAAATAAGATTATGTATATCACTTTCCTGAACCATTAAACGCATGAAAAATCTATCATAACCAATCATGATGGAAAAGTTGATAATGACCGCATTAGACTGGTTGTGCGCGTCAGCTGTCCTATCCTCCCGGCCTCACATCATATCACAACGTTCTCTTATTTGTTAAGCGATCCTATTCTATGCCTCGATTTCGGTAACCTACTCCTTTTGTAAACATGGCATTTCCACATACGTTGTTCCTTTATGACTCTGTACCAAGAAAGTTCGGCATGCCACTCCCTCATTTGACGGCCGAGGATGGCCTATCACATTGCAGGGGGGAGGCTGACCTCATAATTTGCTGGCATACGTGTCAGACTATTATTCGACAAACTTTTACTTGGGAATAGCAAGGCTTAACGGTATCTCGTTTTTCAATTTGCATGCCTTTCTAACTCGAAGCTATTTCCACATTATACTCTACAACAATTAGCAAGATTTGAAGGAGCCTTGCTGTTTCGTTATTTTCTCTGTGTTTTTAACATTTTGAACAGCCTGTTGTTCCATTACTGTCTTTGTGTTTTTACAGTGAGCTAAAAGCATGGGAGGAAGGTCAATTTGAAGAGAACCACAGGTATTGACAGTTTCTGACGCTGCACGGGAAATCCTGGCAAAGGTAGGATGGTTAGTCTATCTTAATCATTTACAGGAATCCAACGAGACCGTGGCAATAGAGTTCTTGCAGAACTTGTAAGAATATCACTCCACAGTAAGGGGAAAACATATAGCAGTCACCGATGACATAATTATAGAGGTCTTGGGACTGCCAACCACTAGACATGTGTGGACTCTAAAGAAGGAGAGACTGCAAAAGATCATGAAGATCTTCCAGGATGAAGGCCAGAACCTGACAGTCAGAGGAAAGGGAGTCCTACCAGCAGCGTTAGGAGAGCCGTGGGAAAAATTGGCGAAGATCATCCAAAGCTACATCACCTGTGAAGGCAGGAAAGACGTGGTAAGACCACGACACCTTAAACTCTTAGCTGTATTAGAAGAGAAATGCTCTATGAACCTACCTGCATTTTTAAATTCATTACTTCATGATGTTGCCCGAAGCATGAAAAAGTCACAACATGTAGAATCGATAGTAAGTCACCATGGAATGATACGGCTTATAGTTAGCCACAGTCTTTGTTAGGGTCCCACCCTAACCCCCTTATTTATGTAATGGGATCGAGTCATAGTCAAGAGTCAATAAAGCCTATATTAATAATTGTAAGTGGTTAACCTGCAATTAATGATGGGACCACAGTTAGTTGCAAATGGGTCGTAGTATTAGATAGATGGCATTAATAAAACCCATGGTATTGATCCATGGTATTGCATGTATGAGTCATATATAAAGGATAGGGACTCCCTGCGAGAAGCATCGTGTCTTATTTTTGAATTGAGCTCTTCTCTATTGGAGGTTGCCCCCTCGAAGAGGCCAGTGAACATTGCTTTCTAAATAATAAAATATTTGATGTTGTCTCTCACTATTCTATGTTCTGGGTATCTTTCTTCACATATTCTATATTTGGGTATCTTTTTGCAGGTTAAGAGCATAACAACTAGTATCAGAGCACTTTCCAGGGCTGGTGGGATCTCCATTTCTTAGCAATTTGTTTTTTTGGCTAGAGACGTGTTCCGGCGTCTTTAAACCACGGGATCTGTTGTTGAGCACATAAACTTGCGGATTTGGGGAGGCATGCACGCAGGAAATACAAGAGGTGGTCACGCTTGTTGGACTCCCTTGTAACCCCTGTGGGTACCCCTTCGAGTAGTAGCGCATTAGACAGAACCGCGTATGGACCGTCTTCCAAGTACCTTTTGGGTATATCGGAAGCCCCTTAGCTCCTCCACAACCTCGCCATAGATAAACCATCGGCCGTCTTGCTACTACAGTACACCGAGAACAGCACTCGGAGAGATTACTTGCTCGTACGATAGGGTAGTCGGGTTGTACTACTAAGGGTATGGTTGATCCTCCTTAGTTAGAGCCCTGAAACATTGGGCCGAGTACTACTATCAGACCCTTACGTATATTCCGATCTGTAACACCTAACACTCCTCGAGACCATAGTTCCCTTTTCTATCTTGGGATCACGCATCATCTCTGCCAAATCTGCTCGTGCAAAGGGGTGCAGCAGCAACAGACATCAGTCTAGCAGTTCCGAGTTAGCATACCAGCCACTCCGATCTATTAGATCCATCAGATCCACAACAGCAGTCTGTTTCGCCACCCAGAGCTGTCTGATCCACCATTCAGATCTCTCAAATCCACCAGATCTTAGTTGTGTGGGGTTCCTATACCGGGGCATAATTTTCGCAGGACTTTTGGCAGCATTGACATTTTGAGGATTTGGCGACTGCAGAAAAAAAGAAAAAAAGAAAAAAAGTTTGAGATCTCCCGGGGCGCTTATTGGTGATCTAGCCCATCATAATTAGGACGACGAGATGAGCACGGTGGTACCATTCAATTCTTACTGATTTTTTTTTTTTGGGCGGTCCCAAATCTCAAGAATATCTGATCGGTGCATGGTAGAAACTAGAGCTCAAGCTATGGCCAATGAGAGGATTGACAAACTTGAACTAACCTTGCAATCCATCCAAAGTCAACTTGATAGACTATCTAGCCTAATCTCGAACGGCAAGGAGGAAGCCCATGAGGAGGCGTATAATGGCAATGGACATAGTGAGGGTGAGTCTAGCCACTCTCCTCACGTCTGGGGCACCCACCAACAATCCCGTCAGCGACCTCCCAAGTTGGATATGCATAAATTTGACGGTTCTCACCTGACAGCATGGACAGCACAAATGGAGCAGTATTTCAATCTAAATAACATCTTAGATAATGAGACTCAGCTTATGGTGGGGAGCATGTACTTGGACAATGAAAGGTGGCAATGGTGGGAATGGCATCAACGTTGCAATGGACCTTTTCTGGCTTGGACCAACTTCAAAAAAGCTCTTAAAGACCGCTTTGACCAGGAATCTTCTTTTTTGGGTCGTCTTACTAAGCTCCGATAGACTGGCACAGTGGATGAATATATTACAGCCTTTGAAGCCTTAGCCTTCCGCACTAGGGGTCTCTTAGATGTGTTCTACACTGAATGTTTTATCAGCAGTCTTAAAGAAGCCATAAAAGCCCAAGTCCTACTGCACCACCCTCCCACATGGACGGAGGCTTGTAAGGTAACTCGTAACGTGGAACGTGCGTTAGCAGCCTAGTACAGTCGCCCAAATTCTTCGCTAAGGGTCGCCCCCCACTGGCTCACAACACGACTCAAACACTTAAGGTCAAAAAGGTGTCCCCTGCAGAAATGGCCGAAAGAAGAAAGCAAGGATTATGTTACTACTGTGATGAAAAATACTCCCCAGGTCATAAATGCAGGAGCCCAAATTTTTTCAAATTGATGCCACTGACTACAGCTCATCGGAGGAAGATCCACCACTTGAGGAACATGAGGCGGTAGAAGAGGACAACCAAAAGGACAATGTACCTGACGAACCAGTTATTTCGCTGCATGCTTTGGCAGGGATTTCTTCACCTCAAACTCTCAAAATCAGAGGTTTTATTAAACATCGCCCAGTAGTAGTCTTGATTGATAGTGGAAGTACACATAATTTCATCCATCAAAAAGTCGCGAAAGCAGTGCATTGTTTTGTACGAGCAGTTTCTAACTTCCAAGTCCAAATTGCAGATGGGGGCACAATGAAATATAATGAAGGCCACTGTGAAAATGTCAAACTTCAAATGGGGGATTATCAGTTGAAGACCCACATGTTTTCCCTACACATGGGAGAGTGCGACATTGTCCTCGGCGCTGACTGGCTCCGCACTCTTGGGCCAATCACAATGGATTTACAAGAGTTATATATGAGTTTTAAGCAGAACAACTCCACACATACCCTCCGTGGACTCCAGGTGGGAGCTCCCTCTATCATCAGCTCGCATAGGATGGAAAAATTTCTAAAAAAGGGCCATCATGGAGTTATAGCTCAATTTAATGCCATCCAGGCAGTCGTAACCAAGTCTTTACCGATTCATCCTGAGATGCAACAGATTTTAATTAACCATCTGCCGGTCTTTGACAAGCCTCATGAGCTTCCACCCTCGACAGGGGAACATGATCATATCATCACCTTGGTTCCAGGGGCCCAACCCCCAAATGTGCGCCCATACAGATATCCGTTCACCCAAAAGAATGAAATAGAAAAAATAATCAAGGAACTTTTGGAAGCAGGTGTCATTCGTCCCAGCATTAGTCCTTATTCATCACCGATGGTCATGGTGCTCAAGAAAGATGGGGAGTGGCAGATGTGTCTAGACTTCAGGGCCCTTAATAAGTTGACAGTCAAAGATAAATTTCCCATCTCGGTGGTTGATGATCTGCTGGATGAACTCAATGGGGCTCAATTCTTCACTAAGCTGGATCTTCGCTCAGGCTACCACCAAATTCGCATGAAGAAGTCGACATTCTGTTATCACTCAGGTTGTCCTTAAGCTCCGAAAAAGGATACGGCCGAGGTAACCACAAACCAACTTTGGACTGCAGGTTCTAGCCAACCTGTAATCAGAGAGGGCTCTCTCTTTCATATTTAGCTTTGTTGAAAAGGATTTTAGGCTAGGTTTTGAGTTCAAAGGGTTTTTGTTTTGTTTTTGGTGGGAAAGTTGATGTCTTCAGATAGAGAGGCAAGGCATAGGCTGGGAGTTTCAAACCATTGGGCGTGGAGTCGAGGAGGAGAACTGCTGGTGCACTTCTTCAGTCACAAGAGAGGGAAGGTGGAGCTAGATAGCTACGCACGAAACAGTATTTCAGGTTTAAGTGATGGAAAGAATGCTAAGTAATGAGAGGCAGTTAAGAATCTCTCAATTAGCTTAACAGATGGGGGTAACAAAGCTCTACCTAGGGGCAGTAAAGAATCCCTAGATAATTGGCTAGCACAGGTGAATCGGGGTAAATATGAGCCCGGGGGAATTCACATTCATAACCAATTCATTCAGAGGAAAACATAAAGAAACAGCAGAAATTGAGCATAGAGTGTACTTAAACAAATTCTAAGCTATTCTTTCTTTCTGCTATCTAGATAGTGATAAACAATAAATAGAGGTAAGAGGCACTTATTGCTTCAGACTGCAGCACAAGAATTCCATCTTCATATCTCCAAAATCATTCATTTACAACAGACAGTTTGCTCTCCAAGCTTTCAACAATCTTTGATTATAGAAAAACCCAGGTATACAAGGTGAGCCTCTAGTGAAAATTCTCAATTTTCCAACCCTTGTAACAATGTAGAGGGCGGTATATATAGGTAAAAACTCTCTACAACTGCTTTTATTACAACTTGACCTAAACAAGTCTGAAAGAAAGATGATTACTTGACCTAATCCTATCCAAAAATAAATGCAAAAAATATCTCGGGCTGCGCTCGGGGCTGCCTTATCAAAAACTGAGTAAATGATGTAGTCCTTGGCAGCTTGGTGCAGTGTTTTCTGCAATAAATGTGTATGGGTTTCTGCTTTTTGCTGTCGGTCTGCATTTAAAGCTTTAACTGTGATTTGAGGGCAAGGATGGGCTTACGCCTCTTGATTTGACTTTCTGGGGGGCTCATCAATGTTCAGGTGCTTCGAGCCCCTAAAAAATCTTGACTGATACTCTTTGGCTCTTCTTCTTCCTCTGATACTCTTTGACAATAAACTGGGCCACTGTTTTCCTTTGCTGTGGGTCTAATCACAAATTAATGGCCGCTGTTCGGCCTCTGCTTCCTCTAGAACTGTCTTCTGCTCCTTCCGGCAAGCTTCGCGAAGAAAAATGGGTCATTCGGCGCCTTTCGGGCTTCCTGGGGGCTGCAAAATGAAAAGATTCCCTAAAGATTCCCCATTTCGGCCTAAAAAATCCAGCGATGAGCGATTTGGCGCAAATCGCTCATCAAAAACTGCCTCAGAAACTGATTCCGGGGCTCCGAAGTGCGATTTTTGCTCCTTCGCGCCAAAAAAGTGATGATGATGTCAGCATGACGTCAGCGATGGGACCTCGTACGGCGGGTGACGTCAGTGATGACGTCAGCATGATGACGTGGTGAGATGATGTCAGCATGATGACGTAATCACGTATGGACGGTGACATGGCAGGTACAGCGGCTCTGATGATGTGGCAGGACACGTGGCAGGTGACTCGGCGGTACAGTGGCAGGAGGCCATGCAAGCGGATGACATGTCATGTTGACTGGGCAGGGAGGTGACGCAGGCGGGTGACGTCACGAGGGAAATGGCGGTAAGCGGTTTTGTGCGCAGCGCTTTAGCGCCTGGGTGGTTTTGGAGGGAGGGGCTCCGCCACACCCGAGAGCTTGACGCATGGCAGGAGTACGGTGGTAATACCTCCCATCTCCCGGACGCTAAGCTTCGGGCGGTTTGGGGATGGGAGGGCCCGTCAGCCGTAGATCTGCGGGGCGGGCGATCCAACGGCAGGCGGTGATGGTGAGTCGGCGGGGGTATACGGGCAAGGAATATGCGTGGGATATTCCGAATTTAATAAAGCGTGCGGGTGGGTTTAGACTTAGGGAAAGGCGGGGTTTGAAGTTATATGGGCGGGTTAATGTATTTGCATTTCGGGACTTAGGGTAAGGGGTGAAACATGGGTTTAAAATGAGCGCGATTAATATTTTATGTACAAACTTTGGGTTAGGGGTGGAATAGAGGGATTTTTGAGGGTTTTAGGGCTAGGGAAGAGGCTGTTAGCATGACCAGGTGTCATCTAACCCCTGTTATGACTCGGATGGGCTAAAAACAGCCCTAGGTGGACCATTTTTTCCCAGACTTATAAAAATATGGCTATATTGCCAGGGAGGGGATATTTTACATAGGGGGATTTTTATATACAAAGTTTTAGTAGGGGAAGGGGGAAAATTAGTAGGGAGTTATATACTAGAGTTAGTAGTTAATATGGAGATGATAAGAAGGTGCCAAGGTCAGGGACCTTGGGCTAATTTTGGGGAAAAGAATTTGAAAAGAAATAAAATCCTTGAGTGAAGCAGATCTTCACCAAGGCAATCTGATGCGGAGGATGATGGAACTAAGAGGAATCAAGTAGATCTTGACCTCTTTGGGGAAATTAGTAATTGACTTAAGGAATTAGAAGAAGGGGGAGTTAGTGATGTCCACCTTTGAGCTCCTTTGAATGAAAACTGCCTGCACTATGATCTGGAAAAATATACACTTAGTAACACAAAATTGATCATAAGTCATCTTTCTGCAACCTCTCAGCTACCTACCCAGCCTACCTTCCTAACATTTTTTCTTCTTTTGAATTGGGTGCACTTAGACTTGCAGACCCAGATTTACAATTTTTCTTTTTAATGTTTCCTATCTAGCTCTACACTTATTTCTGCCAGGGCCCAGATTAAACAGTTGGGTCCCTTTGATTCTCTACCTATCTACAAATCTACCAAGATTAAACTGTTTGGACAGACACATTTCTCTATATTCTAAAACAGGAAATTGAAACCTAGGAAGGCCAAGATTAGACTGTTTGGACCTTCCTTAAATGAAAACTCTTCAAAACTGGAACAACTCATCAAAATTGGAATCAGCAGTGGCATTTGGACTAGCACACTTCATGGCTTTCTTCTTTGGCTTCTTCTGGAAATATGGAACACTGCAGCTTGCAAAGTATGACATATTTGGCATGTAAAAATGTCAATCATGAAAGATGAAACCCTGTTGCAATAGGAGGCTAACAGTGGCTCCACTTGGGGATGGCTTTTCCTTGTGAAAAGCCAAGAACAGCAGGTCAGACTGCCTTGATCTTCTGTTTGTTGCTGTAGACTGGAAACATTTGTTCTGGCTGCTAAAAACATAAACTTTGAACTATGAACAACCTCCTCCTCAACTGAATTACTGTGAACTGTACAACATCGCCTGCTTTCTTCTGCGTGCTTGATAATTATGCACAATGACTGCAAATAGTTCTTTTCTACCGTGAATTGCTTGTAATGTGACAGTCTTCCTTTTGCTGTTTTGCTGAAATTGGTGCAGAGACAGAGGCTTTAAAACTGGAACACTTGTTTTGGCTGTGCCTTCCCAAATTTACTGCTGCTTCTTAAACAATCGGTCTGCTTATACAAAATAAAAACAGAGTGCTGATATATACAAATAAGACTGTACAAAGATATATACAAAACTGCATTGTGTCCCTTAAAAGGGATCATGGTAATGTTTCAGCATACGGCCATTGACAGGGCCTTCTTCAGCAGAACAATCCTCTACAGATCTGAGAAAATAAGTGTTATTTCCCTGAACAGCAGAAATAACCAATGGACCTCTCCATAGAAAATCAAACTTGGCATGTTTGCCCTTGTCTTCCCTTCTTGAGTCCCATCTTAGAACTTTGTCACCAACATTGAAATCCTCAGCCTTAGCTCTCTTATCAAACATCTTTTTAAGCTTTTCCTGCAAAATTTGTGTTCTGTCATAAACCTGTTCTCTGGTTTGCTGAAGATGAATGGTCTGATTGATTCTTCTCTGAATGTCATTTGGTTCAGCCTGAATCTCTTGTAACAGTTTGATAGTAGGAATGCCCAGGGATGAAGGAAATCTAGCCTCCATGTCGTATACTAACTCATAAGGGCTCATCCCAATTGATCTTTTGCTTGAAAGTCTGTCTGCCCATAGGGCATTTACCAGTTTTTTGTGCCAGTTCTTCTTGTTTTCTTCTAGCACTTTCTTTATGATGTTGATGAGGCTTTTGTCAGATGATTCGGCCAAGCCATTACCTTGAGGGTAATAGGCTGTGGATTGGCCCAAGGTAATATGAAATCTGTGGCAGAAATTGATCATTTTTTTGGACTTAAAGGCGGCGGCATTGTCAGTGATGATTTTCTCAGGGCAGCCAAATCTGGAAAGGATATTGCACTCAAGGAATTGGATAATGATGGTGTCATTGGCTTGTCTACAGGGAATGGCTTCAACCCACTTAGTGAAATAGTCAGTGGTTGTTAGGATCCATTTGTGCTAGCCTGAGGAAGAGGGATGGAGTTCTCCAATGAAGTCAAGACCCCATTGTTGAAAAGGTTGTTCAGTTGAGATGGGTTTAAGGGGTAGGGGTAACAGCTTTTTCTTGCCCTCAAAAATTTGGCATTTGTGACATGACATGGCAAACTTCTTTACATCTGCAAAAAGAGAGGGCCAATAGAAACCAGCCCTTAAAATTTTATCGGCAGTGGACTTCCAATATAGATGTCCTCCACAGTCACCTACATGGAATTATTTCATGACATTGTTAGTTTCATTCATGGTTAAACAATTAAGCAATATACCTTCATGATTTCTCCAAAATAATGCACCATCTATAACACAAAACTTTAAAGCTTTCATTTTCAAAAATCTTTTCTTGGTTCTGGACAATCATGGGGGAGCACACAGATTTAATAATACAAAGCATATATCAGCGTACCATGGGGATTGTAAAAAGATTTCACTGATCTGTGGAGTCGCCAGCTCCGGTTCATTGTCCAGCTGGTTAATGTCTAAGGCTTGGAAGTTTGTTTCGGACATTAGTTTAGCTAAACCTTGTCCTTTTATCAGCTTGGTTGGTCTTATTTCTATGTCATATTCAAGGATGTTCGCAATCCACTTGCCTCTTTTGCCTTCTAATCTCTCTTGAGTCAATATGTCCTTTATAGCAGCATGTGGGACATAAGCAATCACATGTGAATATAAAATGTACACTCTGAAATCCTTGATGGCCTTAACAAGTGCGTAGGCCTGCTTTTCCATTATTGGGTACTTCAAAGGAGCGTCTCTTAAGGCTCGGCTGAAAAAAGCGATTGGTTTTTCAGCTCCTTGTTCATCCTTTTGTAGCAGGACAGCTGCTATTGTGTGGTCAGATGCAAATGAAAATATGATAAAATCTTTGTCAAATTGTGGGCTAGTTAGGACAGGGGTTTGTGTTAAGGCTGATTTGATACTCTCAAATGCTTGCTTGGTTTCAAGAGACCATTTTACCTTGGCATCCTTCTTTAACATATTGCTTAACAATCTTATCAGCTCAGCTAGATTTGGAATAAATCTTCTCAAGAAGTTGATTTTCCCAAGGAATGCTTGTAGCTCTTTAATGTTTCTTGGAAATGGGATTTGGAGGATGGCTTGTATTCTTTCAGGATCAATTCTGATCCCATCCTTTGATATGATGTGGCCAAGTAATTTACCTTCTTCAAGGCCAAACAGAGACTTCTTGGGGTTCAAGGAAATGCCATATTTCCTACATGTCATGAAAATTTGTCTGAGATGCTTGAGGTGTTCTTCATCAGATTTGGAAAATGGGGTTAAGTCATCAAGGTAGACAACTAGGAAGTCATGTATTTCTTTGGCGAAAGCAATATCCATTGCACGTTGAAAGGTAGCCCCAATGTTTTTAAGACCAAATGGCATCTTTACATACTTAAATGTTCCCCAGGGTGTGGTAAAAGTTGTTTTGTCTTGGTCGTCTGGGTGAACAAGTATTTGATTGAAACCCGAAAAACCATCTAGCAAGGAGATTCTAGATGATCCCACTACCCTTTGTAGGATGTGGTCCATTTTAGGCAAAGGGTAATGGTCTTTTAGGGAGACTTGGTTTAAATTTCTGAGATCTACACAAAGTCTAATTTCACCTGTCTTTTTTCTCGTAGGAACAAGATTGGACACCCATTCAGAAAATCTGATGGGTGCTATGATGCTTGCTTCAAACATCCTCTTTACTTCCTTCTCAATCGGGGGAAGAAGCATAGGGTTAATTCTTCTAAGTTTCTGCTTGAAGGGTTTCTAGTTTGGTTTTAAAGGAATGGTGTGTTGGATCACCGAAGTGTCATAGGATTTCAGATCCTCATAGCTCCAAGCAAATACATCTTGGAACTCTTTGAATAAGTCAATGTACTTGGGCTTTTGATCAGGTGGTAAATTTTTGGATAGTTTGATCATTTTTGGCTTTTCTGCTGTCCCAATGTTGTGTTCCTCTATATCAGTGTTTATGGGCTGCAATTTTGGCTTTCTTGGCACGTCATTAGCATCAAACATGTCTTCTAATGGGGTTAGGCCAGCAGGCAGAAAATTATCCTTTAAGTCAATGATCTCTGCCTCTGTTTTGGCTATATCTTCCAAGTGTATTTGTTTCAGCTGTTCTATGTTTTCTTCATAAAAAATAGTTGGTTTTAGGATTTGCTTGACTGTTGCACCTGTTACATCTTGTTGATTTTCAGTTGTTTAGTGTTCTAGATCTGTCATAGCATCCATGTCAATGTTAATATTCAAAAACTCATGCTCAAGGGTGAGGAAATTGTTAATCTGGGCATCGTTTTCGAATACTTGCCAGTCTCTAATGTTATTTGGGACTGCGGGCCTATGTTTTATTTCAGCTGTGAAGTGATGGTTTGGGTCAAAAGGAAGTTTGCATGTACTAGCAAAGGTGGCTAGGCTGTGTGCATGAATGTTGTGATTTCTGGAAATCTTGTCAAGCTTGAATTCAGTGAATGCCTGGAGTATATTAGTAGCAGCGGTCCTATAGGCTCTCATTCTGTTGTCATTGGCTACAAAATTGCCTTTCATCTGTTGTATGATTAAATCAAAGTCTCCTAAAATAGACACTTTTGCATCTCCTAGAGCTTTGAGGAGTTTAAGGCCTAGCAGCAAAGCCTCATACTCTGCCATGTTATTTGTGCATTTGAAATTCAGTCTGTAGGCATGACCTTCTGCATGGTTGTTATATGTATTGTGAATCTAGACACCTGCCCATGCTCCTAACTTGTTAACAGAGCCATCAAACTCTAAATACCAAGTGATTTCTTGCTTATGGTCAGTATCAAGAGATTGAGCTGTTTTAGGATTGGGTAGTTTTAAAATTTCTGTTTGGGGAATTTCTTTTGGTAGGTTGGTTGCATTAACTGCTGTGACAGTTTCATGGGTATGTGCAACCGACTCTTCATTGATGTGTGCTTGTTGCTCTAGAGCGAAGGGCTCATTATCAAATGAAACGTTTGTATCATCATTAAACAAAATAAAGGAATCCATATCAGAGTGGATTGAGTAAATGGGAAAATTTTCAGGCTTGCTCTCGCTACTTACCACATATTTCATGAGCGTTTCTCTATACAGTCTCTTTGGTTGCCCGAAGACTGAAATGGTGGCATAGGAAAGGTCTAATTGAAGGGATCCTTGGAGCTTTTCTCCCCATGATCTTGACAGGAGCATACCGTACTTTGGTGGAATGTCAGCAACCACTACATCCATGAGGATGGTCTTGTTGGGATATTGGACTAAGGAGACACACAAGTCTTTAATGAGGCCTAGACATTTCACTTGACTTGAGTCAAATGAGTATAAATCTTTGTAAGGTCTTGTAACATCAAGATTCAGTTTTTCCATAACTGCTTTGGGCATAAGATTGTGTGATGTCCCTGAGTCAAACATAGCATTGTGCAAAACTTTGTCATGTATATGCAAACTGACATAAAAGGGTGGGACAGGTCCATGTGTTGATTTTCCATTAACTTCTAGGCCAAACAGCAGCTCTGGGGTGTCATCTAAAACATTTACATCATCCTTAACCTCTGGCATTTGAAGTGATGTTTGAATTTGTTGCCTATATACATCGTGTTTGGCCAATTCTGAGAGGGGAATGGATATCTTCAACTTAGCTATTTCTGCCTCTAAATTAAATGGTTTTTCCAATGGAGTCTTGGTGTTGATAATGGCAGTTTTTTCTGTTTCATTCGAATTGTCTGTGTTTCGCTCTTGTTTATCACTGCTATGGGAAGTTTTAGCTTGTGGTTTTTCAACTTCAGGAAAGTTTTTGGGAACCTTGTTCAAGCTTTCTTTCGAGGAAGGAGGTGGCAAAGGCTGATCTTTGGAAGACTGTATTTCTGTTATGTCTTCTACAGTCACTTGATGCGGGTTTGGAACAGGTATATCAACTGGTTCTGTTATGACAGCCTTGCCTTTGATCTTGTTGGGCTGTTTGCCATCCTTTGTTTTGCTAGGTTCGGAAATGTCAATGGTCCTAGTTCTCAACTTATATTGTTTGTGTACTTCATACACAACAGTATCATAACCCTGTTTAAAATCAAAAGACTCACCAGATTTAGTCTGAAACTGATTGTAATCGGGTTCATTTTGGTCTTCTTGGGACAGGACAGTTTGGTCCTCGCCCTTTAGATCCATTAAGTTCATGTGAGTGTCCTCTATGGGTTCACCAGAAGTAGATCCTTCAACATAGTTATCTTGAAAAGGGGGTCTTATATCATGGTCTTGGTTGGGTCTACCAGCATTTGTGTTCTGCGTTTTCCTAAAATTTGGGTTCCTTATGGTATTGGACTGCTGTCCTTCCCATGATGCTTTTCTCTCGACATTTTCTACTCTTTCTCCCAGCCTTTGCAGGCCACTGATGATAGCATCAAGCTTTTGATCAAAAGCCGAGGGTTCTTCCTTAAAGGTGGTTCTTCTTTCCATTCTAGCTTTGTTTCTTTTGGCAATTAAATTGGCTTCTACGCTAACAGCAACATTTTGCATGTCCGCAAGGGTTTGAGGAGCTCTTTCTTTTAACTGGTATGCCATATCCGGGTCGAATCCATCGAGAAATTTGTACAAGGCAAGGTCAGGTGGAGGCCTTAAGTTATATGGTATTGCGTTATATACATTATTGAATCTTGCACAGTACTCCAAAACAGTCTCTTGAGGACCTCGTTTGATCGTATCATATTCAGCTAGTTTGTGCAAGGGGTCTTTCTTTTTCTCCCATCTGTTGGTAAAGGATTGGTAAAGCTCATCTGGGGTGGTTATGGAATTTGCAGCAAGTGATCTGAACCAAGTTCTTACATCACCTGTTAAACTCTGAACAAAAATTCTCATTCTTACACTATCATCATCTATCTCGTAGTTTTCAAAATAATCTTGCATCTTTTTGGTATGCTGAATGGCTGTGAAAGGACCGGTGCTGTCAAAATATGTGATTTTAGATTGGTACTCTTGAGGTAAAGCCCCAACATTAGCAGGTAATTGCAAGGGTGCATATCTATTAGCCATATTGGCAGGTATAAGTGGAACAACGGGGATAAATGGAACAACTGGAGTAACGGGGATCACAGGAGTAACTGGAACGCTGGAAACAACAGTAGTGTTAGTATGTGCAGTGAATGAAGGTGTGGAAGAAGTACTATGGGATGTAGATGATGAACTAAGGGAAATAGGGGTTGACCGGAACAAAACCTTGACAGGAGTCAGAATACAGCTAAGGTAAGCTGTTTTAGGGCTCAAATCAGCAAAATTTTCCGGTCTTTCTTGCTTCCTAAGGATTTTCAAGATTAGGTTAGGGTTTTCAAAAACAGCTAGAGGGTTGGGATCTGGATTTGACCTTGTATATCGTGGATTTTTCTTGGGAGCCAGCTTCCGAATTGTTTTTTGGGTATTTTTCCTGGGAATGTTTTTGTAATCAACAAGGGACTAATTAAAATTTGGGACAGCTTATTTGTAACTTAAAACTAGCATGAAGATTGACTGAAGCAACATTTATTTACTCCTGTTAATGCAAAGCAAAAAACAGTTTCAAAGGCTTCCTGGCTGACATTCAGGCTTCATCTGTAGTTTTAAGAGATAAACAACAATTGGAAAGTTTGATTTATGGTCTCAGCGGAGCTTTCTTACCTTCTTCGTGAAACTATCTGAGGAAGTTCCCCAGTGGAGTCGCCATTATGTTATCACTCAGGTTGTCCTTAAGCTCCGGAAAAGGATACGGCCGAGGTAACCACAGACCAAATTTGGACTGCAGGTTCTAGCCAACCTGCAATCAGAGAGGGCTCTCTCTTTTATATTTAGCTTTGTTGAAAATGATCTTAGGCTAGGTTTTGATTTTAGAGGGTTTTTGTTTTGTTTTTGGTGGGAAATTTGATGTCTTCAGACAGAGAGGCAAGATATAGGCTGGGAGTTTCAAACCATTGGGCGTGGAGTCGAGGAGGAGAATTGCTGGTGCACTTCTTCAGTCACAAGAGAGGGAAGGTGGAGCTAGATAGCTGCGCATGAAACAGTATTTCAGCTTTAAGTGATGGAAAGAATGCTAAGTAATGAGAGGCAGTTAAGAATCTCTCAATCAGTTTAACAGATGGGGGTAACAGAGCTCTACCTAGGGGCAGTAAAGAATCCCTAGATAATTGGCTAACACAGGTGAATCGGGGTAAATATGAGCCCGGGGGAATTCACATTCATAACCAATTCATTCAGAGGAAAACATAAAGAAACAACAGAAATTGAGCATAGAGTGTACTTAAACAAATTCTAAGCTATTCTTTCTTTCTGCTATCTAGATAGTGATAAACAATAAACAGAGGTAAGAGGCACTTATTGCTTCAGACTGCAGCACAAGAATTCCACCTTCATATCTCCAAAATCATTCATTTACAACAAACAGTTTGCTCTCCAAGCTTTCAGCAATCTTTGATTATAGAAAAACCCAGGTATACAAGGCAAGTCTCTAGTGAAAATTCTCAATTTTCCAACCCTTGTAACAATGTAGAGGGCGGTATATATAGGGAAAAACTCTCTACAACTGCTTTTATTACAACTTGACCTAAACAGGTCTGAAAGAAAGATGATTACTTGACCTAATCCTATCCAAAAATAAATGCAAAAAATATCTCGGGCTGCACTCGGGGCTGCCTTATCAAAAACTAAGTAAATGATGTAGTCCTTGGCGGCTTGGTGCAGTGTTTTCTGCAATAAATGTGTATGGGTTTCTGCTTTTTGCTGTCGGTCTGCATTTAAAGCTTTAATTGTGATTTGAGGGCAAGGATGGGCTTACGCCTCTTGATTTGACTTTCTGGGGGGCTCATCAATGTTCAGGTGCTTCGAGCCCCTAAAAAATCTTGACTGATACTCTTTGGCTCTTCTTCTTCCTCTGATACTCTTTGACAATAAACTGGGCCGCTGTTTTCCTTTGTTGTGGGTCTAATCACAAACTAATGGTCGCTGTTCGGCCCTTGCTTCCTCTAGAACTGTCTTCTTCTCCTTCCGGCAAGCTTCGCAAAGAAAAATGGGTCATTCGGCGCCTTTCGGGCTTCCTAGGGGCTGCAAAATGAAAAGATTCCCTAAAGATTCCCCATTTCGGCCTAAAAAATCCAGCGATGAGCTCATCAAAAACTGCCTCAGAAACTGATTACAGGGCTCTGAAGTGCAATTTTTGCTCCTTCACGCCAAAAAAGTGATGATGACATTAGCATGACGTCAGCGATGGGACCTCATACGGCGGGTCACATCAACATGATGACGTGGCGAGATGATGTCAGCATGATGACGTAATCACGTATGGACGGTGACGTGGCAGGTACGGCGGCTCTGATGATGTGGCAGGACACATGGCAGGTGACTCGGTGGTACAGTGGCAGGAGGCCACGCAAGCGGATGACATGTCATGTTGACTGGGCAGGGAGGTGATGCAGGCGGGTGACGTCACAAGGGAAATGGCGGTAAGCAGTTTTTGGCGCACCGCCTTAGCGCCTGGGTGGTTTTGGAGGGAGGGGCTCCGCCACACCCGAGAGCTTGACGCATGGCGGGAGTACGGCGGTAATACCGCCCATCTCCCGGATGCTAAGCTTCGGGCGGTTCGAGGATGGGAGGGCCTGTCAGCCGTAGATCTGCGGGGCGGACGATCCAACGGTTGGCGGCGATGGTGAGTCGGCGGGGGTATACGGGCAGGGAATATGCGCGGGATATTCCGAATTTAATAAAGCGCGTGGGTGGGTTTAGACTTAGGGAAAGGCAGGGTTTGAAGTTATATGGGCGAGTTAATGTATTTGCGTTTCGGGACTTAGGGTAAGGGGTGAAACATGGGTTTAAAATGAGCGCGATTAATATTTATGTACAAACTTTGGGTTAGGGGTGGAATAGAGGGATTTTTGAGGGTTTTAGGGCTAGGGAAGAGGCTGTTAGCATGACCAGGTGTCATCTAACCCCTGTTATGACTCGGATGGGCTAAAAACAGCCCTAGGTGGACCATTTTTTCCTGGACTTATAAAAATATGGCTATATTGCCAGGGAGGGGATATTTTACATAGGGGGATTTTTATATACAAAGTTTTAGTAGGGGAAGGGGGAAAACTGGTAGGGAGTTATATACTAGAGTTAGTAGTTAATATGGAGATGATAAGCAGATGCCAAGGTCAGGGACCTTGGGCTAATTTTGGGGAAAAGAATTTGAAAAGAAATAAAATCCTTGAGTGAAGCAGATCTTCACCAAGGCAATCTGATGCGGAGGATGATGGAACTAAGAGGAATCAAGTAGATCTTGACCTCTTTGGGGAAATTAGTAAGTGACTTAAGGAATTAGAAGAAGGGGGAGTTAGTGATATCCACCTTTGAGCTCCTTTGAATGAAAACTGCCTGCACTGTGATCTGGAAAAATATACACTTAGTAACACAAAATTGATCGTAAGTCATCTTTCTGCAACCTCTCAGCTACCTACCAGGCCTACCTTCCTAACATTTTTTTCTTCTTTTGAATTGGGTGCACTTAGACTTGCAGACCCAGATTTACAATTTTTCTTTTTAATGTTTCCTATCTAGCTCTACACTTATTTCTGCCAGGGCCTAGATTAAACAGTTGGGTCCCTTTGATTCTCTACCTATCTACAAATCTGCCAAGATTAAACTGTTTGGACAGACACATTTCTCTATATTCTAAAACAGGAAATTGAAACTGAAAACTCTTCAAAACTGGAACAACTCATCAAAATTGGAATCAACAGTGGCATTTGGACTAGCACACTTCATGGCTTTCTTCTTTGGCTTCTTCTGGAAATATGGAGCACTGCAGCTTGCAAAGTATGACATATTTGGCATGTAAAAATGTCAATCATGAAAGATGAAACACTGTTGCAACAGGAGGCTAACACATTCCAAAGACTGCTTTCCAAACTCATGAAGGCCATTATGAGTTCCTGGTCATGCCATTCGGTCTTTGTAATGCCCCATCTACTTTTCAGAGCCTTATGAACCACCTTCTCAAACCATATCTCAGGAAATTTGTCTGTGTCTTCTTCGATGACATCCTCATCTATAGTTGCACTTGGGATGCACATCTTCAGCATGTAGATCTACTCTTTCAACTACTCTGCAAGCATAAATTATTTGTTAAGATGTCCAAGTGTTCGTTTGGCATGGAAGAAGTTGAGTATTTGGGCCACATTGTGGGGTGTGAAGGTGTCAAGGTGGACCCCAAAAATATCCAGGCAATGCAGGATTGGCCTCAACTTAGGACCTTGAAGAGCCTGAGAGGATTCTTGGGTCTCACAGGTTATTATCGCAAATTTGTCTGCAATTATGGTCACATAGCGAAGCCCCTCACTCAACTCTTGAAGAAAAATTCATTCTTTTGGAATGAGGACACACAACAGGCCTTTATAGCTCTCAAAAATGCCATGTGTTCCACTCCAGTCTTAGCACTACCTGATTTCACGAAATCTTTTGTCATTGAATGTGATGCTTCGGGTACGGGTATTGGGGCGGTCTTAATGCAGGAAGGACGACCTTTGGCCTTCACAAGCCAGCAACTAATTGGGAAGAATCTGGGCCAATCTACCTACGAGAAGGAAATGATGGCCATCTTACATGCAGTAGAGAGCTGGCGACCTTACTTATTGGGGTGACGTTTCCAAATCCGCACAGACCATCACAGTCTTAAATATTTTTTGGAGCAACGCCTATCCTCCCCACAACAAAATAAATGGCTTGCCAAAATGCTGGGATATGATTATGAGATCATTTACAAGAAAGGGCAAGACAATAGTGTAGCAGATGCATTATCTCGCCAATTTGAGGAGGAAAGTACCCTGCTAGCAATTTCCCTTCCCGTTCCAAAATGGATTGAAGAGGCTCGCAGGGAATGGTTTTCACATATCGAGCTCTCCCAACTCATTTCTCAATTGCAGGCAGATCCAAATTCCACCAAGGGCTACTCGTGGCAGGATGAGATTCTTCGCTACAGGGACAGAGTCGTAATATCACCAACATCCACCCTCAAGAGTCGCATTTTGGCAGAATTGCACTCATCCCCCATTGGAAGACATTCAGGCTTTCAGAAGACGTATGCTTGCACTAGAAGATCATTTTTTTGGACAGGCATGAAAAAGGACATCCTTAATTTCGTAGCAAAATGTGATGTCTATGAACACCACAAAGGGAGACCGTCAACGCACCAGGCACATTACAACCGTTGCCCATCCCGGCATCAATATGGACGGAGGTTTCTATGGATTTCATTACAGGTCTTCCAAAGTCAGGAAACAAGTCAGTCATCATGGTGGTTGTGGACAGACTTTCGAAGTATGCTCATTTCTGCGCCCTACCCCACCCGTTTACATCGACTTTGGTCATTCAATCTTTCATGGATCAGATCTTCAAATTGCATGGCATGCCCACTTCTATTGTGTCCGATCGCGACCTGATCTTCACCAGTAATTTTTGGCAGGAACTCTTCAGGCTACAAGGCACTCAACTAAAACTTAGTACTTCCTATCATCCATAAACGGATGGTCAAACTGAAGCCGTCAACAAATGTCTGGAAACCTACCTTAGGTGTTTCACTTCAGAAAAGCAACATCTTTGGGTACAGTGGTTACCTCTGGCTGAATGGTGGTATAACACCAACTATCATGCCACCACCAAAATGAATCCCTATGAAGCTATATATGGTCAACTCCCTCCTTCCCCTACTTCTTATATCAAGGGGTGCTCAAAGGTACAAGCAGTGGATCAACTCCTACAACACCGTGCAACCATGCTCGCCCATCATAGAGAGAATCTTCATCAAGCTCAAAACTACATGAAGCAACAGGTAGACCAGCATCGCTCAGAGCGCCAATTTCAAGAAGGGGATCAGGTCTTTTTAAGGCTGCAACCATATAAGCAAACATCACTCAAAGACAAGGATTGTCATAAACTATCTCCAAAATTCTACGGACCATATCAAGTACTTCAGCACATTGGAGAAGTGGCTTACAAGTTGGCTTTGCCACCTACTACAAAAATCCATCCAGTTTTCCATGTCTCATGCCTCAAGAAAGTGATTGGGAACAATTGTAGAATTCAAACCAGTCTACCTGAATTGGACGAAGAAGGGTCAATCTGGCTCCAACCTGAACAGGTCCTAGACACACGAGATAGGCACATGCGGGGCCGCATGATTAGGGAAGTCCTCGTCAAGTGGAAAGACACCTCTCTAGAAGATGCAACTTGGGAACCAGGCACTATTCTTCAGTAGTTTCAGTAGCTTCAGCCTTGAGGACAAGGCTAGTCTTAAGGGGGAGCGCATGTTAGGGTCCCACCCTAACCCCCTTATTTATGTAATGGGATCGAGTCATAGTCAAGAGTCAATAAAGCCCATATTAATAATTGTAAGTGGTTAACATGCAATTAATGACGGGACCACAATTAGTTGCAAATGGGCCGTAGTATTAGATAGATGGTATTAATAAAACCCATGGTATTGATCCATGGTATTGCATGTATGAGTCATATATAAAGGATAGAGACTCCCTGCGAGGAGCATCGTGTCTTATTTTTGAATCGAGCTCTGCTCTATTGGAGGTTTCCCCCTCGAAGAGGCTAGTGAACATTGCTTTTTGAATAATAAAATATTTGCTGTTGTCTCTCACTATTCTATGTTCTAGGTATCTTTCTTCACATATTCTGTATTTGGGTATCTTTTTGCTGGTTAAGAGCATAACAATCTTGCTCAGTAGCAGAGTAGCTGGGAAGAACTAATTGCTATGATAGATAGGGCACCGACTCTGCCAGCCCCAAAACATAAACATACTACTGGTACACCGAATAGACCATCAAAACGAAGAAAATCAGTTAGATTGGTGCGGATTAGAGGGAGTTTGGAAAATCCCCAAGGGAGTACCAGCCAACTTGTGGAGATAGATGACTCAGGGGACGAGCAACCCCTGCAATTGGAAGGAGAAGAGAATGAGAAAGAATTGGGAGGAAATGAGGAAGGAGAAACATAGGAAGAGACCGAGCAACCTGAGCAGGTGGAGGCGGAGACAAAGCAACGTGAAGAGAATCCATTGCAAGAGGACGAATTGGCCAAAATTCTAGCCAATATGGGCAAATATGCCCAACCTCCTAGCCCGCTAGGCCTCTAGATTGAGGAAGAACCAAAAGAGCATTCTGCTCAGGACAAAAATGCACCCGAAGAATTGCACGACGAGGAAGAAAACGAAGAGAATCATTATGTTCATGATGAAAGTATGAAAGGTGAAGAAAATGATGAAGATATAGAAGGGGAACAATCTGCTCCCAGCCAGACTACACTGGAAGAATTGGATGAAGAAGAAGGGGTGGACAAAGAAGTTACCCAGGAAATAACAGAGCCAGCTAGGGTTTCTACTCCTGAGCAACCTGAACAAAACAGCGAAGGAGCACCCCAAGAAGAAAACCAGGGAATTGGCCAAGATAACAGTCTAGGCCCGAGTAAACAGACAGTTGTTCCTTCTAAGGAAATATAAGAAATTAAACAATTACGAAAAGAACAACAAAGATTACTAAATGCGATAGCTCAACTTAGATAGCAAATCAAGGTTTTGAGAATGAGAAAGAGAGCAAAAAGGACTTCAGGGGTAAGACATGCAGCCACTCCGGTGAGACCCCCCAAGAAAAAGGTTCGGAGGACCCATGTTCAGCCTGCTATTCAAAACCCTGTCGAAGAACAGTCTGCTGTTCAAACCGCTGTTGAAGAATAGTCTGTTGTTCAAACTCTTGTTGAAGTGCAGACTGCCATTCAAAAGCAAAAGGAACAACATTCCACTATTTCCCATGTTGAAGTGAAAACAGACGATATATCGGCCTGTGACAAAGAAGTTCAGACAGAGGCACAGTCCTCTGAAGGAATGCAGACTATAAACATGAGGCGACGCAATAAGAAGATTCAAGTAAATCTTCCACTGGCCACTACTACGTGGGACAATGATCCGAGGACAGTAACCCTACGAGAGGGTTTGATGCAAGCTCAGCAAGCAATAGAAAAACTCATAGAACAAACGGTTTCTCGAGAAAAGTATGAAGAATTACAACAACAGCTAAGGAATGTCAATTTATCCGAAAGCCAGGCCTTTGAAGGATGGCGAAAGGAACAAGAAAAAGTCGCAAAGGTAACTCATAGATTAGATGTAGTTATCAGACAGATGGATACCTTATGCTCTTTGTACACTGACATCCTAGCATGTAGAGCCCCTGCCAAGAATTATGCCTTGTTTTTAATGGAACGATATTTGCAATTGAAAATTAAGGTCGTCAAAGCAGGAGCCCCTATACAAATTAATACCATCGGTGATTTTATAAATTTTTGTAAGCACTATGGAGTAAAGGTTCAAAGACTACTATGTGAATTCTATCTGCATAACCTCGTACTAGATCAGGAGATAGAGCAGAACCCTGGCCCTTTCATTGGGGATATCCAACTATAGGCATTTGTTTCATTTGGAGTTAATCAAATCAAATGGCTTAAAGCCTATAATTCCTTCCAAAGACAAGAAAACGGATTAGACTTATGGGTAAGAGCTGAGCCTAGAGATCCATTATAGTTATGGAATAAACACAGGAGCCTCATGAGGACTCCGGGCATAATTGATGCATTAGGACCCATTCATACAGTAATCAATCGGTAAGGGATAGAATACTTCTTTACCATTAAGGACCTTACCATTGCAGCTGCTAAATTTCGATATCATACCTCTAATCCGAACATCCAACTCAAGGAACCATTTAATTACGAGAACTTTAAGTTAGCCGCTGATCGTTTGAGCCTCTATGGTGAACTTATTTTAAGGGTAGGGCCATCTTGGTTAGGATATAGGTTTTGGAGTCCAATTATCTTGCACCCTGCACCTAGATACCAAGCCCTGTATGAGATGCCTGAGGGCTAGACAAGACATCTTTTTGAACACCTAGTTAGGCATCATGGTTGTAAACCACCACATGAGATTCGATCTCCAACTTACTCTCTTACTGCCTTACATGTCAACTACAATGTTTTCATGAGGGCATGAAAAAGAGTAAGTAGGGGGGTGTGTGGAGTACTGAAGAAGGCATGTTTTATTGATTATTTTGTCATCTTTTATTTAAATACTTATAATCCCTTTGCATCATGAACTAGGTAATTAATATGAAAATATGGCATAATCTATGAGGATTGTATGTAATGCAAGATAACTAATAATCGCCATTTTCTTATGCAGAAAAAGGGAAAAACGAAATATTGCCATCCCAAGGAAAAAGACTGAGAAGAGTTAACTGTTGTCCCTGTGGCAGGAAACCATATGCAGACACGGAAATCCAAACTAAAGCATATCAACCAAGGAAAGGAAAAGGAGATATCGAATCAGCGCAAGAAAACAAAGGGATAACTGGAATTAACAGTTTGGCGAATCCCTTAGGATCCTCTAATCATGAGGGATCGCAATCTTAGCTATTTTTGGATCATTGATATCTTTGCCCAGCTGTTATAAAAAGGGGCAACACTGCTAGCCCAGGGGACGGTTGTTGTTACTTTTATATAATTTCTTGTTGTATTCAAAACTTTGATCATCGACTCTCGTTGAGAAGTGATCCACTGTAACTCTATTTTAATGCTTTAATATAAATCTGGTTGTTATTCCATCTTTAATCCTGGAATAATTTCAAGCGGTGTGTCCCTAGAGGCTAAGGGCCCAGCCCTAGTGGAACACTTTCTCTTGTACCATTATCTTTAGTTCGTGTGTGGTTTCCATTATCAGCTTTGATCGGTAATCTGGTGTGTTTTGTTATTTTATCACAGCTCTGTTATATTTACAATATCGTCTCTATAACAGGAAAGTCGTATTGTTCATTCTAACTTTATAACGTATTGCTGTTCCTTTAAGTCATTAATGTAACATTACTATTCTTTACAGAATGCTATCGTTGTTCAATTACAGAGTAACCGAGCTGTAATATTCTTAAGTTGGTATTACTGTATTCGTCTATGGTTTATACTTCATTACGATTGTTGTTCAATTGACATTGTTGTTCCATTATGAATTGTGATTGTTATCCTTTATAACGGAGATCAATATTTGTGGTATCAGAGTGTGTTGTGTGTGTTATTTATTTCGGTATTGTATATTCACAATTGGCTCTAAAGCGTTGTTCTATATTTCATTGCTAATTGGTTTCCATTCCATTTCTATTTGCTATCTGATTTATTCTTAGAGTAAGGATTGTTCTTTGATTCCTGTAGGGTACGATTATTGCCTTCATTTTCTTAGTGTAAGGTTTCGTTGTGTATCAAGACTAGTCATAGTTTCATTTCCTAGTTGTTGTTTCAATTATAGGTGCTGTTCCATTTCCTGCTATTTTCATTGCCATTGCATTGAACGATCTAAAACTATAGCGAGCATTGACATTCGTTGTCTAGCTCCCAAATTGACGATTTGTTCCTTGATTGTCTTTAGTTACATTAGTTTACAGAGGGATGAGTTATTGTTACTATACCCTTGACTGATAATTTACTTAGTCTTCTGAATGCATGATTTAGGCTTTAAAGTGCTTTGCTGTAAGTAGATTTTCTTCTAGCATCCGTTTATTCTTGTATTTTCTTGAGCACTATAATACTAGCATTACTATGACAAATGACCGCCTCAAACTGAGTACACTCTTTGAGATAACAAATCGTTCTTGGATTGACAAGTTAATGTGAGGTAATTAGAGGTGAAAAAGACCCTTTTCACAGCTCGACACACATCTCTTCTTAGAGATAAGCTACCATCGTCCGAGCTCGTCTTATTTCCATTTTGTTTATAAGTTATTTCGGTGTTTGATATTAATTAAATGAAGTGTTATTTCTACTTGTTACACAAAAATATCGTCACCTTGATTATTTGCAGTCAGTATGGGTCTATCATCACTTGTACTGTCCTCCTAAGCAAGTCTCAGACCTCAGCTCTTCAAGTCAAGCTTTGAAAGTGAGAGAAAGACATTGAAAATCAACAAAGCTTTGGTTCCGCACTTTCTCTCACTATTGCCCACGGTCCCGCACCTTCTGTTTACAAAAACTGCGGACCTGCCCACTCTGTCCCTAAAGGTGTCGGTGCAGACCCCTGTGAAAGTAAAAAAGGCGCAAGTTTATTCTAAAAAACTCACTTTGGGTTAATTCTAGATGATTCTAGAAGGAATTTTGACGTGGATTGGCCGCTCTTAGGTGGTTCATGCATCCCAAAAGGGAAGGAGCTAATCCCTTGATGAGAGGAGCTATCCCTTTGAAGGAGGGCTTTATCCCTTTGAAGGAGGACCTAGTAACTTCCCTCCATTGCACTATAAATTCAGGCATTGGGCTGGTTGCTAGGGAGGTTGAAAGCTGAACATTTTTTAGGGTAAATGCTGGTGAAATTAAGACTTCCTAGTTGAGCTTGAGAGGAGAGATCACATACCTTTTTGGCTTCATTGGGAAGAGAGTGAAACTTGTCAAAGTAGAGGAGACTTCTTGCTAGACCCTGGGAGGAGCTTGTACAACGTCAAGGCACAGGTTGTAAAGTTCTTCTTTGATTTGAATTAATACAATCAGATTCATTTTTCTCAACAAATTGTCTCATGTCATTTGTTTCATGAATTCCTTGACTTTCATGTTAAATATGTTTTATGATATTGGCTTTTCAGGTGCTATTTAATTTGTTTGCTTATTTGTCTTTGCAGATTCGCGACAAGGGAGCTCATTTGGATCGAAGGAGCGAGGCTTCCACAAACTTGCGTTGGACCCAAGGTAGGCCTAAAACACTTGTTTGCCTTTGTTTATAAATGCATATTTAGAGAAAGATAGTTTGTGATTGGTTTGCTTGTCATTAGGTCTTCTTTAGATTCTAGGAAGGTCTATCTTGTCTGCAAGATCGACTTATTCCGTGTGACAAAATGGCAACCATACTGGGGACTTGATTTTTTCCTTGTTTTTACTTTGACCTGAGAAACTGTATTTTTGTTTCTGTTTTTGGCTTGTTGTGTGTGGAATTGGGTAGAAATTGTAGATCCAGGGTTATTTTTCTTTTTTCATAACTTTGGGAGAGGATCGCACCCTAGTCTTTTGACACAGTGCGTACTTATCCGCACTTTGTTGGAAATAATACTGAGAGGGGGGGGGTGAATCAGTATTATCAGATCAATCAAACTTTTTCAATTTCATGCTCAGAAACATATACGCTACTTCAATTAAGTAAAACCCGTGTGTACACGCTACTGTGTAAATGAATCTCGCGTATATCCAGAGATCTTATAATTCAGTTAGCTTAATCTTCAGTAAATGCATCAGATCATTATTAAGCATATTAACAGTAAACGGGTGTAGAATAACAGAACAGAACATCACACAAGAGCCACACACATGAACACCCATGATATAAGGTGGAAACCCAATGTGGGTGAAAACCACCTGCTGCAATTCGTATCTTTCTTCTTTAATAAGAAACTTCTTTTACAATGCACTGGTGCAGTCATTTACCAGCCGCAGGCTGCAACCTGCAGAGGGCTACAACCCTCATAGCTCTTGTACTAGCCGATCCCATTTACTAGTACGTAGGTACCAACCCTACAGAAGGCTACAACCTTCATAGCTCTTGTACTAGCGATCCATTTACTAGTACGTAGGTGCCAACCCTACAGAAGGCTACAACCTTCACTCGTTTTCCTCCAGCTGCTCCTGGAAGGAAGCTACAACCCCCCTTGGCTCTTGTACTGGCTGATATGTTTACCAGTACGTAGGTGCCGGCCTACGATCTCCCTCCGGACCACGTTTCATACATTTTCATACTGGATCCATGAAACAATCATTGTAGAACAACCTGCATCATCAATCACTGAAACACCCAATTCTGAATCACTGTAACCCTGTCAACAACAACCAGACAACATAACAACAACCAGATCCAACTTCATCTTCAATATCATACTTCACATTGTATACGCTACTTGGATGAACCCAACCTGCGTGTATACGCTCTTTTCCAAAGCCAACCCGCGTACATATCTGCAAATTCTAACTTATAACTCTGCAGCTATATCAGACATCAAAACATACCCAGATCATAATAATAAACATGCGTCAGTAGATCTGATCTATCCACAGGCAAACCATATGAAGATAATCATTCCAAGCCTTGAGATCTCGTTCCATCATTCATCATCCTCCACATGAGTGAAACCTTGGTTCAGATCACCAACCCATAACCCAGCACTTGGATCACACACTTTCTCAGATCTTCATCACTCACACTTGCTCGCTTTGGCCTAGTGATCTTCTCCTTATATAGCCTTAGGCCTTGCTCAATACCAAGAGCCAAAAACCATAGTAACACAATACCATCAACCTCGAAACTAGGATCGACACGTCCGTCGAGACACCATGGTCCAAAACCATAGGCATAACTTCCAAGGACTAACTGTCACTGACCAAAGGTACGTTTTCACATGTACGCGCTTTTACTGAAGCCAACCTGCGTGTACACACTAATTCTCCTTGCTGAACCTGCGTATATCTCTTTCTTGTCCTGCTGTACTGAGATCTGTCCACTAGTTAAGTTGCCATCACCTGTACCAGTCTCTGAGCACCTGTACCACCTCTGAGTGAGTTGCCATCAAGGACAACACTTGAATCATAATGCCAACAATCTCCCCCTTTGGACTTGATGGCAACCACCACACCAAGTCACAGTCACTCTCCCCTTTGACATCAAGGGCAAAGGGTGGACCAAGATATTCTCTTCTTTGGTATACCTTCTGCTGTCCATACTGCTGTCCATACTCCCCCTGAGTAATGCTGAAATCTCCAAATGTGCTCCCCCTTTGTGTATGCCAAAGTGTACCAATCTATCCATCCTGCTCTTGCTGAATTGTGCTGTTCATGCTCCCCTTGACTGTAGGCAAGATCTGCAAAAGATGTTCTTCAAGAAGAACAAAGACTTATACATTATAGAAGACCTTCCTATCACCAAAGACTCAATACATACATTCATCACCCAAACTGGTGGGGATATACCAATATTGACTCATCCACCTAACCATGTGGAGATACACTAAGAGTTTACTCATGATAAGACATGAACATTACATCATTCATCCCAGGCATAGTGGGGAACCCACATAGGCCGTTACATGACCTTGACACCATAAAAGAGATATCACAACAGAGATACATGCTGAAGTTTCTGAATGGGCTCCAAGTTGTATCAATCCATCCATGCTCCCCCTGAGTAGATGCAAGTTCTAGGACCAGCAATTCATTCAAGACCATGACTATCATTCATCATATATGATCTGTACCATCAGCCTGCAATGCCATTCCTTTGATCAAACAACAAGATGTATCATTTAGCTTCATAGACTTTATAAACAACTTCTAACCATAATGCCAACAATGCATTATTTGAAGTATATGCTCCCCCTGAGCCTGTGCCATCTGTAGTTAGATCTGGTCATGCATACATCAGTAATAAGCATCAAGATCTCATCATCAAGTTAGGATTAAACGCATCTTACAAGTATCAAAACATTTCCAAACATCCTCAGCAGACTGTAACTGTTAACCAATAGAGCATATACTGGACTGGATCATATCAGACCCCTTTTCTGAGTCTGTCCCCCACTGCTTTTTCACAAAACTGACATATACGCGACTTTCCAGTGTGAAACTCGCGTATATACGCGGCTTTACTTCATGAAACTTGCGTATGATAATTAGAACACTGAATTTTTAACTTCTTCAGCTCCCCTTGAACTGTTATGTCTGTGCTGGTGCTGAGTACCCTGTGCTGTGCCACATCTTTCTGGCTGAACTTCCTTCTTCTTCCAATCTTCACGCATGTTGATGATTTCTTCTTATCATGAGCTTTGTTCCTCAATCTCTTTGCTTTATGTCCAAACTTGTTACATGCATAGCACATACAATGTTTCATATTCCTCTTGTAGCAATCAGCAGCTTTGTGGCCAAACATATTTCAAGAAAAGCATATCCATTAAGTATCTTGAATGTGATGATCTTTCTGCATGATGGTCTTGAAACCTTCTTCTTCAAATAAGGCTGCAACATGTCCAAGATTATGACATACATAACATTCAACATTATTCAGTGGAGGAAATAATCGTCCTATCACTTCATAGTTTAGGATTAGAGAATCTTCCTTGAGAATTTCTT